>MTQE01001134.1:49570877-49597238 GCA_014337955.1 Aspidoscelis marmoratus | reverse complement strand
GGAGCTGTCTTCCACGCGTTCTAAAAAGGCCTGTGCGAAAAGGCCTCAGGCTGCTGAAATGTTGCTTTCACTTCACTGTGAAACATGCTTTATGAGATTTCATGGTGCAGTGTTTTAAATGCTTGCTGAGGCCTTCTGGTGGTTTGCTGGTGTCATGCAAACAGGGACCATATTTTAGGAAATTCTCCAATGATTTCAGTTCAGCATCACCATCATGTGCGGCAGTGACCACTGGCAAATGCAAGTTTCCTTTCCACAACCCCTATCCCACCACCATAGTATTTTTTAAAAAAAAATCCTGGAAAATGTGCAAAGATGTAGTATAAACACTTCTGTTGGAGAACTGTGCATGGAAATTACAGTAAACATAACATTACACAAAGTGTCTTGTATCTACTTGTTTTAATTTGTATTTTAAGCTTCTTTCAAAGGGCCTATGGCCATATAGTGATTTTGCATAAAAATTGTTAAGTTTCTGCCCTTCCTTGGTACCAGTATTTCAACAGGGTACAATGAAGGGTCTTTCTGCATTCATCTTACTGTGATTTGGCCCCGTAAGTCTGGACCATGTGAGGCTCTCTGATCTGGAGAGCAATGCTGGTCCAGCCCAGCCTCTACACTGGAGCCAAAGCTTCCATGAGGCCCGTAGGGCCCATTTTGGCATCACGCTTTGGTGTGCTGCTGAAATAAGCCCCTGATAGTCCCCAAAATGGAAAAGCGCCTTCTGTATGCCTCTATGTTCTGAACCATTCCAAGCATGTATGCCAGTTTGGGAAGTCTTCTGATTTGGATTGTGCTCCATCCTATGTGGAAGGAGTGTAACAGCAGTAAATAAGGCCTCTCTAGTCCACTCTGAAGAGGACTATGAGGGATCGCAATCCAGATTCAAAGGTAAGTGCAGAAAATCCTGAAGACTAAAAAGCTATCAAGTAAAAGAGGAACAATTTCTTGAAAAGACATGAGATGACAGAGGCACCTGAAAAAAGCCCTGACAGATGAAGAAGCTAAAATAACTGTTCATTCAACAGCCAAACAAACAAAAGTAATGCCTTCACTTGGCACCTGATGGAAGGGGAAGGCATTTCACAATTGGAGGGTTACCATATGTGAGGTTCTGTGTGAGTGATCCTCAATCTGGGAATAATTTATGGAGGTATCTCCTTAGCTTTGTACGTTTCTTAAAGCATAGGCAAGGTTTTCCTTTGCCCCACAGGTATTTAGCCCCACAGGTATTTGAACTTGAGGCGAATGGGCACTTAGCACCTTAAACTGGACATAGAAACAAAGAACCACCCAACTATAAAAACTAATGCATTATGATTTTTCCTGGCTGTTAGCGGACAGCTGCATTACAATATGTTTACATATTTCTTTAAGCATCATATGTAAAAGTTTAGGCAGCTCTGTCCTTTTGTCTATAATTTTTTTTCTACCAAGTACTTTCACCCGTAGGAGAAAAA
The DNA here is from genome assembly GCA_014337955.1 of Aspidoscelis marmoratus. Classification (NCBI taxonomy): domain Eukaryota; kingdom Metazoa; phylum Chordata; class Lepidosauria; order Squamata; family Teiidae; genus Aspidoscelis; species Aspidoscelis marmoratus. The sequence goes on along the minus strand of MTQE01001134.1, from coordinate 49,595,778 downwards.
AAGAAGAAAAGAGAATGAAAAACAGGAACCACAATTATTTGGTAAAGTCTGCCACTTTCCAGTAGAGGGCAACAATATACATATATCTCAAAAGTTAGGTACTGTATATAACTTGGTAAAGGGCATGCAGAGAGTACTTTAAAGCAGAGTTCCTTACAGATCTCGTTAAGACCAATGCTGTATTGTCTCATAACACAGTGGCACACAAAATGCAATTCATTTACGATGCTGTTGTCTGCTTATCTCTTCACCTATTAAAATCACTCTAAAATTTTCTATAGGAAATCTTCCTGTGTCTTTATTCTTCTTAATGAACTGATACATATATCTCAGTTCATTAAAAAGGTGAAAGGCACAAATATCTAATAATTTCGGATTCTAATAATTTTGGATTCTATTTAATATTATTTTATTTTTGGCTGCATTATTTTACTGCTGTGTTGTATCTTATTGCTTTTGGTTTTTAATAAAATAACAACAACAAAAAAAGAAAAATACACTGTATATGTTAATCTCTGGAAAGTACCTGTTTTAAGAGAATACGGACCATAATATTATTGTTAAGCACTATTACATGGAAAAATTGCAAATGCATGATATCCAACGTATTTCCAGGGTTATATTTCTGTATCTTAGCTGCATTTCAGCAGCAGTTCAGTTAGAAACAGTTGCTTTTAGGAGGAAACCAGTGTATAGAGACAGTCCATAAATTGCTGAAGAGCTACTTAACATTTTTTAAAAGAAAATGTAAAATCTTAGAATGGACTTTTATGAACTTGAATAAAGGAGGTTATTAACAGTTCTGAGTAAAACTCTGGCAAGAATAAGAATAAACATTTAGTAGAATAAAATTCTGTGTTTTAAACTCTTATGAAAAAATTCCTGGGAAAAGATGAATGTGCCAATCTTGGATCACATTAATAAGTATTTAAAAAGACAAGTGTTCACTTTTATGACCTTAAGTAACAGCTTTTTTTTGAATTTTTAATAACATTAAACCACAGTGCATATTTCTTGATGCTAATAGATGAGTTAATTTCCATACGGCATTTTCTTACGCCATTTTTAATTCCGTTCCCTTTCCTGTTTTTAGTATAATAATTGCTTACAGTATTCTGACTTGATTTTATATGAGTAATTAGACCCAGGCTGGGGGAAAAAATAAAAAACAGGTTTGCAGGTAATATTGAAATTAAATATGTTAATTTGTACCATGGAGTGAAGATCTTGTATGAGTTTTAGTTTATATAGAATCCATATTTCTGTTTTTATAAAGTGCCTTTTTTTCTTTCTGCTAAAAGACTATTCCTACATGAATTCAGTAGTTGCTAACATAGAAAAACGGCACATACAATATTCTAAGTGCATTGTGAAGTGCATTGTGGAGAAAGGCATGAGCAATTCAACCTAGAGCGAGGATGGCCTGAGGACACCCCTTTTGTTAGGCTGACAAACAGTAGTAACAGACAGAAGTCCTAGGGTGTTTCCGCACTTACCTCCTGAAAGCCGGATTAAGGAAATCCGTTTTTCTGAAATCCGTCTCTGGGAAGATCTGTCTGAAACAGGGATGGATCCAAATGAGGCCCCACGCTTCTGCACTCGCGTGGGAAGCACAGATACTGAGGCACACATCATGTGTTCACTGTGCGGATGCCGCAGCACTGATTTCCAGAAGCATCTGGCCTCCCTGAGGCCCTGCCGCCCCAGGAACCATGTGATTGGAGCATTCAGCCATCAGTCACCACTCGACACCCCCCCCATGCGTGGGCATGTCAGGGACAGACTGCCCACCAATCAGCATGCCTGAGATCCCATGGCTGCCGTGGTGCTGCTGCCTCACTCAACGTGGCGACTTCCTGCTGCCTCACCCACATCCGTTCCCTCTCCTGTCCGTGTGTGGAAGCGTCCTCCTTTGATGTGGAATTTCAACGCAGGAACGGATTGAAGGCCTAATTTTTCAGGTCTTCCTGGAAACCAGATTTAGTGGCACCTAGACTCCCTCCCATTAGTGATGGATCTCATGTGAGGCTGTGTGGAAGTGGTGTCCTCGAAGCGGCCCTAATCTGTCCAGCTGTGCAGAAAGTACCTTGTACACGTGTCCCATATCTGTCCATATCTGTGCTTAATGAAGTTTTAGCGGCCAGTGCGGAAACACCCCTACTGTCTTCCACTGTGGTGGAGCGGGTATGTGCCTTTTTCTTGAAATAAATAGAATTTGCAGCCATTTTTTTAAACCTGCTGAAATCATTTCAGTTTCCAAATTTTATTACAGCATCTGGGGTCAAAACAATGGTGAAACTCAACCTATGCTTTGAGCTGGTGTTACTCAAATCCAAATCCTCTGTACTGACAACTATTTCCAAAACAAAGGCCACAGTTACTAATTCTTCTTCATCCCAAATTGCAGCCCATTTGCTCACATCTTTAAATGCTAAGCCATTTTTTTTTTGGATTTTCCTCCCTCTGTTTGGGTTTCCCTTCATTCAGGCCAATACAGCATTAAAGTTTTAATCCGTTTCCAAGAGGCCACCATTTGGGCTCCCTGCTGCCCAGAAAATGATACCTACACAAGCCTTTGCTCTTGGAGTCTTGCCTTTCCTCCTCTCCCTGACAGCCCTTCCACTGCTCTGTCTTCACAGTCTCCCTCCTTTTTGCTGGGATTTCCTCTCCCTGTTGCTGGATTTCCCCCTCCGCTCCCCCTTGCCTTAATTTCCTTTCCCTTTCACTGCTGCTGTCACAATCAATGATCTGCCTCCACCCTCCCCAATATCCCTCCCCTCCCTCTTGCCTTGACTTTCTCTCCCCACGCTGTTGCTGTTGCCCCCACTGCAATCTCCCTCCTCCTAACTCCACCTGTCACCTTGCCCCCCTTTACCCTCCCGGAATGCCTCCCCACCAACTACAGCATTTTTCCACCTCCTCAACAGCTGATGATTACCAGGTACAGCAGCAGGAAGGCGTAACCAAGCCGTTCCAGGCTGAAAACGGCTTGGATATGGCTGCCTTCCTGATGTGGATTGAAATGGTAAGGTGTAACCATGGTCAAAGAGTATGTCTCACTTGAGGTGAGTAGATCATTTCCTGTAAATGACAAACTGTTTATGTTTGTTTCATGGATTTTCTGTGGTAAAGGGAAAAACGTATTAAATACAGAAAAGGTCTGGGCAACTTGATGGATGGTGTCATCCAGATAATGCTAACAAAATGGTGCAAGTGAATGGCACATAAATCTGAATATTTTTTTCATATGTCCAACTAACATGTATATGCATGTGGTGTAAATGCTGCTGAAACGTTACTGTGCATAATCTTTGCAAAAATATGCATGCATAGTTCCCAATTATTATAAATCTAAGGATATCTAGATTATCCATGGACTCATTTTTTATCTTCCTGACATTGTAGCACCTATAGCATTATGAAAGTCAGTGGTTTGCATTTTTTGTTTGATATGGTAACAGTACCATACCAAGCTAGAAGGATCCACCTTCTATGTTTACACCACAGATGGTAAACTAGGCTGGTATCTGATCAGCCTCACCTGTTGTGTGAATGGCTAGCCAGGGCTGCCTGGATCACCAAGATAATATCCAACCTGGCATCCAATATGCGGTTGGATGTTGTCATGGTAATCTGGCAGCTGTGTGCGACTGCACAGCTGCAGTCATGTAGCCATATCCACTCACTGCTTTGCACCCCACATGATCCAGCTGCTCCTGGGCAGTGTGTGGACTTTTTTTTGGCAATCCACAGCTCGATCACTCCCGGGAGGGATGCGGCACCTTCAGGTACATTGCCACTGCTCCCTGATGGAGACAGAGTGATCAAGTAAGTGGCCTCCATCATTCCATCACCAAAGTGCAGAAAGGCCCATTTTCTCATGCAACCAGCTCCCATAAGCACAAATCAGTGTCCAGGATTGATGGTAAGTGGAGGTCTGTTCTCTAGTAAAGTGTGAAAGAGATCAGGTTTTATTGGGATGTCAGACTAGAGGCTATGTAGAAGTTCTTTCTTGGAACTTGCCCAATCTCCAGAATGAAAGACTTTCCCTACACCTTTTTGAAGCTGTCATCTCTTTTTCCAGACGACACTTTCAGACTTATAAGGGTATACCAGTTCTTCAAGTGACATCCTGAGATATGTAATACAATCCTAATATCTCTGGGAGCAAACACTACAGCAAAGCTATTGTGTTTGATTCAAAGCTTCAGCTAACCCAAGCAGCTGGAATGGCCACCAGAAAGAGAGAGCTGTTTTCTAGCAATTAAAGTGATAGGTTGCCTTTGATTACACTGCAGAACTTGGCAGCTGGGTGATAAGATGACAGCAGGGTGTGAAAGAATGAATATGACTTTGCTAGTTGGACTCTGTCCATATCTGTTTGTGAAAAGCTTTGGCTACATTCTGCTGAGCAGTTCCTAAAATTTGAGTTTTTGCTTGGATCCTTTAACAATTGTTAGTGCTGCTCAGATAATCTCAAATATGTGCTTCACTGAAGTACTTTAAGCACTTCTGTTCTGTCTGTGCCTTCAACTGGACAATTCATAGGAAGGACCTGCATGCCCCCATTGGACAGTGTTAACAGGATGCCAAGTGTGAGGTGAATGTACACTACTGGTGCCTGACCTGCTCAGGGGGCGGGGCGGGCAGAATCTGCTCCTAGGAGCACTCTATTTGCAGAGTAGGAAAACATACTCTGCAATTATGGCAAGAGGAAGGGATCATTCCTGCTGATGCTGCACAGAAAGCTAGAAGAAGGCACTTTGTGCTACTGAAGCTGCTTGGTGTTCCAGCAATGATATTGGATAATAAAGTTCCTCCACATTCTTCAAAGAAACCTTCAGAAAAAGAATACAGTGATGATGATGGCCATTAATATACGTGGGCAGGTCCCTTTCTCTAGTAGGTTCAGCAGGGATAGTAGGGATATATAAATATTTATTGCCACTGAATTTATGTTACTGAATTCATGCATAACTTCTCAGAAACTGGTAATCGTGAAATAAGACTCTTGTACAAAGCCTTCTTTTCATGTCACTGACCTGTACCTTGGTCTCCAATGGATCTAACTGTGATTAAGTGAGAGCTAAGGGAGGCTTCATAGAACTTAGTACATGGACTATGCTGTTTTAAAGAAAATGGAAAACAGCTTGTAAATAGCTTTGAGTGGAAAGCAACCTAGGGGCTTTCTGAACTTACCTGCCTGTGATTCAAACTAGTGGATTTGGACCAGTGAAGCCCTCTGATCTGAACCGTGTGAGACATGCTCTGATGCAGCACCATCTGCATGGCAATGCTGGTCAAGTCCAGCCCCACACTGTCCCTGAGGTACACCACTGAAGTGGACCCTTGATAGTCTGGAAAATGGAGGTCTGACTTCTGTATGCCTCTCTGTTTTGGATTGCCCTTGGGAGCCTCCTGATCTAGATTATGCTCCATCTAATGCAGACAGAGAATGCCAGCAGTGAGCAGAGCCTCTCTGATCTGCACTAACATGCAGATTAGTGAGGCCCTGAAACTGACTATGAGGGATCATGTTTCAGATCTAAGGTAAGTGCAGGTAAGACAGAGTAGCTTGAAAATAGTTTTGAGATGAAAATGGTTCCAGACTCACTTTGAAAAAAAAAAGTTTAGTTACAGCTATAGATTCTGGATATGCAAGTCTTACAGGTTTTTTCCTCATTTGAGGCAAGCCAGATTTTTTTTATATTGGTTGATCTTTCTGCTCTTTCTGTGGAATAGAGCTTTTAACCTCTGCCTCAGAGGTCATGACAGGTGCCATGGCTACTTCATAATGTAAGAACATAAGAAGAGCCCTGCTGGATCAGGCCACAACCCATCTAGTGCAGCATCCTGTCCCACACAGTGGCCCACCAATCTCTTATGGGCATCTCAAGCAGAAGACTAGGGCAAAACCTTCACCTGCTCTCAAATCCCAGCAAACAGCCTTTGGGAGACTCTACCTGTCTCCCCAGCCTGGAGGATGTACCTAGGCATCCATTCTAGTAACCATTGATCCAGCTTATCAAGAAGTCCCTTATAATTCATACCTGTTTGAACCACATTTACTTGGAATGTAGGAATTGCCATCTTTCCTCCTTGTTAACAATGGAGCTATTTATTATTTATATTTATATCCTGCCCTATACTGGTACGTCTCAGGGCAGGTTACAGGTTTTGAATCAGAAGATTAAAACTGATATCCATGAAAACACTTAAAAAAATCAAACATCTTTAAAAATGTATACTAACTGTTAAAATACTAATATGTACTGTATGTGTGTGTGTGTGTGTGTAAATGTCACATTATCCAAAGGCCAGGGCAATGGTGAGTCTTCACTGCCTTCCTAAATGTATACAGAGAAGGGGTGTGACACATCTCAAGGGGGAGACTATTCCCTGCCTCACTACTGAGGTTGGCAGGACAACCAGGAGAGCCTTGCCTCCAGATCTCAAGGCATGGGCAGGTCAGGCTGGGAAAAGGAGTTCCTTTAGATATTTGGGGCTCAAATCATTTAGGGCCTTGCAAGTCAGAGTTAACACCTTGAATTGGGCTCGGTAGTGAATTGGCAGCCAATGCAACTCTTAAGACTGGCATGATGTGCATCCAGCTAGCTGTTCCAGTCAGCACTCTGGCGGCTGCATTTTGCACTAGCTGCAAGTTCCAAACCGTCTTCAAGGGCAGCCCCATGTAGAGTGCATTACAATAGTCCAGTCTAGAAGCTACCAGAGCATGGGTAACTGTGGCCAAGTCATCTCTGTCCAAAAAAGGCTTCAGTTGATGCACCAGCCATAGCTGGAAGTAGGCACTCCTGGCCACGGCCTCCACCTGAGCTTCAAGCATTACTGCAGAGTCCAGGAGTACCCCCAAGTTTCACACTTTCCAAAGTTTAGTAGAATCAATCGTTATCAGAATCATGCCCTGTTTCTTCATGGTGCAGACTATTCCATGCTACCACTAACATGTTACAAGGGCTATCCACAGCGCAGACAGCCTTTCCTGGGCCAACTTCAGTTTTGTTTCCAGCTTCTGTTTTGGGCAGGCATCCAGGAGCAATGTACTTCTGGTGCTGCTGTAGGGTGCCTGGCATATTGGCACCAGTTATTATTTATTTATTTATTTATATTTATATTCCACCCCATACCCTAGGGTCTCTGGGCGGTTCACAACATTTAAAATACACACATATCAAAACTGTATAAAACAATGCTAAAACCAATACAAAATTTTAAAAAACCAGCATAATAATAATATTGAAAAAAAAAACAGTATAAAATACAGTAGAGTGTGCAATGGGGGGAAGCAGAGGGGGCATTTAGCCAAAAGCCTGGGTGAAGAGGTATGTCTTCACCACCTTCCTGAATGTAGACAGAGAAGGGGCCTGACGTATCTCCAAGGGGAGACCATTCCACAATCTGGGGGCCACTACCGAGAAGGCTCTCTCCCGGGTGCCCACCCGCCTAGCTGCTGAAGGTGGGGGGATAACCAGAAGAGCCTCCCCTCCAGATCTTAGAACACGGGCAGGCTGATATGGGAGAAGGCACTCCTTTAGATATCTGGGGCCCGAGTCATTTAGGGCTTTATAAGTCAGAATTAGCACCTTGAATTGGGCTTGGTAGTGAATTGGCAGCCAGTGCAATTCTTTTAGAACCGGCGTGATATGTGTCTGGCTAGATCAGTGGTTCTCAACCTTCCTAATGCCGTGACCCCTTAATGAAGTTCCTCATGTTGTGGAGACCCCCAACCACAGGGGCGGAGCAGCTGGGAGGTGGGAGGTAAGGGTGGCGGGAGACTCGTTGCGACCCCTCTGAAAGGGTAATTCGACCCCCAAAGGGGTCCCGACCCCCAGGTTGTGAACCACTGGGCTAGATGTTTCTGTCAGCACTGGAGATAGGAGCGGAACCAGTGCCAGGCACTGCCTCCAACTCCTAAACTCCGTAGCCTCTCCAGAAGGATACTGTGGTCAATGGTATCAAAAGCTGCTGAGATGTCCAGGAGAACCAGCAGGGTAGCATTCCCCCTGTCTTTCTCCCGGAGAAGATCAACCAGGGCAACCAAGGTGGTTTCCGTGCCATGACCGGGCCTGAAGCCAGACTGAAATGGATCTAGATAATCAGCTTCCTCCAAGCATGCCTGCAGCTGAACAGCGACAACCCTCTCTAGAACCTTGCCTAGGAAAGGTATGTTGGCCACTGGGTGATAGTTGTTTAGGTCTTCTGGATCCAGGGAGGTATGGAATTCCAGACAACCACTCATGTGTTGTCTACACATGCGTCATGGTCCAATATATCAGGTAGAACTCTGTGGCTTATAAATGGTCTGCTCTTGGAGCAGGCAATGACAGCAGTTTTGCACCATTGCCCATTCCAACACCTGGTGTGGACAAATCAGTCTACTGGGAGGCATGGTCAATCTGTTCTGAGCATTCCTTTGGGCCAGTCTACTGTTCCAGTGGGGACATAGTCATAGACTCTGCAGAAATGGTCATCCTCTTCCTTCTCCATTTCTGCCTTCTTGACTTTGTAAAAGCAGTAGCAACTCTCTGGGGTTACATAGCCTAACATACTCCCTGTGAGGAAGAGCCCCACTTTTCACATTGTAGCATGAGGGAGGCAGGAAGGTCCCTCAAGAATAAATAAGCTGGTTAGCCGCCTGTTTCTATAGATATATGAAACCTGACATGTACCTGCTGTTTCACCAGTGAAGGTGAAGATTCTATCCAGTTTTGGTTATTAGACAGATATTTACCTATAAATGTTCTTCTTCTTCTATCTTGAGATGTTAGCCTGGAAGCCACACTGGAACCAAACTTAGGTACTGGCCTTAAAAAGAAAAGAAAGGTGATAAAAATAAAGTATTATAGTTCAAGGAGGATATAGTCTGTGGGGGAAAAATGTCCTGCACATGTTTCATAAGACATTGTGCTCATATTCTTCTTCCTGGTCCCCCAAGTTAGTGACATTTTCAAACACCCGCTTGCTTTTCTAGCTAACTATAATATTATTGCTCATTCTGTGTATTGCTCTTCTTGGAGTAATATTATTCAGGCCTGTCACCATGGCTCTCATTCCAAAGGATATCACTTATTCAAGCACAAATAAAGAGCCATGAAATCAAAGGGGACAGAAAGTGTTATTCTGCAAAAGAATGACTTTGGCAATCTTCCTGCATGTATAAAATTATTAATATGCTCACAATTTAAGGCCTTTGGGTAAAAAAGAAGTGCTTAAGTAATTTAATTACATTTTGATGGAGGCTTATGCTGGCAGAGTGGATTGAAGAATCAGCAGCATCTTCCATCTAATACAATGATATATTTTCAGGAAAGCTAAGACTGGATCTTTACTGACAGGCAAGTGGAATATATAGCTAAGTATTATCCACTTCTTATAGGAAGTGTGTTCCCAAAATTTTTAGGCTGGGACTTTTTGTAGGGCCTAGTGTCTGGGCTATGTTCAAGATATAGTTAGGGATTCTCTATAGATCCTGAATGTGTGTTCAGTCAGCTATGATCTATCAAAATATTTTGGGTCTTTAATTCCCCCCCCTGCCATTGGGTGTATCTCCATTGCAGACTTTTGCCAGTATGGCTGTGGCATAACTGCCAGCAGTCTACAGTATAAGCAGCAGTGCTGTGGAGTCTTAACAACACCATTAGAAGTTGCTATATGATTTGTGAAGGCTGGATTTTCCAACTTCCTGTAGCTGCGACTGTGCCAGGTGCTCAGTGCTACAAGTAATGATGCCACTAGTGTGTATAGATACTTAGGAATCTGTTCCTGCGGCACATGTATGAGGGTGATGGGCACAGATGTAGTTGAAATTTACCTTACTTTCTTCCCTGTCCAAAGGGCTGTTGGGAGACCAGCTCTTGTGATCTTGGTGTTCAAAGGCATCTGGCCTTCATCTATCTGTCTCTCATATATGAAGGTTTTTCATCATTTGGGCTGCATCCAGACACATTATATATTGTGAAGGGAATGCAAAGTCATGATCATCCCATCAGACGGGACGATCAACCCTCCTGTGAGTATACTGTGATTTTTCATTTAAATGCAGATTTGACAGCTTAGTCTGGAGGCAGCCTTGGAAACTGTTCTTTATTTGGCCAGTATCAAATCAAGCTCTGCTGATTTCTTTTTCAAGAGTTTCTGGAACATCCCATTGACTAAGAAAAGTTACAATAAGTATTGTTTACAAAATAATTTAATTCCAACTGGCAACATCTATTCTTTCCCTCCACAATGGTTTACAAGTTTGTAGTCTGACCCTATAAAGAAGGTCAGAATAAATGCTCTGCAGTCTAGACCAATCTGGCAATTGGATTTGCACTTACCTTTATTTGGAATCTATTCTGGAACAAGGGCTACTGGTCACACACTAGCATGGAATATGACAGCCTCCCCAATCACACTTCATCTACATTAGACAAAGTGGTGGACCAGGCTACAGTGCCAAAATGGTCCTGAATCCTGGTCTTGCTGTGCTGTCTTTAAAGAGGTCCCCGAATGGGCCAGTGTCCCTATTCTGAACAAAGGAGGACATGTAGCCAACATGACCCCATAGGCCAGAGTATACTAGTAACTTCCTCTTCCTCTTCCTCTTCCTCTTCCTCTTCCTCTTCCTCCTCTTCTTCTTCTTCTTCTCATAATAACCAATGCATAGTTTAATCATCATGTTGTGAAACAGTTCCATTTGTTCCTCCCGAGTTCTTCCTAGATGCTGTTTCATTGATTGACATCTGAGAAATATATATTGTCTTAAAAGTTAAGTCTTAACTGAATTTAATTGGATATACTTCTCAGTCTCATTGACTTTGATAAGACTTACTTCCAGGAAAAAAAATTGCAGTTCCAGGGCTTTTCACTTACTTTTTCTATTAGAAGCCTGGGCTTGGATGAAATGGCATTTTGGTTCATTGCCTTACCCCAAGTTTGATTGTAAAAAGAAACTGCTGAAGTGGCCAGACTGAATAAATGTATCTTACAAGATTTGCTGTAGTTTTAAAGGATTGGCACTGAAGAACTGTTACAGTAGCAGTTAATGGACACCTTTAGCTTTCTATTCTTCTTCCCACAACAGAACACCTTGTGAGGTAGGCGGGGCTGTGAGAGCTCAGAAGAGAGCTGTGGTTAGCTCAAGGTCACCCAGCTGGCTTCATGTAGTAGGGATATGCATGGATATTCAAAAATCCAATTCACATCTGTTGAATATCGACATTTGAATTAGAATCTGGTTTTCAAAAATCTGAATTTAAACATTCAAATGAATTTTGGATTTTTGAAAATCTGATACGGATTTTTGAATAATTTGATTGAATAGATCTGTATATATCGCATCCGAATATCGTGTTTATTTGTGCATATAATGAGGGATGGAAACAGGATGCACACAAATTAGAAAATCAGATACGAATGTTGTTGACATTCATATTTTCAAATTTGAATTGGATCTTTGAATGTACAGATTCGGATAATCTGGATTTGAAGCGGATTTTCAAAAATCCGGATTTTAAAAATTCAAATCAAATAGAATATTTTATTTGACTCAAATTTGAATGCAAAAAATGCTTTCGTGCACACCCCTATCATGTAGGAGGAGTGCAGAATCAAACCTGGTATTCCCAGATAAGAGTCCGGCTCCCTAACCACTAGACCAAAGATTGCTTCACTTCACAGGCCAGAGATGATGCCACTTGCTGAGGCTTAACAATATGAATACAGACCTCCTGGTCTGCTGAGTTCAAGGTCACTGTTTTAACACTGTGGGCTCCATACCACAATGCTGCCAGTGTTCTGCTATGCAATTCTCACTAATTTTCAATTTTTTTTCAATCATGCATCTTTTGGGGAGAAGGTAGGGAAGTGGGGGAGCTATAAAGCTTTAATCTCATCCTCATTAACAGTTCAGTTGTAAGTGATTTTTTTTAAAAAAATTTACACCAGACCTTACGTTTACTACTAGTAGCAAAGTACTAGTATTATAAAATGGATGTTAAAGAATTAAGAGGGACCCTGACAGTAAGTTGATAGTAAAACATAACCCATCAGAACTTTAATGTCCTGATGTCCTTGGGTGAGTTTTGTGAGGAAGACCATTTTGTTTCAAAGGACTTAATCATCATTTGAAATGATAGATTAAGAACAGGTTACCATGGCTTCAGGTCTTCAAGTGCAGCTACTCACATCACTCATGCCCCTTCTGCACTGGGCCTTATTCCAGTTTATATCCCACAATAAGCACCTGCCATCTGCATGTTAGATATAAAGGTGAGCAAAGAAAGGGGCCTCACTGCTACAAATTAAAAAGGACTTTCATAAATATGTCTTTGCATAAGATGGTATAATATTTGGAGTAGCTTGTAGGCCATTCTCGACTAAACATTTCCTTTTAAAATATAGCTGTGTTTTATATAAGCACAGGAATACACAGTGACTTCCTTTCAGTTCTCTGTATATCATTAAAAAAATATTGGACTATTATTTTCCTCCCAAATTAATCAAAATAATTAAGTCCCAGGCTGAGACCTTACTTGCCACATTACTGCCTGAAGCTAATTTGTATTGCTGAGTTATAAACCTCTGAAACATATCAGAGTTATATGGGACACAAGTTAATATATATCCCTGGTTCGTGCAGAATGAATGATGTCATTCTAATTTAGAAATAACTACACAATGTGATTATGCAATATGCTGGCCATTTACTTTTACAATTCAGCTGTCAGCATACAACATCATTACATAACTAAACACTTCAGTGGCCTAAGCTTTCCCTAACAGAAATCAACTGATGATGACTATTTTCTTGTTATTAAATGCTATCCACCTTTCCCTGATGCCAACAGCAATGAGCTATTTAAAGATCATGGAAAAACTGGCATTAGGGTAATCTTCAAGGATGCTGTGAAAGTAGTCTTACATCTTTAATACCCATGCTTATTTGGAAGTAAGTTCCAATGGATTTAATGTAACTTCCAAATAAGGATGCTTTGGACTGCAATATTTGAGATTGTCTGACTATTCAGTCTCATTAAAGAGCAATCCTAGGTTATTATTTTGCAAATTTTTACAACTCATACTTTTTTCAGTCCATACGTGCTCACTACATTCACCTTAAAGGGGAATGGTTGTTTCTCATTAAGATGAAGGGGGAAGCATACTTTGCTTAGATCACCCTTCTCTTCCTTTATGGGCTCACCTGGAGAGAGAGAAAACCTTTTCCTTTTCAATTTATCCTCTGTGAGGTAGCATAGGCTGAGTAGCAATTACTGAGCTGGGGTCACCCAGTCAAGAGTTCCAAGTTTGATCTTTGAACTTCTAGGGCCTAGTCTGATTCTCTAACCTCTACGCTACACAACTGAAAGACTGAGGTGAAGTATGAGGCCACACAGACAGATAGATTTTGTGTTGGAAAACTTCTAAAAATGTTCCACAGGAATATCTCTTACTTGACTCATTAACTGAAACTGTTGGGTACCTCCAGGCATTGTTTAAAGCCATGATTCCCCCAAGACTATATTGGGAATGCCACATATATTCGTAATGTAATCCTGGGATATCAAGGTAATATCCTAAAACATTCATGTTATGGGGAACCTAGCAATGATGCTTGGTTTCCCATAATAACATAATTACCTCTGTCTGCCAGCAGCTCATGTTATTGTTTTTGTTATTAATATCCAGATGCTAGCCATGTGTGGGGAAAACAAATAAGCAGAAGTGCTTGGCTTCTATATTGGTATTTGGAGCAGGAACAATAACAGAAGGAGCCTTCAGACAGAAGAAGGGGCCTGGGGTGCAGCTTCTCAGGTGGGTTTATTCACATGACAGTCTGCCCCTCAACCTTCTCATAAACATTATAGGCTTGAAAAATAAGATTAGAGAGAGGATTAAGAACACAAGTGGCATACACTTCTGTACTGCTTTCAAGTTCTTCCTTTTCTATGTGTTAACAGAGCCCAAAGATGTTACAGAATGATCCTGGACCTATTGTATTGAAAGCACCAGTCTAGGGATGTGCACAATAGGTTTGCTTTGTATTTGCTTTGTATTGAATCGAATGTAAGAAAATTCATATTCATTTGTATAGCTCCCCTTCAAATGCGCTAGGATTCAAATTCAAAACGAATATTCAATCCCATACGAACCCCATACGAAGCTTCACATGAATGTATCAAAACCTTTGATTCAAATTTGAATGTCAGTCTTCTAATGTCTCAACATTCGATTTGAATTCGTATATCTGAATTTGTACTAATTTCAAATGTTATGAATATTCGTGCACATCCTTGCTCCAATCCTTTCCCCACCATCTTTGGTAAGTGCCACAATAACATAAATGTATGAGACCTAGTATCTGTTGGAGTGTGTTCTCTCATCTCCATCTGCCTCTGCCCCCCAAGAATCTGTGGTGGACCTTAATCAGTCTCATATGGCAATGGAAAAGCAACTATAATTTCAGGTAGAGCATACAGAAGGTATGCAGTGGAGATCTAGATAGCTCTCAGCGAAGATGCCTGGGATTAGAAGTAGGCTTCTAACCCCTGGTATCTTCAGTGAGGGCTATCTAGATCTCTACTGCACCTGGTGGAACAAATGCCTTCCTGAGTCCAAGATAGCTCCTATAGTTAAGAAAAGGGTCTTTTGTTTGCCCAGGTAGAGTCAATGTGGAAGGCAGCAGCGATGCTGTTAATAGCCCAAAAGCAATAGCTCCTGAAGCTGAGCTGGCTTTGTGGAGGGATGCTCAGTCTGTGCCTGCTCTTTCACTGGCAGCAGCACGCAGGCAGACCAGGGGAGAATGTTGAGTTGCGGTACCCAGAGACATACAGAGAAAGGGCAGCTTGCCGCCTGCTGCAGTCCTCAGCGCGGTTAATCACGCGTTCCCCTTTCGCTGCTGATTTGCAAGAGCAGATTAATCAGAGAGCACGGCTTGATGAAATTTTGCTGTTATTGTGCCCATTTTTAGCAACATCTTTTATTATCTTCATTATTCATTTACAGGGGACCGGCATCAATTATGCAAATGAGTTCACAGACTTTGCAGATTACTTCATTTGCTGCTATTGTTTGTGGAAATTTAATTATTAAATATTATTAAGCTTGCGTTTTCTTCAATTTTCCAAGGCTTAGTTTCATTTGATTTTTCCTCCAGCTGCTCTCGTTTCCTTTCAGTGCCAAAACAGCTCCTCATCAAAGCAGCCCTGGCATGTGAAGACCAAATAAAATCTCCTCAATTTAATAATTTTGATGTTAGTCCCTTGTTCTCAGCTGCTTGCTCAAAGCAATGCAGAGAGAAAACGCAGAGCACATTCAATTTAATGAGCAGAAATTGAATTCAAGTTTGTTCAGAATTGACTTCAATTAGGCAGAGTCTTAATGATAAATTAATCTCTTTTCTTTAGTCTCTAGAATTTGTTTTTCAAAGTAGGGAAATTGGACTACATTGAAAGACCAAATAAAGAATACCAATTTTAACTAGATTATGGAACCGATAGCAAAATTTAATTCTTTATAGTAACGTACTTGGACAAATAGCATTCACTTGGTGGCATGTATTATAATTTATATTCATTGTTACCACTCACACTTTCATGGCATGGATAAAATGGCAGTTGAATTAAATATGGGCTCGTAATAGACTTCAGAGTTTTAATCTTTATTAAGAAACTCTAATTGAATGCATAATTAGCTTTTCAGGGTCTAGGAAACTAGGTTTAATTTCTATGTGGGCTGAAAACATAGATCAGGACTCTTTTTAAATAGTAGGGGGGTTGGAATAAAAATGAGTTTATTGTTCAAGTGAAATTACAGGATGAGATGGTGTTACATAGAATGCATAGAATACTTTCAACTGTGGTTTAACTATAAACTCACCTGGAAGGTTTCTTTGGCTGCATTCAAACTCAGTTTAAAGAAAAGGACCCAAAAGGAGTTTAAAAGTAGCAGAATCCACATGCATTAATCCACATTACAGATAAAAAATTTACCTCCAAAATGTATTTTTTTCTTTTAACATGAATTAGCATCCATGTTGCATAAGGGTAGCAGTTGCACCTTTGGTGAGCCTTTCCCCCCTCCTGCCTTCCTTACAGTACTGTTTTTCTATATTTGATTGGTGAGGTTTCACTTGTTGTTGTTGTTGTTGTTGTTGTTGTTGTTGTTGTTGTTGTTGTTCTTTCCAAGACTGTTGAATGCCAGAGTGTTTGCTGCACAGTCTGAATGATGATCTTCTACTGTGATTGCATTCACAGCTGGGTTGGGCAGCTGTCTCTTCTGTGTAAAAATGAAGGCTATCCACACTGCAAATGTGGGTGTTTATGGAGAATCTGGTTTGGAGCCACATTTAGAGTGCAACCTCACAGAAATAGGGGAAAATGGGATGGATGAGAAATTCAAAGGATGTCCAATTTTGAACAGATTTCCTCTCATTTAAATGGTTGAACTCAATAGCCAAACGTAATGGACATTTTAGGCTGCTTCCCCATGGGGCTGCCACTGCCTCATGGTGGATTCAGGGCAGCCTTAATGCGAATTTTAATTCACATTAAGGAGTCCCCATGGCAATGGAGGACAGGGTGGGTTAAAGGCGAACCCACCAGTCCCCATGAAAACTGCGGTAAATCCCTGCATTGGGATGCTGCAGTTTTCTCCACCCCTTGCTTGCCTAATCGCTTAATCGCCGAGGTAAGGGCTTGATTTTCCCCAAATGATCGCCTGACAGCTGCCCTGCAGTCAGCTAAACAGCTGTCAGGTGGGTATAGGGGCTGTCAAGAGCATGGGCAGAACTCTGGTAAGATGATTAAAACAGACATGAAGGCTGCGATTTTGTCCCTCATGTAGCCCCAATTGGGGCTTTGCATGGGGACTCTCCTGAGGCAAACTCATGTTCACCTCACAGTATCCTTACCATGGGGACATGGACTTAGACAAGCAACATTTGTACTGTTCAAACTGATATTTGAAAGGACTTCTGCATGTGATGGTTATGTGTGTATGCACAGGCCATACATTCACTCATAAATGTTTAAGTGCCCACTGCTACATTTTTTGTGATAGGAAAAATAGTCACATTCATGTTCAAAGTCTGTACATTAAAACCGATTTTTGAAAAATACCACACAAATAAAATTCTTTGAACAAAATGGAAACTATCAAAATGATGTAAAGCACACATGCAGAGAGTTTTATTTTTCAAAATGGAAGCCCTTGTCTTCTGCTTGAGATTCCCATGGGCAATTGGTGGGCCACTGTGTGGGACAGTTTGCTGGACTAGATGGGCTATGGCCTGATCCAGCAGGGCTTCTCTCATGGCCTTCCTCCCTCCCTCCGTCCCTCCCTTCTAAATGGAAAGAAAGTCCTCAAGGGATGAGGAAAAATATTTAACACAGCACAGTAACATTGTGATGTGTGATATCCACACAATAGGGCAGGAAATCCCAGAGAGAACTGTGAACTTATGCAGATGTGAAGCATGAAGATCAAATAGTTATGCTTCATTTTAATGGCTATGAAAAAGAAAAGACCCTAACCTTATTGGTTGGGATTAGATAAAATGATTAAATCTGACCTGGACAAACATTAATTATTTCAAGGCATGAGTTATTTTTGTCACGTATCCGTACTACCGACACAAGCTGATTTAATAGTCATTTAATAGTCATTCGCTCCCTCTAAAGGAGCTTATGAAGGGCACTACTGAAATTCAAAGAATCATCATCTAACTATAATATTTTAAGAGTAATATTGATATATAGCTGTAATGAAAGGGTCACTAAGGTTTTGGGGCCTATGGACACATTTAGAATTTTGAGGGCATGCCTTAGACACAAATGTCTCTTTTTGGGTCCTTTGGGAGAAGAGGTAACTATTCTGGTGATTTTTTTGACAAAGTCATGATCCTCATGGTGCTTTTACGGCACCTGGAATGACACTGCCCCTTCATTGCACATTCATTATGGAGGAAGAGTGAACACAATAAGTGGACACAATAAGTGCTGTTATGGTACATGTATTGTGGAAATGTTTGAATAGCTCTGAGAGGTCTTTGAACAGCTTTTGTCTCATGCCATTACATAAGGGGCCTTAGTGGTCAATTCAGTGGCAATTTTGTTTGAAACCCTCTTCCCACAGTCAGATTTGAAGTTAGAATTCCTCTCTTCAGTTCTGATGACAGGGGCAGCCAGGGTATCCCTGGGCATGATTTTCATAGATGAGAGAAAGTTCTTTCTTCCCACATCAAGATCAAGTTTGATTTTTACATGGGATTGGGGAGACTACCTCTCCTGCCCTTCCGCAAATCAAGTTTTTCAAGTCAAGGGAGGGATGGGAAGGCATCCCCTCTCCTCTTGTGTAAAAAACACAGCTGATCTGGATGTGGTGGAAGGAAACCTCCCTTATCCCTCAAAATTATGCCTGGGCATTTTGTTGCTGTGGTTTTTGACAGTGGCATCAGAAAGTGTGCAGGAAGCACATTGCTGCCTTAGGGGAAGCACTTGCTCCTCTTGGGGTGTTTCCGCATAGGCTGTTAGGACGCATTTAGAAACACATTAAATACACATTGAAACTTACCTTCTGCATTGGAGGCCAGATTCGAGGATGCCGTTTCCGCACAGGCTCATGCGAGATCCGTCTCTAATGTGGTCTTGGCACCACTAAAACCGGTTCCCAGAAAGACGTGAAAAATTAGGTCTTAATCCGTAATTGCATGGAAAATCCGCATCAAAGGAGGACGCTTCTGCACACAGACAGGAGAGGGAATGGATGTCCCTCTGGCCACCATGTTGGGAAGGGCGGAAGCTGATTCTGAAGCCCCTCCTCTGCATGCCAGGCCCCACCAGAAACACGAAAGTAACTGGCAGCTCACCACTCCAGTCCTGCAGCTCCAGGGGCGGCGTTAGTGGCGCGTGAGCCAGAGGACTTTTGGAATGGGTGCTGATGGTGGGGCAGAGGAACTGGCCATTGATGCTTCATTCTGGAGGGTACCAAAGTGTATTTTGGCATCATCAAAGCAGAGAGCCTTGTCCCTCCACCCTGAGCATGAGTGACCCTGCTCTAGTATATATATGCCCTTGGGATAAAAAAGTGAGGCCTCGGTGTCCGTGAAGATGTATTTTAGAAGGTGCCATTGCCACAATCAGCAACACAACAGTTTTCTCAGTTTTTCCATTTTAACACAAACGCTCATTTGTCACCATTTTTGTTCTGAAATGAGAAGATTAATAGCATTGCCTAGGGCTAGGTAAAATCGTGGAAGTATATGAATCGCCAAAGATCTGAACTATTCTATTTGGCCTGTATATTCTATAACCTCTTTTATGTATGGAATTGGGTCAGAATTTAACTTGCATTCATAGCAGGAAAAGAAAAGCACCCTATTTATTAACTCATAATACTACTTGATGCTTATGGCAGTCAGGATTTGTTTCCTTTGTGGTTCTGAACTGATCTATGCAACATTTTTAACAACATCAAGAAATCTTTCAAATCTTTCTTGGATTCACAATGGCTATGTGATGCAAATCAACACTATTATTACAGATCGGGAACCAAGGCAAAAAGAGATGTATCTGACTTTAGCAGGTTCCACGTTGCAAAATCTCATATAGAAAAATAGTGCACCAAATGGATGCTAATTTCATACACTTTCTTTGAATGGTTTATTAGGATTGCCAGATGAAAAAGAGGGACAGTCCTTTATATTTATTTTAAAATTTTGTATGCCTCTCCTTCATTAGAAAATATACATTCAAAAATGAGGTTAAAAACAGCAAAAAATAAAAAAAATAAAAACACAATTAAAAAATTGATGGGGGACAGGAGACAGACTCATAGGCTTGGGTAAATAAATAACTTTTCAACAGATGGCAAAATATATTACAGGAGTTGACTCATGAATATCTGAGGTGACAGCATTCCAGAGTGCAAGTGCAGCCACAGAGAAGTCCCTACTTTGAGACACTGCAAGTTGACATCTAATGTTTGGTGGTATCTGCAACAAAAACTTCTCAGATGATCACAGCAATCTTACTGGTCTATATTGCAGAAGGTGATCTAACAAGTACCCTGGTTTCAAGCTGTTTAGCACATATGACTTAATAGCTGATTGGCAACCAGTGTGACTGCTTAAGCACAGCCAGATGGGAGAAGCAGTTGTGGGCTTACCTCTGCTGTCTGCTGGCATCTTCCAAAATCACTTTGCTTCAGGCTACTGGAAGCCAGTCAAATGCCCATTCACTTCCTTTTGTAATTTTTTTCTTTTGTGTGCTTGACTGGCAGACACAGAGGTAAGCATGGCTATTATGGAAAACCTGACATCTTTGCTAACCTGGGATTATAAATGGAATGTCATGATTATGTCTTGCATTCTCAAAATAGTGCTAGGAGAATCATGAGCTTTGTCCTGGAGGCACCTGTGTTATGCATGCATGAGTGTGTGTTCCACTCAGATACTGAGCTGCTGCATTTGTATCAGTGTAGCTTCTGGACCAGGTATGACGATAGCTCCATATAAACTACATTACAGTATGCTCTGGTTTCTCTTCTACATTACAGTAATCCAAACAAAGTTACAAGGTCATGGAGCACAGTGGCCAAACTTTCCCTATCCTGGTAGGGGCACAGCTGGTAAACCAGCTATAGTTAGTCATAGATGCTTCTGACCTGAGAGGTCACTCAAGACACCACTTACAGGCATGATTCCAAAGGAATCCCCAAGCAATGTACCTAGTCCTTCTGAATAAATGCAACCCCATTTAGAAACAGGCAAAATCCCCAAGTCCTAAACTAAGGAACTTCCTTCAATAGTTGTACAAAAGAGGACATTGAAGCAAGAGTTGCTTGTATTAATTCCTTCTTAGTTTCCCTCTTCTATACAGCTTTTGAAGTTATAGGAGTTCTGCCCTGTCCCCCACTGAGTAATCCTAGGTGTATGATCATGTGTGGTTGGTCGCTTCCTGAATTTTGTCAGCACGGGTCAAAGCAGTTCGTGTTGTATCCAGATTAGAAAAGAAATATTTCTGGACTGCGTCTAGGTATAGCAAGCATACCGCACTGCATTGTTACTAAGTTAATTCTTTGTTTCAGAACGACTGGGTTACAGCTGCATCTGGTGTGTGATTATCCATATGATTTTCACCCACTCAGATTGGTGGCTGGAGCAATGCAATTCGCCCCCACTGGTGGCGTGATTCACACCTGTTGGGCAGCAATGCTTGGTGAACTTGAAATACTGATAATGATGAGGAGCATATAAGCATAACAAAGGCTGAAGCCATCTCCATGTGCCTCTTTCCAACCTCCCTAGTTTCACCAACTATTGCAGCTGGGAGGTACCCTAAGGAAGTGTCCTTTTTGTAAGCAGTTGTCTCATTTTCTTCAACTCTATCCTTCCTTAGAGTGTCCCAATGCATTCAGTTTTTTATTCAGATACGGAATAAGAATCTCTCTGTCTTTTAATATAAGAAATTGTGTGTGACACAGGTGCATGTCTGCAGCCACATGTGCATGAGACAATACTTGGCAAATATCCAATACAAACACATACATATCGGATATGTATCCTGTAACATATCAGCTCTGAAAGTATCTAACCTGCCCTGAATCCACTCTGAATCTGCTCCCAGTCCATGTCGAATGCACTCTGGAAGCATTGCAGATATGACTGGTGCAGCCGCTTTCCCATCTTCATAGTTCACAAATGTTCCAAAGGATTTGTGTTAATATTCTGAAACATTCGCACAAATACGAATGTCAATGTACGAATGTTGTAATATTTGAGTCATGTATGAATGTCCAAATTCATACGAATTCGCACATATATCAAATGTTACGCATATTCGTGCACATCCCTACTTTTGACTTTTTGAAATTCTTCAGTTTGAGGTGGCTTCCACAAAGATATCCAATGAAAATGCCTCCTGTTGTCCGACTGACCCATCCTATGCCACCTTATTCCACATGATGCTCACTTTCTGCTATTGTGCCTTCAGATTTCCACCCAGCCCAAGTAATAGCACCCTCCTGTTCCCAGACATGGGATTCCGGTTTTATATTTTTCTGAATCCAAAGATCTAGAAATGAAAAGTCCCCGAGTATGTTTCGCTTCCCACTTCCCCACCTCTTTTAAAAGACACCAGCTACTCACATTTATTCCACCTGCCCACAAAGCCTTGCCCATCCTGAGCATCAATCAAGTAATCCCAGCCAAATGTTAAGTTTCTGATTTTTAAAAATATTTAAATTCATCCTTAAAAAGAGCTACCTAGCTATGGCATGCACTATTCCCATGGTGGTCTAGGCTGTAAATGCACCCCAGAGTTCCCCGCTGTTCTGGTAGGACACTTTTTGGGATCCCTGGGATGGGTGGAGGGCGCAATGTGAGCCCTCCATTGTGTGGCAGGAATGCCTTCTGGTTGCTGCCCTTCTATGCAGCCTAAAATTCAGAGTACTCATAAGTGTTCTTACCATGAGATGTGTCTGGAGCTGTCATCAGTTTTGTTGATGTCCAACAACAAATGGGATATTTGAGAAGCTGCTGCTGCTGCTAGGGAAGCTCCTGCATTTGGTTACTTTATTCCATCCCGGAACATAGGCAAATTGTATTATTTCTGTGTGATGCTGCACAAACTGTGAGTTACCGCAGCTTTTCTTATTGCAAAGGGTAACAGAAACAAATCCATTCATCTTTAAACTAAAACGTGAAACCACTGGGCAACTGCTGATGAAAAGTATCATACAAGTGTATATATCTTTCATACTTTTGTATCCTTTGGAACTATTTCAAATATGGCTCATCTGATGGTATCAGAAGCACTGAAGATGTCCTTGGGGGGTAGAAAATGTCTTATGAGAGAAAGTTATTAATATTTCTCCTCCTGTCGTTTTTATCTGTCTTGTATTGTCCTTCTCCTTGCTCCCTCTGGTTGTCACCTTATCACGTTATCTTAGAGCACGTTTACTCAAAAGTAAGTCTCACAGAGGTGCTTTTATATAGCAATTCAAGGTTTGAAATGCCTTGATAATGGAAATGGATGGAAACAGGCAGTACAGGTATGCTGAGAGTCTGTACCTTTTGTTTGACTCCTGTTGTTAACAGTGTTTCCGTTTCTGACTTCATAATAAGTCCCATCCAAAATATAAGGATCTTTCCAGTGTGAAATGTTTCGCTGGAAAACATGATTCTTCTCCTGAGTCAAATGTTTAGTTTTATAATGAATTCATATTTCAACAACTGTCTATAGTTACATCCTGAAAACCTCATTTCTCCCTGCCTCTTGATGAATCATTTCTATAAACTTAAAAATTCTTTCTTGTGCTTATTAGGTAAAAGGGTTGGTTTTTGCATTTGACTTCAGAACATAGGCTGTCTTGTTTCTTCTCCAACCATCTTCTCAGGCTAAAAAATAAAAGGCTTTTGCCTCATCTTCTGGATAATCTGCCCACTATCCAAACCTCCAAAATGACCAACTGTTTGCTTGTATGTGTATTTTACAAACAGCACACACATTTTCCCCCATTCCTGGATTCTCCAGTGGCCTGATTTTGAGGGGACAAAAATGTGGTTTCTCTCACTTGACCTGCCTTTTCCAAAGTTAGCAAATGTAAGTGATGTCTACCTTGCACAAAGGAAGTAGGAAAGTTGGGGAAGTCTTCTTTGGATTGTTGCAAAGAAAAACACTTTCCCAATTGTTGCAAAGAAACCAGGGATGTGCATGAATCATTACTCCCTATTTTCTCCACATGGAAGCAAACGGGAGAGAACTTCCCATTTGTGTGAATGGAGCCACTTCTAACTGTGCTAGGCTTTGAATTTGCTTCAAATTCCTGCTTCCACTGGTCACACCTCTGAATTTGTTCTGAATCCATTTCAAGCAAAGGCATAAAAGCTTTCATTTTGCATTCAATGGTCAATCTTCAAATATAGCCAATATTTGATTCATACAAATTGCAAAGGTAATCAACATTTTTCATCCATCCATAAAAGAAAGATATTCTCCCAACTGTCCAACCCTCTCTTCTGAGAGAGGTTTTATGTAGGCTTCTTCGTATTCTGCACTAGCAACAAGGCTTCATCTCCATATCTGGGCAGGATTTTTGGACTGCATTCCTGAACGGTTTATTCCAAAGAAAGATGAGGAGGGTTAACAAAACTATTGTTGATTTTATTAGTAATATATACAAAAAGAATTGGGGGAAAGCTACATTAGTACTCAGCTGTTTGGTACCTCCCGTAGCGAAAACCTTCTAATGTTAGACTTTTACTAATCTTGTCGTGCATTCTATAGGGACATCTTTTTTCCTTCTTAGCTACCAATACTATTTGTTTGTTTCTTTATCCTGCCCTACACCAGTATATACATGGACACTTGTATTACTATAAATACAAGTAGAATAAATTAGGCTTCAAACAGAAACAGTGCTTGCAAGCAGAGGGGATTCTGTTTCTTCAGCCAAAGACCAGAGTAAAGAGATGCATACAATGAGGATGCCTGATGCAAGAAGGAAGACTATTCCATAGCCTGGGGCCTGTCACTGGAAAAGTTACCTAAATGTCCATACACCCTTAGATGCTGAAAGGAACAGGCAAGTCTATATGGGAGGAGGCATTCCATTATATATTTGGGGCCTGAGCATTAATATTAAGTTAATATTATAACTTAATATTAATGCTTTGAATTGTGCTTAGTATCAAATAGACAGCCAGTGCAGTTCTACAGATATATCTAAGAAGAAGCCAGAAGTAAACAAACATAAATAAACAAGCAAGGGGAATTCTGTGAGTGTCCTCCAAGATAAATGTTCCATCCAACCTGCATGTTTGGCCTTTATGTTGCCTGGATAAATACCACATATCACATATATATATATATATATATATATATATATATATATATATATATAT
>MTQE01001134.1:49549040-49562092 GCA_014337955.1 Aspidoscelis marmoratus | reverse complement strand
AAAGGTCTCAGGGCAGGTTACAGCATTAAAAACCAGTGAACATATAAAATTAACATATTAAAATCATAACAGTGCATGAATGCCTGGATGTGGGGAGGAAAAGCCATTTCCTTGTTTAGTCAAAGGCCAGGGCAAACAGATACATCTTCACAGCTCTCCTGATTGCATAAAGTGAAGGTGCCTGACACACTTCAGGAGGGAGACTATTCCACAATCTGGCAGCCACGACTGAAAAGGCCCTAACCCAGATGTCCACTTCTTTTGCTACTGAGGGTGGTGGTACAACCAGGAGGGTCTCCCCTGCAGGTCTTAGGGCACAGACAGGTCGCTATGGAAGAAGGTGTTCTTTTAGATATTTGGGGCCCAAGTCATCTAAGGCCTTTAGGTTGAATTTGGCTTGGTAATGAATTGGCAGCAATTATTACTCTTGCTGGTCTTCTATACTGAGCAGTGCAGAATCGCTCAAAGTCTCTCTCTGTATATACACACGTATATTTTAAGAATAAAACATGCAGCTTACTAGGTTTTTCATCGTTTTACTAAAGGGCAGTGATTTCCAAATGTTTGGCCTTAAGTGGGTTGTTCCAGTATTTAGATTTTATTAATAAAATAATACTTTCCAAAGCCTCTTATGATTGGGGACCTTATTGGCAACTTCCAGTCAGTTTTCTGGGAACACACCAGTTTCTAGAACAGTTTGAAAAGCATTGCCCTCCTGAAGTAACAGACAAAAGTTCACTTTAGGCACATCTAAAATTTCCAGGCACTCACGTTTTTGAGTGATGTGAATCTTCTAGCACTTCAAAACAAGAGGAATGTCAGTCTGTCTCTGCCAAAAAGCCCCAAAGTGATCTCACTGGAGTTAAAGGAAGACAAGAAATTATAAAATTGACAGGGGTCATTATCTCAGTGAGAGCCCTTAGAAAAGGGTTGATAGCTGAACTGTCATATCTAAGGAGGGTTTTATTTCTTTTTTTTTCTTTTCAAAAATTCAGCCACATTTAAGAAACACATTTAATTTTTTTACACTTTCATAAGAAATGGAGTTAAATGGATCAAATAACATAGGCACATACAGTGGCTCAAACCATTGTCCTATGCATGCACCCAAGGACTTAACTGCATATTTTAGGATGTACTGGTGTCCTCTGAGGTCCTCTGGGAAGCATACGACTAAAGAGTTTGCAGATACTATATTTGATAATCTCATGTGCAATTGGGTAAGGCCGTGCCGCCATTACATATCTGGAGATGTCCTTTCCATGCTTCTGGGGTGGCATGTATCCATTACTTCTCATGTCAAAGTGCCTGGGAACTCGTGTTCACAATGCTAGAGAGTGGGAAAGGCATTCTAGGGTCAGGACACTCTCTTGCATCCTGAGTCCTTCAGTTGTCTTGCTGCAGTTTGTCAACACGTGGTGAGATGACTGAAGAGGTCATGTGTACCTGTGACCATGAGAAGGCCACTTGGGGGTCTATGAGCAGGTATTGCCCCTTGTAAGTGTATTATGGCTGGCAGCAGAGGGGGTAGATTGCTGCTTCTGCCAGGCTGCAGTGGTGAAACCACCCCTCATAGCCAGGGTAAGTGCAGACACAGCCTTAGTGTAGGGATCAAATATCTACAACAGCAAACATTTGATTTCTTTATGGGCTTGTCCCCATGCACTGTATACTCTGATGTGAACCTGAATTTGACTTGGAGCGTCCCCATGCAAAGGCTCTAATCTGGGCTACATGTGGAACAAATCTTTTAAATCCGCAGTTTAAAAAAACCCTTGCAAACTGTTTTCGCTGCAAATTGGGAGGCAAGCATGGATTATCTTGGAGGCATGGGGATGCTTCCTGGTTATTGGGGGAGGAGACTGGTACATGCATCATTAGCAGGCAGGGTTTCACCTGTGCTCGCTGTTCCTGTCCTGTGCGCTGCAATCACAACTGTTTGGGGATTTCTTTAAATAAATTATGATGAAAGAGAAATGATGGGGGGGGGTCAAATGGCTCTCATTTGTCCTACGAGTGTCTTTCTGGCTACAATTATTACACACACACCCCTTCCCTGATCTCCTGATTAGCAAGCCATGTGTGGGTAATGGCTTGATTTAGCGCATGAGCTCTGTTTCGCCTTAATGGGTGACACACCCATGGCTTCCCTGCACCAGATGCAACATGAGAAGCACAGAATTCCTCAAGCCTGTTGTGAGTTGGGGTGTGCCGGCTGCCATGCGAAGGTGCGCACCTCCGCTAAACTGTGGCGGCTTCAAGCAATGAGCTGCTTTTCCATGCTATTAGTAATACCCCTTATTTTCATTGTTTATCTTTGCTGTGTGTTGTG
Organism: Aspidoscelis marmoratus; assembly: GCA_014337955.1. Lineage (NCBI taxonomy): Eukaryota > Metazoa > Chordata > Lepidosauria > Squamata > Teiidae > Aspidoscelis > Aspidoscelis marmoratus. Next base: position 49,559,760 of record MTQE01001134.1, on the reverse strand, counting down.
TATGTGGGGGCGCAACCTGGAGGCGTTTCCCTGTCATTGCTGAAGCAGGCGGGATGGGGTATGGTGACATCAACCCAGCTTCCTATCAGGGGAGAGGGGGTGGAGAGAAAAAGATGTGGTTACCCAATGCAGTTTTCATGGGGACAGGTACATTAGACTTGAACCTGCACTCTCCTCAATCGCATGGGGACAGGTTAATTCAAACTACAATCCATATTGGGAATGACCCCATTCAAATCTGAAGTAAACAGAGTGCATGGGGACGCACCCTATGAGTATTAGAAGCACAGAAATGACTTGCCGTAGGAGCTTTAAGAGTTCTTCCCCTAGAGGCAGAGTTCACTTCATCATCAGTGAGTATCTGGACAGTCCTAGGCTGCACTTGCATGGGGCTGCCTATGTCAGCAGGACGTGATGTCCTCAATGCAGACTGGGATACTGGGAGGCAGAACTTCTCAGTAGAATGCTAGGTCTGAATGGAAGTAGTGTTGGCATAGACTGTGATATGAAAATGGTACCATACTCCACACTAATTGAAGGTTGCTTGAAAGTAGTCTTCAAAGCATTCTCCAGTGGTAGACTGGCCCAGCATGGTCTGCCAGGCTTGAGGAAACTGGCATCATTTGTTGGGCTTCCAGAAGCTGTGCTGGAAGTATGCTGCTTTGGGGGACTCAGGTAAAAAATCAGACTCAGAACCGATTGACAGTTTTGGATACTGGGAACAAAAATGTCTGAAGCTGAAGCTGGGCCAGCATGGGTTGCCTGTAATGTAGACAGCTCTTGAAGTGAGATTGAGCAGACCTCTCAATCCAGTCCAAGATTAGACCACAGCGCAGGACAACATACACTATGCAGATGTTGCCTTACACTCCTCAATGCCAAATCTATACCATTCAAAGAATTGAAGTTATGCCGCTTGATCTTAGACTAGAAGTGTGTCATAAGGGTAGTTAGAAAGATAGGAGTACACAGTAGTGTTAGTACTACTTTGACGGAACAGGAAATCTCAGCAGATATAGCTCATCCCACTGTTAGAGATGTAACAACCACAGACATCATTCCATCTGGACACTCTAAGCCTGCATCAGTATGCATGTTTAAGTGGCTTAGAAGTGGTGCTGTCTGCATGCTAGCATCCACATGCCACTTTTCAGCTGCCTTTTTAATGCTTGAGAATGCAGCCGCAGTGTCATTAAAATATTTAAAATTTAGATCCACAAGCTTCAGTACACAAGTACCACAGAGGGGGCCAGTAAGTTCCCTTGATCAGCAGTGGCAAGAGTTGTCTGGAGAGTTCTCAGATGGCACCATAATGGTGCCCAAGAGGCATGGCAGGGGAGGAGCATGGCACCTGTGCTGACACTGCACTCCTCTTCCGTACTAAAGGCACAATAAGGACTCAGTGTTATACAGACTGTGTGCCCTCATTGCAAATTCTAGGCACCACAAAGACACTGTGTGGGTCTTGCCTAGGTCTTAGAGCCATCTGGTACCCCAAAACAGCCGCTGCAATTGGTGATGCTGCTGAATTTTCTTACCAAAAAGGGAAGGCAGAAAACATAGGGAAAGAGATTCAATAACAATAATAGACCATACTTTGTACTGATGGTTCACTGCAGCCCCACTTTCTTCTCAGCTAGTATGGGGTTATGGAGTGCTCCTGCAATGATGATAGGAAAAATGCTCAACTTTTCTCAACTTCAAATTTCACCTACTGTGGGTTTAGGGAGATCAAAGGGAATCTTCCAAGTGACTCCTTGCTTTTTTTCTCACTATGTTGGCAGAACTGCCCAGAAAATAAGGGGGCAAGGGACTTCTCAAGTGAAACAAACAGTTGAAGAAGAAAAGCATGCACTAGCAGATTATGTGAACGACAGTGAAGAACTAGCTCTGATGGAAGTCAACAACAGGAAGCTGCTCAAAGTGCAAAAGTCGAAAAATGAATACCATAGAAACACAATGCAAAGTAGAACTGAAAACTGGCAAAAGAAAGTGCTTCATGGACAGTTCCTGGAAAAAATCGAAGGCAAAATTGACAAGGAAATGACCTGGATATGGCTTACCAGTGGAACACTTAAAAATGAGACGGAAGGTCTGATACTAGCAGCACAAGAACCAGGCCATTAGAACAAATGCTACCAAAGTCAGAATTGAAAAGTTGACTATAGATCCCAAATGCAGACTCTGCAAAGAAGCAAATGAAACCATGGATCACATATTAAACTGCTGCAAAAAGATTGTGCAAATGGACTACAAGCTGAAGCACAATACTGTTGCCCAGATGATACACTGGAACTTGTGCCACAACTACCATCTGCCTGCGGCCGTGAACTGGTGGGAACACAAGCCTGAAAAAGTTACTGAAAATGAACACGTCAAACTAGACTTCTGAATACAGACTGATAAAATCCTGGAACACAATATGCCAGACATCATGACTGTGGAAAAGAAAAAAGTGTGGATTGTCAACATTGCCATCCCAGGAGATGGTAGAATTGAGGAGAAGCAACTCGAGAAAATGATGCAGTACGAAGATCTGAAGATTGAACTTCAATGGCTCTGGCACAAACCAGAAGAGGTGGTCCCAGTGGTGATCGACACACTGGGTCCTGTACCTAAAGACTTTGGCCAGCACTTGAAAACAATTGGCACTGACAAAATTACCATCCATCAGTTGCAAAACGTCACCCTGCTCAGTTCTGCATCCATTACACCCTGACACATCATGCCTTCCTAGGTCCTTGGGAAGCCTTCAACATGTGATTTACCATAAAAGCCATCATAGTGATCTTGTTTGCTGTGAATAACATCAACAACAGTATTAATAATAATAATAATAATAATAATAATAATAATAATAATAATAATAATAATAATAATAATAATAATAATAATAATAATAATAATAATAATAATATCACCATCATCTGAGAATCTATTCTCTTTCTGCCTTTAGGTGCTAAAGTAACTTACCATGTACCATCAAATTTATAAGTCCTGTAATGTATCACCTTAAACACATCCAATATTAAAATAATTTGTAATTGTTAATAAAAACAGTGTGGCACTTTTAAAGCACATGATAAACCCGGAAGATGGTAAGGAAGTGCACACTGATGTTGAATTTCCTAAAACAGTAAGTGTATAAACTGTTATTGGTGGCTCTGAAGTATACCTGCTACATAGCAGTAAATTACTTATCAGTCCCTTGGGCAGTATAGTTTAATATCACTATTATATGGTGGATGATAGAAGTCTTGTGTACAGTGTTATTGGCTTAAGCAGCTGCTGACTTAAAAAGGCCAGTTTAACAAGTCACCACTGTATTATGTTTAATTAGGTACAGTTTATATAATGAGGTGTTCAGTTCTAATGGAAAGGCATGCTGTGAACAGCACATCTGCAGGAATAACTATTACAATCAGCATTGCAGGGACCCATGGAACTGCAAATTAGACTTACTTATCTAGAAATAAATTACATCCCAATGCCTTCATAAAGCTCATTAATTAATTCCACTGGCATAAAGGTCTTTTTCTTAATTTCATGTTCCATTAGCATAATAAACACAATTTGAGTTACAACAGTATGATCAGTTTAATGGATGCTATTTATTTTTTATTTTTTTTAATTTAAAGTCCTGGTATCGTAAAATTAACATCAATATGCTATTTGGTCCTTTATTAAAATTCCCACGGGATAACCAACACAGATGTTCAATACGGCATCATATATTTGCTGCATTTTTATGGTGCCACTAATTGGCCATATGGAAAGGTGTTGCTTTTGGTTTATTTATTTATTTTTTTAAAAAATCTGAAATTGTAGAGATCATAAATAAATTACATTTGGATGGCATTTAAACTTAGGTACATTAATCTACCCAGAGTGCTAAGATGTGGACGAAAAGTAAGCAAAGTTTCTAATGCTCTTTGATTTATGGTGTATAATTTCACTGTGTTTCTCTACACATTAGTCTGCACAAATTGCTCTTTTCTTTCTTCCTAAGTTTTAGAGCTGCTTTGAAAGTAACATTTTTGAAAGGGCTGAAAAGGATATTTCCATTCCCCCAAAAGCATCATACAGCGTACTGGCTTGCCACTGAGGCTGTGATCACACCTTGCTGAAATAAGAAACAGGACTAAAATGCACTAACTCCAGCCACACCCAATACCTGATAATCCTTCCTCAGATCGTCCTCAGCTTGGGTCGCTAAGCTCACACCTTTCTGTTCCCATCCTGAGACTCCTTTATGAGACTCTTTTAGATCTCCACCCCTTCTCCACAGTCGTCACAACAGCCCCTGCTCTCTGATAGGATAAAGGTTCTGTGACTCAACAGCATGTCATCACACACTGGGCGAAATGGAAGGCAAATTCATACAATATCCACTCACTATAGTATGGTCCAGCCCCCTTTAGTCTTCCTCCCTGATCACACCCCAAAAGTGAAAATAGATTAACCCTCTATAACAGCTTAATACCAGTAAAATCAGGACTCTGGAAAGTATGATTGAAGGGAGGAAAGTCCACAAATTAAATAGATTGGACTAGAAAGGTGTGAGCAGCAGGGCCCAAAGATGGAGTGAAGAAGGATAAAAGTGAAGGTGTGACCACAGCCTTAATCCTTTTCTGCCTCTTTTGCCAACATGATCAGCTGAATCTCATTATGTTTGGAAACACCCTTGATGTAGGCTGGTTATGTTGCAAATGAAATCAAAGAGATTGTTTCCAGATAAGGTGTGGGGGAAAATGGAGCATTCTTGATGTTGCTAGACTGTCACTTCCATCACCTCTGACTTTTGTTCATGCTGTTTGAGAAATTAGAGAGACTTAAAGTTGGGCGTGTTGACCGCATGGTGACTTGCCTGCCTGGTGCAAAGGTTGCAGACATCACATGGCATCTAGATAGGTTAGTAGACAGTGCCGGGGAGGAGTCAGTGGTCATGGTACATGTCGATACCAGTGATGTTGGGAAGGCGAGATGGAGTGTCCTGGAAGCCAAATTTAGGTTGTTAGGTAGAAGACTAAAGTCCAGGACCTCCAGGGTTGCATTCTCAGAAATGCTACCTGTTCCACATGCAGGACCAGCCAGACAGGCAGAGCTCAGGAGCCTCAATGCATGGATGAGTCAGTGGTGTCAGGAGGAGAGGTTTAGATTTGTAAGGAATGGGAACATTTTGGGACAAGCCAAACCTGTACAAGAGGGATGGGTTATACCTGAACCAAGATGGAACCAGAATGCTGGCAGTTAATATTAAAAAGGTTGCAGAGCAGCTTTTCAACGGATCCCTGGGGGAAAGCTGACAGGAGCTGGGCAGCATCTGGTTCGGGAGAGTGCACCCTCAAGTGAGGAGGGCTGGAAATATGCAGATAATGCTGAGCAAAGTGGGGGATTAGTCAATAGTATGCAAACAGAATGATGCAGTATAAGGATTCACATGTTCCTTGACGGCAGAATTTGGACCAGAGGAGTGAATATAAATGTATATATGCAAATGCCAGAAGCCTTCGAGCTAAAATGGGGGAGCTAGAAAGCTTAGTTATGGAAAATAGAATTGATATTATTGGCATACTGAAACCTGGTGGACCAGTGAAAACCAGTGGGATACAGTCATCCCAGGTTACAGACTGTACAGGAAAGACAGTGAAGGGTGGCGTGTAGGTAGTGTAGCCTTGTATATTAAGGAAGAGATAGAATCTTACAAACTGGAATGTCTAGGTGACTCTGACTCTTCCATAGAAGCAGTGTGGGTAAAAATACCAAGCCAAAAAAGAAGCCTAATAATAGGGACATGCTACTGTCCTCCCAACCAAATGCCTGAAGGAGATCAACAATTGGAGAAGGAGGTAAAGGAGGTATCCCATAAAGATAGGGTCATTATAATGGGGGACTTCAATTATCCTCACATAGACTGGGTGAACTCCTGTTCAACTCAGGAGAGAGAGAGAGAGAGAGAGAGAGAGAGAGAGAGAGAGAGAAGATTCCTAGACCTGCTAAATGACTGTTCCATGGAGCAAATGGTCATGAAACCAACCAGGGGAAAGGCGTCAACCCAGTGCGCAGGAGCAGAAAAAAAAAGCAAATTCAATGCTGGGAATAATTAGGAAGGGAAAAGAAAAATCTATGGTGAGGTCACATTTGGAATATTGTGTACAGTTCTGGTTACCGCACCTTAAAAAGGATATTATAGAACTAGAGAAGGTGCAGAAAAGGGCAACCAGAATGATTAAGGGTCTGGAAGACCTCCCTTATGAAATCAGGTTGCAATGTCTAGGCCTCTTCAGTCTGGAGAGATGGCATTTAAGAGGGAACCTGATTGAAGTGTATAAAATTATGCATAGTGTAGAAAAGGTGGATAGAGAAAATTTCTCTATCACACAACACTAGAACCAGGGGGCACTCTATGAAGCTGATGGGTAGGAGAGTCGGATCCAACAAAGGGAAGTATTTCTTCACCCAGAGGGTCATCGGTTTATGGAATATGCTGCCGGAAGAGGTGGTGACAGCTACCAGTCTAGATCACTTCAAGGTAGGGTTAGACAAATTTATGGATGACAGATGTATCAATGGCTACTAGAATGAATGCCTAGGTACATCTTTCAGGCTGGGGTGGGGTGGGGTGCAGAATCAGGCCATTTGCTGAGATTCTAGAGCAGGAAAAGGTTTGTCCTTGTCTCTGTTTGAGATGCCATGAACATTTGGTGGGCCACTGTGTGCGACAGGATGCTGGACTAGATGGGCTGTGGCCTGATCCAGCAGGGCTTCTCTTATGTTCTTATCTGGGACTGCAAGGTCTTTACCTGACAACCCTGGACTTGCCTTGGTGCCTTTATGCAGCTCATGAGAAGGTAAGTCATATTTAAATAGTGAGTAACTCACTTCTTTAATGAAGTCTTTGCACTGCTGTTCTAGGTCCCTCCATGAGTGAGTTTGAAGCTTGCATGTTTCATTGCTCTACTTCAGTAAAGCACTTGACACTCCTGGGCCACTTACTACAGTTTGAGCTTTAACATCCTTGTTGTCCACCCATTAAGACAACTGTGCTGCATTAGTGCCAAATCGAGATCTGAATTACTTCAGTAAATACTAGAATGGATGCCTAGGTTGGCATTCACACAAATTTAAAAAAAAATCAGTTTAAGTGGTTTAGCTAATCCACATAAAGTACACTGTGTAAGTGTATTTTTCTGGCCTTTAACATGAATTATTGTTGGAATAGGAACAATGTGTGGCACTACCAACTCTAGAATGCTTTTGGGCTGTGTATTTTTGCTGCATGACTGAGCAACTTGTAAATAAGATTTGTGTTAGAATACAGTGTGTTATATGCTAGCAATAATCACACATTTTTGTGACTAAGGGTGTTTCCGCATTGGCTGTAGAAACCATTTTGAGCCAGTTGCAAGTGGGGGGTGCCCACTGTTATGCCCATGTGCACACCTCTGCTAATCTATGGCAGCCAAGGAAGGGAATGATCTGCTTTTAGTTATGCTTTTAACTAGCTTTTGGTTATGTTTTTAACTGTGGCGGCCAAGGAAAGGAATGATCTTTGTGTTCGTGGAGGTGTTTGCCTGTTATTGCTGCAGCTGTTTGCCTGTCATCGCTGCAGTGGGCAGGACAGGTTATGGTGATGTCAACCCGGCTCCCTATCAGGGGAGAGGATGGGTGGGGAGAAAAAGATTCAGGTTCACACTGCGGCTTCCATGGGGACAGGCACATACGATTTGAATCCGTGTTGCCCCAAACCACATGGGGACGCTTTATTGTGAGTTTCAATGTGGCTTTTTATGACACGCGTCACAAGTGAAGTGACCGGCTTCCATGGGGACGCGCCCACAGTGGGAAGCAGGGAAAGGAGAGCAGTCTCAAGTCCTTAAAACTTCTCTCTGGTCCTAGGCTAGATAGGGGAGTGGGGAGGGGAGGGGGCAGGAAGGAGGGAGGTTTTCTCACCGTCTGGCAATGGAGGAGGTCTGCAGGAGGGATTGGTAGTGAAGATCCAGGTGGAGCTGGGGAAAAAACAGGACCAGGTTCTCTCTCTCTCTCCGAGGCAGAAGAGACTTTGTGCAGGGCTGGAGGAGGAGATGGCTGGCAGGAAAATGGCAGGTCCTGGTATCTGGAGAGGTCTGCCTAGTGATTTCAACTAGTGTAGAATGATTTCAGCAGGAATGAGGTAGCATGGGAGTGACGGAAAAATGACCATGAAGTCCCTGATGAGAGGGCTTCTTTTATCCTCCCAGAATGTGAGGGGCAAGCCAATCAGGTTTGAAGCAGGAAAATTTGAATCTGGGAAGGGGCAGGGCTAGGTTGTTTCAAGGGGTCCCAATGGCTGAACTTTTGATCTGTCTTGCTGATTGATGATTCAAGTTTGTTCTGACATTTGAGATAAGTATCTGTATCCAGATGGGCTTCTTGGCAAACAAAAAACTGTCTGGGTCCTAATTAGGGATATGCATGAATATTCAAAAACTCAAAAATCTGTTTCAAATCTGACAAATGGTGACATTTGAATTCAAATCAGATTTAATAACATTCAAATTTAGACATGTTCTGAAACGTTCATTTGAATGATTTGAATGTACAGCTAGGTATGTATTACCTGTTTATTTGTGCAAATATTGTATGTATTTGCGCTTATAATATGGGATGAAAACAGGATTCATACGGGATAAAATGGGATGCATACGAAACACACACAGATACGTATAACAGATACAAATGTTGTCGACATTCGCATCCTTATATGGAAATCTAACATTTGAATGAATAGATTCGAATGTTACGGATTCGAATCGGATTTTTTGACATTTGGATTTTAAACATTTGAATCAAATTGAATGTTTTGACATTTGATTCAACTCGAATTCAAATGCAAAAAAAACCATTCGTGCATACCCCTAGTCCTAATGATTTCCCATTGAGGTGCTAGATGGCTATGTATGCAAAACTCAAGGAGGAATGCTTTGTTTGTCTGTTTTAGCATTTCCAGGAAGTTCTGTTCCAAATTTCCCTGAAAGCATACTTTATAGAAGCATTATTTCTATTTTGACAAGCCTGGCTTGGAATTATGACACTTCATGCCCATAACTCCTCATGTCCAGTTTTATGCTGATTAATAAATGCCAATTATCACATTTGCCATAAGACAAACGGAAGCATTGCCTGGCAGTGTCTCCTAGTTTTGGCATGGCTCAGACAGAGAAAATGGTTTTTGGGGGCACACAGGCTACACTATTTCAGTTTACTAGTAGACCTTGGTGTCAAGGTTGACCGGCATGCTAGGGTCCATACCAGGACTTCATGGTTTGGTATACCAAGGCACTGTTGAAATGTCCCCCCTGAGCCAAGGACAAAGCTACTATTATTCCTGGCCTTTGGTGTGCTTGACACCCGCATGTTAGCTCTGAAGCTGGCACTTCAGAGACTTCAGAGGATGCATAGGGATTGGCATGGAACAGGACATCCCAACTGTGGAGAGCTTGGGTAAGATTGCATAATGCAAGGCAAGGCAGACTGTAAACCTGGATACAGCAGCTTAGTGTAGAAATAGTGTAGGGGTGTACTCAGGCACTGTGTAAAAATCAGCTCAAATGTACCTTAGAAATTGTAGCGTGTGGGTCTTGTGTTGATAGCCTTTCTGTATCCACCTTTTCTATTCTAGAATGGTTCATGAGAGAGAGGAGGAACAGATTGGCATGTGCATAATCTCTGCTACAAACTATCACTAGACTGTGATCTGACACAGCAAGAAAAGCATCTCTGTGGCAGCTCTGAGGCAACTTCAAGAAGGCTTTGAGGTGGGATTGTTCACACATTAGTTTGCCTCACCCCCTTCTCAAGAACATTTTGTGCGAGAAATGGTGAATTAGAGAAGGCTTGGAAACATGAAGCAAACTGTCTCTCTGAGGCACCCCTTTTGGTATGCCTGAACACAGCTGCTTTTAAGCCAACTCAAGTGCTTTAAAAAACATCTGAGTGTGAACACAGCCTATAGTCTGGTAGCTAAAACAGGTCTTTCCTCGCAAGAAAGTGACTACATTTCCTTGTAGAAATACTTTGTCTGTATCTTTGTAGTGCTCTAAGCATCAATGAAATGTTCTTTAAAAATTCAATACGCAGCACAAATGGCTGAAAGTGATTGTGGAAGTGAGTTTATATATGACAAAGTACTGCCGTTTTCCGATACCTTGGTTTGATGATGCAAACATTGGGGGGGGGGGAAATATTTTATATTGAAGGACAAAGCTACTATTATTACATTCCCACAGTATGATATTAAAGTTAATCAGCTACTTTCTCCCAGTTGGGATGCCCAAGTACAGGATTTTCTTATTTATTTTAATATAATCGCTGTGCAATGCTTACTTTTTGAGATATCTAAGGGTGCTTCCACACCTGCTGCCGAGAAATGGATTTAACAAAAGCCGTTTCCTGATTATCCGTCCTCCTGAGGATCTGACCGAAATAGGGACGGGAGGAGGCCTCCTGCGTCTGCTCATGCACAGGGAGGACAGATCCGGCCAGCCGGATCCCCTTGGGGCTGTGTGGAGGCAGCAGCACCCATTCCATTCCATTCCACTCCATTTTTATTTATATACTGCCTTTCCAAAAGTAAATTTTGCCCAAGGCAGTTTACAACAAATGGGGGAAAAAAAACAATGCAAATATAATAATTACATCAGAGAAATATGGCTAATAAATATAATCAACAACTTAAATC
>MTQE01001134.1:49530454-49548223 GCA_014337955.1 Aspidoscelis marmoratus | reverse complement strand
CACCCCTGATATTACAATAATTGAGAAAGAGAAGGTGTGGATCATCGATGGTGCTATTCCAGGTGACAACAGAATTGGGGAGAAACAGTTGGAGAAGCTCAACAGATACGAAGACCTGAGAACTGAACTTCAACGACTCTGGCGAAAACCAGTGAAAGTGGTCCCAGTTATCCTCGGCACACTGGGTGGGGGTGCCAAAAGATCTCAGTGGGCACCTAAAAACCATTGGCATTGACAAAATATCCATCTGCCAACTACAGAAAGCCACTTTACTGGGGTCTGCTCGCATAATTCGCTGATATATCACGCTGTCCTAGGTGCTTGGGTAGTGCCCGACTAGTGATATAATACGAAATCCAGCATAGTGATCTTGTTTGCTGTGTGTAACTAATGATGATGATGATAATAATAATAATAAATAATATAATCATTCCAAAGGGGATCTGGCCTCCCACAATGCCGATGCTGCCCCTGGAGCCATGGGACTGGGGCATGCAGCTGCCAGTCACTGTGGGTTTCTGCCAGCACGTGGCATGCCAGGGAGGGGCTTCAGAGGCAGCCTGGCCTGCTTCCGCTCTCCCCAAGATGGTGGCTACTGGCACATCTGGCCCGTCGCCTCTCCATGTGTGGAAGCGTCCTGCTTCTGAACAGATCGAGGCAAGGGGCCGGATGGAAGACCTAATTTTCAAGGTCTTCCCGGAGGCTGGATCTTTCGGCGGTGAGACCCCATTAAGAATGGGTCTCGCGTGCCAGACTGCAGAAGCGGCTGCCTTGATGGGCCCTGGATCTGGCCTCCAGTATGGAAGATAAGTTCTGTAAGTGTCTTGTATGTGTCCTGCATGTGTTGTTAATGTGTTTTAATGGCCTGCGCAGAAGCACCCTAAAATAAATAATAAGCTATTTTGAGAGGTATGGTGAAAATGTGAAAATGCAGAAGTGCAGAAATGCTTGCAATACACGTAGCATTGTGAATTTGAAGAAAAAACAACACAAAAGCGTGCAAGCAAAATGTACACACTAAAAATAATAATGCCTGAACATGGGGAGGGGAAACTGTTTTCTCAGCTAAAGAACAGGGTAAAGAGAAAGTAGTACATGACACACCTCATGTGCAACTTAGGGGAAAGCCCTTCTGAGAATAGGGTTGCTTCCAGAGTTGTTGCTTAAATCTTCAGTTCAATGATAAACCAAAGTCTACTCACTGCAAAGGGAAAATCAATTGTCCCCACTAAAAATCAAATCCGCAATTTCCTGTTTAAGGAAATGAGAATTTACGCACCACACACCATCATGTGGGGTCAGTGAGTCAATTAGAATTAGAAGCTGCACTTCTGGGTTTAGCATCCTCTCATTTGTCATTCTTGATGTCCTGCCTGCATTTACTTGATAATGCGCTCTAACTACTACACAGTGAGAGTTCTTTCTCCTGCACTAAGGAAAATGCAGTGTAACGGCCGTACACTATGAAGTGACTACGAAAGATTGATTTTCATATCTGACAGGATGATCAGGACTGCACATTTCATTCGCAGTATAGAACGTGTCTGGAGGCAGGCCAGGATGCTGAATTATATGAATCATTGGTCCAAACCAATAGCATTCTGCTCTTTACTGTGCCACAGTGGTGGCTGGTGTCCACTTAGATGGAGAGCAAGGCACTCAAAAGGAAATACCAAGGCTTAGAATAGCTAGAGCTAAGGGTGAGACTTTATAGCTGTGTCCACACTGGATCAGTAGACCAACCTACACCCTGCCTATATGCCTATATTCCATAGACTGGCTCATTAGCACTGGATGAGGTATTGGACAAGGTTACAGTACAAAATTTAGCACTTTAGCATGCTCCAAATGTGGAATACTTGTAAGCAGTCAGATAAATGTTTAGCTGGTGTGCCAGACAAGCAGCCTGATACCATGTCTGGTTCCATTTTGCTGGGCACTCAGAAACCAGCCCCAGCCTGCAACTTTTATTCCTGGCCTCCAAAGCTGGATTGGGCTAGTGGCAGCCTCGCCCATCATGGGTTGGGTTGCTTGGATCGGGCTAGCACAATGCAGGGTAGCCCATGTTGCATGGAAATGGCTTGTGGCTGAACCTGCACATAGTAAAAAAAGAAATGGCCCCAAAGCAACATAGAGATGCTTACTATCCACATACCAGTGGCTTAATCCACATTTAGAAAACAGAAAGTGCACTTCTAAAGTGCATTCTCTGAACTTTAATGTGAATTAGAGGTGGATGGGAACTAGCCTCTGAAGGCTACCATTCTTAAGTCACTTTTGACCTCCTTTTTTAAAAATGTGCAGATACAGGTGATTGCAGTGCTATGAATATTGATGTGAAAATCGATTTCATGGAACATAACATATAGCATACTTATCTGAACTGACTTGTATGAAGAAGAAGAAAGGGAATGTGGATTCTACCTCTAAACTCTGGGCATGGTGCACTGAGCTTGTTCTCCAATAACCTCATCTTCTAAACAAAGCTCATAATTTCCCCTCATAGGCAAGGGAGGAGTTGCACAAACTCCTCCTCCATTAGATTCCAGGTGCAAAGATTCTTGTGTGGAATGAAATGACATAGGCGCACAGGGGGCACTTCTTGAAAGAAGAAGAAGAGTAGGCTTTTCTATCCCACTTTTCTCACCCATTTAAGGGGACTCAAAGCAGCCGACGAAGCTTTCTATTCTTCTCCCCACCACAGAACACCCTGTGAGGTGGGTGCGGCTGTAAGAGCTCAGAAGAGAGCTGTGACTAACCCAAGGTCACCCAGCTGGCTTCATAGGGGAGAGTGGAAGTAAACCCGGTATTCCCAGATATTCCCAGTGTTCCCGGATCCCAAGCCACTAGACCAAACTGGCTCACAATGTACATCGGCCCAGAAAAGTGTCAAGAGTCTGTTGAATTCTCCTCTTGTCCTCCATAATACATTGAAAATGAATTCCCTGAGGGAATGACACATGACAAACCTGCAGCAATGCATGGAGCTTTGTGTGGAGGGGATAATTTTTTAAACTTAACTTCAGCTGAAAAACTCAGTTATATTTATATGAGTGCAAGGCACAGTTTTCAATTTGTTTTTGTTTGTGTGTGCATATCTGTTTATGTAAAATAAGACTTAGTGAAAACTCGGAGGCGCATCATATGAAATGATCTGGGAAGCGCTGGTAGATGTAACTTACTGCATGTCCTATATAGAAATGTTCCAAATGTTTTAGCTTGTATATAGTAGAAGGGAAACCCACTCTCCCCACTTGATGCAGGAGAAATTTGCTGTTAACAGCATCAGTTCTGTCTTAGGAATGCTGTATGTATGTTTCTTTTCCTTTTCCTTGGACCATGGCTCACTATAAAACCAAAATCTAAGTTCCGTCTCAAGTGGTGGTGATTTTTGATGAGAAGTGACAAGACTGAATAAACCAAGACTCCTTTTGTAGGTTATATATTTCTGCAGTCGCTCTGCGTGTCAATTCCGTGGCAACTCTTTTGCTCTTTAATAGGCAAAATTCATCCAGTATATGCAGCTGTGTTTAAAGATCACCCAGAACGACAGGTGTCCCGTTTTGCCTAATAGAAATTGCATTTCTCCTGTTGTTTATGCCTCAATCCTCCAAACCTCAAGGTAAATGAACAAATTGCTTCTGCGCTTCCATCTGATGTGTGGGGAGCTACATTACTTGATTTTTTTTTTTAACCCCAACCAATATAGAGAATCTTATTGTTGCTTTGGGCTTCTTGTGCCTCCTATTGAGTTGCTGAAGTCTGTTGATTTTCCACACTTGTTACTTGGATAAATAGACTGCTTGAAGAAAAACAACAAACCATCAGGCAGCAGAACCCAAGGAAACTCCAACTGTAAAACACAACTATGTTGATTCACATGCCTGTGTGACCTTTTGTATTTGCTGAAACAGACTGTTTTAATTACTAATGGATACGGTTGCACTCTGATAAACATTACTGACGATTGGAAACAGCACCTTCATAAGCAAAGGATTTATAGAAATTTAATCGCTGTGGCTTGAACTCAACTTCTGAGTATTATAGCAAGAACAAAGTAACCCCTTAAAGGAGTTAATGGACAACTGAGTGGAATGGCCGCATGTGTCATCCACACTGAGTAAAGGGGGACTGACAAAAACCCATTAGTGCCTGAAGGAGAAAAGCAAAGGCAGAAATTCTATCACTTCCAGATGAGCCCTCCTTACATCTCCCCAAACTCTTTATTAGAATGACAGGGGAGAGGGAGCACTATTAATCCAAAGGTCAGCACAATTATACCCAGATTTCTTTTATTGAAAAGGCACCGGGAATTATCTAGAATGTTAGCGTTCTGCACTGAAGAATTGATACTTTTAAAAATCCATTTCAGGGGCTTGATGGTGAAAGTAACAATTTCACCTGTCATGCTGAAGACTAGCAGGATTGCGGAAGGAGTCTAGCCCCTGTCTGAACAACAGCCTAAAAGGAAATGGGGGACAGTTCTGGGTTTTTTTCAGTCCTCCTTGTGATAATCGTCATTAGTAGGTCCAACAGTATGGATGACCCTTGTTTTCCTTACTATTATGTAATCAAATCTGCGGCCTTTGGGCACTACAGCCAAGCAGATGTAGTGAACGAAGGCTAGGACATGCAGGGACAAGTCCCCCTTTTGCATCCAGGCAGGTAAGGAATGCATGAGGATGTATTCCTTCCTGCCTAGGTGTGAAAGGGAAACCCATCCCCACGTGGCCTAGCCCGAAAAGGCAAGCGCAGGGGTGGGATGCTCCTCCCAGGCCTGCCGCCATTGGGTCGAATTCAACCCAGGGGTGGGCTTGCCGGTCCTGTCCCTTCCCTGGGTTCCTGCTGGCTGTAGCTGTGCATGCGACTTACCTCATCACCACCAGATTCAAAGTGGTGGGCTCGGCCGGCGGCGTTGTGTGATGGCTCTGGTTGGCCGGTTACCCACACCTGGACGGAACTGCCGGTTTGATGCCAGGCGTTCTGTGCAGGTGTGGGTAATTGGCCAATCAGAGCTGGCAGTGCATGCACATGCACAACACTGTTGGCCAGGCTCACCACTTTGAACCCGGCGGTGCTCACGAGCATCCCCACTAGGCCCCAGCCCAGGATGGGGGGGGTGCCCGGATTGGGCTGCCCCAGCTGCCAGGGCCCCCCTAGGTGCTCTCTGGCACACAAGGGGGGGTGCCCTCCCCCCAGCCACATGACCACTTATGTTGTCGTGGTGTTCACATGGCCAGATGGGGTGATGTGCCGCTCCATGTGGTATACCGTCCCCATGCTGTCAGCGCCTCTTATCCGGAGCACTGACAGATTGGACCCCGTCTACCAATAGTGGCAGCTGGGGGCAGGGCTCGGAGCTGTTCAGGAGAGAGTGTGTGAATGCTCTCCCTCCCTTACAGTTGTGGGATGTCCCAGGATAGCCAGGAACACCTTGGGCCGGGCGTAGAGTCCAATTTCGTCATCTACACCCGGAACACGAGTGGGCACCTTGGGATGGGCTGGGGAAGTTCCGAATGGAAGCACCGGTCCAGCAAAGCAAATGCTTTGTCCCAGGTGTCCTACTCATGTTCAAGAGGCCCTTGTGCAAATAGGCCTCTGATTAGCTGCCTAGGGGTGTGACATTGTTTTATTTAGTGCTTATTGGGATTGTTTTGAAAATACCTATGTATGAGCCAGAGGCTGAAAGACTTGGTAGCCAGGTACAAAAACCAGACAAGGAAGCAATGGCTCTTTCTGGACTGGGCCTTATTTTGGATTATGTCCTGGAATAGGGATTTGCCATCCACATGCTGGTGCAGATGGTGCATGTGGATGGGAAGTCTCTATTCCAGGATATAATCCAAAATAAGGCCCAGACCAGAAGGGGCCAGTGATACAAATTTTTTCCCCTATCACTGACAACTGAAACCTGAGACTGTTTCATGCAGCTGTAGACTTGAATTTGCCATGCTCTTTGGAACATGAGATATACTGAGAACAAATTAGAGTATCATTGACTTCTACCACAGTATTTGGAGAAATGTCAAAACAATAGAATTAAACTCAGTAAAATGTATATGACTTGTTAAAAAATGCATGATCTTTTTGCATTTCTCTTGGTTAACATACATCTGTTTTCTGTTTGCTTGCTCTTAGAAAGAATATTGTAGTCCTTGTGCCTTTTCCCAATAAGCAAAAACACTTCAGTACTTTCTGTCCACTACCATTAGGAAATATAATTAGGAAATATTTTGTAGTATTAGAGTTAGTAATCCCACTAGCCAACTCCAAATGCTATAGACTTGACTACATTCTGGGAGTGAGACTTGGACTTAAACATGGCATTAAGATTATCTGTTGGATTTTAGTAAACATTCATTGTTTGGAAACTGATGCTGAATCAATATTGGAAAGCACTTACATACCTCACCGATGTCTTTTGTGCAGGATGTTTCTAGACATATTTATCATGTTCTGTAAGTAATAACAGAGCACACTCTTCATAATCAGCTGGTCCCTTGGAGCTGCCAGACTAATATTATAGTAGTTTTAAATATCATTGCAGTTTAAAAGAAAACAAGTAGAAACACATTTTGGGAATATCAATGGGAAGCTTCCAGTCAGAGCTTTGCCCCTTGCACACCATCTTCAAGGAAGGCCTCCATGAATTACTGTTAGAAGGACTTCATCTTTCTTCATTGCTTGATATTGGCTGTATTCTTGCTGCTGCTGGGCACTGCAGTTTAACAACATAGGGAGGATCCCATACTAGCTTCCTCTGGTATTGAGACAGAAGAGTTGGCTTTTCTCACCCATTTTAGGGGACTCAAAGTGGCTGAAAAACCTTTCTGTTCTTCTCCCAACAACAGACATCCTGTGAGGTAGGTGGGGCTGTGAGAGCTTAGAAAGAGAGCTGTGACTAGCCCAAGGTCACCCAGTTGGCTTTTAAGTGCAGGATTGGACCCCATGACTATGAGATATGAGTCCGGCACACTAACCACAAGACCAAGCTGGCTCAGCTTGGGTGTGCAAACTATTTCCCTGTGATTGCAATGACATTAAAAAATAATAAAACTAAAACTGTATGCAGTTGATACATACTTGCCCCTCCTGTGCCCCTATGTGAAGTAGTATTATTTAATGTGTTCTTGGGTCATGTGAATAGAATGTAGGTACTGTCCACTCTTATAGCTAACCAGGCATCGTTCTGAAATGTTTTGTCATGAGAAGTTCATAGAGAGGAATCTTGAATTTATCATGAAATGTGCAATTATTTTGATTGTATAATTGCCTAACTGGACCTGACATATCTGTTCAACCTGTTTATTAACACAACAAAGCCTAGTGTAAGACATATTTGCAGATGAATACTAGTTCCTCCTTGATGATGATGTCAAAATATTCTTACCATTGTATTTATTTGTTTTATCTAATTAAAACATTCCTGCACAGACCAGGCATGAATGATTTTCCATAGGTGTTTATCACCTTCAGTATTAGCTGCCTCCTCAGTGTTAGAGGGAGACAGCATTCTGGAGGTTATGTGCACCTAAGAGAAGGCCTGGTGGGTGTAATAGTAAGATCCTTGCTGAATTGTAGTGACTTTACCAGGGCCATGGTCACACAAGTCTAAGACAGGATGGCTTATTCATTCATTCAAACTGAGGTCATACTAGTGCTGGTCACACCTAGATCATTATAGGTATCCTCAGGCTGTCCTTGCTTTGGGCCACATCACTCACACGTTACTCTGAGATTGGCCTGAGCCTCCTCCATGGAACTCTTGGCTCTTCACTCCTTTTGCTGTGTCAAATCTATCCCCCTTTTTATTGGATGCCATTGTGTCACTCAGTGGAGGCGAGGGTGTATGTTTGTGGTTCTTTCTAAAGCCTGCTCCCCGACCTCCATGCCCTACTTCCTTTTTTATGTTCTTTTCTTCTCTGTGTGATTATTTTTTTAAAAAAATAATAATAAATTTGCAGAAAAATGCTAGATAGAATCATACACAAACTGAGGAGAGAAAGGGAGGTGCCTCATGAACTTTGTGCATGCTGTCCTCCCCTAAACTGGACCCTACCCACCACAGCATGGTTCAGCCTCCTTTAGCCCATCTCCCCCCCCTGCTCACAACTGAGGAAGCAAAGACATCTTGGTGTGCCAGGGTGGGCTGAGTCCTCTGGGAAAGAGGATTCCAGTTAGGATTATCTGATGGGGATAAGCTGGCTTAGAAAACAAATTGAATAAAAATAATGTAATGCAACCAGAAGACGACCTGAAGTCGTCTTAAACTAAAGGTGTGACTAGGGCCCAAGTGTCAAAACATCATTTCTGAAACTCCAGCATGCAGATAGGCACACTAATTTTTAAAACTCTTCTCTTTAGCCCTAATCTTGTGCACCAGACATGATGTATATGTGACACAGCCTGGGTCTATTGCTGACAGGAGCTGTGTTGCCTTGGATGGAGAGTCAGTCATGTGGACAAGAACAACTATGATGTGTCCTCTTTGCTGCCAAGCTTAGCCCAGGTTAGATGGTATCCCCACTCTCTCATTGCAGACAGTATCTAACCTCTTATCTCAGAACAGAGTTAGGCCACTTCAAAAGAGATGACTGTGGAAATGACTTCCAAGTCTATGATCTGATGTCACTTCTTTGTTGGAATCTTTCCAGAGGTAAGATTTACTTCTAAACACATTTACCTTCATCTCTCCTTGTATGTCAGTTTTAAGGATAAATTTCAAGTGTTTCTTACCCCCTTTTTTCCCTTATGATTCTGATTTGTTGCAGCAATTTCTTGGCTGCTTGCCAAAGTTCCAAGGCAGATCCTTCTTATCTTTAGAAGGATCTGCCTTATCTTTCTTTTCTGTATCACACAACACTAGAACCAGGGGGCGCTCTATGAAGTTGATGGGTAGGAGAGTTGGATCTGACAAGAGGAAGTATTTCTTCACTCAGAAGGTCATTGGTTTATGGAATTTGCTGCCGGAAGAGGTGGTAACAGCTACCTGTCTAAATGGCTTTAAGGTAGGGTTAGACAAATTTATGGATGACAGATGTATCAATGGCTACTAGAATGAATGCCTAGGTACATCTTTCAGGCTGGGAGGAAAAGCAGGATGCTTCTAAGGCCATTTTCTGGGATTCAAGAGCAGGAGAAGGTTTGTCCTTGGGATGCCCATGAGCACTTGGTGGGCCCCTGTGTGCGACGGGACACTGGACTAGATGGGCTGTGGCCTGATCCAGCAGGGCTTCTCTTACGTTCTCATGCTCTAAGGGGTGAAGCTGTTCACTGAACTGTTTTAAAAGTGTGAAAAGGCCAACAACTCATCTGATTCAGGCTGCATCCAGATGTCAGTTACTTATTCTACTATATTTAGATATTTCTGAATAAAGCATAGTTATTCTGGAATATGCAGATATGGCAGAATAAGTTACAGATTTCTGGTTGCAGCCTCAGATGTTATGAAGAAATGGAGGTGAGTGCTATTTGTTTTTCTGCAAGAGCTTTATAGACCTTGTTTGGTATCAAGAATTACTAAGGAAAAAATTGGGGTCCTCAGAATTTCCCTTCCAAATTTTGTAACTACCACTTTTCTGCATCTCCAGAAATGTCCAAGAAGGGTAAGAACCAACAACTGCAATGTTTTTTTTTTTAAAAAAGGCCTAATTCACAAATAAAGCAGCAATAGAACATAATAATTAGGAAAAAAAACAGGAAAAAACGAGCCAGTTAATAACTGAAAATCTTCAGTGAGCCACCAGGACAGGCCATTAGAAGTAAGGAAATGTATAATGTGTGAGTAGCCACTAAAAAGGCCATCTTTTTCCAATAAGTAGTTTCCCCTATGAATTCATCATTTTTTCCCTCTGTACAACAATGTATTATAAAAATATGCAAATTATTCATCGGAAATGAGTGATTACTTACTGTGCATAATACATGCTTAATTGCTGAGTGCTCTAACTTGGTGGTTCCCTAATGCTATCTTTGGGAGCTTTTCACAATAAATTGTTTGAAGAGTCCCTAAGGATAATAATAGGGCCAATGAAAGATTATGCTAAGTACTCCGTAGGATAGAGTCCTTACACTGATGATTCTGCAATGCTGTCAATATCTGGGAGATTTTCAATGTGAGGAATACACACTTCTTAAGTTTCCTTTGCAGTGCAAACTTTTCCAGAAGCCCTTAGTTCAAGAGTAGAATACATGCTGTATTGATGGTCCCAGTTTCAAGCTCTGTCATGTCTACGTAGCCCTAGAAGAAAGAAAAATGTGGTCTGAAACCTTGAGTAGTTGCTGACATATGAAGTCAAAGAGAATACAAAGAGAAGTTGAAGCCAATGGACCAATCATTTTATTCTGAGAAAGAGATCTTCCTTTGTTTTTGTAAAGCACCACTGCTCTGTCTGAAAAAGGAGCCTTGAAAACTCGCCCCAGGAAGCAACAGCTTAATTGAGTGGTCAATAAAATGTAAGGTCTTCCCTGCACATCTTACAGGATTGGATGTACCAAGGGAGTTGGGCTTGAGGGCATATTTGGAATTTTGAGGATGTGCCACAAACTTTGCCTTCTCTGGTCTAAAATTCTGGGAAAACTGCTGACTCATGTGATGGAGTCATCCACCAAACTGGAAGTACCAGAGCTGTGGGGGAGCAAAACTTATTTCTTATCAAACTCTGGCACCTTCCACGCTTGCTTGCTTGACACATCAGAAGAACATTTTTGGAGGGTGCTTTCTTCAGCCTAGGAGGAGACTGAATGGCAGTCCACTTTGAAGCTTGGGAACAAAAGTTCCCTGTTGTTGAAGGTGCATAACAGAAATATTCCATCAGGCTCTGGAAATGGTCTACTGGTAGATTATTGACCCCTGATCTGAAATATAGAGGGCTATGAGGGTTCTGGTAACCAGGAATGATAGTTTCTTCACCATCACTGTATGCTAGACATGTGTGGAAGTTTGCTGGGAATGAGCCACCCAAAGAGGAACAGGACTTTTGGATACTTTAGCTGGCAAACTCATCCTCTTTAGTCGACATCAAAGACAATGTAATTATGACGGGAATTAAGAAAAGTATGCACCTGCTTCCAATTCCACTATCTTCTGTTGTTCCACTAATGAGTCATCATTGTCAACCATCAAGTTGGGGGATGGGCCAGGTTGTGTCAGGAATGTGTATGACAATGTTGCATTCTTCATCCAGCTTTCTGCATTGGCACAGCCAGCAAACTTTCAGGAACTCACTGCATCACCAGCCTTTCCTTTTTCATTTTATTTCATGCAGCAAGTTCCTTGGATACCCAATCCAAAGCTGTGCCAGGTCAGCATTCAGCAGATGTCAGATCCACTGGGAAGGTGCTATAACTTTTAATATGGTATGGGAAATCCCAGGATCAATGAAGTCCAGGTCAGTCTCCCAGTTTTTTGACAGGATGCCAGTGTTTATACCATGTCTGGAAACAGCCCAAGTGTCTCTTGTAAGAATTCTATTCCAAATCTGTGCCTGTGGTCATCAGTCCCTAAGCATTAAGACAACCAGTGTCATATGTTCCATGCTGTTCCTATTGTACAGTCTGGCTGACTTTTGCCATAAAATGTTCCTGGCAGACAGGTGGTCAATAAATGACACAAATGGAACATTTAAGGATAGACCCATTTCAATTTTCTTCATTTCTTTTTGTACCTATTTTAAAGGTATGTGACAGACTGTAGCAAAATAAAATCAGTTGTCTGTTATCCTTTTCTTTTGTGATACATCTGACAACTAAAGAAATATTAATAATTTCTCCTTCCTTTCTTATTTTGAAATTTTAAAAGGGTTTGCTACCATTATGGTGCTAAAAGCATAAAAGCAATGTCTTTTGTTATAATCCCTGAAGCTAAAGAACTCAAATCCGCATGTTATTTTTATTATTATACTTTTCTTTTTTAAAAGCTAGAAAGCAAGCTAAGTAAGAGTGATCGTCAGTCATTCTAAATATAAGAAGTTGTGCAACCAACTACAGTGCCGTGAAAAAGTATTTTCTCCTTTCCTGGTTTCTTCTTCTTTTTCAAAGAAAACTTAATAGGAAGCAAAACATGGGTCCCATTCCATCTGGAGTAAAGCTAACACAGCATTCCACAATATGAATATCACACCAGCTATCAGAAAAGATGATAGTAGTGTGGAGTGGAGGATGCTTTGCTACTTCAGGACCTGGGTGACTTACCATAACTGATGGAACAATGAATTCTGCTCTCTTTCATAAAATCCTGATGGAAAGAATGTTCCATCACCAGTCTAATCTGAAGCTCAAGCACGGTTAAATTATGTAGGAAGACAATGATCTGAAGCCCAAGGGCAAGTCCACTTCTGGATGACTCAAAAGAAACAAAATTTAGGTTTTGTAGTGGCCTAGTCAAAATCCTGACTTGAATTTTATTGAGATGCTGTGACATGGCTTTAAATGGGTAGTTCATATGCAAAAGCCCTCCAGTTGAAGCAGCTCTGCAAAGAGTGGGCCAAATTTCCTCCATAGTGATGTGCAAGACTGATCTTCAGTTATCAGAAGACTTTCTTTGCAATTTTTGCTGCTAAACATGGACAACCAGGTATTATGTTTAGGGGGACAATCACATTCTCACATGGGTGATACCAAAGCGTTGGATAACTTATTTTCCTTCAATAAATGAAACAATAATTAGGGCTGTGGTCACACTTTAATCCAGCTTTCAGAGTGGGAGAAGACACCAGCAAATTGACAACCTGTTTTCTTCCAATAGTAAATAACTCAGAAAATTCACCTTTGGGATAGATAATGTGGAAAGAAAATTATTGGTCACTTTGCTGATGTGTTCTCTTGCTCTGAAGGTGGACTGAAGGTGTGACTACAACGTTGAAAGTTGTAGTTTGTATTTACTTGGGTTGTTTTGGTCTCACATTAAATTTTGTTTGAAGATCTGAAAAGATTAAGTATGACAAAAATATGCAAAAATAGGAGAAACTGGGAAGAAAACAGATGACTTTTCATAGGATTGTACTTATGTTTTAATTATGTGTCTTTTGTCTTAATCATATTACTGCCTTTTTCTTTTCTTTTCCTTGTGCCCTTATAACCAAATAAAGAATTAAATCTTTTCTCCAGTGCTGTGCCACCTGTACCCAATGCTCACAATGTTTGCACAAACAACATTTAACACTCATATTTCATTGGTATTACCTAGATAGTGCATGTTACCTGTATTATATTTACTTGGTCTAGTGGTTAGGGAGCTGGACTCTTATCTAGTACATTGACATTCATATTCATACAAATGTTTTGGAACATTTGTATGAAGCTTTGGAACATCTGGGGAGGTGGGAAAGCAGCTGCACCAGTCACATCTGCAAAAGATCCATTTGCATTTGCATTTGACATGGATTGAGAGTGGATTCCAAGTACATTCAGGGCAGATTTGACATTTTCATACTGGATATGTTATGGGATACGTATTGGATACATATGGATACATATGTGTTCGTACTAAATAGTCATATGAATTTGTATGAATACATTCATATCGGATAGAATCCTACTACACTCGAAGGGGATCTATTCAAATGAATATGCATTTCCTTACAATTGATTCGATGTAAACCTAATACAAAACTCCCCTTTCGTGCACATCCCTATTCAGTGCTTCTGGAAATCAAGATCTGCAACTTCAGAGTTTCTGTCTGTAACAGATTAGCATCAGACAGGAAATGGTCCCCAGAAATCAGCTTTTTTTTCCAGTCAAGTGTTAAATTGTGCCAAGCAGAAACCACTGTAAGTAAGTCACTCCATAGCCATCTTGTTTCATGGTAGAGGTTGGTGGTGCAAGAGAGTGAAAAATGCCTTCAGAGTTCTTTGCAGACGTTCACCACTCGGCTCTCTCTGGGGGTAGATTTTTTCATTCATGGCTGGCTGAAGGCCGAACAGGAGTGGCATATGCAGTTTCTAAGACCCAGGGGCTCTTACTATGCTTCCATTTCCCCAAATCTCCTGCTTAACATCAGCAAAGCAAAAGACATATCCATATTTGATGCACTCATGTTCCATGTTTATATCTGTTTTTAGCTAAAAACCTGCACAGAAATGTTTCTCCTTCTTTGCATTTATGAGATGCTGTGCAGACTAGGTGAGAAAATTTGAGTTATAGTATTGTTTTAGTATTATAACTAGAAAAAAAAGCTAAGTAAGTTACTCAGTCTAAGATCTGTGTGTTTCTGTCCTCTATTTAAAATTGAATTATTCAAATCAGATACACTTAATTAGGATGACAGTAATAATAAAGGCAGCACCATGCTGGTATGTGAATTTTCCCAATATGCTCCTTAACAACTTTTATGTATTTGTACGAAGCAATTTGAGTTTGATTAGCATTATGGCAGAAAGACAGAAGTTAATACAGCAAGGAAACTGGCTGTCTTCTCCTAAGGCTATGCCCACATGGATATCAAATGTCCAAATGTCCAATTAAAGAAAATGCATCTTTAAACCTTGCTGCCACAAGTCCCCTGAACAGAGCCCCCCCCCCACATTGCCATGTTCAACTTACTCCCCGGAACCTGCTTTTTTGGGTTTGAGCATTGATTGGCTGCCCATCTGCAAAGTTCCACCCAGCCTAATAGCTAATGCCACCTTCCCTTTCCCATATATGAGTTTCTGGTTCTCCACTTTCTCCTAAAATCCATAGCTCCAGGCCCTCATTGTCTCGCTTTTTTATTTATGTAAGGAAATAAAACACTTGCATTCTATCAGTAGACCAGAACAGGAGGAACGAAAACTGCAGTGAATGATCATCCTCATTTTACTGGTATTCTTTAGGCACAAAGCACCATCATAAGGTCATTTTGTTTAGAAATAGAAATTCTCACTCATGCAGTACACTATCCTGTTTTTCCTAGATGGCTTAAGGATGGGAGTAAAACCATTACCTGAAGCATTGCACACAAGTCATATGAGGTTTATTTAAGTGGCATGTTGGGAGTTAATAAACTTCATTGATAGAACTTTAGTTAAGGTTGTGGAACTGCAAGTGACAAACATTACAGGTTCAGATCACTGTTTAATATTAGCAGTTCCTAGAACAAAGCCCACATGCATCAGACTGCTTATATAAAAACAATAAATGATCTAAACATTCAGAGGAAGCTAAGCATCAATGGCTTGAGTGAACAGATAAGTTTTAACCAGATGCCCAAACCCATGTTACATAGGTGTCTGGCATACCTCCACTGGGATGCTAGTTACAAATCTGGGGGCTGCCAGGCCTTTTGTGTGCCACTACCACTTCTGATGGCAGTGAAAGTACAAGAAGGGCCTCCGCTTCCTATCCTAGTGTCCACACAGACCTATCTACCTGCCTACCTACCTATCTCATCTACCCACCTACATTTACAGCTCTAAATATTGTCTGGCAATTAATCACATCATCACAGGAACCCTCTTTAATTGGTATTTGTGTAAGAGAAGCCTTGCCATGTCTTTGACCTGGGTGGCATTCATGGATGTTGGGGCTTTCAATGGCTATTACTGGCAGTAGAAGTCATATCTCTTTGAAGGCCAGCTATTGGGAGACTGGCAGCAGAGCAAACTGTGTGCTCATTTCCTGCTAGAGGGCTTCACTGCACTAAGTGGGTCATGGATATGATCTAATGAGGCATTTCTTATGTTCTTTTGACAAGAAGTTCCAGAGTCTGATATGTGCTATATTCTCAAGTTGGGAGGTTCTGATCAAGGTGTAGTTTCTTCAGCAGCCCATGGGAAATGTAGGGGGTGAAAACATGGTGAATCTGTGACTGTGGTGAAAATCACCACAGTTTCCATATGGTTAAGGCCACAGAAGTACAGCTTGTAGCCTTTCTTTTTTGTTAGAAAAAAAGATTTGGAAGAAAGCAAAACTACTATATTGTGTACGTCTGGATTACAAATTGCCTGAGATAGTGATAATGACTGTATATTGGTTGTACAGTAGTCCCTCATTATTTGCTAGAGTTACATTCCCAGAACACCTTGTGGATTTCAAATTCACAAATATGAAATCATTGTGCCTAGGGGAAAACAGAGGTCGAGGGAATCACAAATGTAAACTCTAAAAGAAACAATGAAACACAGTATCTTTCTATATAATGCATCCTAAGGCCACAGAAGTCATTGAACAGACAGATATAACTGATTTCAAGTTGTCTTAGATACCATCTTTGTGGTAGTTTCTGGCCAACACAGGGTCAGCCAGGGGTAGGATGAGTAAATCGGCCCATACTTGATGCCCCAAAGTCTGTCCCAAAATCTGTTGGGGACAAGTAGATCCAATTCAGTGTGGGTGTTACATTTATTTAATGTGTCACCCCCTGTGCCAAGTAAAACCCCAGAGTAATGGGACAGCTACTGTCTATGTGACCCAACTTCAGGTCAACTTATAGTCTCTGGCCAGAATCTTGGATGAGGGATTTTGGCTTCTGCAGAATGGGTCCAAGAGGTGATGAGGATTCTTTTAGAGCTAAGACTGCTTGGCAGAGGCCTTCCTGACCTCATACCAACAACCAAAGCTGCTCCCACCTCCAAGTCTAATCAAGGTTTTATGTGGAAGCAGTCTCAAACTATCAGCAGTGCCACAACTTAGAAACCCCTGCAATATCAAAATTCAGAACAACTAGGACCCAGAAATGTCTCAGATGGCACTGCCAGAACTCAGAATTATAAAAAAATTCCAGAATGCTAAATTGACCATAGCCAGCAGATTCACCTATAAGAAGGTGACAATCTTTTTTTAAAATATTTTTTTATTTAATACAGATGTAACAAATTCCAATACAATATGTAAACCAGCAAAACAACAACAATAAACTTATCAAATAAAAAATGTAATATATGACAGAGTCACTAACAACAAACTTACATAATGAATAAGCACTCCGAAGTATACTTTTTGAAACACTAAATATGACCAATGTGGAAAAATGGATTTAATCTTATCCTTCATAAGCCCAGGAGGATATTGAGTATGTGGATGGAAGGAAGGGTCCTTCAAGGACAGGTTTATCAATGGGGATCATTTGTGGATGTAGGAGCCAAGAGTCACAACCATGCCAACACAATGGTGAAACAATTATTAATTCTGTGCAGTGCAAGGGGTGTAAGATAACACTGATAAAGAATTTTTAACGATGGTTCCCTCTCAGCTTGAGATTTAAAAGATAAAGAAAACTTCCTTGGGATTTTCTTCCAGTCCACATTCTCCAACATGACAGAGTAGTCTGTTTCCCGTAAGGATTTCAAACAGGATACTCAAACCCAGTACAATTCTATAGCTGCAGATAGACAAAACTCACAGATACTAAGGTTATGAATAAGGAACAACTGTACAGAGTTTAGGACTGGAGTTTAGTGTATTATAAATTCAATTCCTAACCTGGGATTTAGCAATCAACAATATGTGTCCAATAAATGGGGCTAGTTCAAGTATTGTTATTTTTTGTAGTTACAAAATTCTAATTGTTATCTGTTCTGATGTGTTGCTTTTATTTCCTGAACTTTTTTTTGACATTTCATCGAATGTACCAATAATTACTGTTGCCCCTCCATCCCTGCCAGCATTAGATTTTAGTTTGTAAAGATTAGCTGAGGTTTCTGATGTTGCTACTGCCATTGCTTTGACAGTGTTACTTTTATTTTGATTCTCAATTTTATCTTTGTATGTTTTATATGATTTTATCTTTTTGTAGCCCAGAACTGGTGGGATCATAAACCTGAAAAAGTGGTTGAAAATGAACAGGCCAAAAT
>MTQE01001134.1:49500737-49522967 GCA_014337955.1 Aspidoscelis marmoratus | reverse complement strand
AAGAATTGCTTTCCCCAATCTGTTTTTGGAAGTGTTTTAAGTGTTTAAGAATGGGGACACACAACTGGGCTTGAATCTGATTGCCAGATGGTCCTTTGCTTCCTTTTAACACACTTTACATATTGATGTAAATAGCAATGTAAACAGCTTTGTGTATAGCACTTTATTCCTTGAATGGGAATTCACCCTATGAGTCTCTAAATACTTGAACATCTGCATTAATTCTTACTGAGTAGTAAAATCTGGATTTAACAGCCAATTCTGGTCAACTGGCCCTGAAACCCATGGTCATAATGTTTAAATTCCCCAAGCTAGCATGTAGACACAACCTATTTCTGTTATATCAGTACATCTGGTGATCATATAGTAGTCATCTTTAATCTAAATCTTTTTAAAGTGCAGATATTATTTACCTTTGCATCACTGCAGCAGCAAAAGAGTTATTGGGGACTGGTCATGTAACAGGTAAGCAGTGTGCAGGGTGTGGCAATAAAGCAGATTCTTCTATAGGTTTACAGCTGGGCTGGTAGCCACTGTATCTCTAGATGCTCTTGAATTTTAACTCCTACCAACCTTGGCCAACATGGTTCGTTGAAAAGGGTGACAAGAGTTGGAGTCTACTAAGGACCATAAACCATCTTGAATGACATGAAAATCTGGAATTTAGTAAGCTAGGAATCTATCAGCCCATGAACAGGAAGCAAATATGAGTCAAAGCTCTAGGCTGACCTTCTCTTCTCTTTAATGCTCTGCTAAAGTGCCCCTGTCAAGGGACAGAAGTGCGGCAGCTGATCTCCAGCTGCTGAAACAGCACAAAGAAAAATATGAAGTTTCTCAGGCAGCTCAAGCTCAAGAGTGCATTGATCATAATCAACACAGGGAGCTGTGCCTCCAATCAGATAACTTAGTGGAGAACAGGTGTTATGTGGCATTCACAGCTGTTTTCACTAAACTGAAACAGTCACAGTGTGCATTGCACATCAAAGGTAATCTTATATAGCAGCACCTTATTAGAATAATGGGTCTTATTCTTCTTCACAATGGCTTTTGGGAGAGAAACCTTATCCTACGTCTGTCTCCTAGTCCTCTTGTCCAGTATCACTTAACAACAACAGCTAGCCACAAATGTTACTGAAGCAGATGTAGAACAGTCTGAAGACAACCCACCTTTAGAAGTCCTTATCCACACTTCAGCATGAGGGGCAGTAATTAAATCAGAAGCAGAAGATTCAGTATTACCAAGGAAATGCTGAAATTGCAGTGCCCAGATTTCATGCTAACATTGCATTGGGCATTGTTTTCATTGCTACATATTCCATACAAACAAGATGAACGGTATTACAAGCTAGATTTCTCATCATGATGCCATTCCTCCAACGTGTAGTTAAATAGTTCTGAGTTTGGCAAGTTTCGTTTTTGGACTTCACACCTTGTGTGATCCTTAGTCACAGTGGAGGAGTTTCTATAACAAAAACTTTCCATAATTTGCCTCAAAACTTTAATCCATCTAATCTGCAGAGTCTGGCAGGTTAGTTTCACTTGGAGAGTTCTACCAGCCCTATTAGGATCTGCTAGAACTTATATTTGGGACCTTTAACACACAGAGGAGATACTCTATAGTTAATATTCAGCTCTTGTCCTTTACATTTTCTGGCTAAGAATAGACATGTTGCTCTGAGCTTAACCAGCAAGTCCAGTTGGTAACTTTGGGGGATGGTTTGTTTGTCCCTTTGAGATGGAATACAAGTGCAATACATACATTTTTCATTACAGTTCTTGCTTCCTGCCAAAAGGTTAAAATACTAACTCAGGGTGAGATCAAACAAGTTTTTTTTCCAGTAATCCCTTTTACAAAATGAGTCTCTTCTTCAATAAAAAACAGCATTCGAAACATTAAGTAAACATCTTATTTTCCATATATTGTTCTTCATTCCTTTTCCAGTCTGACAACAGCCTCCTGACAATAAGTGCTCATCAGTGATGGACCACTTTCCTGCCCAGATTTCCTTCGTCCTGATTTGTTCCCATGCTGTGATTGGCTGTGTTTCCCTCCTCTGTTCTTATGAGGCTCCCTAGTCAATATGACTAAAAGAAACAGTTGCTCTCGGTGTCATTTTATCCCATATGAGGAAAGGATGCTCATTCCCAAGCTTTAGAATTTTAGGAGTTTTACGTCTGCCCTTACAAATTCACCCAAAGGGCATCTCATTAAGTGTATTTGAACACACCCTCAGACGCTAAAATGCCGGCCAGCTGGTAACTTGTCAATAGATCCCCACACCTGACCAACAGTTTGAAGAGTAGTTAGATCTTAGACCGAGAATGTATCTCCACTCCCATGACTGTAGCAGCTACTTTGCTAATAAGTTTAATGCTAAAACACCGAGGCTGCATCCAGACAGGAGGAATACTTTCCAGGGACTGTGGAGCAGCTCTCAAAGTGCCAGATAAGTTTTATGATGCTCCACAGTCCCTGCGAAGTAAAGCCTGATGCTGTGAAGTTAAAAAACTGCATCAGTTGCACAGTTTTCCTTCCCTCTGCATTTTCCTGAGTGTTTGCCCTCTCTCGAGAGGCGGCAGACCTCTTAGAGAGGGAGGAGCTGAACATGTGGTTGAAAGAGCCCTCCCTGCTGATTTGGAGGATCTGGAGAATGTGGGGACCTTTGGTTTTCCCTATGGAACTCTTCTGCTTTTCCATAAGTAAGCTTTGAATTTTTAATTTATATCTGGAGGCACCCTGTTTGGAGTTATGATGACCATGGAACAGTGTGGATCTCACTCCACATTTCATTGTATTTTTAACAGTAATAAACCAAGAATTTAGGAGGTGTTTTTTTTTGTGTAAAATATAAGCTAATTTAGTGTGTTTAAGTGACTGACTATCTTCTTTTTCCTCCCCCATGGGAAAAACACCCCAAGGCATGTGTAAAACTAGGAGCTACATAAAGCAGAAGAATCAGATGTCTGCTGGGCAAATTGACAGAACTCATTAATCTTAGATGGAGACTCCTATAGCGTCTGTCCTTTCATGCACCTGCCCATGCCTAAAGTAATTACATGATGGCACTATTAATACTGAGGAACTTGGGTAGGGATAGGGTTATCTCCCCTTCTTAGGAATTGATTGCTAGCTGATTAGTGGACAACATTTCTCTTCCCATATAATTGCCTTTGTGCTATTGTAGTCTTTCTAACCCAGAGGTTAGGCCATCTTGCTGGTTCTGAGGTCTTGACAATAGCACCGTAGCCCTCAAAGTAATGAACTGGAACTCAATCACGGCAAATTCCCCAAACAGTAGATGCTTTCTTAAATGTATTGCAATGAGAAGCTCCCTCACAAAAGAAAAAGTGAGATGGAAATAGATTGGTTAGGTAGCCCCCTCCTGCTTTTAAAGGAAAGATCTGTGCTTCTAAAATAGCAAAAGAGGTATTGGATGGAATTAGCTCAGTTACAGATATGAATCTGTCAGTTATTGTGACAGAGCTGGGAAGCAAACTTTGGTGAATGTCAAAATCTTTCAGACAAGGCATGGAATTGCTCTGATTTAGCATTCACTTAAATCTTTGTGCTTGAATTTGGAAGGACCTAAAAGGCTGAATGTATCTGATTCTCATGTGAAGCAGCAAGAATGCAACAGAATGTCACCCAAATTCTTGGATGGCTACAGCTAACCTTGATAAATAATGCTGTAATACTACATTTAGGGAGACCCAATCAAAAGCCTTAAATACTTAGACGATTAAAAATGTATTTTAATACTCTGACTTACTTTTAGTCACCAGACATTAATTTCAGATTGATGGATGCCGACAGAGCTCAAAGGTTCTGATTGTGTTTTAAAATGCATGATAAATAATTAACAGGGGAAAATATTAAAAGACAAGAGTCCAACCAAGTCATAACAAATTGAAAGTGCAGAAATCTATTATGAATGTGGTTAGTGATTTCTCTCCGAGAGAAGTTTCTGCGTCTTTAATGGATTCATCACCGGAAAGAAGTTCAGCAGATGTGGCAGCTTCTTTTCCCATGCCTTTGCAGTGTTATTGCGTGATACTGAAGGCTATATGAGAAAAAGGAGAGAACAGACCTAAATTCAGCTATATTAGAAAAGACAAGTAATAAATGCACACATTTCCCTCTCATAAAAAAATATAATTTTGAATCTTATACTGTTCTAAAAATGTTCACAGAAAGTAAGTAATAATGCCTATTTTCAAACAGAGTTGTGTATATTTTGTGCTTCCCCATCTCAAGGTACATGGCTTTCCATAAGTTATGCAGATGGATATAGGGCAGTGATTGGCAAACTCATTAGCCAAAAGAGCCAAATATCAACAATACAACAATTGAAATTTCTTTTGAGAGCCAAATTTTTAAAACCTAAGCTATATAGGTATGTACACTGTTATTAACCTAATTAGGGTACTCCTAAGCTGCAAGAGCCACACTCAAGGGGCCAAAGAGTGTGGCTCTCGAACCGTGGTTTGCCTACCCCTGATATAGGGTATAATCCTGAGGCGTCAGTGATAGTTGGTCAAGATAACCACAGGTGAAAATAAATTCTAATCCTAACTCTTTAAAATGATTTCCACCCAATTCCCCTACCTATTTTGCTCATGGATATTTGAAGTTCCAGCAACTCACAATGTGACTTTGGATAGTGTTCTCGTCATGCATGTTCCAGAAATGCTCTCCTATTAGCCTCAAAGTAATGGAAAAATAGAATATTCTAAACAGGGGTTATATGAACTCTAAGGATACATGGACGTCATCTAGACCAAACCCCAGCTTTGTAAAGAGATCTGCACAATCTCTAGTGTGCAGTAACTTGCACTGGTGTGAGACTGGCTGTTGTGCTGCCTACCAGTCAAGAAATTCTGCCTATGTCAAATCTTGATTTCTTTGCTTTCAGTTTCATTCTGTTGCCTACTAGTGAATGTGTCCATGTAGTCACTTGGGGTGCTTCCGCATTAGCCACTTAACACCCATTAAGCACCCATTAAGGATGGGGTTTAAAAACCTCATCCACACTACAACACCCATTAGAGACACATGCGTCCACATTGGCTCTCGCGTGATGTGTCTCTAATGGGTGTTAAGAGCTCCTTAATCCTGATTAAGGGAAGACTACCTTGGAGGTAGTCTTAATGGGTTCTTGTGCAGTAAAGACACATCTATTTAGGATGTGTCTGCACTACATAAGTGTCCTTAAGTGGGCCCTCCCCCCACCCTCCATGCTTGGCTCCTCTGGAGCCAAGCATGGCGAGCCGGGGGCATCCTATCTCAGGGCTCCCCCTCACCCCAGAAGCCGCACACTGCACCCACCTCAAATCCGGATCAAATTCCATCCTACCCTTGTGGGTGCAGATGGAAGGGATGCTAGTAGATCCGTATCTATTAGATACAGATCTACTTAACACAGATTTCCAAAATACGGATCTAATAGATCTGTATTTCAGAGGTCCAGTGCGGAACCACCCTAGCAGTTGAGTTCAACTCAAAGGTGTCTTTGCTTTTTATCTGCTATAGTTGCCTTTTTCAATGAACATGGGCTTGGATAGATAGTCTTCAGAATCCTACTCAGTTGTAACATTTTAGAATTCTTTATGTTGGAATTCTTCTTTACATCTTTTAAAACTGTAAACATCTGTGCATTTAAGATTATTTTATATACAAGTTTTGCTTAGATATCCAGCAGAACTTAAAGCTCTCTTTGTTGCATTTGGACTTCATAACCATAAGCATAGCAGCTTTTGTGATGCACAGAAATCCAAGGTTGTCTTTTTTCCTGTGGACGTTTATGTGGCTTAGATCTGTGACACTGCAGCTCAATGTGTTATAATCAACAGGCAATGGAACAGACTGTTCAGCAGTGAAAGAGAGCAACCGTAAGTGGGACCAAAAGTAATGTGTGAATCATGTGTAAGATAGCTGTTTTGTCACTTTAAAGAAATTGGCTGTGAAAGCTTTAGAAATGCCACTTCAATTTTTACTGAAATACTGAAGCTTTGTAGCATTGAGATTTTTGATCGGTTCTTAATCACAGCAACAGGGACAGATAGTTCCTGCCCTGTTAATGGTATTAAGGATTTTTGGCCGCATCTGCCGAATTTCCTGATTATCAGGTCTATTGAAAGTTCACAATCCTTGCTTCTTTTCCAGATTTGGGCACCCTGTCACTTAATCTAATTCCCACCTTAATCCAGTTCAAGTTCAAATGGCAAACCATTTACACAGCACATGCACCCACAGAGATTCACATGTGTGGAATACATCTGTGTATATATCCTGTTTAGATCTGTCTTTGCTGTGTTGTCCTTTGCTGTCACGTTTCTTGTGTTAAAACCTTTGAAGAGCGAATCTGAAAATAACAGGCTGAGCTCATTAGTAGATTAGGTGCGGCAGTGAATCCAAGTGTTCACGATGAGTTCTTGTTCTCCTAGCCTGATATGGTTTCTCTTTGAGAGCAATTACATCTGATTGACATGTTTTCATGTGCCTGCAGCCGTGGCTTTTTCTTCCTGAACATCTCTAGATCAAGGACAGTGACTTTTTTCCCCCTACTGCTATTAACTAAAATCAGAATACTAGCGAAAAAGTTAAATGCCTTTTTAAGAGGTAACTTGAAACAAATTTATAAAATATGTATAAAGGAGAACGTTGGTTTCTTTCTTTCTTTTTTTTTTGGTATTTCATGTAGTGGAGTTTTTGAAAGTCAAGTAGAAAACATGTTTAAGACACAGATTTGAATGAACAATTAATGGAGGAATTAGGTGCTATTGGTAGCAAAAGAAGCTTTCAAACCATGGGCAAAATACTAGAATTCAGAGGCCTGAAGTCTTCCTTTTTAGATAATTTCTGAGAGCTGACTTTGGTACGTGTGATATTCTTTTAAATCAACTCAGGCCTTCTCTACACTGGGCCTTATTCCAAGATATATTTCAGAATAGGAGACTTCTGTCTACATGCACGCTATGGCAGGGCTTAATACCAACATTTTAAACTGGGCTTGGAATCAGAGCAGCAACTAATGCACTGAGAGAAGAACAGTCAGCCTGTGACTCACCCTCTGTCTGGCTGTGTTCAGACAATGAAAATTTTGCAAGACAGATTTAACAATGCTGCTCAGTACATGTGGTTTAAAGTCTGATACTCCAAATACACAGGGTATTCTGTGGAGTATTCCTTCCTTCTGGATTTTCAAGGCTGTTTGGGTGAGAGCTCATGAGGTCTCACAAGTGTTTGATCCTACCCAGAAGCAGCAGGCCTACCAGAAAGGGAGGAACTGACCTTGTGCATGGGAGAAGTCTCCCTTCTGTTGCAAAGTATTGGAGAATGTGAGGATAATGCTTTCTTGCTCTGGAAGGCTTTTACTGCAAAGTAAATGTAAGCTCCGCACTTTTAATTTGCTGGAGGCATCCCCTGACATAAGAATTGCTGCATTTAGAACCCGCTGAAGCTTCTGAGGCTGTGCTCAGAGGTAACAAAATGGGCGCCTCAGAAGCGCCTAAGAAGTGACAGTATGTGGCCCATGTGTTCCCAACCCTTCTCTAATCCAACATTTCTAGCACAGAATGTTCATGAGAGGGGAGACAGGTAGACTAGTGTGTGCACAATTCCACCTTGAAGCCTTTTTAAGCTACCTCAGAGATATCTCAGGGATTCTTTTTTTTGCCATGTCTTATCACAACCTGAGTTGGTTTTAAAAGTAGCCCCATGTATAGTACACAGCAGTACACCAATGTAAGTCACTAAAGTAAATGTCTATTGGTCTAAGTAAGCTTGGTGCTATTGTACCAGATGCAAATGTGCAAAGACACCCCTAGAAACTGAACTCACCTACTGCTCAAGCAGTAATTTTAATACTTGCTCATATTTGACTGAATTTTGTAAAATTAAATTTGTGAGTTTTTGGAGTATGGAACTTCATCCATTCCATAGAGATGGCTTTCAAATTTGATGGAAGCTTCAGTTTGGCTGAATTTTATGAAATTAGAGACTCTGCTTTGAATTAATATTGAAGTTATTTGTATTTATTTATGTCTGATTATGTTATATTCCTGGGTTTTTAGGAGTTTTATTGTTCAGTGTTTACTGTGTTTTTATTTTGATGTTTTATGCATTTCTGTGCGATTGTCACTTATATAGCCTTCACAGTTAATAAGATGTTATTAATTAATATGAATAAGAATTTTAATTTTTGGATGGCTCGAGAAGACTGCATATGGGTTATCCTCTCACAGTATCCACAATGACCGACAGGAGGCTCAGCTTAAAAACATTAAATAGAACCCTCTGCACCCCGATTTTATGGAATTTCATGTAAGTAAACAACTCTCTGTTTTAAGAGTTTTAGAATGTTAGGGTCTGACTGGCCCAGTTCCCATTACAAGCTTAAAACGGTTTTCCTAAACTGAAATAATAGAACTGGATACTAACACGAATTTGCCTGGTCCCATTACTTTCAACTTAATTGCATTAGATCCAGATTCTGAGGATCGTACGTGGTGTACATGATTCAAGGGGGGACTCAAGTGGCTACTTTCTAAAAGCCGCTTTTTGGGGCTGCCCTGCCCTCTTCCTCCTGGTGTGAATGGGCCACCCATAAGGGACCCCTTCACGGAGTGTGGCTGGGTGGCTGCTGCTTGCCTGGATGGATGAAAAACAGCACCAGGCAGCCAGCGATTCTTTCCCCTCCTCTCTCCATTGCCCAGGGCACACAGCAGCAGCAGCAACTCAAGCCCCCTTCGCCCGCTCACCTCCACAGCCACAGCGTTAAACATTCACACATCTCACCAAAACTTCAGCTGCTTTCCTCCCTTTTCCCTTTCTAAAGGTCAGAACTTTTAGAATTGCACAGAATTGCAACATTGTTATCAGGTGTGAAGTGGGTGGATTGCTACAGTGTAACGGCTGCTTAGGGGGTGGATTTTTACAGTGAAATCACTGTCTTTGGAAGCAAGCTATTGGGGGAGAGAAACCCTAAACATGCATTCTCATCCCACTAAAACTGTACCATTCCCACAGCAAGAAATGTAAAACGTTTCAAGCGCACGAACCGGAGTGAGACCTGTTGAAATGAGTGTTAACGTTTACAACGCTTTGGGGTGATTTAACATGCGGAAAGCGTGTTAAGCCAACCTGACGTGGGGACTGCGAGGATCGAAACCATTTTAAGATTGTAATGGGAACCGGGCCACTGAATCTTATCATTAGGACATTAGATTTATCATATAAGTTCAGAAAATAAACTCTCCTACCACCATGGTTGAAACTAAAAATATGAAATTTTGAAGTTAGCAGTTCAGCAAAGAATACAGAACAAAAAGGCTACTGCAAGATGGAAACTCCTTAGGTTTTTTGTGTCAGGTATGGTTTGAGATCAGAAAGGATCTCCAAGAGTTATCATGCAAGAAGTGATTGCTAATAAATAATATTGCCTAAAGCATGCAACATCACATGGAGGCTTAGCAAATGAGGTTAGGAAGCAGGAAAACAGGCCCTGAAATAAAATGACCTGCTCTTCTGTACTCTTTATTAGATAACTTTCATCCCTTCTTGGCTTGTGGGTCGTACAACCATCTGCCTGTGGGTTGGAGAAATAGGCAGGATTTCCCTCAAGGTCTTTTACAGGAATCTGAGAACAAGTGAAGATTTTACCTTTGTCTTCTGCTTGAAGCCCCAAAGCAATTGGTGGTCCACTGTGTGAGACAGGCTGCTAGACTAGATGGGCTGTTGCCTGATCCAGCAGGGCTCTTCTTATGTTCTCTTATATTCTTATGTACCAGATCTGAAGTTTTGCTCTAATGTTTATGTTCTTTTTCATGGCTGTGTTAGGTTACCAAAGCATGCTTGGTCCAAAGTGGCCAAGCATTTTTTGTAACTGGATGGAGAACCTGAACTGACCGGTAATAGTCCAGCACTGCACCATACATATGGAGTTCTGGAGGTTTTTTTAAAAGGGAAAACCTGGAATAATTTATTTTAATTGCTGGCCAGTTTTAAGCAAAGAACAATGAAGACTTGTTATTTTTATTTAATTCTTGGTTGTGTGCTTCTAAGGTCCATCCTTCATTTTTTGCTGTCTCCCATTTGTTTACTTTATGTCAGTATAGCTGTGCCTGTGATCTTGTGATATTCAGTTTCATTGTGCCAGAAGCACATTTGCTTACTATGAGGAGATGTTTGGGAACTAACCTTCCTCTTTCAACATCATGGCTTCTCTTTTCAACCTTTTACTTCGTGGCTTCTAGTATCCTTGAGAAGTGAACCGGGAAGTTGGCTGCAGATGAGGCTCTATCAACCTCCTTGATGGGCTATTGTTTTTGGTTCAGAACCAAAGCAAAGCATAATTAAATCAAGCTCAAGTGCCCATTGCCAGATTGCATATGAACATTTTAATTATTGTCACTTTCCAAAGGGAGGTGCGAATGGGGAGAAGAGGAGGGTAACAATAATGAAGAGAAAATGAACTCAGCTGGCACAGATATGATGTGAACCCATAATGTATCCAGATCCACAGCCTGATTTGGGATAATCACAAAAAGGGTGGTGGTGTGGGGGAGGGAAGCCAGCAATTATTTGGTGAAACAGAGCTCACCTTTTGCTGCCACTGATGAATCCTTCGACATTGCTTTACACTGTGCTGGAGACTAGATGGAACAATGACAGTATGGTTATTATTTTGCATTCTGCACATAGGAAAGCAAAGCAGAGGAGTAAAGCTCACCCCTGCTGAGCGTAAGCCATCATCAGACAAAGGGCTTTTTTCACACTTAAGGCTTCTCTTTCATGTTACCACTACCAGCTCCTTTCAAGAGGGGAAAACAACAACAATTAATGCTAGAGGGTCGTTTAAAGGATTTATTATTATTATTTTTTAACTAAGTGGGATAAGCAATGATGTGATTTGTTATTATTATTTTTTAACCTTAAAAAAATCACATGCCAGTTATGATTTTGAAGGGGCTAGGAAGAAGTAACTTGCGATAAAACAAAATATTAAAAGAAAAAAAGAGGTATTCTTTTAAGTACTCCAATTTGATGCATTGTAGAGGTATGGAAAGTGTTGTCTGTACTTGGCAGAGAGATTTTCTGTCTGCCTAGGGTTCTCTTCAAAGATCAAGGGAGCTGCAGAATTCTTCTGACATTACCTATTTTATATGAGTATAGCATTATAATCACCAGTAATATTTTCTTAGCAATCTGTGTATAAAGCATGATAATCAAAACAGATCTATCAGCAGCAATGGGTTCAGTATGTGGTACAGCTTTAATTGCACTTAAGAGAACCCATTTGCTTTTACCACTCAGAAAACCCCAAGCCCTAATTATTTCCATTGGGGTAGTTAGAATAGCATGCCTTGGCAGTAGCCTCAAGTCAGATTAAATGTTATTTATTTCCTTAGTGCTGGTTCTTCAGTTGATTGCTGCATT
The DNA here is from genome assembly GCA_014337955.1 of Aspidoscelis marmoratus. Lineage (NCBI taxonomy): Eukaryota > Metazoa > Chordata > Lepidosauria > Squamata > Teiidae > Aspidoscelis > Aspidoscelis marmoratus. The sequence goes on along the minus strand of MTQE01001134.1, from coordinate 49,511,530 downwards.
CAGAATGTAAGGAGGAGGGCTGATTGCCTCCTACTGGGACAGCCTGGAATAGGATAAGGAAAGAAGCCACTTCATGAAAGAAAGCATTGTCCTGATGGTGTGGGAGTAATTATATAAGCTTCTGTGATGTGATTTCTTATATAGGGCCTTTTTGCACCCATCAGCTGGAGCAGTTCTACCTGCTTGTTGGTCAAGCACGTCCACATTTCTCTGCCATTGCAGCTACCTTGGAGTAAGAGAAGTCTTCCTTGGAGGAATCCAGCCTGCCCAGTCCACAGCCTGCCCAGAAGTGGCTGGATTGTTCCTGTGGAGGTGGCTTCACACCTGCTTCCGGGTGTGGTGTGGCTGAACACCTGCACTTGTGCAGTTGTGTGTTGCTGTGGCATTGCCATGGCAATGTCTGGTCTCTCATCAGATATTGCTTTGGGGGTTGCTTTGGTGATCCAGGCAGCCACTGGACTGGCTGGTTGCACTGATCTGGTTGCTGGCCAGGTATGGGGGTAGGTTAGCACTTGTGGTGTGAACGGCCGCCACTGCAGTGGAGCCTTACCAGCCAGTGATATTACTTACCTTGTTTGGTGCTTGTGTCTGTTTTTTTCTCTCTCTCGAAAAAATAGCCACTGTGCAGGAATGGGGGTGAATCCCATGTGACTGCAGGTGTGGATGCTTGTGCAGTTCTGGGTATTTTGCTGTCAGGTGCAGGGTGGCAAAAGAAGCAGAACATTTGGTGGATGCAAAAAAGCCCTACATAAGGGCCCAAATTTGTCCTGTGATTTTGCCTTGCTGTCTGACGGGGAAGGCAAGAGGCAACTGTGGGATCTATGCTGATTTTGCCTTTACTTTCCATTATCCCAGATTATAAACTTTTGGGCAAATAGGCTATATCTCTTCAACTCCATCCCAGAACCAGTTCATTGTCTCATTATTGGAAGCAAATATAGTGATCTAGGGTAAGATTAGAATTAGGCCATCCTGATGGAAGGACAGGTCTCCTACACTTTTACATGTTGCACAGAAGAGGGTGATGTCTGTAGGAAGAGTTAGCTCTGCTGAAGTGTTCTCTTCTGAGCAAGCATTATATAAGGCTTGGGAGATCTTAATGCAGCAGTGAATTGAAAATAGTTGATTTTGTTGTTATTATTGATGCTGATGCAAGCATTAAAGGTGCAGGAGACTCGTCTTTTTCTGCTGGTCACTCTAATTAGAATTAATAGATGTTGAAACTGCAAGCAAGCAGATTTTAACATCAGGGCAAGCTGACAATTAGAGCTGTTTACTAGTGCAACAGCTGCAACCACACCTGAGGAAGCCCCAGCAGCATTCAAATATTAGAGGCACCCACTACTATAGCATATCCTGAGAAGGATGCTGGAAGGTCTTGTAGTGTCCTTGCTACCTTGTGCTTCCTCAGAACAGAGTTAAGTGCTCCTGGGAATCTTACCACCTCGGTTGCTCTTGCTACCACTGTTTAGTCATGTCTGGACATGCACTGGATTTCACTACTGTCATGGTAATTGGGCCTGCCTGTCCACACTTCAAGTACTCGTGGCTCAGTTCATGACTTCACTAGCACTTGAAGTATGGATGGTTTTCTCCATGCTTTATTTTCATCTCACTGGAATGGTTTTGTTATATCATTCCAAAAAGGCAAGTGCAAACTGACTGCTATTCTTATACTCCAAAGCCTACTCTGGGGCCAGGTAGCTCAGACAGGAAAAAGCGGTAAACAACATATAGGCTTTCCAAATCAGCTAAACAAATTAGGATTAATCTAATCAGTTAAATTCAGTTCAGACACGTACATTATCATCTCAAGGCTGCGCCTGCAATCATCCAAGGCATCAAGTTGTGACATGAAAAGTATTTCAAATAGGAAAAGCAGGCACTGTCAAAGATTTCCATGGACTTCCATGGGTTGTGGTGTACCTTGTGGGTTCCAACTCCAACTCCACATTTTTAATTAGCAGAAAGGGACTCTGACCTGAGTGCATAGTTCCCTTGCTAACAATGGCCTTTGGCATTGTCTGGTCCAGATCTCATGGTCCAGGACAGTGCCCCTCCCAATTATCCTTCCAAATGTACCCAAACATAATCTTAAAACTTAACATACTATCATGAAATTTTTAATGGAAGCCCATTGTAATTTACTGGAGGCAGTTACTAGGAAGTACTGCATAGTTTCATTACCTGGGCCCACAAAAAGATTGTCCATCTAAACAAAGCTGCTTCTTCTAGATATGAAGGTGTACATAGGGAGACTGTCACGTGGTCCAAAGAAGGAAAGTAAGGAACAACTCACATATGCAGAGGAAGGAGTTAGGTGGGTCTCAAAGAAAGATGCCTTCACTCATAGGTTCTAATTATTTGAGTTTTGACTTGCATGTTAATTACCTTAGTTCCAGTTTGCTTACAGAAAAGGAACAAGAAAGCAATAATCACAGAGATTTCTCAAACTTCAATTTGCATGAATTGTATGATGCTTAGTTCCCCCATGTGTTTAAGAAGATGCATTTAATTTTAAAAAGACCAAAACCAACACTCTGAGCCCTCCTCAAATTGCTTCCTGTATGGCTACTGTGTATTAGTCTTACCATCAGCTTCTACTAGGCTCCAAGGTCTAGTTGCAAGTTTTCCCCTAATGATTAGACTATTAGTGGTCTGCTATGTAATTCTATCCAAGCTTCCAAAACATATCTCTCACAGCCTTGCTTTGATGCTAGCTAGTATGTGTTTATTTTTTCCATTTCCTTTTTAGCCTTGTTATGATAACAGCCTGTTACTTTGCAATCAGGGTGTTTCTGGTTATGACAGTTTCTGGAAGATCAGAATTGTGGTTTGGATGCATATTCTTACAAATTTTCATGAACTGTACATTGCCAAAGCATGTAAAATGCTCCACTAAAATATATAAAATAGTTCTACTATAGTTTTCAAGAAGTCGCTTTCATGCCATACAGGCAAGATGGACACAAGATTTCTGGGATCTGGGAACAGTATGCATATTACCTACTTTTATTTATTCTACTAATTATTAATACAATAAACACCTATAAATCATTGTTTATACATGAGACAGCATTTGTTATCTCCATTCAAATATAGTACTGTAAGTCACCTGGGAGCAAAACAGATGCCATTGGTCAGTATACGGATGCAATTCATATGAACTCAGCAAATCATCCTAGAGTGACTGTGATCATTTGTAAATTAAGTTCACTATTGGTTTGTCTGCAGGCTCATGTCATGCTACTGTCATGCGATCCTGTAAATTGAGAAAAGGTTGCAAAAAGTCCCCAAAGGTACCAACCCCCAAACTTTGGATCAATCTTTAGTATTTTTCAGTGAGTCACTAGTGCATTTGATCCTATTGCAAAGATAGGTCCATTTAATAGGTGCATTTGATCCTATTGCAAAGATAGGTCCAACTCCTTTCTGAACTGGATCTTATGGGTCTGCAATCTGCATGCTGGTACAGATTTTTGATGCTGTCAATCCCCAAATGTTAATTGAGGTGTCCAATAGTCCCCTGACAGTACAGGCTACAATTGTCTTAAGTCCAAATGAGTGAAGTTTGAATTGAGAGGAATCTTTTTGAATAATTCATGTTTGTGGCTTCCGCAGAACACATTTTTTTAAATGTTGACCACTTCTGTTTAAATAGAAAAAAAGCTCTTATATCTATTTTAAATGCACAGTATTAAACATGTAACAACTACTTGATAATTGTTCTAATAATTGATATTTATTGCTTGGTAGCATCAAGTTGCAGTTATTTTGTCATGACTACATGGACATGTCCATGAAGTTCTCTTGGGCTATTCTACATATTTTTCAGGTGTGATGCTCTATTTCTTCTGAGGAGACACCTAGAGTTGTCTTTACCTCTGAACTATGGCTATTTCCATTGTTCATACTTTTTTAAAAAATCACATGATTATTTTCCAAAGTTTACTTATATAAAGCTAGTTAATTTTTCCACAATGGCACGGTTTTGGATTATATCTTCCCATCGAATACTTTCAAGATTTTATAGCAGCCATTGGAAACAATTAGAATTCAATCAAGTAGCTATAACCTATAAGAATTGTTCCTCATGGTATACAGGAACTATTTTTTAAAATACTTGAAACAAAAGTAGTAACAGAAAAAGTATTAATTTCATTTGGCATATCTGTTGCATTCTAGCTCTTACTCAGTTTCAAAATAATTTTGGTTGTTTAAAATATTTATAAAGTTTCTTTGGTTTCAATGTATTTAGATGTTTCAGATTTAAAACGAGTGCAGAATTTGCACTATAAAGCATGCAAGCTGCTGAAGGCCATTCCCATACTAGGAATGGGTCTACTGGCCTCCTTTCTGCATGCTAGTGCAAAATAGAGGAGGCCCCACCTACCAGTACCATTCTCCATTTTCAAAGGATGAAGCATGAACTAGGCTACAGCACCTAAAATGGTACCCTCCCTATTGTGAATTACTAGTAGACCTTAATGTCCAGGTTTAATGCTGCACTGTTTACTTGTACCAGAACAGTGGGCTGTGTAGAGAAGGCACCCTCTTGACAAATTGGGCCTTTTGGAACTCCAAGGACCAGGAAGAAAAGCTGTGCCCTTCAGAGAATGCTGCACCATATCATCTAGCTTTGGTTGCTTTTGCTAAGCCTTGGTGCTACTGACTAGCTAATGAGCTATCTTTCAGATCAAGAGTGGGGCCACTGATGGAGAACATTGCTAAAATCTCCCTTTGATCTTCCTAGACCACTTCTTGATCTTCTTTCAATCAAAACACAGATCAAGGGGATGTCTTGCTGTGCAAGCAGCTGCTACTTCAGATGTCTGTTGCACTACGGTCCCCCTTTCTTTCATCTTTACCCTTTGTTAGTCCAGCCCTAAATGCTGTGTTTCCGAGCATGCTGTATTTACATTACTATAGGTTGTTGTCAAAGATAGTTTCATTTTTGTAGCCACCTTTTGGCTCCTCCTACTATGAAGCCCATTTGGCACTAACTGTGTTAACAGTTTTCTTAGCATATCCTCTCCTCTGTCCCTCCCGTTCTCATCTTAGCATGTCCTTGAGAATCTTTTGCCAGCCATAAACCTATCACAGTGCATGCCTGGACTATCACTGCTGAAGAATCAAAGGATTTAAACAAAGTAAAATGGTGTTTGCCATAACCCTTATGCTGAATGAGCGGCTGGAAATAGTAATCAAACAACATCTGGATTATGTAGTATTAGTTATTTGCAACATTCAGTTTCCCATCAAGATCGGTATTGTCATTGGAAATATTCATTTCAAACTCACAAATGAACCTACAATCCTTGAAATATTGTTGGGCCAAAGTTTCTATCATCTTTCAGAACTAAACATGCTGCTTTTGGAATGTTGAGAGCTGAGTCCAGAAAGAGCTGAAAAGAACCGCTGGTGATGGAACCCTGACAGGGTTTCATAGGGGACAATTAAATTAAATAAATACAATCCATTATAAGGATATGAATTGTAGCATTTTGAGAAAACATGCTATAAATAGGGACCTCAGCTACTTTTTCTGGGAGGATTCCCATGCTTTCTGTTAGTTGCCTGATCTTAGAAAGTAAGCCAATAAAGATTTTCTACAGCTAGAGGTGTTGGATTTTTCTGCTTATCATAGAGTTATGACAAAAAAGGAAGAGGCTGCCAGAACAAACTGCCAAGATTTTTGCGCAAATGTTTTTATTTTGTTTACATGCCCTCCCCAATCTAAAAATGGTTATCAAATTACTCTTGAAAATCAGTCCCTTTCAACATTATTTGAGGTATTTCTGGCACCTGAAACATAAATTGCTGCCAGCACCTGGTTATAATGTTCCTGCACAACTCCTCCTGTTCCAGTATCTTTTGTCAATTGCAGTTTTTGCTTCTTATGGAAAATTGTGGGACAACATATTGATTTGGGAGCATAAGTACACCTGGCAGGTTCTCCTGAGAATATAAAGACAAAGATTACTCTTTTTGCAATGTAAGCCTAAGTGGAGGTCATTGAAGGAATGCAGAATCCAAGATGAGTAGGGGGGACTCCAGAAGTTTGAATTTCTATGTAATATAATAAATGGCTTTCTTAGCAAGGGAATAATACTGAATAGGTTACATCTGTGTCTTCAAGAAACATGCTTGCTTGGCAGCAAATGCCATTATAGTCAGTGAGGTTTACCTCTAGGTAGGTGTGCAAAAGTTGGCAATCCCAGCCACATTTCATGGGCATGAGCAGAATATTCACTGCCCAGAGAACCCCATAGAAGTTGACTGTGGTGCCATGGGTAAATTACTCAGATCATAACATTATTTTCTTCCTTCTAAAATATGTATTCTGTAATAGGCTGCAATTATGGGAAATCTTATTCCACTATTTTGGGATATTCTGGAATAAAGTACACCAGTGTAGCATTTTCATTATAGTCCCTAGAGAATTGTGGGTCATTTTGTCTGCTGCCATTTTGTTATCTTTGGATGATTCTTTGGTTCACTGCCTATTGAGATGCAGTTTACAGGATCAAAGTAAGACTATATAGGTATTATGAAAAATCTAGCTTTGATACTGGGTTTTCCATTATGCCAGATTGCTTATCTTGTCTGCTGCTTCGTCACAGAATTGCTGCTTTTGCAAAAGTACCTATATGTAGGAAGTGCAAGAAAAAACAAAGGGAAATGGGTGAGCTTTTGATTACACCCAGATAAACTTGCAAGAGCAGCAATTCCATGAAGAAATGACAGATGACATATGAGCCTGGGGTTGTCCTAGGATTGCTTTGTGCTTCTTGGCAAAGGCTTATCTATGTCTGCTTTCTGCTTCCTTGATTGTTGCTCCTGAAAGTACCTGGATGTGTATGCTAGTCAGTCAATGAAAAAATGGAGATGGCTACTCGGCTAGCACATGAGTATTTTTGCCATCTGTAGGCAGCTTGTTTTGAACAGCTTCTGTCATCCCTAGGTCCTGAACTGTGGATAGCTTCTGAACTAATGCATGGAGAAGTCCTTTTCTATGGTGCTGCATAGTGAATCTGGTCAGGTCAATTGCAGTATTCTTCTTAAGGAACTTAAGCTTCATCCAGACATTGCTTATTTATTCCACATTATTTGGATAATCCAGAATAAAGCACATTTTATTCCAGATTTATCCAAACTTTATTATGGATTATCTTCAAAGAAAGGAACTTTAAGAACAAGGTGCTGTAATTCAAGATGTGACGCTAGAATTTTTTACAACAATGTCCACAGTAAAACTCATTCTCACCAACTCTCAGAAGGCTGAGGATCCTAGGCACCAGTACCTAATAACAATCTTGGCTGGAATTTATATTTTCATGCACACATTCATAGCAGCAAGATACTTGGAAATGTATGAAAATTCCAGGGTTATGATCTGAGTAATTTACCCATGGCACCACATTTGACTTCTGTGGGATTCTCTGGGCAGTGAATATTCTGCTCATGCCCATGAAATGTAGCTGGGATTGCCAAGATGTAAGATTTTGTTTTCTAAAATGAATGGTCATTTTAATTCAAATAGAACGTTCTGTTCTTTAATATCTCTGCTACTTACTCTTTACATGTGAATGAATTGCATAATGGCAAGCAAATGTACATTTGTTCCATTCCTTTATGCATTTCGTCCTTTCTTTAGGAGATGTGATGGCTTTTTCTACTACCTATGATAGTATTGAATCTGAGGTCTTTCATACTCTGAAGCAGACTGTCCCAAAAGTGAAGAGAAATCTTGATTCCTCCCTTCAACTTTGGGAATATTTAACAAGGAAGGAAGGAAGGAAGGAAGGAAGGAAGGAAGGAAGGAAGGAAGGAAGGAAGGAAGGAAGGAAGGAAGGAAGGAAGGAAGGAAACCTAGATTTCCCAAGATGTCCTCTCCGCTGAATAGAACTGCTGCTTATAGACAGTATTAACGTACATTTGCAGTGCTTTGTGGATGATTATCTGGCAGCTAACCAACAATAGGTATAAAACATTTACAGCTAAAAAGGGAGTTATGGATTCCTCTGGGTTTATAATTTGTTGTTTGTTTCAGCCATCCACCGATGTAGTCCTGGGCTGAGTCACAGAGAATAAAATAGATTTGGTTTAATAATATCTTCAAGTCTTTGAATAAATTATGAACGCATCTTGACTGCGAGAAGGAGACAGTGACATTATGAAACGGTAATGAACAGATCTTCAAGAGGAAAACAACTTCAGATGATCATCACCCCATTCAAAACCTATTAAGCTCTGATGAAATGAGAAGAGGTCCCCCCTCCCTTTTGGGTAGACATGCAACAAGTTGCAAGTTGTGGACTTTAATAATATATTTTCTTCACAAGCAATAACACAGCAATTAGGAAGTGCTCAGTGAGGTAGAAATAATGGTAACTGCAGTGCAGATTAGCTATGCTGAAGGGAGTTCGCAGACATACAGTAAAACAACATATTCCAGGCTCTTCCTGTTGTATAATTTCTCCTTTTATTTACTTATCATCTCACTTAAAGAGGACTCCTGGCAGTAATGAGGCTACATAAATGCACACCCAATCCCTAGTAAGGTGCTGCAAATTATATAAAAGATAAATCTAATGATTACCTATTATAATGACAGTGTAATCTTGTCTTCACTCATGGGGAAATTGTACTGTGGTGAAAAGCCCAAAGCTGGCAATAGATTGTCGTTGCACAAATGTGTATTCATTATTTCTGAACCTACTTTGCCTCTGCCTGGAAGTTGAAAGAAGACGGGTAATTTGGTTGAACAGGCACCACTTAGATGAGAGTTCACAAACCTTTCGGCTTGGGCAGCAATACACATAAGCAACATGGCAAATAAGAAAATAATGAGGCTGAAAACACATAGGGATTTTTTTTTTCTTCCTTGGAAATTCTCCAGTATGAGTTTCAATGGCAGACACACAAGCGTGCGCGCATGAAAGCTCTGTAATCTCAGCTGCCACATCACATCTCAAACAGTGTAATTGCTTCCTAAGTAAGCATCCATAAACAAAATCATAGGGCGATTTTCAGCATAGGAGGCATTTTTGAATCCATCAGTACACAAGGAAATGGATCTTGAGTACTCAAGCGGCTCCAGAAGAACCTCAGAGAAGTTTAGCTTGTAATTCTACATTTTCCTACCAGGGAATAAATTCCACTCAGTGCATGTCTCTTGGAGAAAGCCTTACTTTCCACAAGGAACAAAACTTGTATTCACTTCAGTCATGTATTCAATTATATACTCTGGAATTAAAAGTGCTGCCCTCTACCCTTCCAAATAATGTGTGCTCCTTCCAAATGTGAGATGCCACTTTGCCATCACTGAGCAAACTGGATTTTTTCCAGGGCACCACTAACCCAAGAGTCCCCAAAACTACTACATCTGACTGGCTGATGTGGACACATCTAACATATGCTAACATTTATGTTTGTTTATCATTGCAGTCTGGACTCCATATTGTTTTCTTGGCCAGCCCCTTTTTTGGGATTGTCCGATCATGCTTCTGAACTTTGAACTCTTGTTACAAAGTGATGTCATAATAGGACCGATGAGAGGTATAAAGATTCCTACGGAGGATGTGTAATAATGTTGGCTGTATACATTATGGATTATCTTGGCCCTGCCATTATGCAATATTAGTAATCTATTCTGTTGCATCCTTCAACAATATTGCACTTCTATGAAAAGGAGGAAAGCTTTAAAGTGCATCACAAGGTATGATACATATTGTCTTGCTCTTAAACAAATATTTTGGTCGGTGCTGTTTTGAAAAAGAAGATTGTATTTGCACTGGTCCACCAAAAAGCATGGTCTCTCAGTAGAAAGCTGTACCTGCATAGACATGGAGTTGTGTTGGGCTAAGACATGAAAATGGTGATGTAGCTGTAGCTTGCACCAAAGAGAAACTGAAGATTGACAAGCATAGGCTCATAAAAAGTATGAATTCAGAAGTGGACTCCTGTGTTACCCTCTGGATTAAACAACATATGTGTTCACAGGTTCTTCTGCAGAACCACAGCTACCATCTTGGTTGTGTTCTTTTTTCTTAACCAGACTGCAGAATTTGATGGAGCCATACATAATTTTTCATGAATGCTTTCCCAGTCAAAGCTCTGTGCACAGGTGTATTGGTCACCTTCTTACTGACCTCTGAAGGGCTGGGGTAGCCACAGTGCTTTTTGCAATATCCCTTCATCCTTTTCTTGGTCACCTCATTTTGGTCTCTATAAATACACAGTATGGACACCCCTCTCCCCACCCAAAACTTGGAAGACCCAGCGTGCTTGGAATGCTGGGAAAAGCATTTTAAAAAATGTTGATCCATCTGAAAATACTTCATTCATTCATTCATTCATTCATTCATTCATTCATTCATTCATTCATTCATGCTCTTCATCCAAAGGTCCCAGGGTGGGTAACAACAGTAAGAAGATAAAAACCATATGACACATGTGCTCACATCTTGGCATGATTTTACCACAGCTGAATATGTTTTAATGCATGGTTATTCAGGAGAGCATGTCAGAGGTTCTTAATGGAGGCAAACATGACCAGCCCCTGAAATGAAGCATAAAATATAATTCATTGGCCACCATGAAAGATCTGAGACTTGATGACAACATTGTGCACCTGATATGTAATCCTGATATATGCAACTTTGACAATAATGAGCTTAGAGAAGAGAAGACAGCTTTCAAAATCAGCTTGCAAAATTTACAGAACATTGTATGCCTACCATATGAATAAGGGTGTTTTTACACTGTCACTAGAAGTACCCATTAAGTAC
>MTQE01001134.1:49485782-49496883 GCA_014337955.1 Aspidoscelis marmoratus | reverse complement strand
GCACGCGTTCCGTTTGGAACGCGTTGCAGTGCGAAAATCCCTCTGTTTTCATCCTGTACATATCCGTACAAATGTGTACGGATATGAATGAGATATGTGTGGTTACATATGTAACATGTACATATCCGTACACATATGAATGTCCAAATAATTCACATGAATGATTCAAAAGATTCAAAAATTCATTCAAATGTTAAATTTGAATGTATAAACATTTGATTCAAAATTGAGTGTCCAAATTTGATTGAATTCGATCAAATTTTGAATATTTTGAATATTCGTGGACATCCCTACAGCTATGTGCTACCCTCTCTATGGCACTTTTTAGCTTCTTTTCCAAATGTGTGTAGATGTGGCCATGCACATGAACACTTGTTTTCCAGACTATTGGCAGAAAAAAACCTCACTTTAGGAACAAAAATGAAGTTTCTCTGCCTAACTGTGGAGGTTCATAGAGAGGTGAAGTAAAACAAACAAACAAACAAAATATATCAAGATTTTAAGGCTTCAATATTAGAATGAAATTCGGGCAGAATTTCCAATAATTGTTTTAACGATAAAGCTTTAATGATAAAGCTTGTTTTGATTCCTTTTATTCTTTTAGTTGATATTTACATAGTAATTGCCAGGTTGGCATACTCTTATATGTAGTACACTATATTATATTTGAGGAGCAATTTGACAGTGAATGACACATTGTCAGATGCCTCTGATTAAATCTGAAATACTGCTGCTAGTAATCAATTATGCCTCTGTTTGGTGGGCCTGTCTTAAGGTAAATAATTTTGGGGCAGAAGTCAGTAAAGAAAGTGGAAACATACTGAGTATGGTAATATGCATTTGGACCAGAATTCAGGATTATGAGCTATGATACGAATATTTGTAGGTAATCAGAATATTAAAAATAATTTGCTGATTAAATTTTAATATTTTTTGGCACAAAAGATAACAGCACAGAACTGGAAATATGTAACCAATTTAACATTGAAGGAGGGGCATAACAAAATTGTTGTAAATTATAATGGATGAATTTGCGGCGTATACGGGAATCTGTTATGATTGGTAACATTAGGAAAGATAAATTTGTACAAGGGTGAGTCCCCTTGATAAAAGCACTAGAAATCATCAAAGTGGAATCCACAACAATCAGAATTGTGCTGCTAGAGATCAGTTGGACACTGCAAAAGGACACAGAATTTAACAAAATGTATAGTGACTGTATCTTCTTTTAAAATGTAGTCTATACTGTCTGTAGGAGTGTGTGTACGAATGGGGCTGGAATTTATGAACAAGGGTTGCTTTTTAATGATCACTTTTTTTAAAAAAATGAATAACTCCCTATTGGGATGAGAAGAATACATTTTTAAACATTGGTCCTTTTTAGGGTGTTTTGCCACTGTCACTAGAAGTACCCATTAAGTACCCATTAATGGGTACTTCTAGTGACAGTAGAAAAACACCCTTACTCTGAGTCTTATTCATGCAGATGATAGGGCCCTCTTCCAGGGTACAATCTGGAATAAGTCCCAGTATAGAAAAGGGCATTGTCTCGCTGTCTTGCTGTCCTTCCTTCTTGCATATTTTTCTATGATGCATTGTGGCCCAACTCATGTGGAAGAACTTGGGTGTAAACTACTTAGTTTTCTGGAAGGAGATCACCATTTTTATTGAGTCTTAAATCTGTAACATTTGCCCTTCATGATATCACTTTCTGCCCTTTGTTAAAATGTGGTATTTTGAGTAACTTATAAGGCCCTAAATAGCATGGATCTCCCATGTAGATCTGCCTATGCCTTAAGATCTACAGGCGGTCCCACCAACTGCAGTAGTTAAAGGGGCAGGAACATGTGGCAGAAAATTATCAGTTGTAGCCCCCAGGTTGTGGAATAATTTCTCCTCTGTGGTACATCAGACACCCTCATTGTATGTATTTAGACCTCTTTATTATGGCCTTTGCCTAAAGGAACAACATCCCCTCCACTGCTTTCATCACATGTCCCACAACTTCACCCCCTGAAGTTCAAGTTGCTGATTAAACAACAGCTTTTAAATTCAGAGATTCCAGGGATGCTGCAGGGATACTGAAGGCAATCAAAGCTTCCTGTCAGAAAGCAGCTTTGAATTTCCTTAACAGCTTCTAAGCTTCCTGTCTGCCTGACAGGGTGCGGCTGTGGATTCCCTCTGCAGCTTCCCATTGTCCTGTCTGTTAGCTTTCATCCCATCTGGAGACACTCTTTATCTCTTTATCTGTTGTTATCTGTTTTTATTGTGATATTATTATAACCCACACTGAGACTTTTGGCTATAGGGTGGGATAGAAATATAAATAATAAGTAAATAAAAATAAGTGCTATTCTGTACTGTCCTTTGGAACCAGGCAAACATATATAGAAGCTACTTAATCTCTGGAAGAGGATGCATATCCTTTCTTGGGGGGCTTCATGGATATATTTGTAATTCATGAGCATATACTTTTCTCAGGCAGTGGCTGGAACTGGTTTGCTCAAAAGCTTTATGGACTCTCAGAAATTGCTGCATCCTTTGGATCTAGTTCCTATATACCAACACCCTTGTCCACCTCCATGGTCTCTGAAGGTCTTGAAAACAGTTTCCACTGGCCCCATTTAGCACAGTGGTGCTGGCTAGGGCAGAAGGGATTTATAATCCAAAGCTTCTGGAGGACAGAGCAACATGTCGACAGAAATGATAGTAATCTAGGCAATATCCTTGCAGTGGAAGAGCAAAAGAGTAGATAACTGTACAAGTGTTATCTTCCTATAATTGGTTTCTCTTAAGAGTTAGATGCATGCAGACTTTATGTATCACTTTGTGGATGAAATTATTTGTTCATTTCATTTTTTTTAAAAAAAGAATTGTGTGATCTTTCCTCTCTCCCTTTATTTTCAAAATTAACTGTGAGTCTTCAGTGCAAGTAGATGTATCAACTTCATGACCCTAAACATTCATTTTAAGGAAAGAAAATGGCAATTATTAAAATCCTTTGCCAACATATAAATCATTCCGGATAGTTATTAAACTGAAACTATTTTTTAATTTTTTTTTATAACAGTTCTTAATTGCTTTGATTTTTTTCCCCTAGTCTGAAGATATAATTAGAAACAATATTTTCTCCTCTTGTTCTAATTAAAATATTTTAATAAATGTTTATTTAGATACTATGTCATGGAAGGTTGAAGCCCTGGCTGCTTAATGTAATGTAAAATCAATTAGGGACAGAAAAAATATCTATTTTTAATTTGCCAGTGCTGGATATATGGTTGATATCATTTGGGGATGGGAAGGAAAGGAGGAAAGATCTGCATAAATCTTTATATAAAAATACTAATGATTTTTATTAATTTTCAACACACTGCATCATTTGCCTATTCATATATTCAAAGGTAATCTGTTTTTCCTTCAAGGCTGTTTGCAAGGTGCCATGTTGCAATATTCTTTTGCTGCTGCGTCTTCTACTGGAATTCATAACATATACCAGGCACACTACATTTGAATTGTTTGTCTCATGCAGTGATGAGCGTGCAAACATTGGACTATGTATGTAAGCCATGTAATGAATCGTGTATGAAAAGAATGCAAAGTTTGAACATTGCATGGCAATTAATAACATTTCTGCCAGGGTAAATATGGTCCCCCCCCACCTCATAAATCATTTCCAGACTGTCAAAATGGATCTGCGCTGGCAAAGAAACAAGGGTAACATTTTAATTTTCCCCATCTGGCAAGATATTTTCCTGTTGGTTCCTCCCCCCCCTCCCTTCTCTGGTTATTGAATTTATATGAACAACGACTTATTATAGAACTAATAAATAGGCTGTGGGTGAAAAAGGACCAATGCTTAAGTGTTATAAAGAGTAGCTCTAAAACAATTTTGAGCAGTGGATTGTGTGCAGTAGAATTTTACCCGGTTTATAAATGTAGCTAAGAAGTGAAGCAGAATGCCTCCTCTGTGCCAAAAGCATTAGGACTGTAGCCCAATTGCTTAAGATTGAATGTACTTGAGATATTAGAGTCCAGGTGGGCAAACGATGGCCCTCCAGATGTTGCTGAACTATAGTTCCCATACAATCTTGCCAATGTCTAGATTGGCTGTAGCTCATGGGACTTTGAGTTCATCAGCACTCAATGGTCCTTACAAGTTTTCTCACACTTGCCTTAGTGCTCTGGGTTCATTCTGAACTCTGACAAAAAACATGTGGCCTTTTTGCATTGGGCCCATCTACATGCTAGTGCAAATTGTGGCAGGATGCATGTGGCACCTACCTTAGACTGTACTAGCACGTGGATTTCAGGCCTTTGTTTCAGGATATAACCCGGAATAAAGGCCAGTGCAGAAACAGGCTTGGATTGAAGACCCTCATGATGTTTGCTGGTAATTGTGAGTCAAATGCATTGCTTCACTTCTTCATAGTTTGAAGTTTAATTAATTTAATTGATACATTATGTTACAAATAATACATTTCAATCTTCTGTTAATCTGTTTATAAAGTCAACATTTAAGGGGTGTGTCATTAAAAAAGTGTCCTAAAGTATTTAATAGTAAAATACATCAAGATACAGAGACATCTTAAAATAAGACTGGAATAAACTATATGTTGCATATTCTCCTAGGATAAGAAGTTTAAGCTGCATTATGAAGCACAGCAACATAAAAACCGGGTATACTCTAAGTTTCCTTCCTTCTTGCTTACTTTTGAGTATTATGCACACATTGAGTAAATGCTTCAATTATGATAAAGAGTTACAATTTCTAAGTTGACATTCTGAGTAATGCGATAGCTGTCTTAGATCAAGGATGCTCAACTGTGATCATCTAGATCTTCCTGAACTATATCTTCCAGCATTCTGTGTCATCCTAAATGAAGTTGCGTAGAATGCTTGGAATTGTAGGCACTGAATGTTGTGAGTGGAATGCTGTGAGCTGTGGTCAACTGACCATAAACGTCATGAATGGATAAGTGGGCTTGGGCCAATGCTAAGGACATCATCAACTAGTTGAATTAGGAGGGAGCAATGAACTCAATGGGACTAATTGTCTTTACTTTCCAAGAATTGTTCCAGCCCCTCCTCGGGAGGCTTGTTCACATGCCACTCTGCCTCAGCTGTTGACATTCAAAAGCTCACTCCAGCTGCTCTGATCTTCACTAACTGTGGACTAGTAAAATCTTATCTACAGCTTGACTGAGAGCAGCTAGTGAGCTTCTGGTGAAAAGCCTGCAAGTGGGCAGGGCAGGGTGGCTGTGGCTGCATAGTCACATGTCACAGGCTGACCACCATGGCAATGTCCAGGTGCAAGCCAGATGTTGGTGATCTATGCTGCCCAGGCTGGGCCATCCACACTTCAGTTGAAGTTGGTTTACTTGGGGATTGCACAGCACTTAAAGTGCAGGTGGTTCCCTTTGCACCTGATCTTCACCTCAGTGGAATGGTATTATTATAAAACTCCACTGGGGAAAGTGTGAACAGGCCAAATGGTGAATAACAGTAATATTTGCCTTCAAAAAGGGAAGCTTCTTGGTTGAAGCAAAAGCTGTGAGGATTAAAGCTCTACAGTGGGCTTTGTTCACAAGCTTTCTCAGAAAGAGAAGCTGAAAAACAGAGCCAAGTATGAGTGACAGAATTTGATATTCTGTATCATACTAACAAATTAAAGAACCATTGAAGCACCAGATCCAACCGGCACTGACTTAAAAGTTAAGAACTCAGATGTAACTTGTTGCTAAGGTCAACTTCCATATTTGGATACCGAAAAGAGGCCTGAAATTATAGTCTTAGAATGAAATTCTAACACTATTCTCCTGGAATAAGCACCACTAAACATAATGATACTTATGCTTTGTTAGGATTGTGTTAATATCTGTTCTGGGAAACCTTTTTGGAAAGTGCTCTTAAAGATAAAATACAATGAATAAAGAAATAATACCTTGAATAAGAATAACTAGCATGGCTTCCACAAATGTAAGACATACCTAACTAATCTTTTAGGGTTCTTTCAGACTGTTAAAAAGGAGTGCAGCCAGCCAGCTGGCCGGCCAGCCAAAGGAATAGGATCTGGGGTGAGAAATGTGGGACTTGATGCCACAGAGAAAAGCAGTCTTTCCACCCCTGCTTCTTTGGGGAACACTTAGGATTCCTCAACACAGAGCATATGCGCTGCTATTCTAGAAGTGGCCATGCATGTGCCAAAATGTTCCCCACTCGAAATGTCCCCCACTGGTTGTAGTGGCTGGCCTGGAGCAGCTTGGCATGGCTCTGTCTGCTTGTCTCTGGGTGAACAGAGCTTACAACCAGTTGGCACAGGTGCAGTTGTGCATGGCATCAGCCAATCACCAAGCAATGGTGCCATGTATGCCCACTGGTGCCACTGCCACACTGCCACACTCACTTCTACTACAGAGGCGGTTGCCACAATTGAAACCTCACCAGCACTTAGGGAAACACTGGAGAGGTTTGGCATGGACCTGAAATACCAAAATATGGGTGCTGGATTAATCACTTCCCTGGGATACTTTCCCAGGGAAGTGAAGGTGCAAATAGTCTGATGAAAGTCCCAGATCACAGCTGGAGATGATCTCTACTTTCACCACTCACGTTTTCAACTTGCCTTGCTCTGAGGAACTAGAAACATGGCTTGAAGATGTGAATTTTCAGTTATCCATTGGAAAAATCTAGATGGAAATTGCACCCAGTGAGGGTTTTCTCCCCTTTCTTTGCATCCACATAAGGGGAATGAAGAAACTAAGGCAGTGTCCAGATAGGGCCTAAATCCAGGCTTATCCTGGGACTAAATGAGGGTCATCACACATATCAATGGCAGGTCCAGTATGGCTCTGGGATATAAGGGTGAAATTTCAGCTATTTTGGAGGAAATAGTTGTGCAACCCAGGTTTTCCAGAAATAGTGATATGGCGTACCTTATCTGGATTAATGGATTAACTATGGGATGTTTTTGCACTTATGTGACCTGGAGGACTCCAGCTGAACCAGAACAAGGCCATTCACACCAGAGATAGCTATTCTGGGACAGCCCCAATACCATCCTATTCTGCTCTAAAGCTATCACAAGGGCTACGTTTCCGCTGGTCAAAGAAAACAATCCAAGTTTTAACCTAGTTTTTTTTACTAGCACCAAGGGCTCCCTGCAGCCATCCTGACTGTAGCCTTTTCCTCTGTCTTTCATTGTCATCCTGCTGTTTGCCTTCCCCACCATTCTCCAACAGAAAGAGGAAAGGGGCGGGGGGAAAGGCAAGCACCTGGGGACATGAGGAAAGACGGAGGAAAGGGGTGGGGTAAATGGCAGGTGGTAGTGGAGGAGGTCGACACGGGCAATTTTAACAGGATTCCGCAACAAGTCCTGTTAAAATCTGTACAGGGGTTCTCTGGATTATCGGACATACAGGGTGTTTTTCCACTGTCACTAGATGGGTACTTTTAGTGACAGTGGAAAAACACCCATAGTCTTCAGAAATGAGGAATCCCATCAAAGTGTTGGGGCATCGAACCCTCGAGCCAGATTCAGGCCGGACCAAAGGGCCAGTGGAAACATACCCAAAGACTCCAACAGCTAGGAACTAGTGTGTTCCTGAACTGGGTCTCCCCGCTAAACTAACAGGTTGTGTGCTACGGTTGTGTGCCCTTCCCCATGACTCCCTGGGCTGGATTACTTGCAAATAGACTGTAGTATACTTCTTAAAATGTTTACTGCTGTCCTTGATGAGGCAGTCATTTTGGGTTGCCTAGATTGGGCTATGATCCACCCAATGTGGACAAAGCATCCACAACAGAATGCTAAAGAGAGAGTCCCAGAGGGATCTATGCCTCACGCTGTAGTGGTTTCCTGATACAGCAAGCCCCCCAGGCTATTTCTGTACTCACCTCTTCATGTTTGCAATCAGTGAGCAGGATCAGCACCATCTGCATGACTGTGGCCTTGAAACTGACGCAAGCTTCATGACCAGACTCCCATGGCTCTGAGGGCTAGGAACAAAGCATTCTAGTCTCAGGGCCTCTAGGGGGCACGTTTTGGTGGGGTGCTATACTGTGCCACTGGAATGTGTTCCCTAACACGGGACTTCTGCATGCCTCCCATATTCTGGATCAGAGCCACTGATCCCATTGGGGGTTAGGGCCTCAAAAAAATCTGCATTATCATGTAGAATGAGAAGCCCTAAAGTATTGGTCTTCTGCTTGGCAAAGTCTTTTTCATATTGTAGCAATTTTTACAATATGAATGAGACAATTCAGTTGAAAATCTAAAGTTGCTTCAGGACCAACTCATGGTAATTTAATCACATGTAGATTGAAACAAATGCATTAAAGTCCATATAGAAATAAATATGGAACTAGGCCAGTCCTGAAAAAGTCCTGTTACTGGTGCCCATTGGTCTGGAAGAATGACCTCATAGATGGCCTTAAATTCTTTGAATAACCTTGTCCATACTATTTAGGGCTTTAAATTGAGCTGGGGAACTGATAGAATTATTGAATTTAAATGCTTTGAAAACTTGAAAATGCTGCGTAAATGTTACCTTGCACATGAATTTTTAAGACATGCTTCAGTAAATGGATATCTCTTTTAAGACAATATTAGATCTGGATTGGTGGAACATGTATGCTCTCTGTTCTAATATTCATGAAGATACTGCAATTCTTGTATTCAAATTCTTAAGCAAAGTTGGCACAGAGGCAAATTTGAGCAACAGAGACCCAAGCCTCATAGAATAAGGATTATATGTATGAGCATCACCAGCCCCAAATAAAATTCAAATAGAAGTTACTGCATAAAAGAAGGATTTTTATTTATTTGTTGTTACTTGTCCTGAACTTTAGTTCCATATCTTGAACTTTATTCAAACTACTCAGAGTTTTAATTTAGTCAAATTCAATAAAATGTCAAGCCAGTGCTGTTTATCCTGTGGATTATATTTATTGCTCACTGCAGAATTAGCTAACATTTTGATTTCTAATTTTGTTTTGTTTATCCATGTGGCAAGATGTTTTGCTTGTTATCCGCTGACCAATAACTACTTGGAAATTCAGTTTCTAATTTTCATACAAGTTTGGAACAGAGTTCTGTGAACAGGAGTGGTGTCTCTAAGTGCATTTTGTATTTTCCCTATTATATCTTAAGTGTAAAGCACTGGAAAAAAAATCTGGATGAAGGGCTGGCACCATGCAATGTGTAGCATTGCAGATACAGAAGATGTGGCGTCCTGTTTATTTCCCCCATTCTTTTGGATATGAGGCATTATTTGTTACATAAGTTGCTTATGAATCCTTAATTTAGGCTCTATCTGCACTGGACCTTGTTCCAGATTATATCTCAAAATAGGGACCTGCCATCTCCATGCTGGTGCTGATTGTAGCAGGACCTGAATGGAAATGGCTGTGTTAATGGTTCATCTTTAGGTATCATGCTCATCTGCTCCATCTGCCATTCCACATGGTAGACCATTCCACTGGGAGGTCATACCTGCTGTGGAATCACATGCCGGCATGGATGAGATGTTGGAGTGGCCTAAGGGCAAAAAAGGTCTGGTAGTCCTCTCTAGAACTTCTCAGGTGCAGCCCCTTACGCTGGATTAGGGGCTCATGTAGTTCAGGTGTAGGCCTCTTTATTTGCAGAGTAATGTGAATCATGGAAGCCTTACTCACTGCTGATCAGAGTTAGTGAGGCTCTACTCCAGATCAGTGGTAGTAACATTTAATTGTTACTACCATTGGACTAATGGTTTTGATCCGGAACATGGAAGGCCTGCCAAAGGCAAGACTTCCATGTTCAAGGACTACCAGAGGTTTGTTTTCAATGGTGTGCCATATTACATACAGAAAAGCACCCTCACAGGCCCCAAGGCAGTGGAGTGCGGCTTCAAAGCTCATGTGAGCTTCAAGGCCATGCAGCATGCGTGATCCAGATTAGTACTGTCGGTGCAGATGGTGCTGATGCCACCTGCACCTCCTTATGATGTACATCAGTGGCCTGGGCTAATCAGTATCCACTGATCTCAGTTTAAAACAGGTAAGTACACAAAGGGTCAAGCTTTGGGGCTGGGCAACAAGGGATAGGAATGAAGATTTGCAGCCTAGGAGTCACTGGGGAACTCTTTTTGCCAGTGTGCTTCCATGCACCAACAAAATGGTTCTTCTGCTAGTTCCAAACATGGGATGCATAGCTTTGTTAGCCACTTTGAGTCCCCTTAAATGGGTGAGAAAAGTGGGGTAGAAAAACCAACTCCTCCTCCTCCTCCTCCTCCTTTTGTAAACCTCTATGTTCTGGTCATGAGCCTAATATTCTTCTGGTAGATTTCTTTAAATAGGTCTAATGGTAATCCTGATTAGGATACCATTTAACTCATATACTCCTATAAAGGACAAGTAGGAATAAGTGTGTGGACAGCTTACCCTGTTTTTCCAGCAGTCCTGCCACTTGTAGCCCTATAGCCACTCAAGTGGACCTACCTGACCTGTTGCCTTCTCACTGTTTGCTTTGCCCCACAAAAGCTGCAAGGAGCAGCAGCAGGCATGTGGTCAATCTACCACTGTTTTAAAGACTGCCACCAGTATCCCATTCTTTTTAGTGCAATTCCAGCAGTAAGTGAGAGCACTGTGGAAATTCCTCCTGTATATCTTGCAAGATATACAATACTATTAGTTATATAGATATGTAATTTTAGATTCTAATACTAGTACTAGTGCTGATATTACTAAAAATAATGTGTCAGTTGGGGAAGTCAGAATAATTTATGAAAACCCTTCTTTGTGCTACTTCCTCACAATTCAGAAATTTTGCTGTGTGAAGAAACCATAGGAGGGGAAAAATAGGCTCCTGTACTTTTCATTGCAGCTCTCTTCTTTTTCTTTTTTCTCTTTCACTCTTTCTGTTTGTATGGTTGTGCATTAAGATGGTCCCTGTTTTCATAACCTTGTTTGCAGAACTTTTAGCAGATGTTGTTTGACTTGCATGTGTTGACTTGCTGAATTTCCTTTTTCTGCACCGTAATTAAGAATTAGGGACCTGCTCATCTCTGCACCTCTTTGTCTCCTTCCTTCCTTCCTTCCTTCCTTCCTTCCTTCCTTCCTTCCT
>MTQE01001134.1:49471238-49481902 GCA_014337955.1 Aspidoscelis marmoratus | reverse complement strand
CCTGAGGAAAGAAGGAAGGAGGGAAGGAAGAAAGGAAGGAAGAGAGGAGGTGAGCAGGCCTTGGGCAGGGGGTCCCCAGCGGAGCTGAGTGTGCCGGAGGGACTCAGGCAGGGGGCGTCCCAATGACAGCTGATCAGAACAAAGAGGCAAAAAAGGCATGCATGACGCACAGGGAAGGGAGGGTGGGATCCTGGGAGGGAAAACCAATCACAGAGAGAGGGTGGGCAATGGGCGGGGGGACAATGTTGCCATGTGGACTACGAGTATTGATTCCGCGTTAAGGCTGCAATCGGAATGCCCTCGGAACCGGATCAATTTGCAAGTCGTGTAGACAGCTTTGTTCCGGTTCAGTTATTTCAAATTATTTAAACTGAAATAACGCATGCCGTGAAGACACAGCCATGTTGCCTCTCCTAGATACCTGCAATGGAACTACCTTGATCTGTAAGGAGAGAGCTTGTGCAGGGAAATGTGGGGGAAGTGGTAAGGCAGAAATTGGAAAACAGTAGAAACTGGTGGCATGAGGTGCCCCAAAGATACCTGGAACTGCCAAGTGCTGATTCACTGGTGGTTTTTGGCCCACAACACAGAAGCAATTCATTCACTCCAGATTGGATGAAAGATTGATTTACCGCTATGCCATGGGCCTGAAACAGTAGCCATGGAGCAGTGCCTGTAGCCACTGGCCACCACTTCTGCTGAAGCCAAAGTCTTCATGGATATCCAGAATGGAGATCTGTTATATAGCTGCCTCACCTCTCTCTCCTGGCTGCCCAAATGAACTGTCAGTCACCTATATCTGTTTACTATTGAGGAGACATATAAGCAAAGAGATGCAATTTTTTAAAAAAGCTTTTTATTATGGTTTCCCTTACATAATGGAGACACAATATCTATATAGGCATACCAATTTATTTGTATAGCACCTGTCCAGCAAGGGCTCTAAGCAGTGTAGAAGACACATAGAGCAAGTCACAGGGAACTTTTAAAATATGCACTTTGAGGCAGTGAGGACCTGGACAAAGGGATTTCTGTGTGTATCTGTGTATCCCTGACCCTTTGTTATCTGCAAAGGGAATATAGCCTTAGATGTTGCTAGCGGCAGCTTTCCTATAAAGGAAGCAGTGAAGCCTAAACATGGCCTGTATTGAACCCAAGTCATTCTGTAGATCTGGGCATGTAACTGCTATGAACGTTTCAAACATACATAGCAATTTTCTACTTTAACATCAAATTTTTGGCTTGGCTAATTCAATGCCTAATATAGTGTTCAAAGGAATGGATTTGCTTCTAAGTGCTAGTTGTTGCTCTGATTTTTTGTAGGGACTTGGAAAAGGCTGCTTTGGAACTTTTGAAATAGCCATGCACTTTCAGTGCCGACCCTGGCTTTTAGATGTGCAAGCATGCCTTTACCAAGTCTAGTAAACCTCGAGTGAAAAGGATGCTGATGAGACACAAAGAGGGTGGAGGGATGGGGAATAAGGACAAAAGGTGAATCTATGGGAAAACACAAAGTTAAAAAACTCATTTCTGGATAAATTCCACAGAGGCCAACCTTATTTTAATCATGTGGGTGGCCCTTAAGTGCAAGGTTTTTCTTAGTGGATAGTTTTTGATGTTGGCCTTATCTCATTTTAAAGTGGGTTATAATCCCTTTAAATTATTCTTATATAAATGGTATTTTGTGGATTGACTGTTAGCCACCCTGAGCTTGTTTAAGAAAGGCCAGGATAAGAAATGTGGTTAAATAAATAGAGTCCCACATCTGGTAACCCAGTGCACTACGGTATCTATCTGTGAAAGTAAAACCTTTCAGTTAAAGGAGAATCATCTTTTATCTGGCCCTTATGAATGGAGGAATGAAACAGCTAACAAGACTGATCATACTGGTGGTGAATTAGGTATAGCGGCAGACACACTGGTATATCTAATGCAGTATTATCTCTCTGATTTCCTCTAGTTAATCCACAGCCTTTCCATGTTTACCTCTGTCCCAGTTTTGCAAGGGGCCCAGGAACCTTCCTTCTACACTTTGGTACAATTCAAGGGCCCACCCTCAGCTAGCACATTACATCCAAATTGGATGGAGTGTATACTGGACTAGGAGGCCCAAAATTGCCACCTAGGCCAAAGATCTACCAGCGACCCAGGAGTTGCATGCCTCCATGTCCTGGTTTATTGGGGAATACTTGCACCAAATTGGTCCTCAGAATCTCCATAGGCCAGGAACATTAGAGACTGGCTCCAAAAATTTTGGTGGTCTTTGGGGCCAGTGTGGCAGCTGTCCTGGAACAACTGTTCAAATATGAACAATCTTGTTTTGGGACATGTGGACCATGTCAGCTGGTGGACCAAGCCAGCTGATCAGGCCTTGCTGGAGAGATCGAGTAAAGTAACTGAGGAAATGACCTAAAGGAGAGTGATTTCTATCCATGTCTATCTCACTTTTTAAACTGGAGGTGCTAAGGACTGAGCTGAGGGCCTTGCTAAGTAAAGCCTCAGAAGATGTCTTGATTGAGACCACCTGGGGACCGCTTGTTCATTATTTTGAACGAAAAAGTTAGGAGTGGAAGTGGAATAAATAAATAATATGTTTTAAAAGCTGGGAATGAGGAATGGCAGTGAGAAGAAGTGTGCAGTAATAAAGATGGGTGGAAAGATGAATATTTGATAATTTAGAATGGCTTCCCTGGAACTGGTACTTTGTATTGAATGATCTTGTTATTTGAATGCATCCTGTAGAGAGGATTTTGACACAGTGCCTCATAAGCCATAAATATTGTTATGAAATGAATAGATCAAAGTAGATCTTTCTATCACATTCTAATATGTCATGCCAAGACTATTGCCTCACAGACAGGTGAAATACTGTACATGAGATAAGAAATATGCATATTCAGATACATTGCCCATTTGTTATGGCTAACTTTAAAAACAAATCAGTATGCCAAGATGTGAATCAAGGTAACACAATCTTGCATATTAGGAAATTAAGCTTTATTGCAAATATAAGAACTCATTATTGAAAATGACACTTTTGCCAACCTAATTTTTGAATATAAAATATGAAGCCATGGCTGTACAGCTGAACTAGCAGCTAGGTTCAGAAGCTTTGATTTTCCCCCTCCTATAGATCTTAAAAGGGTTTTTTGATTCACTCCAATCCTATGAATTAATATTGCGCATGCCATTGTGGATCAGTACCCTCTCCCTCTCTTGTGCCCTGCTACAATGGGTTGGCATTCTGAGCAGTTAACTGTTTTCTCATGTGGGTTCAGTTAAGTGGCACGAAATGAGACGCTTCATAAGAAATGTTATTAATTCATCCAGTCTCCTTGGTACAAAAGGAAATAGATAAGATAGGCACGTAAAACATTCATCCCTTTATTCTGTCTCTGTAGCTTCTATTATGGGCATTTCATGTCATCTCCCTTCTGCCAGCTTGGTGTGCTTTCCTGTGCCATCTTTCTTCCAGTTCAGAACTCTAAAGCACCACCAGCATGAAACAATTTGCTAGTGGCAGGGTGGAGGGGTCTGGCACCCGAGTTTGGGTCACCAACCCATCTTAGGGAAGGTCAGACCTGAAACCTTTTTGCACTTAGGCTGATAGTGAATAATTAGAGTGACCAAACAAACAATTGGGTTCTATACCCCCCAAAAAATATATGTAATATTTACTAAAAGGGTTATAATGACCCCACTGATAATGCAAACAATAAATGCACTGATAATGCAAATAATAAATGAACTAAATCAAATAATATAATATAAATGCACTGATATTTGCATTATCAGTGCATTTATTGTTTGCATTATCAGTGGGGTCATTGTAACCCTTTTAGTAAAATATTACATATATTTTTTTGGGGGTATAGAACCCAATTGTTTGTTTGGTCACTTTGGGTGTGTTTGTTTGGGTTTCTTTTGGGATTTTTGGTTGTTCCAGTGAATAATTAGAGAACTTCTGAGGAAGGGCATCTGCTACAGCCTCCAAGTGTCCCCTGCCTGCCCAGAAGTTCCCTAATTATTCACTAGTTGTGGAGCATGAAATTGTGCCCAACACCTTTACTAATCTTACCCAGGGTCTTACCAGAAGTGTCCAGCAGGGAGCATCTGTTCTGGTTTTCTGGTGTCGTCTGAGGTGCCGTGCAAGTGCGCTGGCACCTGGAATGACCATAGATGCAACTCTGTGTGTGTGTACAGTGTCAGTGTTATCATGGCGAAGATGCTGACGCATGTGTAGTCACGGAGGGCGCCACAACCAAAATGGTGGTGTCCTGAAGAGGACTGGCCTTGGGGTCAGTCACAGGTGAGTGACTGATCATGCACAATTGGGCTGTAGTTAGCTACTGCTTGTAAGTGCAAGTGCTAGATAACACTGGGTGATTACACTCCTTTCCTGTCCAGCAGATGGGAAGTGTGAAATCGCCCTTGATCAGGGCATATGAATGTCTATGCAAACATGCTGCTTTCTTCTGAGTTTATGTCTTTGGCCTGTGCAGTGGTTCAGACTGGGGTCCTGATCCACCACTCATAGTTATTGTTTCTCAAAGAAGAAAGTAAAACATATATGTGTTCAATTTCTACCATCTGAGAAAATTAATCTCAAACTTATGTAGAGTTGTGCTCCCATCTCTAGTTTTATAAGCATGAAGTGGAGAAGTAGGAGAATAATGAAAGAATTATACTAAAAGTGAATACAATAACATGCAATAGCCCATAATTAAATATAAGATATAATGCTGCATGGCACTGTACAGTTGCTATCCTGTGAAAATTAGAGAGATATCAGTCTATTCTTAGCTCACAAAACCTTGCTCACAGGTCTGCTTTGCCCTGCTTTTGCACTGTTTGGTTTCTTTTTCAAATCCACGCATAGCACAAATGCTGCCATCCTGCTGACATGCTGGCAAGGCTGGCAGATTGGCCTGACACCATGTTGAGCTGTTGCCAACATATCACCTGAAAGCCAGATTTAATTAAGTCTGATATCTTCTGCACCACATTAAAAATGTTGGCAACTCTCCAGAGGATCTGAATCAGCACAGTATTGGATCAGGCATCTGGGAACTTTCAATTGTGGAGAAAAAACAAAAACAAAACGGAACACATGTGCATTCTCAGATGCTTGATCAGAGGTTATGGCAGTGTGTGGGGCCATAAAATGGTGGCCCTTTCCATTGATGTCTCCACAATAATAAAGAAAAGCATGTATGCATGTTTATATCTATCTATGTATATCTGCCTATATCTGCTTATTTGTGGGAGGTGTTGTAATTCAGGGTTGAAGCATCTGTCTTACATGCAGAAACTTCAAGCTTCAGTCCCAGGGGTTCTTCCAGAAGAAAGCAATAGCAAACCTCTTCCATTTTATGTGGTCAAGGAACGTAGAGCAATGGCTGCTTCCACATGACTGCTTCCACATTCCATCTATTACTGCAGAACATGGAGCTCCTATGTGGCCCAAATCAAGCAATTATAGACAGAATGGTTGGGACTGTGCCAGAAACTGTTGGGCTGGCAACTGTTTCCAAGGTTGCAGGCCAGGGGGATTATTGTGGAGGCCTGTAAATGACCAATTTTGTGTTAGGCTCCTTTTTGCCCACGACCAGGAACACTTGGGAGGTGACTTTGAAGGTTCATTCCAGATAGGACCTGTGTAGCTAGAGCATTCCCCTGGAGGTATAGTGTTTACCAAGTGGATCTAACAATCCCAGGTATGGTCCATAAGAACCATGGGGAATCTGCTGCATGGGCTGTCCCCATGCAAACCGCGCAGGAGTAGAGTTTGACTTATGTTTATATATCCATGCATGCATTCAATTAACTTAAATAGATGTATACTGCTCTTCATAAAAAATTCAGGGTCCTGTATAAATGATTATCAAACAAGGTTAAATTAGAAATTCTGCAAAACTGTTGACAGCATTCATTAGGATCAAAATCAAACAATAGCCTGTGTGCACCAATATATTTTAAGAAAACCCACTTATTCTTTATTCCAGTCATAGGGTGGTTCCATAAATGGAATGCCAATACAGAAAATATTATTTTCTTGGTTGGCACTAGAATAATTTCTGGTAATACATCATCTGTACAATCATGCAAGTGGGCAGGCTCATAGAGAAAAGTAACCCAGTAGTCTAATCCCAAGTAGTTTATGATTTTAGTTATCAGAAACTCAAACATGGTTTCCTAGCTAATCAGCAGTCAGTTCAGTTCTTTGAGTAAATGTGTCCATGCCTTTGATAGATAACTCAGGTGAGCTGCTCAGGGTGGTAAACGAGGTTTTCCTTCTGCATTAAACTGAAGCTTCATCCACTATTTTTTTCAGAGACATCAAAGGTGAATGACGACTTGCCCTGAGCACCAGATGCTACTGGTGCATAATCTGTTATGTTCAGTGGGGACAGGTTTCATGTGAGTTTGAACAGAACTGCAGCCATAGCAAGTACTCATCTATCAGTTAATTCTACCTATTTGTACCCCTGGTATTGCTTTTTTAAAACTACCTTGCCTTTTGGCGTACTGGTCTCAGTGGTCACCAGCAACTACTGCCCACAGGTTCTCAGTCTTGCAAGGGTTCGGTATCTGTTTATTGGTCTTCATGTGGCCACCACTGTATCCAGATGTCAGACGAAGACTTGCATAGACTTGCTGATTCAGTTCCATCAGACTGGAGGGACTGTTGAACAGAACTGGTGACAGAATGAATTCCAGGTACTTTCTGCATGGACCTTTAATGCGGGTTAAGGGTCCATGTAGTTCAGTCTAGACATAGAAACTGTCTCATGGAAGAAATTGGATCAATCACTGCTTCTGATATTTTGGATCAGTTTCAATTACTGTGGTATGAGGAAGCGAGCAAGCTGCTTGTTTCCTTGATCCTTGTACGTTGTGGCTGGTTAAAACTCGCTAAGGTGATATGGCTGGTGGGGCTAAGGAATGATAAATGCCTCCTTTGGGA
This sequence comes from Aspidoscelis marmoratus, assembly GCA_014337955.1. Taxonomy (NCBI): domain Eukaryota; kingdom Metazoa; phylum Chordata; class Lepidosauria; order Squamata; family Teiidae; genus Aspidoscelis; species Aspidoscelis marmoratus. The sequence continues at coordinate 49,474,935 of MTQE01001134.1, read as the reverse complement.
GGGAGGTGCAAGTTAGGAATGTGCACGAATGTTCTAAACATTCAAAATTCAATTGAATTCAATCGAATGTGGACATTCAAATTCACATAGAATGTCTTCACATTCAAGTTTAAACATTCAAATGAATTTCAAATGTTCCAAAACATTCATTTGAATGATTCGAATCATTACATACGTATCTGTACAAATATAATACATATTTGTATGCATTTGCGCTTAAAATACGGAATGAAAACGGGATGCATACAGGATAAAACAAGATGCATAAGAAATGCGTACAGATACGTGTAACACATACGGATGTTGTCGACATTTGTATCTTCAAATTCGTATCTAACATTCGAACGAATAGATTCGAATGTCGGATTCAAATCAGTTTTTGTTGTATTTGGATTTTAAACATTCAAATAGAATTGAATGTTTTGACATTCGAACTGACTTGAATTTGAATGCAAAAAAAAATTTGTGCTCATCCCTAGTGCAAGTGGCACTTAAAGAGACCATTGTCTGCCCCTCCCCCCCGGATACAGTGGTAATAAGTAATTTTGATAATGTTTTTAATAATTTTTGGTGTTGAAGAGAATGATAGGTGTCTAGGTGTGGGCACGCTTGGAGAACATAGATTATATAGGCTCATTTCAATCTGGTTTCAGGCAAAATTACGGCACCGAAATTGACATATTTACAGGGGCAATGGAACCCTGTTGGCTTTCCTAGATCTCATGACTTGGCTTTAATGTCATTGGCCATGGTACCTTGCTGGAGTGATTCCAATGAGACACTGTTTTAAGGTGGTTCTGGATGCTTCTGTACAGGCACTGTAGACCCTATTAAGCACCCGGTAGGTACATGTTAGGTATGTACCTTCCATACAGTGATCCCCATTAAGGCCTCTCTATCCACACAGGCATTGGTGAGATCTGGATCCAATGGGGTCCAAGGGCCCTCTAACCCAGAATAGCTGCAGAGCCTGAAAAATCTTTTGCATTGTAAACCAGATTACTTAGCAGGTTTCTGCACATAGTCTGGGCACAGGAAGTCAAGGGCAGGCCCAGAAACTGTCATGCACAGGAGAGCAGCACTGCCCCGGGCCCTTATGTACCTTTTACACAGTCTTGCATGTCCTAAGCACTGGTTACAAAGCTGCTTAAAAGACCCGGCCCCTGATTAAGACCCTTTGGGCAGCACTTCTGAAATGGGCTACTTATAGACAATGGGTGGCATTAGAAAGATGAAACAGCTGAGGGCTGACATAATTTTCCGCCCTTTTCCCCTTAAACAAAGGACTTATGAGAGTTGCACCATCTCCCTAATGCTCTTCTGAAAAAGAAGGGTTACTTTGGACCATAAGTAACTCAGGGTCCATGGTGATCTCTCTGAAAAGAGTGAAAGAACAACTCATGCTCAAGTAAAAAGGAATGAAAAGCCAAAGTTATTCTTCAAATCCTCATTTTTTTTCAGATGAGACGCAGGCTGAATGTACACCTACAAAAAAAAAAGTTGCTCAAAGGGTGGTAGCATGTGGATCTCTAATCCACATCAAAGGCCAGAGAATGAATTTGGGGAGTGCATTTTCTGGCATTTAATGTGGCTTCAGGCGCTAGAATGCAGATGCAGTAACCTCTATGTGGTTTTTGAGCCACTTCTGTTTTTTTCCTGGGTATGGATGCAACTTGAATGATGCTTGTGGGTCTTGACTGGGTGAGCATGGAATGGATTTGGGAGGTTTGCTGGTTACCAGGATTTTAAAAACATAAGAAAAATTCTGCAGCCCGAGCTGACAGTGGGGATCTTCATAGCTAGATCATAGCCTTTGTTTTGCACTATATAGTTTGTAATTTTTGAATCACACATGTTATTTTTCTAACCCTAAGCACAAAAGTTCTGAATGAATAATGTTCAGTGTTCTATAATGTTGTTTTAAATTAATAGTTATCTGTTTACATCCTTAGCTCAGTCTTAATGAGGATTTTTGCCTGGGAATACAAACAGCTGTTGGAAATACTCTTCCATCTATCATTTTAAATCTTTTATTAAATTTGCACCTGGCGGTGCAGCTATAGTTAAAAACTCTGTTCATTATGAGATCCATATTTGGGCAGCTTATAACTATCATTTCAAATCTTATCAGGCTGAAGCTGTGCCAGTGCCTTTGCTATTTGTTTGTTTATTTAATGAAAATGAGCAATATTAAACTTTTCTTTTCTTTCTGAGCAGTGAGCACGTCTGTTTCATAAAAATTAAGGAGATGTACAGTGAAAATTAACTTTTTTAAAAAACAAGTAAGTGAAGGGCTTGATGTTTGTCTGGAACAGTGATTTTTCAAAACTGGTTAAGTTTTATTAGAAGCATTGGGCTGTTTTAATCCACTTTCAGCCCACTTTCAGAGAACTCATCTGTAAACTGACAAATTGTTTCCCTTCAGCATGATCCAGCTCAGAAAAACCACCTTGGGGCTAAATAATGTGGAGGGGAGGGGGGAATGACTAGTCACTATGCTGATGTCTTCTCTCGCTCTGAAAGTAGACTGAAGTTGGATTAAAACTTAAGTGTAAACACGGACTAATCACCTGCTTTCTGGAGGTGACAGGGCATGTCTCCATTTCTGGGAGAGGTGGCTTTGTTTTGGATGGGTGGAGGAGATGGCCCCATTTGCTGCACCATCCAAAATGAAGATGAGGAGGGTGCAGCAGATGGGGGTCACCTCTCCTCATTTTAGAGTGAGGAGGTGCCATTTTCCATGGTGCCTCTGTCCAGGGTGAAAAGAAACTTCCTTTGCCTCGGAAACACATTTCGGAATGATGTCACTGCAAAAAAAAAAAAAAAAAAAAAAAAAAAAAAAAAAAAAAAACCCACACCCAATCCCTCCAGAGGTGCCTGCTAAAATAAAAAATGGAGGCTGTGTGTCACTAGATGCTTTTCAGGACCATTAAGGTGCTTTATTTTGGTAAGTGAACATGAAATTGTTAAGTCATAAAGGATCAAGGAGACACTTGTGTTCCAAAGCAGGAAGTGAGAGTATATGCGAAATCTAAGTACAATGCTGTTTCTTATCACAACATTATATTGAGGAACCCTATATAGTGAACTTTAGTTCCTCACTAAGGATGTGCATGGATGTATTTTTTTAACATTTGATTCATGGGTGTTTTCCCACCGTGCTCCTTTAATCCAGATCTAAGAAGATCCAGATCTAAGGACTGGGTACATTCCTTAATCCGGATCTAGTAGGTCTAGATTAAGGGAAGTACCCAGTGTATTTCCATGGGTGGTCTAGCACCCAATAGCAATGGGTACTAGCCTCCCTGCCATAGAAACACCGGAAATCCAAATCTACCCATGAGGGGTCTGCCTGTCACCCCAGGTGTTTGGGGGGACAGGGGATGCAATCTCCAAAGCGGCTCTGAAGTCACTTCAAAGTCTGTGCAAAATAGCTCTGGAGCATCTATGAAGTCTGCGCTGATCTTCAGAGTAAACTTTGAAGTGACTTCAAAGTGACTTTGAAGTGACTTCGGAGTTACTTTGAAGTTCACTCCGAAGATCAGCACAGACTTCAAAGATGCTCCGGAGCTACTTTGCACAGACTTTGAAGTGACTTCAAAATGACTTCGAAATGACTTGGAAGCTTAGGTTTCAGCACTCCCCCTCCAAGGGTGCCCCTCCCCCTAGCCTCCTCTAGACCTCATTGCCAAACTAA
>MTQE01001134.1:49424841-49463528 GCA_014337955.1 Aspidoscelis marmoratus | reverse complement strand
ATATGAACCTCCTGGGAATTCAGCAGAAGTGCAAAGGGATGCAACAAGGGGGGAGGTGTGCAGAAAAATCACACATGTGCCACCCACAGCAAGGCATTGGGCAGGAGGGAAGGCTAGATCCACCCACCCCAGCACAATTCAGCCCCCTCTAGCCTGGTTCCCTGCTCACAAAGGACAAGCCAAAACAGACTGCCCCCCCCCGAAGATGGATTGAGTCCTGTGTAAAAGCATACTCCAGAGAAGCCTGCTTGAGGAAGCACAGCTCACCCCTAAGACAATCGTGGGGCAAAAATGTGAGCAATGAGAAGAGAAGTGAACTATGGGTGTGATCACAGCCTTAGAAACACTGCTGGCTTGGCATCAGGGATGTGCACAATTTTTTTTGACATTCTATTCTAATTGAATTGAATACCTGAAAATCTGATTTGATTTCAATATTTTAAATTCAAATTTAACAAGATTCGATTCGTATTTGCCAAGTTTGAATCTATTTGTTCAAATTTTTAATTCGAATCTGCATGTACGAATGTCGACAACATTCATATATTCATATATGTATCGTCCCCACATCTGTACACATCCATACATGTCTGTATGCATCCTGCAGTTATCCCATGTGCAACCCGTTTTCATTCTGTACAGATCCATACAAAAGCGTACGGATGCAGGAAAGATGTGGATATTCAAGTACGCATTGTGTATGAACCTGTACACATACGAATGTCCAGATAATTTGAACAAATAGATCTGAAGTTCTAAATTCAATCTGAATGTTTACATTCAGATTTCAGGACATTCTATTAGAGTTTGAATGTCGAAATTTGGCACATTTCATTTTATTTCAAATGCCTATGAATATTCATGCACATCTCTACCTGGCATAGGTCTAGTTTAGTGCTTACAAATATGAATGGCCCTTACCATGCTGGATCCCTCTTTCAACCTCAAATCATCCAGCACTTTTCTGCTTGCTTCTATTTGTGAGCTCAATGTGGATAGGTCCTGATGTTAGCAGTTGTTTTGTCCTGAATATTCTTGTTATACTATTTGATAAAGGACTTAACACCAATTTATGCATCTTATCTGCTTGTCAGGTTATCTGAGTACACTTAAATTAGACTTGTGCAAACAGGTATTTTATCCTGCTCAGAGGGGATGTAAAGAGGCCCAGGACCACAGTTTGAATGTTTATGTACTGTATATAAAAATAGTCTCTATGGGAACCTGTGAACCTGTGTGCTTTTGCTGGATCCTGCTTTTTTTTTCAAGGAGGCAGATTCCAGCCAAGTTGCTCTCAGAACTCTGACATGTGAGTAACCTCTACACCAGGTGGACCTCTGATAACATACAAGGGGAGCATATTATATATTCAAGCTGTTCTTCAGTTGTAGTAGTCCTGACCCTTGCTCTCTGTTACAAGAACAACCCCAGACGTGCGTCTAGCAGCGTTCCCGCAAGCAGGATCTTTAAAAGACTAGAGGTTTGGTTTGACAGTTGATGCAGTTGGCAGGCAGCCAATCCTCAGGAAGGAGAAATAATAACTAGGCCGATTTCAATACAAAGTTTACTTTTTATTAAGAGTGAAAAGACACACAGGATGTAACTTTATTATCTGGCAAACAAAAACAAGATCAGAATGGAGACTCATTAACCAAATGATAGCAACAACTTGAAGCACAGGCCTACTGAAATAAACAGGAGTTCATATCAAGTGGAGAAGTTTTAACCATGGTAAAAGAAACACCAAGTAAAAGTCTCTCAGAGCAAGAAGCTAAGATAAGACAGAAAAACAGACTAGAGGCCAGTTGGACCATAGATACAGGGTTTTTTTTTGCAGCCAAAATGAATTGCGGCAACTCAGTCAAGCTGCATCTTCTGTTTTTCTAGGGAAGTAGTTGAGCACTAAGGAGTAAAGCAAGGGGAGAGAGACAGAAAGCAAATAGGAGGAACGGGCAGGGTGGAAGATCTATACCTTTGTCAGAGTCTTGTCTTAGTCTGGGTTAATCTTCACAGGGTGGAAAGTGAAAAAAGTGTTACCTAAACTTATGCACAAACTGAGATTCATACAGATGATCGGGCTAAGACCAAAAGGTTGGGTTCAGGTACAGCAGAGACAGAGTCAAGAAACCTCAGAAATGTTAAATGCCTCCTTGGAAAACTGCTGAAGCCAGACATCATGAACAGCTGGTTCCAGATAGGGTGTAAAATCCAGGGGCCTATTTGCACTACAGCCCATAGTGTGTGACTAGGGAACTTCTGGGGAAAAGCGTCCGCACTTTGATGTGCCCCCTGCCTTCCCAGAAGTTCCCTAATTATGTACTAGACGTGGAGCATGAAATCGTGCTCTGTGGCTTTACTAACCAGCAGTGAGCATCCGCACCTTTTCCGGTGCTACGAGGTCATCTGAAGTGCCGCGCAAGCCTGCTGGCACCTTGGATGACCATAGATGTGACTGTGACTGTGCAGAGCATTTGTGTCGTCATAGCAATGGCACTGATGCACATTCAGTCACAGAGAGCATCACAAACAAAATGGCAGCAGCCTGAAAAGGACCGCCCTCGGATTAATCACAGGTGAGTGACTGATCACGTGGGGCTTAGGCTGTAAGTGACTAGTGCTTTCAGGTGTGAACTCTAATCAACATTGGGTGATTGTGCTTCTTTCCCATCCAGTGGATGTGAAGGAAAGTATGAAATCACCCTAAGATTATCCCAGCACTATGTTGGGATTGCCATACCTATCCATAGAAATCCCAACATAGCCCAGGATATTCAGTGAGATCCTGTAATATAGCTAGTGGAAGAGAAACATCAACCAGCCCAGGGTTATTTAATGATATAGTGAGATGACTTACCTTATCTGGGCACTTGTAACCAGGATCCACTATCTGTTCATGTTGCAGGGATAAACCAGCCCAAAAATAGACACTGTACATGCACAGGTGTGATGACCAGAGGCCTCTGGATATTTTGCCCATTGAAATACTCAGATGTATGCACCATGCAGAAATTTTCATTCTGCACTCATTCAAAGATAGCAATATATCAGATCACCTTCACCAGCTACTACATTGGTTAATTTTTGTGGCTCACCATAGAGTAGCCATTAGTTGGAAGTATGCAGACAACTTAAACATAGCCAAATGGTGCCAAGAACTTTGGTATATTATGCTAAATGAGATAATGAATGTACAAGGACAAAGCTATTGGAGAGATCTGGATGCTAATAAGATGTTACATGTATGGACAATCTGTATAGAAGAAATGTTAGCAACAACAAATTCAACATTACCTGAAAGAGAATTTCTGATGAAATGGATTGGAAACATCTCATGTTAAATTAAACTCTGGAGTTCATGAAGGGACGGGGGGGTGGAGGGTGGGAGTAGAGTCATGGGTGAAACACATATTGTATAAAGAAGGAATTGTTCATGTTTATATTGTTGATTATTAGAATATGTACAAAAATTCAATAAAGATATTATTTTTTTTAAAAAAGATGTACGTACCATGACATTGCAGGACCAAGTATCTAGACAGGTAAGTGTCCCTGCTTGCCCTGTGATGTTGTCCTGTTGTCTGGCAGGGATGGGAAGAGGCAATTGCAGAATCCAAACAAAATCCTGCATTTCCCCTTTCTGTGTGGAGATAGCCTCAGAGATCAGTTAATGGAACTCCACTAGGACCAGACAATTCAAAGTCAGCCCACCCCAGACTTAGGGATAGTGAAACAGTTCAAAGTCTCAAATCTCTTCCTTCAGTCCAACGGTAATTTCATCAGTGATCTTCTCAGAAGCAAGAACCCACATGAAATACATGAAGTTCAGCTCTTGAGGGATTTTGACAGGAGCAGGAATATGGAACGGGGGACCTTGGTTGCAATAATGGCCCAGACTGGAAGGAAGCACCAAAATGAACCCTCAAGGTATAGGGCCAAATGCTTGGGAGTAAACAGGAGTAAACAAAATATTTGTAAACATTTAGGCATTCTAGGACAGGTAAACAAGGTGCATTAATTAAATGAAGAGATGCTTTTGATGTGAAGCAGATAACATCAAAGAGACCTGCACAGAGTTAGTGAATCAAGGTGTGTGGTGATGGCTGCTCTCACTAAATTCTTGAATAGTGAAAATGGGAAAGCTTTGGAGGGTAGTGGCATAGGATAAAGTTTTGAAGAGCATGGGAGCAGAGAGGTAAGGAGGTCGTAGAGGTGACAACTCAACCTTTGTAACACACCCAATTTCAAAAATTCCAGTGATGTATGAGGATGTATGTGCCTATGTGCAATTTATGTAATTTATTGCTCCTACGGTTGCCTGTGCATCCACATTCTTTCCATACAGACCTCTGGTGGTTATTTGAGAAATTAAACTGCACCTATCTTTGTACCTATGGCCATGTCCCCATTACATGGTTATTATAACTATGATGGGCACCCAAGACCTCCAGTCTCCATGGTTTCCCTCGCTGAAGGGACTTGAAGGAACCACGAGGTACTATGGTGCCCATCAAAATTGTTAGAACATCAGTAGAATGACTCTTTTTTTTTGCATTTTTGTCTCCTTTATTGAATAACATCCAGAATACAATCTTCACACAAGAAGTATATACAATATACATAGCACCACATCCAGAAAAAAAGATCAGTGGAATGACTCTTGAGTACAAAGTGTACATGCCAAGAATACCATCCATGTACAGAGACAGAGCACTTCATGAGGAGGCACATAGCCCATCCATTACAATGGAGGCACTTGTCCTCAGGTGCCTTTGTTGACTTCTTTGGACCTGTGATCATCCTAACTATTCATATAGACCAGTGATGGGCAACCTATGACACGCGTGTCACAGGTGACACGCCAAGCCCTTTTGGGTGACACACCTGGTCACCCTGGCACCTGGGCGTGTAGTGCTTGCTTGTTTTTGAAGTGTACGAAATACCAACTTTCAGTTGAAGATTTAGCAAATGAAATTCAGCAAGAAAAGTCACTAATGTAAATAATTATTTGTTTTTGCTTTTAATAAAATACATATATTAAAAATATAACTTTTTTACTAGACCTACAAATATCACAAAATTATGGATATTTCTAGATGTGATACAGCACCTGAGTTAAGCTAGGTTTTCTTGTGAATTTTGACACACCGAGCTCAAAAGTTTCGCCATCACTGATATAGATTCAGAACACATTTAAAATGGGAGAAAATGAGGAAGGAAAGAGGGGAAGGAAACCACTAGGACTGGGACAGCTAAACAAAACAGGAACCAAGCATCAGAACAAGTGACCTTGATAATAGAAGAGATGGTGGCATGACTGCAGTTGTATTCAAGTCCCTTGATAACTTATTGAACACATTGAATTATTTACATTAGGTATTAGTTAACCCAGAATTGAAGATTTGTAAAGGAGAAAGAGAAAGTGGACTCAAGCCCTGAGCTACTTTGTGTGAAACTGGGAAGCTGCTCTTTCCTTGTATGCCAACCATCAGGAAAAAAGAAGGCAGGTGATGGTGTGTCAGGGAGGACCAAAAGACTCTAAAAGGTAGACTGGGAAAGGGAAAGGAAGGAGGCAGGCAGTGGCAGTGAAAATACACAGGACCTGTTTTTGTAACTGGGCTGAGCTGGGCACCTGCTAGAGCATGTTTGTAGCTGCCCAAACATTAAGGGCAGCTTCTGCACTCCAGAACAATACATTGACATGAGCTGCCCTTACGAGACCTGCCCTCATGGGAGCAAGCACTGACACCACCCCCAGTGCAAAGAACTGCACTGGAGACAGACCAGCTGACTGTTGTGTGGACAGTTAATCCAGTGAAAACAACCATACCCAGTAACCTAAGAGGCTGGGAGTTTTTATTCCCAGCTTATGAAGCAGAACTGGGCTGGGTCAATGTGAATTGCTTGCCTGCAGCATGTATTACAGACTGTTGCTCTGGTTTTGGCCTGCACAGCATAAACCAATATGTGCTGAACAGAAGTTGCCAAGGATTCTGACACTGTCCTCAGAAATAATTTGCATCATGTTCACCAGGTTCATTTCCTGATAATTGGGTGTAACCCCTTTTACACGCAGTGCTGTTCTCCATCTAGTATTACTTTTGTTGGAATCTCTTCTCATTGACTTATAAATTACACAGTTTATATTCTTCCACTGCCTATCAGCATACAAAGGCACATGATAACACATATCAATATGCTGACAACCACCAGTTTTGCATGTTAAAAAGTGTACATAATTTGAAAGAAGCCATTATGTAAGAGGGTTTTTTTTTAAATGCAAAGCCATTATTCCTCCTAGTGAAGCTTTTAAAATTACACATAAGAGAAGCAGTTTGGGTTTCTGATTTGGAAACAAAAACTTCTGGGATTACTCAAAATGAGTTTATTCTCCCTCGGGTTTTGTCTTTATTAGCAGCTTAAGTGTATATTTAGCCTTGTCATATGCAAAATCTTTTCTGCTTTTAAATTAGTTTGGGATAAAATGTCTTCATTTCTGTTTTTACAGTAGCATTAGTTCATGGTACCAAAATGAAGATACTTTGGATATCAACTCACTCACAATGTATTTTTTTGATGACAAAAGGGGCTGTGACAACCCTTCTCCCTTGAGCATCCTGTAAGACTCATTAGTGTAACTGAGGCTGATGTAAGGACTGTGGTATGATTAAGAATGGCAATATATTTAAAAATTCCAGCTGTTTTGTTGCAATCATCTTTCAGATAGATAAGTTGCAATTATTTTCTCATTGTTTATGGTGGTCTATTTGTACGTCTGCCTCAATCTTAAGCCTTCTATGAAAGGTCTGGGAGTTTGAGAATAGTGCACAGTGTTTTAGCTCTTCCCAGGACTGCATTTTTCTGAAAAGAGATCTCCCGTGTTTGCCCTGGGATCTATTGAAGCCATTCTTCTAACTTAGAAGCACTTGAAGCAGTGACCCCCCAACACCTTTGGGACCAATTTTGCCTTTACCTTCTATATCTTCTCTAGTTCTTCTTTCAGTCCCTGGTATTTCTCCAGTTTCTCATGTTCTTTCTTCCTGATGTAACCATCACTTGGGACTGCTACATCTATTATCACTGCTTCTTTCTTGCCTTTGTCTACTTCCACAATATCAGGTTGATTGGCAGGACTTGTTTGTCAGTCTGGTTATGGATGTCCCACAGGATCTTGGCTCTGTTGCATTATCAAATGTACTCTGGCACTCTGTACTCGCACAGAGGCTTTTGGATATTTTTAAAGACAATGGGCTTTGTTTGACTGAAATGCAGATGGCAGTCGATCCTTGGGGAGGGAAAAATAACCAACTAGGTTCTTAAATAATGTTACATTTATTACAAGTGAAAATAGAACAATTCAAAACTGATTTAGAAAAGGTTTAGATGGTATAGATATTCAGCACAAAGTTTCAACAAATTTAGTCAAGTAAGTAACTTCAATTTAGCAATGATTGAGACAAAGTTCACCAGCAAAAGTTTGAAAGAAGCCACTGTATACAGAATAATATAATTTAAATGGAAGAGAAGCCCTGCTTTGTAAATCCTGGGCAAAGTAAATTGGGCTTCCCATAATTAAGACTAATTAGTTGAATTTCCTAAAAAGTCAGCCTACCTTTCTGTAGAGAAATTCCCAAAGATGCATATTTACCAGTTTGGAAGATTTGTAATTTTTAAAAAAGCAGTTAGTAGTGTAGAAGTCTTGTCCAGGACCAGAAAGAGAGAAATTTCCAAGGCCGTGGTCACACCTTGCTGAAATAGTCTGTCTTATTAAGAAATAGGACTGAAAGCACACTAACTCCAATCACAACCCAAACCTGGGGCCTATTCACACTTGGCTTTATTCTGGAATATATCTTGGAATAGGCGTATGCTGTCCACATGCTAGTGCAGGCTATAGGATGCCCCAGAAGAGGCCTGTCAGAGTCTGCATTAGCAAGTGGACAAGAACCCCCTGTCCTGAGATATATTCCAAAATACAGCCAAGTGCGAATAGGCCTCTGATCATTCTTCCTCAGTTCATCCTAAGTTTGGGTTGCTATGCCCACACCTTTCTGTTCCCTTCCTGAGACTTTGGGCACATTCCTACTTGACTTTTTAAATCCAGTTTGGACTTTCAAAATCCATATTCAGGACTGAGTGCGCATTCTGGGTGTTCCCATTTCCTTGAGTATAATACGGGTTGAATGCGAATATTGATGTTCCCTCTCAAACCACACACACACACACACACAAACCAACAGTAAGGATAAACAGGACCTTTTAATCTCCACCCCTGTCCAACCCCTGTTAAGCCTGCCCCATAGAATCAGCTGAGCGAAAGAACAAAGCAATGATCCCTTTCACACTCTCCTTTTCAAATGGGAAGCTCCCTCCCTGCTGGTTCTCCCTGTTTGCACTTAAACAAGGTAACCAACAGCGCAAATTCCCTTTCAAAATGGAGGCTGACAGCTTGCATGGAGGAAGGGGGAAAGGCTATTACTCTCCCTTTCAGTCTCCCTCTGTTTCCCTCTGTAAAACGGAGGCCCGGGCTCATGCTTAGCTTTCCCCTGTGCCAACCTTGCAACAATGTATTGCTTTAGGCTTGTGCTTTTAAAAACTTTCCCTGGAACTGTATCTCTCCTAATAGCAGTGTGTTCAGAGCACGCATGGCGAGGGGAGGGAAGGGGGGAGACCTTCACAGCTTTGAAATTTCACTCACATCTGGCAGGCATTGACCAGAAGGATAGATCCCCACCCCAAATAATCCGGTAGTGTTCCAAAGGCAAAAAAATTAAAATAATGGGGGCTGGGTTCCAAAAGGCGACTGAGAACAGCTTTTGTGAGGGCTTTTTCTCTCCGCATTTTTGCAAGATAGTCCTCATAAAGTCTGAGCGTAAAAAAAAAAAAAGGAACTTCCAATCCCGAAAATGGATTCAATTCGGTTTTAAACTTGGATAGAAATGCACCCTCTGAGACTTTTTTTAGGTCTCCACCGCCTCCAATGTCACAACACCCCCAGTGCTCTGATAGGGTAAAAGATCTGTGACTCAAGAGTGCTTAATCACACACTGGGTGAAAGGGAAGACAAATTCACGAAGTATCCACCCACTACAGTATGATTCAGTGCCCTTTAGTCCTCTTCCCCAATCACATCCCCAAAATGAAAACTGATTAATGCTCTATAATGGCTTGAGGCCTGTAAAAATCAGGACTCAGGAAAATCAGGACTGAAGGGAGAAAAAGCCACAAACACAATGGATAGGACTAAAAAGGAGTGAGTGGTGTGTGTCCAAAGGTGGACTGAAGAAGAATTAAAATGAAGGTGTGACTACAGCCTGACTTCTCTCTCCCTTATTTTTGGGGCTTAAAGGTTTCTAATCCAATTCTAAGTCAATAAGTCAGTGCTTATTTTTAGCATTACATATCTGATTCTTAAGAGATCTTTTGTTTTGTTTATAGTGCAAACTGGGCATTTATGGGAAATCAACTAAAACCAGCAGATAGACAAAAAGGGGGTGACTTAATGGTCAACTCCAAGAGTCATGTTTGCTTGTTTGCTTCATGCAGCTTAATTAGTTTTTTCTGGGGCCTAAGGTCAAAGCTCCAGTTTTTGTAATGGTCCATAAACCTTTGCAGCACCCATTTTTAGCTTATACCCACATATGGTTTTAATATAGAAAGTCTGCAGTATTTCTGAAATAGTTGTTCTCAGCCACTTATTTACACAAGTCAAGATATCTCCATCTCCATCTGCATCCACATCTACATTCATTACAAGATTTTTCTTTTGAGTGCTTTTTAATTTAAAAAAATCATTTATGAATTTATGGGTAGTTTGTTTCGACAATGATGTAGCCTTGTACTGAAATGTATACTTATTGTATATGCATAAATATAAAACCAGTTTACTAGGAAGTTTCCTCATTTCGCAGAGCCTCCTTCATTTAAAACTATTAAGAAGTGTTTGTGGTTCATGCAGTAGACACAGCTAGTCTCTTGATGGCATGCTATGCCTTGCAGAGAAAACTTGAGTACCTGAGGCCGTGCTGTCATGTAAAATCTGTAATTATCCCTGGAATACAAGCAGATATGGGTCAGGCACACTTTGCTTCTTCAAGTATTTCCACTCTTTATTTATATTTAAAACCCCACAGGTTCCTTCACCAGCATGGAGAACTATACATTCCATTTGTTTCATGTTAAAGAAAACAAAACTCACATAGTATGATAATGAGCAATGTGAGATAAAATGTGCCGCACCCCATAGAGACTAGTGATATGGTTTTGTTTAGGTGAGCTGGAGATAAAAGTGGTAAAAGATACTATCAAGCAAGTCTATCAAGAGGCTTTAAATTTTGCTTGATGATAAGCCTCCTGAAAATAATTCTCACACTACTTTTTTGTATAAATAAGGGAACACATTTTATATTCAGATTTTATATTCTGTTGTATATTTTTCCAGTAGAAAGATCATAAGAGTTATTTCTCAACTATAGGGTGCAAGACAGCAGTATGGTATATAACTATAGGATCAAAGGGATCACATTCACAATTAAAGTGGGAATGCCTATTAATAAATACTCAGAATAAGAAAAACAACCAGGGGTAGATTGATCTAAAATATAAATAGATAAATCATGGTAAACTATTTTAACCAGAAACTTTATATTATAGAATAAAGCAATATATACATTTTAAAATGTAGTTTTTGTTGGTATTTTAGTATTGCTGTTCTTAATATTACTGCTTTGTTTTCTGAATACATAATGAATACAATGCATATACAAAAACTTTTCCTGGAACTGTGTGTGAAACTCACCTCTACACAATCCAGATCAGTGGGCCCAATTAATCTGGATCCACTGATCCAGATCCAATGAGGGTAAGTGCACAAAAGGCCCATGTCTCTTATCCATATGTTAAGTAGGATATACTTGATTGAGCACTTTCCATTTGATTATCCTATAAGGATACGGTATATGCATATTTGCTGTGCAGGAAAAGACGGTTAATGTGACTGGAGATTCACGTATAACAGAAATAACAATGTACTGTTTTTAATTATTAGCAAACTAAAGATCTCCTTCCCCATCTACGTTTGAGAGTTTTCATATTGTGTTTGAGGGAGGTGGAACAAACACATGAACCCTGCCTACTTCAAATGAATCTATGAAGATTTAAAGAAAGAAAAATTAACTTCCATTGATTTTTGTCTTAGGATTAATCATTAGGATTATTGTGGGTGAACATTGATGATATATCATGACTATATAGGCTATTAAAATTCATAGGAAGTTTGAAATAATTCACAACATTTTTGAGTAACAATGGTTGATATATGATAGTAAACAATATCATTTACACTGAATAAAGGAAGGAAAAAATATGAAAACAAGTTCTTATACACTGACTAGCCCATGTCTTTGTTGTTACAATTTCTTGGCTTATACTTTTATCAGATTTTCAATGAACTGGATGGAATTCAGAGTAATTATTCATTTTATTATAGTCAGTTTAGATATGGTAAAGATTAAAAGAGTAAAACAAATCATTTTCATGACAGAAGCTAGCGATACATTATTGTTGTTCTCACTATTTGCCTCCTGAATAAAGATGATATACAGCAACCTTATAAAAAATGAATGAAAGAAAAAAGAAACAAAAAATCCTTCCTTCCTTCCTTCCTTCCTTCCTTCCTTCCTTCCTTCCTTCCTTCCTTCCTTCCTTCCTTCCTTCCTTCCTTCCTAATCCAGATTTCAATTTGCTCTTGAATCTGTTTGAGTTAGATTCCTTAACAACAGAAGACTCTGATAACTGGAAATGAAGAACAGGGAAAATGCATGATGGCATTTGTATGTTTTGCTTCAAGCTAGCCATTCTGCTGAAGGACTATAAGAAACATTTTGAGTTTTCCATATGTGATGAACTCATTTTGAGTTATTTAATTCCCTTTGGATACATCTACACACAGAAAAAAAAAAGGTAGCTCAAAGGCTGCTTAGGGTTGGTAATATTTGCATGCTAGTTCCTTAATCCATGTTAAGGTCCAGAAAATGCAGTTCCAGAATGTATTCTCAGGACTTCAGTGTGAATTAGAGGTGAGGTGAGAGCGAAAGCATCTGTGTGCTCCCAGATCTAAGTTTATTTTGAGCCCCAGAGTAATTTCAGTGATAGAACATGATGGGTACTACTTATTGTCCAATCCACAAAATAAATCACCTGACCAGATAAAGTGTATAGCAGTGTATAGCAGTAGAAAGAATGGACAAATGGTGATCTGCTATTAGTAAATCCCTGAAGTGCAGCAAACTAAACCATCTCTATCTGTCTGTCTGTCTTTCTATCATCTTAAAAGGGTCTGTCTATCTAAGAAGGCACCTGCTACCACCCTATCTCCATTTTCAGTGCCAGGAAATGCCTTCAAAGTAATCACATGCACAGGTTTGCAGCTCATTTTCCTCAAAGAGATGCTGCCAAACCAGGGTGGAAGAGATGTAGATGGAGTGTAGCAGGCTATCCCAGCCTAGCTGCTAGTATAGGTGTGGAACAGTTTTAACTGCTCCACCCCTATATGTGAAGAGGTAACTCTGGCACACATGGAGCCAGTTCTAGTAAAGAAGTAGCTCTGCGAAATGCAGATCTACCATGCTGGAGTGTTCTTGTGTTCATCACCAAGGTAAGTGTGAAAGGCCCAGAGTCAAGGATATTGGTGGAGATGCTTTATTGCTGGATGAGCTGAATGTGGACCAATAATCTGAAACTGAATCCAGGTGACAATGAGGTAGTGTTATTCTATGCCTTTTGCAAGCTGACTCTGACACCAGATTTGCTTGTTCAGAGATGACCTCGATAGCAGAGTGGCCAGACAAACATAAATACCACAGATGCCAGCTTCCCAGGCATGCAACCTGAAATAGCCAATGAAACTTATGTGAGAAAATTTTCCTGTCAGAACAATAAGGACAGAAATTTGTGCTGCTTAGATCAGAAATGCTGTGCAGGAGACACCAAGCAATCAAGTTCTGCCCCATTCCACCACCTAAGCTTGGATTGGGAGGCATAAAAACAGTAGCAGCTCTCCAGGCAAACTGTGGCTAGCAACAGTTCTTCCCAGTCATCTGCAACCTCTTGTCTGTGTCTCCATTTCCTGAATCCTAACCTTCATACTGGATTCTGACTTTGGCTTTCAATTATTCCTGAATTTGCACTAGTAAGATCTGTCTTTTGACTGTTTGATTTTCACTTTGTTCCTTTGTGCTCTCACTTTTGACTAAGCATACAAGGTTGGATACTGGATGGAAATTTGTACAATTTAAACAAATTGTTCAAATTTTTGCAAAAACAAGAAAACAAAAGAAGGGAGAATAATAATGAGAGCAGTGCTATGAACTGGCATGAAGCCTGTGGGATGCCTTATTTGTTTCTGTTTGGAATCTAACCAGCACTTCAGGGTTTGGAAGGTCTGGCCATCCACCAGAGGCTGTAACAGTGTTAACTTGCATATCTTCAGTGGTTCATCATTCATTTAATAGATTTGTGTTCTAGCTTGGATTTATGGGAGCTGTACTGGTGGCATGAGGTCTATGATATGCACAAGCTGTTTGCTGTTTCTGTAGTTTTTAGCCACACAGTGCAATGTGTGAAACCGCTCCAAGTATGAAATGATGAAATTTACAATATAAAGTGTAAAATACATATAAGCCATTACACGGTAGAATAATACTTGGTTTTCACAGGAGAAGTGACATTTTGGAATGTCTTCTTTTGAGGACTACACCTCCCTTGGCTCTTAGCCAAATGGTTCAACATCATGAGAGTTTATGGTCCAAAAATGAGCATTTCTAATTTCTGGAAAGCCCTTGGTATTGCAAACAAAAGAAAGAGAGAGAGAAGTTTAGAAACCTAGCCTACAGTAGGATGTTAGTGAATGAAACAAAGGTTGCATCTGCATACGTTGGGCCTTTTTGAACTTACCTTAGTTAGATCTGTATTAGCTAAATATGTATTATCTAGATTCATATCAACCATAAGCTGAGACATCTGCATTGAGTAGGCTTTCGAACAGCAAATATGTAGTAGAGTGCTAGCATGGATGTAGACCACGTTTATCTCATCTACCACTAATCTGGATTAGTGAGCCCTTAACACAGTTTTGATCTCATGCAGATGATGTGTTCTTAGCAGCTTCTTGATCTGGATTAACAATTAAGTGAGCAGGGGCCATCAATTCACATTAAAGTCCTGAAAATACACGATGAAAATATATTCTCTGGCCTTTAACGTGGACTAGAAGTGGGATGGGTGCACTAACCTCCACATGCTTCTGCCTCTAAGCTGCTTTTGAACTGCTTTTAAAAAATGTGTGTGGATGCAGGCACAATAATCAAAAACATTCATTTGCAAAGTCTTTGTGAATATTCTGTGCTGCAAGAGTTCTTCTGATTTCAGTGCCTGATAATCCTATGTTCATTTGAAGAGTAAAACAGAGGGAAAACTAACAAATTAGGAGATGATAGCTTTCTCTAAAGACAAATCGAAATGTATAACTTGTACAAAAGATTGATACTGTTAATGGCACTGATAAATTATAGCCCACTGATGTTTGCTGTATATCATAAGAATCTTGGAGCAGTCCTAACAGGTGCCTTGTTGGAAATTGCACCACTTGCATCCACCTTGTTAAAGAAGTGAAAGATTCCACTGTCTGCTGCTTCTCTCTTGTCTCTTATGAGGTAAAGTCAAACAATTAACTATCCTTTAATGTATCTTTTATGCTCATGTGGCCATTCCATGCAAAACCGTGACACAGAGATCCTCTCATCACAATGTTACCGCTGACACACTGTAACAAGAGTTAATGTGTTAATTCAGAAATCTGGGTTTTGATAAGTACAACGGTGTCCTCAGACCTCATTATAAATTGTCATTTACCAAGCTTTTTATATTATTATTAAAAATGCTTTCCTTTTAATTATAGGGTCACCAGAAGCCATTCTCAGTAAGACAAAATTAATTTCTAAAAGCTTTTCTAACACAAAAATCAAATCACTGCAAATGGCTTTGAGGCTTGCTTTTTTAAAAATTTAACATCAGGTTTTCCTCACAAAGTGGAGATTTGCATTGCCTGATGCTGTGCGTGCCTCCAACCAGCATAGGAGGGCAAGGGCTAAATCTGTGTCTCTTTGAGGGCCGAATTACATTGGATACGTGGGTAGGCCTAAGAATACATCAGAATTAGCATTCTTGGATGAGCACCAGAATGAGGAAGATTGTTCAGATTAGTGAGTGGAGCTGAAGACTGAAGAATGCTTAGTAAATTTGGAAACAGGTTCACCATCAGAAAGCTGGTAGCTAATGCAAAGTAGCCATTAAAAACTCTTTTGTTTATTATCCGAAATTTGCTATAATGACAAAGACGTTCAAGTGACGGCGTCTTCTCCATCAACAAAACTCCAGACAGCCTCAAAAAAGCAGCAGCACTGAAAGTGACTCATTTGCTCTACTCCCCATAAATATATTTGGAAGAGGATGAAAAATAAAAATTATATTTTCTCAGTTGACCTCCTCCCCATAAGCAGTTGATTCTTGTGTGGAACTGTGAGCATACATATACCTGGGGCAACAAGTGTCATCCCTCCTTCATCACAATGCACATGAATGGTTAAAAGAGCATTGCGTAAATTATGCAATTGTGGGTGCTAATTTTGTAGTGTTTATAATCACCTTTCTGATTGCAGCAAATAAAGACCCAGCATCAAAAATAGCAATGTGTAGACTTTTTTTTCCCTTTCTGTGTTTTGCTTCCATCTGTGAAGGTTGACTTCTTCAAGTAGTATTAAAATGAAGATATGACTAGGATTGGGGGACAACTTCTTTTAAATATTTTATATATATATATAATATTGAATATTGCAGAACTTCAACGGGTGTCAGTATCAATAGTCAACTGAAGTACAAGGAAGCCACAAAACTATTCTTTGCAATAGGGTGCTATATGGATACATTTATCATTAAACAGCATGTGATTATTAAGGAACCAAGACAATTTCGAAAACAAGTAATGTTGAGAATTCTACATTTTTTTCCTACTGGGAAACATGGTGTGATTCTGTACTCCGTGGTATACTGGATCAGAAGGTGTAGTAGGAGCTTCCTTTCTTCCCAGGGCATCTCTTAGATTGTACCAGTGTGTTTGCTGGTTTGGTATACTAGCCAGTACGGAATCACCCACAGACTTACTTTAAAAAAATAAATTGTAAGAAAATGGTTTCAACTGGTTTTAACATCTCTTCCCCCCACTTTTTTTTGCAGAATTCATCATGATGTTCAGTAAAGCCCCAAGTAAGCCTTAGAATTATTTAAGGAGTGTCATTTAATACCTACTTTCTCAAAGATGCAACAACACCAGACAGATTCGGAGATCTGTGAGCCTTTGCATAGTTTTCTGGTTTTTCTGCTTCTCTGTCCTAACCACTTAAAGGCCTATGTTCACATACTTTTGCCCAGTTAGCTTCAGGGAGGAACCAACCATGGTATGCCTCAGCCATTCTGGGAAGCTATTCAAAAGGTCACTGCCTTGATTGGCTTGTGGGGTGCTAATGGTGCTGATCTACAGCTGTGATTGCCATTTGTGACTGCAAATCAATCTGGTTCACATAGCTATAAGGGTTGCTGTAACTTGAATCGATGGGACAGGATGCTTGAGAATCAGAAATCCTATACCCGCGTTAAAGGGTCCTGTTCCCAGCTGGTTGGGGGAGAATGGACATATAAGGCACCCATACTAGGAGGAATTTTCAGTTTCCCCATTGAGATGTGTAAATGCTGCTTCAGTGGGTTTTTGTGGGATGTCCTCTGATCTTGTATTAATAACATATTTGTTTTGCCTCTAAGGCCACGGTCACATAGCCACAAGAGAGTGGGTGAATGTCCCACTCCAGATTCCACTAGGAACTATTTTACAGCTGAGTGGTGCATAACAAGTGTGCCAGTGATGGACATCTTACAGATCCTGATCTAGTACAGCAGGGAAGGAGCTGAGCCCAAGGTGCTATGAGAGTGTGGAATACCAGATTGTCCCCTCTCTACACCTTCCCATCTGTCTGTGATGAAGCCAAGGTGACAGGAACGTGCTCATGTGACCCTCACATCACATCTGCCTATTCTTATTGAGGTTGTTCGATCATAGCCTCTGGCTGGAAAAAAGAAGTCTCAAATGCAATTTAGGCTGCATCCCCATTACAACCTTAATTCGATTTCAAACCGTTTTCAATCCTCGCAGATCCCACGTCAGTTTGGCTTAACACACTTTCCGCGTGTTAAATCTCCCCAGAGCGTTGTAGATGTTAATCCTCATTTCAACAGGTCTCACTCTGGTTCGTGCGCTTGAAACGTTTTACATTTTTTAATGTGGGAACCGTTCTGTGTTTAGGGATGAGAGTTTCCCTCCCCCAATAGCTTGCTTCCAAAGCAAGCTGTAGAAAACCACCCCTTAAAGCAGCAGCCGCTACACTGTAGCAATCAACCACTTCACACCTGATAACGATGTTGCAATTTTGAAAGTTCTGACCTTTAAAAAAGGGAAAAGAAAGAAAAGCAGCTGCAGGTTTGGGGAGATGTGTGAATGTTTTAAAGGCTGTGACAGTGATGGGCGAAGGGGGCTTGAGTTGCTGCTGCTGCTGCTGCATGCCCTGAGCAATGAGAAGAGGAGGGGGAAGAATTGCTGGCTGTCCGCTGCTGTTTTTCTTCCATCCAGGCAAGCAGCAGCCACCCAGCCTCCCAGCTAGGCTCCGTGAAGGGATCCCTTAGGGGTGGCGTGTTCACGCCAGGAGGAAGAGGACAGGGCAGTCCCAAAAAGCGGTTTTTAAAAAGTAGCCACTGGAGTCCCCCCATGAGTAACGTACGTCCTCAGAATCTGGATTGAACGTGATTCTGGCTGAAAGTAATGGGATCAGGCAAATTCGCGTTTGCATCCGGTTCTGTTATTTAGGTTTAGGGAAACTGGATTAAGCTTCTAATGGGCATGCGGCCTTAGAGCATGCGGCAGTAGCATTTGGCACTCGTGTTCTCATCCCACGTCTGTTCCTCCTAGTGTAGAATGCTCATGAGGAGGGGAGGGACAGACTGATGTTTCAACAATCACATCTGTGAGGGGTTCAGAGATGGAGTTTTTCATTATGTATGAACAAAGCCATGGGTTTTTTTTGTTTGTTTTTTGCTCTTCATTACTTTCCTTCCTGCATGAGGCCTTGCCTGGCCAATGTAGAATTCCCTAGGCTTTCCTACAATAGTCAGTGCTATACTGAAAAGTTGAGCCATCTCATAGTTCTGGCGGTTTTCATGACATTGAGATCATAGATGGACACAGAAATGGAAGTTTCCATTATCAAATTAAAATGAGGCTTCTAATTTTATTCTGATTGTAATAGAGGGCTTGTTTGCACTTACAGAGTGGTTCCATCCGCTCATTGGGAGGTGTGTCTTCATTCCAGAATAGGATAACCTCTGCCTGGAGCAATCCATCTGAGGAGTACTAAAAAGCAGTTTCTAGCCTGACCAGAAGTGGCTGGATTGCTACCGAGGAAGTTGCTTCACACCTTCTTCTAGGCGTGGCATATGATTGTGGTTGCATGACCTCAGCTGCGCAGTCATGCACAGTTGTCAGATTGTTATAGCAATGTTGGGCTTCTCTGGAAGGATGTTGCTTTGGACATTGCTTTCATGATCTGGACAGCTCCAGGCTGCTGGCCAGGTGGTGGACAAATTTAGAGCTTGTAAGTGTGAATGGCCACCACTGTGCTAGATCTTTACTGACCTGATATGGTGTTGTTATACTGTATATATTCCTTATTATTTGCATTTATATTCCACACAGGTTTCAGCAGGTAAAGAGGTGAGTCTTCACCAGTCACCTAAATATTATGGTGCTTGGTGTATCTCACAAGGAAGGTTATTTTATAGCCTAGGGGTCCCTTTACCTTCTGAAAGTGATAGTACTTTTCTTCATCTATGTGTGAAAGAAAGAAGACGAAATGATAAATAGAAACTATGTGTAGGATAGGTGCTGAGGTGATTTTTTTTTTTGGCAGCTTCTATGTTGGTGTGGAGTGCAGAAGTCACTTCTTGGCCTGAACTGAACAATTTAGGCCAGAAAAAAAAGAGGTGGTGGGGACCATGCTGTAAGGTGTTTAGCTGGCTGCTAATCATGATCTAATGTTGGAGCGCAGTGAATGAAAGTTCCCTGACCACTGTAGTTGCAGTCTGAGGAGATTTTAAGAGCACACCAAGTCGGTCCATTTCCAGGGCTGTTTCTGGAGTCTGGCTCACACCTGGGGATGGGGAATACTCAAGAGAAAATTTCAACATGGCCTCCCATTGAAGCAGTCTCCAACTGAAGGCCTGGCCTCTTGGGGACCTCTCTACCAAGCAGATGCTCCATTCCCCAGTGGAAGCTAGCTTGCTCCACAAGGAGTGAGCAGAAATTGCCTTTGAGCTTCACTCATCAAACACATTTTTGTTTTTTAGATTTAAACTGTGCCATAAAATGTGAGAACTTTTCTACATCTAGTTCCAGTTCTAATTTTCTGTCACGTTCTTCTCGGAGCTGGTTAATGTTACAAGTCAGCAGTAAGCCAATTCTATATTTCAACAAAAGTGCTGCAGAAATACATTTCTCTTTAAATTTCTGCTATTCTTTCAAATGGCAGTTTGCAGAGTGCATCTGGGTGTATAGTTAATGACCCGTGAGCAATAAGCAACTGTTTAAGTAAAATGCACTATGAAAAAGCTTTTACCAAACAGCATTTTAATATTTTAAATAGATTTTCCATTGCAGGCCCTTTGTAACTGGATTAGTTCTCTGATGTGTTCTGACAGAGCTGTTGTTAGGGATACTCCATTAACTTTGTCTGTCATCTTATTTTCTCCAGTATCCAGCATAACACCCTTATATTTCATAATTTGTATTGCTATCAGTGCTGATTTGTAAATGTGCAAATTATAATTAACAACGGCCACTACTTCTATTAAATATTAAATCATTCTTGCAGCTTAGATTTTCCACAGCAGATGGAGCCCTGCGGTATGCAAATAGATTTTTCCTTAAGTTGTCAGCAGTTTTAACCTCAAAATTTGGCTTTCTTGTTCTTCTCTCCTCCACCCCCGACTTCCTTTATGTCTCATATAGCGTTTGTGTTAATATTTATTCACTTCAGATTCTCCTCTGTCCAATAAGAATTTTATGGGCTATTGCATTGTAGTTTTGTCCCACTTCATTAACAGTCTCTTCCTCATGGAGCGGGCTTGTAAAGTCAGAAATACTTTTTTGTTTCTACCTATGCTGCAATATTTTCCCAAGAGCTGGTTCTTTGTTACATTTTAATATGCAGAGCAGAAGGAAAAAGTTCATTGGAAGGGGGAGGGAGGAGGAAATTGCTGCTACGCCTACATAGTTTTTAAATTGGAAACCAGTCTATACACACTGTTTTAGCCTCTGACTTGGCAAAAAGCATTACAGTTTTATATTGTGTCTTAAACATTCTATTAAATTTCGTCAGCTGATTCAGGGGAATCTACTGCAAAAATATTAGAGTGGTGTAAAACGTATCAGTGTAATAGATAATTACCACACAGCTATGGATGCAAAATCCCTCCATTTATCAGCTGACCATAAAGCAGTAAGAAAAAATATTGATAGCATATTATTTTCCCTCCCTGATGAATGCCACTGTAAGCATGAAACCTTTATTTCTGCTGTTTACCGATATGCTGTTGCAGTCACAAACATCAGCCCATCATTAACAGCCATTTGCATTTTTAAGAATAATTTAGAAGAGAAGTTTAGAAAGTATAAAGCCCACAGAACACTTTTCACTTTCTTGATACAGTTTTGCCAGAAAGCTGGTGATGTTGGAGTAGAACCTTGAGAAAGGAATGCAGTGACTCTCGAACTTTGCAGTAGGAATAGCTCAGACTCCAAAAGCAAGAGCGCTAGATTTTCTCTAAAGGAAGTCGGATTTGGATTCTTTTCTTCAGGGTACATGTATGTATGTTTAAAATCAACTCGCCAAAGAGTGCATAGAGACAAGTTCTTATATTTCAGAATAGAAATATAGAGTTTGGGCCTGTTTGCATTTACTTTTCAGGAGTGCTCTGGGTTGTTCCACCCACACACCATGACGATGCCTCTGTCTTCTGGTACAAACACTGTGTGTGGATGGGGCAAGGCAGCTGCAGCTGCACAAATTCATACTATGTAATGATTGTCAGATATGTGGAGACCATTGTCATGGTGGTTCAGGTAGTCTGGGATACACTGTCCACATGTGAGCACCAGTAGTGAAGTTGCAGGCAGCACTGACATTCACAGTGCAAATGCAGGCCACCATCTCTGAACTTAAATGCGCTGGGAATGATGTATTTCTGCCATTCCAAGCAGTTAAGTGCAAACACCCTTTTTATTAAGGAAGTAAATACTCGGATAGGAAAGCCACATGCTGTAGAAAACAGAAGGAAAGATGAAAGAAAAGTGATAGTCTTGTGAACTATCAATCTACAAATTGGCAGAGAAAAAGACTGTGTTTCCACTTAACAGAGCAAAGCAGTTCTGTTGCATGCAGATGGGGAAGGTACCCCAATCTGTCACTGAAAAAGATGCCTTCTTCATCCCAACTTTTAAACAACGAGGTGTCTTTTCTGTGGTAAGTGGGGCGGTGTCTCCTTTTAGGGTGTGAAATCATACCATGCAGCAAATGCCATTTCCTTCCACAATTGCTCCAGGAAATGGTGCAGTATAATTGCAGCAAGGCACTTTCTGCCATAGCAAATGGAGACACAGTGGTAGAGAGCCCTTTCATGAAGGACAATGAGCACATCTTTTCACAAGTGGAGATGCAGCCAAAAGAAGGAGAAAGAAGAAATAATTTACTACTTAAGCGTATAAGAACATAAAGAGGAGCAATGCTGGATCAGACCACAGCCCATCTAGTCCAGCATTCTGTTTTAAACGGTGGCCCAGCGATTGCTTCTAGACTTCAGCTGCTTTTGATTATCTGCAAATGGCCTTTAGAGACATCCTGCTTGTCTGTCCAATCTGGGAACCACACCTAGGCATCCCTCCTTGTAGCCATTGTAGCCTAAATGAATTTATCTCATTCTTTCTTAAAACGATTCAGGATGTCTCTTCTCATATTGGTTGTAGTGACTAGTAGGACAGAAGGTCCTGTAAAATCATTAATCTAAAATTATGGAGGAACAGGATTGGTAATCCAGATCAGGAGCACCCTAATCTGACTTTCGTTACATTTGGTGCAGATGGGGGGCGGGCGGAATGCTATTTCACTCCATCTGCACCAAATGGAATGAAATTCAGATCAGAGAGTTCCTGATCTGGATTACAAATGGATCTGATTAAACAGGTCAACCAGTGGACCACCGAGGCAGATCAGAACACAGATGTATGGAGAAGGCAGGTGTCCCTTTTCCAGACTCTTGGGTCTCATTTGACTGCACACTTTCATTCCTAGCTGTCAGAACTTTTAGAGGCTGCCCCTGAAGATCGTGCATTTTGGGGCTGGTTCAGGAGCTGAGCTGGGGCAGTGGTGCTGCTCAGACAGCTCTGTTCCAGACTGAGCCTTGCTGTGATCCAAACCCACTGGTTCAACCATGGCGAGGGAAGTGAAGAAAGGATCCTAGATTGCATCTAGATGAGGATGACTTCCTACCATCCTAGAAGAAATGCAGCAGTCCCTCTTGCTTTCTCAGAATACATGTCACTCACAGTGAGTGATTGTGATGAAAGGGATGTGTTAACTTGGCTAGAGCTTTGGGTCCAGTACAGGGTCTGGTCTGGCTCAGCACCATGATGCAGATGGTGCTGATCCAAAAGATTTGTGGTCAAATCCAGTGTGCCTCACTGGTCCGGTCCCACTGATTAGGACAATGAACTTTTAGTGCAGAAAGATCCAAAGATATTTTGAAAAAGGTTTCAGAAACTGCCATTACATTAGAGGTATGCACAAATGTATTTTTGGCATTTGTTCTTCCCCAAAGACTGAAAGGCCATGTCCCCATTCACTCCATTTAGTGCGGATTGGAAAATTTTTAATCCAGGTGCAGGGCCGAATTTGAATTGAGCCATCCCCATGCGTTTGCTGATAACATGGGCTCAATTCAACTACAGGTGTCCCCATGCAAACCACACCAAACCCCTGCATGGGGAAACAGCATCGTTTTCTCTCCACCTCCTGCTCTCCCGACCAGAAGCCGGGCTGACGTCACCAGCCCCTGTGCTGCCTGCTATAGTGATGGCAGGGAAATGCCACCCAACACCTCCTTCCCTGATTGCAGCACATAGAGCCGAAAGGCAATAAAAATGTAACAGAAAAAAAATATGAAAAAGCGAGATGGTTCTGCAAAGCCGCTATGGGGTTTGGCGGCAGTTTACTGGAGGTGCACAGCTCCGCTCCACTCAGTACAGCAGTTCAGTGATCGTGTGCTAAATTAAGCCATTTAAGAATGGTCACAGAAAGAGACTTGTAGGATGGCGATCACATCTTTAGCCGTAAAACTGGGACTCTCCGTATTGTATGCATGTTTCAGAAGCTGCTATTTGTCTTGCACATTCACCTGACTTGGCAATCAGAGAAGGGGGGTGGAATAATGGTGATGGAAAGAGATTCGTTTGTGTTCAGTCACCATTTATTGCCAAAAATGACCAAACAGTTGCGATCTCCAACACACAGGACAGGAATGGTGAGCATAGGACACGAAACCCACCCACTAATGATGCGAGTGTCATTCTCCTCCCCTAATAACCCAGGAACATCCCCATGCGTGTACTCAGCCTCCAAAATAATGTGGGCTTGCCTCCTGAACTGTACCAAGAACAGTTTTCTTCGGGACTAAATTTACTGCAGATTTGAGTGATTTGGTCTGCATGTAGCCCAGTTTAGGGACTTCGCATGGGGATGCTCCTTGCCGAATTCTGATTTGATTCAGACTGTACAGTGCATGGGGACATGACCAAAGTGTGGGAAGCAAACTTTTTTTTGCCCAACGGTAAAACAGTTACTAATATAAAACAATAAAATATAATAGCAGTTCTTATAATAGAGAACTTGGGATATGGGGTGGGATATAAATATTTAAATAAATAAAAATCTCTCTGTGCTGTCTGAATCAGGAGAGGTGGTTGAAGTGCTTGACAGGGGCCTGGAGGTGGTAATAGGCTGGATGGGGGCCAATAAATTGAAGCTGAATCCAGACCAGACAGAGGTGCTGTGTGTCATAGGGTCTCAAGTCCATGTAGTTGGGAGATACCCTATCCTTGATGGGGTCACAATGGCCTGGAAGGGACAGGTGTGAAACCTGGGGGTACTCCTGGACTCAGCGATGATGCTTGAAGCTCAGGTGGATGCTGTGGTCAGGAGTACCTATTCCTAACTACAATTGGTGCCTCAACTTAAGCCTTTTTTGAACAGAGATGGCTTGGTTGCAGTGCACTCTACATGGGGCTGCCCTTGAGGACAGTTCGGAAGCTGCAGCTAGTGCAGAACACAGTTGCGAGGTTACTGACTGGGACAGCTGGCCAGATGCACATCACACCGGTATTAAAAGATCTGCACTGGCTGCCGATTTGCTACGGAGACCAATAAAAAGTGTTAACTTTAATGTATAAGGCCCTAAATGACTTGGGCCCCAAATATCTGAAGGAACACCCTCTCCCATAACCACCCTCCCATGCCTTAAGATATGGAGGGGAGGCCCTCCTCATTGTCCCACCACCCTCAATAGTAAGATGGAGGGGTACTCGAGAGAAGGCCTTCTCCGTAATGGCCCCCAGGCTGTGGAATAGTCTTCCCCTTGAGGTGTGTCAGGCTCCTTCACTGTATATGTTCAGGAAGGGGATGAAGACACACCTCTTTGCTTTGGCCTTTGGCTAAATTTGTTAGCTTTTCCCCACCACAGACATTATTGTTTTATACTGTTTTTTATATATGGTTCCATTTTAATGTTTTTAAATGTTGTTACCTGCCTGGAGACCTTAGGGTATAGGGTGGGATAGAAATGTAAAAATAAAATAAAAATTAATTAATTAATTTTAAAAAACGGTTAAGAAATGTTCCCATGCACCTATGGCCAGGAATATGTGAATCCATATCTTAATGCTGGGGAGGGACACATTTAATATGCAAGAAAGAAAAGTTTCATATACTGGTGCACTGTTCCAAAACAGTCACATCTATCTACACGTTAAAAATTAGAAAACTGTTCTCAGAAGCAACCATGAGAGGTTGCCGTCTTTCCAGTGGTGGCACTAGAGTTACCCAAATATGAGAGTTCCTCTATTTGTCCCATTTTAAATAGCTGTGGAGTCATAGGACTTTGAAGAATTAACTGCCAAATTAAGCAATGAGTAATGAAACCAACTTTGTGTTTGAGATTATGATTCACTGAACTGTAATAGATTCACTAGCACAAAATTGAATTCTAACAAGTCCAGGTCTTGACTCTGGGCATGCCGGGAAACAAAAATGTGAACAAGCTAAGTACCACTAAATGGCTGATGTAAATACCACATGGTAGCCTCCCATCCTTGCTTCTCAAGCTGTCCCTGATTCAGTGGAGATCTAGGCATTGCAGCAAAGGTAGGGGAACTTCCAGATTTCATGCAGATTAACAGTCACACAATTTCACGGTATATGGATTTATGCAAATCCTTCTTATCATTTGCTGATGGCTGGTAGGCAGAGAGGTGGCTGAATGAGTAGCTGTAAACTCACTTTTCCAAAATGTGTATCTGCTGAACCAGACCTTTGTTTACAAGTATTGGGAGTGTATAAAGAAAAGGCAGAAAAAGAGCTGAGTGTTGCAGCATGCTGAGGTCATTGAGTAAAGAAGAACTATTAAAGAGATTGCTTCTGATGAGGCAATCATACCAAAAATAAGCAGAGACTGTATGCCATTTTATCGGTTTGAGCTGGAAGCATGACTGATGTCTAATGCAGGGGAACCCATGCTTTGAATTCTGAACAGATCAAACCCATCTGTGGAACTATTTGGACCGTGGCCCATTGTGTTTCAATTGTTATATCAGGCCAAAAGAAACTGAGAGTGTGTAAAATTAATTTAATCAAAATAGCTCATATGTTTCAAAAAAACAAAGGGAGAAGGTATATTTGAAGTACTTTATATTTGTTAAGTTGGCTTAAGTTTATAATAAGTTGAAGGATATATATAATGGCAGGACATATGATGAGGATCTAGGCATTGAATAGCTAAGTTGCTTTTCTTCTATGAATTAAAGTTGGAAGCATATACTTGACTCTTTGAAAAAGATTATCCTCTAAAGAGTAAGAAGGAGTTATGTGCCGAACTGGGTTTGATTCAAACTGGGTTGAACTGAGTCTTTAAAATATAAGAAATATATAACAATATTTCTAACCCTAAATTTGTCTAACCCTACCTTTAAGGTAGGGTTAGACAAATTTATGGATGACAGATGTATCAATGGTTACTACAATGAATGCCTAGGTGCATCTTTCAGGCTGGGGGTGGGTGCGGACCAGGGCACTTCTAAGGCCATTTGCTGGGATTCTAGAGCAGGAATAGGTTTGTCCTTGTCTCTGCTTGAGATGCCCATGAACATTTGGTGGGCCACTGTGTGCGACAGGATGCTGGACTAGATGGCCTGTGGCCTGATCCAGCAGGGTTTCTCTTATGTTCTTAATAGGTAATATGTTACATATATTATAGAATAATAGAGTTCTACCATCCACGTACTGGTATAGACTACAGCAAGCCCCCACTAAAGTCTGTGTTCTGGGACATAATCTGGATAAAGCTCAGTGCAGAAAGGGCCCAAGCAAGTTCTACATATTATTCCTCCTCACACCATAGCCTTGGTTTGCTGATAACTCTCCCATGTTCAGAAAGAAGCAGTAAAATGTGAACTACCCATGACATGGAGAAACATATAAGTTTCAAAGAAGAAGAACCACACATGGCTATTAGCCGTTCATTGATTATGTTACTACTGTATTACAATTACTTTGCAACAAATATCCCATGCTTCTGTAAATAGAGCTAACATTATAACCATTCTGAAATCACTAAAACTGTCTTGGCCCAAAGCCATATATAAGGAATGATTCATGCAACCATCCCGACATAAATACCCGCTCATTACTGACCAAGTGGTGAGTGCTGGGTTTCCTTGACGAGGCACTTATTGGATCACTTTGCTACATGTCTAGGGAGTAATTCAAATATTTATAGTCCTGATGAAATTTGCTTATTAGCTGTTATTAGTTTTGAGGTGGAAGACTCCGTAGGAATTTCTAAGAGATGATTCTAATAATAATTTTTCATTGAAGGTGTAAGGAGGAGAGGCCTGAAATCCTACTGGTTTTGCTAAGGGTCTGATCCTGAACCCACCCCAATTCATTTTAAGGAGAAAAGAGAGATAGAAATTAAATGCAACCCCACACTTAATGGCATCCCTAATGTAGCACTTAGATGCCCTTCCCCAACATGCTGCATTCCAGCTTTTATCTGTTTCCATGAGTCAATTGGTAGGTATAGGAAAACTGTATACCAGTGATATTTGCAGGGGCAGTCATTCACCATCTATGTTTTTTCTAATTTTCACCAGCCAGGATACCATACACGGAAGCAACACTACTCAAGGCCTTGCTGAAGTAGAGTATTCTTGTGCAAGAAGTTCTGCTGTGGCCTATGGCAATTAGCAATATCTACAAGGAAGCCTATCCAGCTAACGTCATGGGTAAACCCAACAGTCCTCAGTCCACATACAAGCTTTGAAAAATCTCCCGGCATGTATTTGACAAAAACAGGAGGGCGGCCATCTTTGAGAGCATCAGGAGTCACTGACATGATTTGAAATGATAAACGTCTCCATTTTAAGGCACAAGTTACTTTGCATAGTTAATATCACCATAATTAGTCATATTTCTCATAATTTATTGGAAGGGATGTGCAGTCCCTCTAGTGTACTACAGTGATGAATGCTGGTAGTACAACTTTGGAAGCAGGAAGCAAGAAAATTAGTAACAGTTGGAGAATTAGCATGTAAATCAATAATATGCTTTCTCTAGCATCTTGAAAAGCTGGGGATATGCATTGCATTCTTCATGACGAAGAGAGGAAGGTTAGAATCTATAGCTTGCTCTGAATGATTAGGCATGCTTTTACGGCAAGCTTTATTTTTTAAAAAGGGGAGGAAAATCCTCCTGAAACAGTTGAGAAAATCTTTCGCAAATATTTAAACTATGTATAACTAGTTGCAGATAAATTAAGCTGGTTTTATCCCTTGTCTCTAATGAGCACGACACCCCATTCATTGAAAATGAGATTAGTATTATTCATTAAACAATAATAACAACAACCAAATCCTCATTTGTATCTTATTATCACTATTCTGCATAAACTAACACAATTTGTCATGAACTCCCTCATTTGCTGTATCCTCAAAAAAGCAGATTATGCTTATTTTTCATTTGGACAGTGGAAAATCAAGCCAGGTGTTTGGCAGCACCAGAGTGTTCAGGTGTAACTGTGCCAGTGATGGTACATTACAAGCAGCGTGGATGAAGAATGAGGCATGGAGAATCATGGGACGGAGGTGCCTGGAGGCCCTTCCCTTCAGAGTGGCCCTGCTGATTAGACAGGTGTTGTTGTTAAAAAAAGGAGCCAGCGACACAGTGAGAGAAAGATAGGGAAAGGAGGGGGAGGGAAGAAACTTTTTTGTGAAGTCAGCCTTTCACCTTCAGCTGAAAAGCAAAACTGCTCCTAATAGCTGAGCTGATGGTTCTTAATTGTTCTGCTTTGAATGCTGCGATCATGTGTTCAGTTGCCACGACTTTTACTGTTTAGAAAGTAGGATGAATTCATGATAAGTTATGTTAGTCAAGATACATTGTTGCCTCTGTGTAAATCATGGAAGTTGTATCCTTCCTCCAGAGTCCATCTTCCCCGCCATATAGAAGCAGCCTCAGTATGGTTCTCATCAGTGCTCAAACTGGAGTGGGATGAGAGAGTGAGAAGATGCCCCAAGTCTTTTCAGGTGATACTGTGACTGTTCCACTACTTTTTAGGTGCACCTGGATCTGGTATGTCCATCACCTTCAAAATCCTATTGGAGACTCTAAATAACTTTCTTGTACTTCTTCTTACTCACTGGTATCACCTTAGGAGCCCTTTGTTTGAATGCCCTACAGAACTATTCTAATAACTGAGAACAGTCATCCAAATAAAGATTTTTTAAAAAATGTCAGGCAAATGATTAGCTTAAACAAAACATAATATTGCATTGTTCTGATATAATGGACTTAATATAAGATAGCTTTATATATATAGTTTTTTCCCCCAAATTTATATAAAATATAACTCATACTCCAGTGGATCATACCTGTGGTTCAATTAATTCAGCAATCTGTTTTGCAGTGGCAAAACCACTAGCAGGACATGAGCACACAGCTTGCCAAACTCACAGTGTCCCTGCAGTTGACCTTCAGAGGCACACTACCTTCTGCCTCCAGACAGTAGCTGGATATAGAGCAAGGAGGCAGTGATGTGAGTCTCAACAAGCAAATACCCTAGACCATGATCAAGAGATTCCTGGATGGATATAAGGCCATTTCTAAGACATGGGACTCCAGGGAATGACTTTGATTGGGATCACACAAGGTTTAATCTACCTTCAGTCCAGTTCCAGAGTGAGAATACATCAGTAAAGTGGCAAACTGTTTTCTTTCAGTGTTAAATAACTCAGAAAATTCATCTTTGGGATAGATAATGTGGAAAGAAAATTACTAGCCACTTTGCTGATGTGTTCTCTTGCTGTGAAGTTGGACTGAAGGTAGATTAAACCTTGGGTATGACTAAAGCCAGTGAGAACGTTTGTCTCTAACAGAGGAAACTTGGAACAGTGGTGACCCTTTCCAGAAGGGCAAAATTTCTCCAAGAGTGCACTGACAACTCATCCAGGAAGTCAGAAATGAACCCAGATGAACATCTAAGGAGCTACAGGTCTTGTTCACAACAGATAAGGCCAATATTCACAATTTCATTGTTAGAAAGACATTGGGTAAAAACTGTTGGATGCCTCCTCCTGCCATCATGATCACTGCTGAACAAACCTCAGCTGCAGTCCTGATGGCTGAGAAAGCTATGACACACAGACAGCAAAATAGTGCTGCCCATGTAACACAGGGAGAATAGTTTGCTTTGTTGCCCTCCTTTCCTTGTATGAAGATTCAGTCATAGCTTCTAAGAAGACCCTTAACCTACCCTGCTTGTCTTCCATGTGAGCCTGATGGATGCACTGTTGGCAGTAGGGTGCAGATGGAATGTGTCTGGCGCTTCTATTCAGTTTATGTGTTCAAGTTTAGAAGAATCTTGGTGACCTGTGACTCTGATCTGGTAATTTTAAATTATGCTTAATGAAATTGCTTCATAGCTTTACTTCATAACATTTTATGTTACTATTGATGCATGAATACAAAGATACAGTTCAACAGTCCAAAGACAGAAGTGAATCTTTTGCAAGAACTATGGCACAATGCAACAGATGTTGAGGAAAGAATAAGTTATTATTGGCTATTTAAAGGACTCCTTGTTCTTGAGTCACTCAGATAATGCTGCTGAGGGCTGGAAAAGGTTTAAGAAGGAAGTACAGCTGTTTCTGATAGCCATTGAGACAGTTGATATTGCAGATCAGCAGAAGATAACATTTTCCCCCTGAATACTACTATAGTAGAAGCATTAAGTGCTTACAATGCTTTTGAGCTGTCTTTTGAAATGATAGTCTGTTATGATTCTTTTCATTTAAAATCAGAAGAGTAATGCCTAGCACAAGGTACTGAAACAATGGAAAATATAACTCCCATTCTTGGTTTCAGGAAGAAAAGGATGGCACTGCTTTAAAACTATATATTTGAACTCTAAACATTAGACATACAATTTTGAATAGTTAAGGGAATTTTAGAGATCTATTTGATACCAGGGGCCAAATTATCCATAAACTGTTTATAAAAGGACTTTGGGGGTGTAATCACACAGGGCAGTCTTTGGGTGTCCCTTTATCGAAGAGCGCACCATCTGCTGACACTGTTAAAAACAAGCAACTCTCTTACCTCCCATCATCACCTTCCATGCCTCATGTCATTACCTTCCATCCTTGCCTCTCACTGGCCACCAGTGGCCTGATTTTCCATGGACTCGATTAGTCAGTGATTGTAGCAGGCTGTGATTGGCTACAGGAGCCTTTTAACCTCCAACCCCATCAGACCCAAACTGCTAGTTACCCCCAGAGTGATTATTTTGCACCTGGAACAGGGACGCACAGGCAGAGTCCTTGGGACTCCTTAACACTTGTCTGAACACACCCTGGGAGAAATTTGTTTACTTCATATAGGAAGCGTGAACTTCACAAATTTGCTTTCCGAGTTAGTGTTTGTATCCAAATCTATCTATAAGTGCAGGTCCTGCAAAATTAGCATGTGAAATATGGATATTTCATTTGAATATTTTGGGTGTAGCAAATCAAAGAAAAGGAGACCAACTCTATCTCAAGTGCAAAGAGAAAGTTTTAAATTGTTTTGCCAGACTGACTCACCCATGGCAGCCATTTGGTAAAGGATTCAGGCTGCATCCCCACAATATATATGAGACTCTTCTAAAGCACCCAGAGCCTTGCAGGCAAATATGCCCCCAAATATGTCTTAGAGGCTGCCATCTGAGTGCCAGACTCTTATATGGTAGTCTCCGAGTTCAATTCCTCACTCCTACACAAAGACAGCTGGATGACCTTGGGCTAATCACAGCTCTCTTTCTGAGCTCTCACAGCCCCACCTACCTCACAGAGTTTTTGTTGTGGGGAGAAGGACAGGTAAGTGAACATAGAATTGCAGTTTAAATGCACTGTGGGCATTTTAGGAAGCGAGACAAGAGATCATTTGAGGTTGAGTTGAATGCAGATGGCCTTCTTTGGTTACTTACACTTTCCCAACATCTTTAATTCCCCCCCCCCCGAGATGACTCATGGGTTAGGAAATAGAGGGAGGGAGGGCAATAAGGGGTGAATGTCGTGCATGTACCATATTTGAGAGTCAGGTTGCTATAGCTCTGATTAGAGTGGCTGGATGAAAGAAGGCCAGGAATGTTCCTGCACCTTTAATAGTTGCACAGAAGAGGGAATTTTAGCAGAAGCTGCTCAGCGAATAAAAGGGCCAGCTGTTGGAATGTCCACTTTGTGTGTAACTATTAAGATGTATGAACTGTTCCCTTTCTCCCCATCTGGCTGTTAGGCCATACCTGCAGTCCCATTCTGCATTTCTCCTAAGCAAAGCATGTCCCAGGCTACAGCTCATTGTGCCATAGTAATCCCATCCCTCTCAGTGGGCTTCCATTGGGCTCTTAATACCTATGCACCTCTGTGCTTTCTTGCTGATGAACATTTGCATTCAGAACACTCACACAGGATTTCTCTCCTTGCAGTGATTATACTTTTTACAACCAGATTCTAGTCTGGATTATTCTTTTCATAGTTCTGCTCATTAAAAGTATAAAGGTCTTGTCCTTTCCCCCATCCAGTTGTTAGTAATGGAATGAAAGAGCAGACTGATCTTTCCTGGAACTGCCCTATGGGGTCTATGGGTGCTTCCGCACTGGCCCTTTAACACCCATTAAGCACAATTTTGCCGTGGCTAATCTGCACACACATTGCTGTGTGGCACACCTCCGGTGAGGTGTGTCTGCAGAGCAACACTGCTTTGAAAGCGGTTTTCGGCGGTGCGTCTGCATTTGCGGGGCCTAAGTAGCACACTTCCGATAGGTGCTTCCACACTATCCGTGCTTAAAGCGTGCTTAAAGGGTGTTTACTGCGCACCACATATTATATGGTCTTGCGCCGTGAAAACACATCCACTTAGGATGCGTCAGCACGGCGCAAGTGTGCCTACCCAGGGCCTTCCCCCGGCCCGCCATGCTTGACTCGCTGGAGCCAAGCATGGCAAGCTGGGGGACCTTGCTGCCGCGGCTCACCCTCGCCCCAGAAGTGGCGGATCACTGTGGGCGGGGGGATGGTGGGTGGGGGGAGGACCCAAGGGCACGGTGGGCGGGTGGAGGACCTAGGGGCACGGATGGGAGGCGGGTGCTGTGCGTCCACACAGCACCCGTCTCCCATCCGGTTCTATGCCGTGTGTGCGGCGGCATGGGGCGAGGGGTAGATCCGCATCTGCTAGATGCAGATCCACCCCCTAAATCCGGATCTACCGGATTTGGTGAAACTGGTTCCCCTGGGATCCGGTTTTACTAAATCTGGGTGCAGTACACCCGGATTAATTAGCCCCTGTGTGGAAGCACCCTGAATGACCAAATATACACTGCTGCTGAAGCTGGAACTCT
Organism: Aspidoscelis marmoratus; assembly: GCA_014337955.1. Taxonomy (NCBI): domain Eukaryota; kingdom Metazoa; phylum Chordata; class Lepidosauria; order Squamata; family Teiidae; genus Aspidoscelis; species Aspidoscelis marmoratus. The sequence continues at coordinate 49,430,126 of MTQE01001134.1, read as the reverse complement.
GGAAAAAGTTTCATTTTGGACTACAGCTTCATTTTGCTTGGCCCCTGGCAGCTTTGGCTAAAAATTATGAGAGTCATAGCCCACAAAAATAACTTTTTCAAACTTTGTCAGAAGCTACCATTTCATACTACTTTTTGGGGGATTAATTGAAGGAAGCATTATGGCAGTATTAAAAATATGTTCTGTTCCATACAATAAACGCCAGTGATATGCAGATGGGTACACTGGAGGTGGGTCATTCTTCCTTATGATCAGTAACAGCAGGTGAGAGCCAATTAGTTTGGCTTCTTTTAATAACAAATCCTAGCAATTTTAACTACAGTCTGTTTCTGCTCTCCCCCTCCCCAACAAAGATGCCAGACCCTTAATGGGGGAGAAAGAAAACTTCTGTTACCTCTGCAGTCATTAGACTTGGAAATGGAGAGTCACTTTTCTAGCCTGGAGCCAGAAGGTGGGCTATCTCAGAGGCAGGGTTGATAGCTTTTGAATACCACATGAAATCTATAGATACAAGGCTGGTGTCATATGACAAGAGCCTTAAGCAGATGGATGACAGTGTGTGTGCACTATAGGCTGCTGTTAATTTACTAGCTAGAGATAATGCGTCTTTAAAATTTTAAAAAATGAGTCACTGCAGAACAGACTGAGGCTATAGCTTGCAGATTGTAGGATTGTAAGATTTAGATAGAGTGCGATAGAGGCTGTATACATAGTGATAAAATATATCATCATCATCATCATCCTCATCCTCATCTTAAAAACCAGGCACTGTATTTCCCCTTGGCTTGAACTTTGGGAATTAAATCAAAATGTTAACTTTGCTAAAATAATGGTTCAGAAAGTGCATTTTAATGTGTGTGCCAAATAGCATAAAGCTACAATGTAAAGTTCTGTTAGTTAATTTTTACTTTCGAAGTTTAAAGCAGCTTATTGATAGGAACAGGTCTATATGGAGAAGAGATTTGTGTGTGTAAGAGAGAATGATAAAAAAATAGGGTTAGGAAACACTTGCATTTCTCATCCTAAAATACATAGTGCTGTTTTTCCAATAAAATGTCTTCTAAAACCACTTTGCATCCTGTATCCTAAAGACTAGGCTTGGGAGGTCAAAATTAGATCAAAGCCCAAATTGCCGAGTGGGCAGCTTAAACCCTTCTGATATCCTTGCTTGTCCACACTTTTTTGGATCCAAGCCCTGAGGCCATTGGCAGTGTACCTTTTCCCTCTTCACTTTTCCTCCTGTGATTGGTTACACTTCTGCCAGTCATTGGATCCTGTGGGGAAGGGGACAGAAGGGCACCTCTCTTTGTTCCTATCCCCTCTATTTCCCCCTCTTCTCTCTTCTGTTTTTGTTAGTGTTGAAGAGAAAATAAATTGCCTTTGCAGCCTGGCCAGGAATACAGCAATAAGAGAAAGTACTTGTATGTGGAGGGAAGGCACTATGTTACACTGGGGTTATAGGCCCACTTTTGCGGGTGTCAGCAGCAGCAAGGGGGCAAAGGAGATGGAGGGTGAGAAAGGAACAAGACTACCATCCTAGGGATGTGCACGAAGCCATTTTTCATGTTCAATTTGTAACAAATCAAATGTGGGGAAATTCAGCTTCTTCTCAATCTGGCCCCCATGAATGTTCTAATGTTCTAATGAATATTTGTGCATGAAACGAATGCAGCCTCACCCACTTACCTGTCCTTGCTGCCACATCTTCTTCACGTGCAGACCCAGAAGTGCCTTAGAAGAGCTGGAAGTGCCACTTCAGCTTCAGGAAGGCCTATTTTGGGCACTGGACTGTGCTGAAAAAGGCCCACCAATGTCAGAGGAGCCACAAGAGAAAGTAAAGGGTAGGTGGGAGGTGGGTTGGACCCCTCCTCTGGCATCTGGGGGCCTTTTCGGTGTGATCCAGGGGCCGAAATAGGCTTTCTGGGGGGTAAATTTGGCCTTCCGGTTCTGTCCTTGGTCCTGCCAGGAACTGGGAGTGCCTTCTCTGACCCCAGGAAGGTCTAGTTCAGGCACTGGATCATGCCAAAAAAGGCCTGCAGATGCCAGAGGAGCCACAAGAGAAGGTAAGGCCATGTGGGAGGTGCGCTCCAGAGCGAGAGGCCCTGGGGCATCCGGTATCTGCCAAAGCTTTGACAAATACAGGAGAAGTTGGTTCATGGACAAATACGGCCCTATTTGATTCGTCCACAAATCTAGGAATTTGTACCTATTTGTACAAATTCCGGATGTCATGAATATTTGTGCACATCCCTACACCATCCCTCTTTCTCGCCAATCTCTATGTGTTGCTATCCTTCCAGACCTGCAGATGTTGCCTGCTCTTTCAAAGCAGGAGGGTGGTGGCAGAGGGAAGTTTGGACTTTCACCTCCCCCTGCTGCTCATCCATCTGCTTTCCTGCTCACTTGTGGTCCCTCCTTCCCTATTCTTAGAAAAGACTTCTTGCAAGGAGCAGCAGGAATTGGTCTGAACTTTGAAAAAGGCACTCTAAGTGGTCTTGGGATGGAGGAGCAGGAGCTGGAGAATGAATGAAGAAAAGAATAAAAAGAGAAGGAAGAACCTGGAATGGGGAAGGGTGACCCAACCCATGCAGATACGAAGGTGAGATGATTTTTCTGGTTGGGACATTTTGATTGGACTAATGATGTTTGCACTGTACTGGCTAGGGAAGTGCACAAATTATTTGTGCATTCAGAATCCAGATGAATACGTCCGGATTCCGAGATTCAAGGACGGATCGTATAGGGTCCTATTCGAAGGGCCTATCCGTCCACGAATCGGATAATCCAGTATCTGTAGAAGCTTCTGTGGATACTAGATGCCCTGGGGCGTCCCTTCCCTGGCCACCCTCCCCCCAAACTTCCCCCCCCCCAGCCTCCCTGGGACTGCCTTACTTGCTCTGGTGGCAGCCTGGGCCTCTTCTAGGGCTTTCTGGAACCGTGATCAGGCTTCCCAGGATGTAAGTACAGGCACTCTGGTAAAACCCGGGAAGCCTGTTGGCAGTTCCAGAGGCCCCTGGAAGAGGCCCAGGCCACCACCTTGGGTACAGCAGTGGCACAGAGAAGGCAGCAGCAGCGGTCTCGGGAGGGGTGGGAATGGGGGGTAGGGGGTAGGGTTTAATCATTCTGGGCACGGATATTCTATAAAATATCTGTGCTTGGATATGAATACCCCCACATCCGGGGGGGGGGGGATTCAGCCGGAGCTGAATTTTTCCACATTCTCAAATAGTGTGGAAAATGGTTCCATTCACATCCCTAGTACTGGCTGTTACAGTCCAGCTTCAGAGTCAGCTTCTCCAAGTTTTGACAGCCAGTAATGAAAGGTCCTGGCTTCAGAGCTCCAGGAGAGTATTTCAGTGGTGCAACAACTTTAGTAAACTGGGACATGAAGGTGTGCACCTTCTGCATGTCTCCATGATCTGGTTTTCCACTGGTTAGTATGCTGGTGGACCTGTTAAATCAGGTCCACTGGTGATCCAGGTCTAAGCCCTCCAGATCAGGATTAAGCTCCATCTGGTGTAGATGGAAAGTACTAGCCAGGGATGGGAAGTAACATGCAGAAGGGAGGGCCTTGGATCCCTTCTTAATCCATGTTTAAGGTAACTGCAAAAAGGACCTACATGAACACATTGACTAGTAGTTAGATATTGCTGATGAATACTTGCATTCAGAGACACACAGGCCTTCTGTCCTTATGGTCAAATGTTCTAATGACTATGGCTGAATCCATACCAGGTGGGATCTGAGTGTCCACTCCAGGGCACTGGGATAAAGCACAAACAACGGGGCTGAAAACCCATAGGGAATATTGCTATAACAGGATGCCACCTCCTCCCCAGGAAGCAAAGATGTAGAGTTCTGGGGTCTGCAGTTTGGACATCAGCTCTCTCCCTCACCTTGCTACTACTAGCAAAAGCATGAAATGGCTCTCTGATTATATGCAGAATTTTATTTTAAAGTGATATGTTCTGTCATTAAGACACAATAATTTTTTTCTTGAGTGTTTCATGATAACTTTTAGGTCTGTCCTCTCAATTATCAACATCATCATTACATCATCATTAACTGCTTTAGGCATTATTTCTGTGTTTAACTTGTGTGATTAAACGTTCCATTTCAGAAACCTTTAACCCAGGAATGGTCAATTTTATCATCAACTATCTTTGTATGAATTCTTATCATACTCTCAGTTCTGTGAAACTCCATGCTGGTGGAGACCAAACTGATTCAATGGAAAAGTTTACTGTACCCACCTCCAGAATTTTCTAGCTAAATATTTTGTAGAATGGACAAAAACTAAGATTATTTCATTGACTGATTTTGATATGTCTTCAGAGCTAGAGTTTTTGAGAATTAACTAGGCAGAAAATGACCCAAATCTGACATGCATCATAACTTTCTGAGCTTTTGTTTGAGGCAAAGTGGTCTGTATATCAGTGTTGCAGAAATTCTCATCCTTGTGCAACCAAAATCTTGAAATACGGCCAGTTCCTTCCCATTTTTGTAAGAATTGTGATACATGCAGTTGTAATTGTAAAAAGCTGTTTTGAAAGAAAGTAAGAGACAAAGAGATCACAATCAAGGGAGTAAGTAAGCCATATTGTTGACATGTTGCCGGAAAACGGTCTCCCCTCTGACTCTCTCTCCATCTTTCCTTCTGACACAGTATTGTGTAACATGAATGAACTTAACCCAGGGCAGTGATAATACAGATCTGCAGTAATAGGCTGGCTTCCTTCTTATGAACTCTCTGAGTTCAGGGGGACAACCTGGAAGATCGCAAAGCACTGAAGTAATGGACAAGTGCAAAAGGACAAAGCCTTTTATCCCAGAAATTGTTTTATCTCATTTGTGACATCATGGGTCTGGTGTCACTTGCAGAAGCCCTGATTTGCAGTGATGCCGTGCAAAAGGGAACCACGAGGTCAGTGGGTGGGGTGAGGCATTGATAGGAACCTCAACTTTGACCTCCTTTAACCATGTTTTGAACTCTTCTACAGTGAATCAAAATACCCTCTGCCACCAGTTCTGCCTTGTACGGCATTAATGCTGATTCCATCATTCAATATGATCTGAAAGGGAGATGGTGTAATTGAGCTTGAGGAGGTGAACTTGAAAAGGTGTTGTAAAAGAGGGCAATTCAATCCTGGAAAACTGAAGAATTAAATAGTTGTTAACCCATATTATGGCATGGATGCTTACTAATTATCATATTTATTCACATACACAGAGAACGAATGAAAGAAAGAAAGAAAGAAAGAAAGAAAGAAAGAAAGAAAGAAAGA
>MTQE01001134.1:49409203-49424747 GCA_014337955.1 Aspidoscelis marmoratus | reverse complement strand
AAGAAAGAAAGAAAGAAAGAAAGAAAGAAAGAAAGAAAGAAAGAAGAAAACATATGTGCATACATGCATGCATACATACATACATACAAGGAGAGAGCGAGAGCGATGTTCACAAGAAGCTTTTATTCTAATCACAGTTCATATAAAAGGCAGTAGATCAACATTTGTTCTAAATATTTGCAGTCAACAGCCCTCTCTTTGCAGCAGTCTTGGACAGCAGACTGTATCTTGGTAACTCTGGTATCCTTGTAGTTGCTGCTATGTTTGATGATGGTACTACTAATACATTTATGTTATATATGTTACATGCATTACAGGCATTCAATGCATTCTATGATATACATATTATAATATTATGCAATTCTTATGCTGTGATAAAACACAGCAAAAAAAGTATCTCTATGGGTGCTTCCAGACACACATGAAAACAGCGAAGCAAATTTGCAGCTTTGATCACCCGCAGTATCTTCACAACTTCTGCCCCCAAAGTAAAAGCTTCTAATTAAACAGCAGCTTTTTAGTTTGGAGATTCCAGTGATGCTGCAGGGATACTGTGGGTGATCAAAGCTTCCTGTCTGACATGACAGGAAGTGGCTGCAAGTTTGCATTGCAGCTTCTAAGCTTCCTGTCTGTCAGACAGGAAGTGGTTATGAATTGTCTTTGTAGCTTCTCATCATCCCGTCTGTAAGATGGGAAGTGGCTGCAAAAGGAATTCATGGTTTTCTTCATGTATGAGGCACCTCTGAAGTGGTTTACAGAAGGCTTGAAGATGAGATTGTTCAAACACTGTCCTGCCTCTCCCCACTCTTCTAGAGAAGGTGGATTAGAGAAGGCTAGGGAACACAAGGGCCACAGACTGTCTTTCTGAAGAGCCGTTGAAATGCCCGTTTTATTATGTCTGAACAAAGCCTTAGTAACACAACAATGGACATTGAAAGCAAGACAAATTCAAAGATATTTTCATGATCCTTAGGCCCTGGGTAGATCTCAAATTGAGAAATTAAAACTAGTCAATTTATCTGACTACAGAATATTACTTGAATATTGTATGCACATAACAACAATAATAAACAATTTAGGGATTTGCACAAATGAATTTGCATTTGAAAATTTGATTGAACATTCAAATTCATAAATTTTCACATCAAAATGAATGTCTGGATATTCAAACTTCCAGCCATTCAGACGAAACAAACAATGGTCCCTGCTCATGGATACAAAAGATAATCAAATTTTGCAGTATTTTACAGGTGAAAATAGCAAAAAAAACTATGAAAAAATGTTTCTTTGTGCATGCAAACATTCAAATGAACAATTGAATGATGAAATGAATTTTTGGATGTTTAATGCAATTGCGAAACATGTTAGTTTTTTGTTCGGGCACATCCCTATTTTTAATGCACCCACCATTAGAAAGAATGGAAGGAGAATCTTTTTAATTTTCTGCAGTACCCCGTTAGAGTTTAAGTCTGTTGCTTTTTGTGAAATTGAAAAGTCATTCAAGGGGTACAGCATGGGGAAGAACAGGAATGCCTCTGGTGCTGATTGAAGGGTTTGTCCACTAGACAAGCCTACTGGGGAATACAGTATAGCAAATTTGGAGTAGTGTAGAGGAAATCAGTATAATATTGTAATTGGTGCACTCTGTTACTCATATAAGATGATATATGGCGTTTTACAGAAGAAAACAATAAAAAATGCATGGTTCATATCACAAGGAGCTTGTAGTAATAGCGGTGAAGATAGTACATAGCAAGAAATAAGAGAGGCCTGAAGAACATAAGCCACTGCAGTCAGATGGTTCGTCATCTGATCTTTATACTTCAGTCAAGGGAAAGCAGGTTGATTTCATCTCAGAAAGGAAGCACATGGGACCAATTTGGTTTGAAGGTGATTATTATTATTTTTCTGAGCCGTGCCCACCCTGTTAACTTTAACTTTGTTGACAAGAGCAAAGTTATACCGACATAAATCAGTCTTTGAATTTAGCTAGGTTATAGGTCAGATTGTAAGACTATTATATTCATATAGGATTAAATTCTTAAAAGATGCTCAGTCTTTCCGCCTACATTCCTCTTCCCCCGTGTAAAGTAATTCTACTGTAGTACGGCAATTCTCATGAATTGTGTGCTGCAGGAAAGGCAGCTTGCTAAGGCCAGAATTTCTTAGACAACCTTAATTCAAGTTTTCATTGTGGACTTTAAACAATGTTAATTTAAAGCTTTCAAATCACAGTGCCTTATATTCAATATAGAATTTCCTGGCTTCAGAGCGTTTTGAAATCACATGCAGTTTAAGATCAGCCACCAAAAATACTGTGCATTCACAATGGAATTCTTGTTGCACTTTGATATCCTAGGCTTGTGGTGTGATGTTGAACATCAAGTTAATTTTGAGTGCATAATCTCAAAAGGACACCAAAGTTTAGTATTGGTCAGTTATTTAAATAAACAGAAAGATACATTCTGTAATAATCAAGGTATAGGCTGCCAAAACTCCCAACTGAGGAGACCAAGGTGGTGAAAAAGCTGAGAGATGGCTGGAGCACAAATAGTGTTCTCTGCATCATAAAGGCATCTGAACACGTGTGAGAGTGCACACAGTTGTTACTATGTGGTAGTTGAAAGCTGCAAAAAGTACTTGTCATGTAGCTTCTGTTTAAGGAGACATTCAGCAGAGCTTTTTAAAGCACCAAAAAGGGGTCTTGCCATCTGCTCTGAGAAATACAGTATACGATCCCTTGAATGCCTGCTGCAATAAATACTGTATTTAATTGTATTTAATTGATCTATATAATTGATGATTTATTGAATACTGTGTACCACTTAGAAGCAGAAGAAGATATATATAATGGAAAATAAACAAACAAAACTGGATGCTACCCTTGACACAGTACCTAGCAGGACATCCAAAGTACCCCTTTCTCAGTTCTATGGAATCATTTTCAGATCTTGAAGGGTCAGGAATAATTAAGGCTGTCTGCCAATAACATGGTCTCTTGACCCTTTATTCATATTAGTCTGTGTCTCCACTTACCTTGGTAAGCATACGTATTCCAGAATAAAACGCTATTGGTAGAATATCCAAAAATAGAGGAATAAGTAGATGATGACTGGATGCAGCTATGTGCCTCTTCTTCCACAGCCACTGGTAACCAGAGACCTATTCACACTATGGCCTTTGTTGCATGATTAGGCCAGCCCTGGGACAGAGTATTCGCTCTGCCGGGAGGGCAGTTCCGTACGGAACCATGCCGGCTCATCCCAGGGTGGCCTAATCACTCGGCCTAGTCTGTCTCTGGCCGTCCCAGAGCTATTTGGCAAGGAGAGCATTTGCACTCTCCTTGCCATATAGCTCTGGGCCCTGCCCCATAGCCATGGGGCCCTTTTGGGCCCTCTGGCCAACAGCCCCTTTCAGGAGAGTGGCGAGATCCGGATGGCCCATCCTCAGGTCCTGTGAGCTGTAGCTGACCTGATCCGCCACCCCCAGGTGCCAGGACTTACCTTTTTGGACTCTCTTGTCCGATGTGGTACCGCGTGGCCGCCCAGAGCAATCTGCTGCTCCATGCACAGGCACGCGCAACAAGAAACTGCCCCCATACTACCCTGGGGGGGGGAGTCTACTGTTGCACATACCTGTGCGCAGAGTGGCACAGTGCCCTGGCCAGCCATGTGAGCACCAGTGGGTCCGAAAAGGTAAGTGATGGCATGGCTGGGGGGAAGGTGACTGCACCCCGCAGGGCCAAAGACTGCTGGACCCCGGCTGCCTGCCAGTGGGTCGATCATGACACAATGGCAGCAGTGGAGGGTGGGGCCTCTGGCCCATGCGTCAGCCTTTTCAGGCTAGCACACATGGAATACATTCCTACCTGCCTAGGTGTGAATGGGGTATCTGTCCCCACATGTCCTAGCCTTACTGCACTACAACCGGAAAGGCTGTAGTGCGAAAAGGCCTCTGGTGTCTAAATTACTCTAATACATAGTTTGTGGGGCTACACATGTACCTACAGTGGAAGTTGTGACTTGAAATCTCTGGCTGCTTCAAGACATCAGTTACATATTCTGCTGTTTTTGGATATTCTAGAATAAAACACAGATATTCTGGAATAAGGAACTCCCAGGGGTGCTTTATTCCAGTGTATAAAAAATAAACACCTTTAACAGAATAAGTAAGCTCAATGACAGGCCAATAGCAAAGTCTGATAGCAGCTGTTGTTGCTGTATCATCAGGGTGTGTGTGCAGTTTGAGATCCCTGCTGTAACTCTTGCAAAATGCAGCAGCAAGGCTGTTGAAGGGGATGGCAATTAGTCAGTGGACAAAATACAAGATTTTATTGTTCCTGTGAAAGGCCCAGGTCACCTAGAGGATCACTGGCCCCTCCACAGATTTATATCGTCATGAAGATCATCAGAAGTTGTTCTATGCTGTTGCCAAGAATCATAGGCTATTACCTGATAACTGCCTACAGTCAGCCCTTTTCTGTGTTAGCAATTATCACCTCAATCCTCACTAATCCGATAATCATGAGGTGCCTTCTATTGCATTCTTCAGGCACCAATTGAAGACTGAGCTTCTCAAGCAGGGATGTTGGACTCTTTGTTGTGACACTATTTTAGTATTGTTTTAAATATTTCTTTAATATTAGCTTCATTTGTTGTCTTGTCCTTATGCTCAGCATTGTAAACTGTGGTTAAAGATGCCTTGGATCATGGTTGTTCATGCACTAGTAAACTTACATTCAAGTTACTATAGTACATTCTGTGTATGTCACTTCTAATAGAATAGCTAACGAATTTCAAACAAACAAACAAATAAACTGCTACTTGTAGCTGAATAAGACATGTAAATACAAATGATAGTGGTCCAGGTTTGCCATAGCTTTCCTGCCAAGAAGGAAGCGTCTTTTAATTTCATGGTTACAGTTACCATCTGTCGTGATCTTTAGCCTAGGAAAGTAAAATTTGTCACTCCTTCCATTTTTATCCCCACTGTTTCCCAAGGAGCGATGGGACTGGATGCTTTGATCTTAGGGTATTATTTTTTAAAAAATATTGAGCTTCAAGCCAGCTTTTGCATTCTCTTCTTTAACCCTCCTTAAGACCTTCTTAGTTCCTTTTTACTTTCCGAGTGCCTCCAGATACGCTAAAAGCTTTGGTGTCCTTCAGGCACAGTGATTGGAAGCTTCAGAGTCCATGTGTAGCCTCTTCTCCTTGGACAGATGCACCAACTGGAAACTGCATGGTGACTCCACAGCTTCTCCCTGACAGCCAGACAAGAACCTTCGATCAACCGCAGTATCCAAGGAGTATCCAAAGAAACCTAAGAGTAAAAAGCTGCTGATTAATCCACAGTTTTTTTTAACTTTTGGGGGATGTTGTGTGGGATACTGCCAGTGATCGAAGCTGTGAAGTCCCTACACTGCTTTCCTTGTTTCTGGAGGCATCCAAAGAATACCCAAAGAAATATCAGCAACACAGAGAACATGAGGAAAGCTGTATTCTTGCCATTTCTTCTTAATTCTACTCCTGTTAGATCTGTATCATTTTTTCACTGTTTTATGCCCATTTTCTTTTCTTACATAAAACATTATTTTCGATATCTCCCCTTTTTTGAAGCTTATATATAATGGTCATCTGAATTAAATTAATCAACTCGTTTATTTTAGTTTAAGTTCACTGACTCCCAAAATGTGTTTAATTTTGCCATTTTAAGTCTGACCACTTCCAGTTTACCTTGGTTTGTAGATCTTATATTCCAGGTGTGACAACTCGATCCCACACGTGAACTCATATTGACAAAGTAACACAGTTGAGGAAGCGGCAGTCGAGCCGTCGAGTCTATATATAAACTAGACCCCCACTTGTCCAGGTGTCCCACTTCAAAGGCTTGCAGCCAAGCCTTCTCCCTGAAGCAGCAAAATAAACATTACTATAACACCAACTGTTTATTATTTACAAGCAGATAGATAAATAAATAATTAAGTGGTAGTGAAATATAAACGTTGCTCAGTATTGCTTAAGTAGCCCAAAAGAACAAGCAATTGTAAATAGGATTCAGTTTAGCTCTCCCCAAGCTAGTCCCACAAAAGTGCAGTGAATAGCAAAAGCCTCCAGCTCCTGAAGGAAACTTTCAGGTGTTCAGCTTGAAAGTCCTTCCTAAAATAAAGATCAAATCCCAGCAGAAAAGCTTTCTGCTAACCAGGAGTCTACTTGCTCAAACCAGAGCCAAGAAGCCCCTTTCAGCATCCCCGTGTTTCCCCAGTTATGCTCTGCAGTCTACCCTTGATATAGACCCCACCTTCCTGCTTTCCCCTTGCCCCACAAGCAGTGAGCACACAGGCCTAGAAGGCTGAAGAACAATCCCCTGCAAAATATGCCCAGAGAAAGACCCAAAGAGCTCTGGACCTCTGCTTTTTATACAGCGAGATCCTGGCGCTCTAATTGGCTGGGTTTGGTGCTTATTGAGGTAATTCCTCCCTCCTGTGACTCAATCTTGCTAAGTCCCTAGGAAGCTTTCCCGCCCTTTTCAGATAGTAGCCAATGCTTGCAAAGAGCCTGGGAAATATTTCCTGCTCTTTTTGCAGCTTGCAAAAGATGTTTGCAAAGGGCCTGGGAAATATTTCCGCCCTTTTCAGCCTGCAAAAATGAATCCGTCACACCAGGTTCTTATGCAATACAGTTCTTTACTGCATTGGACTTCCTTTCATCACCAGGCACGTTCACAGCTGAGCATCCTTTCAGTTTTGTCCCAGCCACTTCCCTCCTTCTGGAGCTACTTTCATTTGTCTTCTGCTCTCCCCCAGTAACATTTTGGGGTCATTTTCCAATGTCATATTGTCTCTTTTGTAGTGCTTTTCCATGGGGTTTTCTGGAGGGGTTTGCCTTTTCCTTTTCCAGTGGATCACTTTTGGTCTAAGACCTCCACTGTGTCCTGTCTGTATTGGGTATCCTGCATGATATCTTTCATAGCTTCCAGCACAACAAAGCAATGATCTATGAAGGAGCTTGGTTGCGCAGAAGAGGCAATTTCAGCAGGTGTTTCCAGAATTTTAAACTATACCTGCTGAACTTTTATATGCAACCACTTCTGTCTTTTCCCTCCTTCCACATCTTCACATTCCTATCTAAAGGCTTCTTCTGAACATGGCTACCTGTACTAGGGAAGTGACGAAAAGCTTTGGCACCTTCACAATTTGTATGAATTGCAAAGATCTGAGACTTCTCATGAAAAACAAAGCTATTGACCCTTTGGCTTAAGTTTTCTTATATTTGGTAGCAGTGATGCCATCAGGGAAGCCTGGCTGGAAGGTGGCAGAGATGGGGAGGCAAGGCCATTGGGCAAAGCATCCGACCATTTCCCTGGAAAGGGCATGTATTCTTTTTGCTTTAGCAAAGGTTCTAAGTGAAGGCAAAGACGTCTGCATTTGTGGGGGATACTTTCACAATTAGAAGTATTTTTTCCATTCACTTTGATGCAAAGTGAGTGAAAAAATGTTTGTACACATGCTTACCCTGAACCACTGTTTATCTGAAAGCCTTAGTTTTGCTTATGCAAATCAAGTCTGGGTCTGATGAGTGGATGAATCAACCAGTGCCGTTTTCCTCATTCCTGAACTGTGGAGAGTCGACTCAGTACCAATCTGTTAGATTCACTTTGCCCTTGGTGGCCAGATGAAATAAGGAAAGTCTTCATTTTTAGTATCAAGCAAACAACACCTGCTAAAATTTCCTCTTTTTCTGGTCACCTGCTTTGTGCCATTCAGTGCCTTTTTAGTTCCAATTTGCATCACATATAGACTTGCCAAGGGTCAAGGATGATAGAATTTGTAGTTTCAGAACTCCTGAAGACTATCTTGCTTCATGAAAGGCTGATGGAGGTAATTATAAGCTTTATGGACTAATTGCCCGACTTGGAAAAAGGCAAATTCATAAATGACAATTGATAGCTTTCTCTTCAATTATAAACTTTTTCCAGTAATCTTGTGAGGTTTTAAAACTTATACATTATATGAGGTTTTAAAGTTAGGGATTTGTACACATTCAGAATTACATGAATTTGGCTTTATGTATCCTGAACAAGAATTTGCAGTTTAAAGGAAGAGTTGGCAAGTTACCATAGCAGTCAAATGTCTCTGCATATCAGTCCCAATAGGGTCTTTCAGCATGTTAGTCTTAGGTTATCAGAGGAAAAAAGTCACTGGGAAAAAATGCCCCAGCAGGCTGGAAAAACAATCCCTCCAGTATTGGATGGCCTTTGATATGCAAGCCAAAAACTACACACAGGAGTTTGCTTGATTTGACACAAGTGGTTGTGATAAATTCTTAATTATGTGGTTGGATAAAAGGCCTCCCAATGTAGAGGTGAAGCCAAAATGAGTCAATTTAGATTTGGGGCCTTAATTTAAAGATGTGATAAGGTCAGAAAGTCCTCTGACACTTCTGCTTATCTGTTTTAAGTGCTTACTGCCCTTTCTGTGAAACTGAATCCTATTGTTCTGTTGTGGTGAATAATGTTTTCACAAGATGTCAAGATCCATGCCTACCACCTACTCTCCTCTCAAATCATTTTGTAATTGTTTCTAAGAACATTGCCTTATGCAGGGTGCTAGAATATGTGATGTTTAGGGTACAGTAGTCCTAAATGTTTCTCTGCAGCAGGTCCAATTGAACTAAACTGAGCTTACATCTCATTAGATACATCTGATTAGATGTTGCAGTCATGGCACAAAGCACCAGTAGATGCATTGCTTCATGAGATGATATGATAGCATCATCAGTGACATGAAACAATGTGTCTGTTGCTGGAATTATAACATGAGATTGCTGTGGCAGTTTCTCCATGAAAAAGCAACAGCCACATTCCAGCTTTTAGAAGTGTTATTTGTGTCTTTGAATTTTTATTTCACCCTATACCTGAAGGTCTCAGCCACCACTCTGCCCCTGAGGTTCACGTGATCTTTGGAACTAGCCTCCACATTCTCCAATAGAGAAACCATTTCAGCAGTGCAATTTTGTGCATTGCCTCCCTTGCTAAATGGGAGTCCATGGGCGTGTGCACCTTTCTGCACATGTCTTTCTGCCCTGGTCCAGGTGGCCATTTTCAGCTGCTTGGACTGGGCTAAGCTTCATCCATTGTGGATGTATCATGCTAGCAAGGGGACGTGGCTTCTCAGTTCCACATCAGTGTGGAATAGAGAAGCCCAGAAGTGTGTCACACAGTGCATTTTATTGGGGTAAATGAAGAAAGCTCTTGCTCTGAAGTGTGACAATTTTAGAAAAATTAACTATTCCTTCTTACTCCCTCAGTCTTATATTTAGAGTTTAGGGTAAGTTGCCTAACAGTTCACTTTCACTAGCATGGGCACCTACATGCAATCACAGGAAGAGGATACAAATTTACATAAATGTAGTCACATTAGAACATAAGAGGAGCCCTGCTGGATCAAGCCACAGCCCATCTAGTCCAGCATCCTGTCTCACACAGTGGCCAACCAACCATCAAGCAGAAGGCTAAACCTTCACCTGCTCTCAAATTCCTGCAGATAGCCTTTAGAGGCATCCTGCCTGCCTCCCCAGCCTAAAGGATGTATGCAGCATCCATTGTAGTAACCACTGATAGACCTGTCATCCATCAATTTGTCTAACCCTTCCTTAAAGCTAAAAAGGCTGGTTGCTGTTACCACCTGGAACAGAGCATACTATTAAATTATAGCAATACTTGCCTCACAGAATCTGATTGCTGTTTGCGTTTAAGCCAGTATGGAAAATATAGAAATAATGGTTATGTTTTAAAATTTGTTGTTGAGGTTGCTCAGTCACTCAGTTGTGTCCAGTTCTTGGCAAACCCATAGACAACAAAGACTTTGATTTTCTCTCAAAGTCTGCCCAAGGCCATAGTAGTTGCTTCTATGACAGTCTATTCACCTCATCTTCTGTTGTCCTTTTACCCTCCTGCCTTTAATCTTTCCCAGCATCAGAATCTTTTCCAATGAGTCCAGTCTTCTTATTATGGGACCGAAGTATTTTGAGCTTCCAATGAACAGTCAGGGTTGATTTCCTTTACTATTGACTGATACTAAATACAAACACAGCAATTGCCCACATAATGAGAAATTTGTGACCAGTTGGCCCTCTTGTTTCTTATCATTAATATTTAGAAACTGGACCTGGAGAATAGAACTCATCAGATTAGGGACTTCTTCCAACAGACGACTTCCCTCTGCAATGCTGCATGTATAACCACAACCACACCTTATTATCTACAGCAAATGTTTTCCCTCTTGTGCACGTTCCTGAGTGCATTACCCTACTCTGTGGCTTTCCATCTTCTGAACAGATTGCTTACAGGGTCATTCATACACAATGACATGCAGTGGACTCCGCCATTTACTGTCTTTAGGCATAATATTGCTATGTTGCATTTATTGTGTCCTGCTAGATTAGTTTTGATTTGCAGGCTGAGAATTGTAGTAGGGTAATGGGTTCAGAGCCCCCAGTCATCACTGATTGCCTTTTCTTATTTATAACCCATTGGCCAGCTATTGCTGCTCTTAGCTCTAAAGGTACTAGATACTGTAAGAGAAGTGACCAGCTACGGCAAGACAGATACATTTAATCTAAATACTTAAATGTGATTCTTTTCCTACGATGAGCAAACTGAATTAGAAAAAGCCTGATGAGAAAAGAAACCTAACATGATGAATGGGCAAATTTTAAAAGCCTATTAAAGTGGAGAAAAATCAAATGACTGCCAAATGGACTTTCATTCCTCTTTTTATTTATAAACATTCATGTGAAATTGCAAAGGCACAAAATGGGAAGGGGGAGCCCTAAAACTCCCATGAAATATATTTTCTATTGCAATATGTTGACTCAATTGCTCAATGTTCACCTGTGTAGGCGTTTTTGGGAGGACTACATGATGTCATCACCATTTTAATCAAATCTGTAATGTGGATTCATATGCACTATTGCCATTGATGTAGGGCAAGTCGTCTATGTAACAGTTTCAGGTTCACATTAGGAATAGATCTATTTGCTTTGGATTGTAGACTGAAGGACATGCTCTGCATGTATCCTATAGAGCTGTGGGGAATGCTTCTGAGCCTGAATGGCCTGGGAGACTTTCTCTGACCCAGGACGTGGTCCAAGAGCCTGGTGAAATGTTGTGGGACTCTAGAACTGACTGTGAGCATTGCTTCCTGCCACTGTCTTTCTGTATGGCAACAGCAGAAGTAATCCTGTTTATTGCTGTACTTGCAGACTGCTTCAAGGAACAGTTATGCCCCTGGGAGCACAACAGGTCCAAAGAAGGCTAGATCCTCATGCCAGATGAACACAATGTGCCCAGAACCTCGTTGGCACAATCCAAGAGGACTATGAAGATCCTGCCCAAATCATTCTCCTTTACCCCTAGTAGAGATCCTGGCATAATTAAATACTTTACCAGCTAGTGAAGAGCAGGAGAGAGAACACGAGGCATTCTGGAAGTACTGCCACCACCAACTCCTAAGCTACACTGTCAGTAATCTTTGTGATACCAGTTCACCGCTAATCTACTCTACGATTGCTCAAATCAAGAAATATTCAGAGCAAATTGGTTAGTATCATGGTCTTAACGGCATCACAGCCTCAAGTTGATTTGTATTTTATTTCTTTTATGTTTATTAATTACTTGCTTTTGTAAGAATAAACCAAGATAATATGCAACAGAGTAAAAATGGCAAAAAACACAGTGCAAATGCTAAAACATAATTAGAACATAATTTCAACACCTTTGAAATATCATTAGAATTTCACTGAAACGGTCAGTGTCCAACTGCATAAAACATAAAGTGAATGCTTCTGCTATGCTCCTAAATATTATTACTTTGAGTCAAATGCCTGGGAAATAAATCAAATAATGTGCCAGATAATCCTCCTTGAGAAGCACATTGCACAAACAAGGGACTACCACTAGAAAAGCCCTTTCTGTGGTCACCACTTACTTGACATTTGAGCGAAGGGCTTAAGATCTTGAATTCCAGAATCCAAGCTAGATTATGGCATCCCTACATGTACTGTAGTCCTAAGCCATGTAGTGCTTGAAAAACCAAATGAGCTGAGGATAGTATTGAAGAACTAGTGTTATTTGATCCTTCTTCTGGCTTCCTGTCAAAATCTTAACCATAAAAAACTCAATTAGAGTTTCTTTGCATGGCCAAACCTTTCAAATTCTTCAAGGATAGTAAAGGACTAACTGAGCCAATAGTAATGAGATCTGAAATGGCCAAGTGATCTAAGTGAAGATAAGCAACAGATCAAACAATGGAATATGTCACATTAAGGCGAGGCCAAGGAGATAGGGGTACATTAGAAACACTTCGATAAGACTTAGCATTTCCAACAGATATCTCCCTAGGCTTCAAGTTATACTTTTGTTTGTATAACAGATTGTAAAATGATCTTGCTGAGTTCTGAGAAAAGAATGGCCCTGGAATGGAGAACCCATGACTATGGTTCCCATCACGCCTGATTATTGTTCATGCTGGCTGGAGATGAAGTCCAACAAATGTATAGAGCAGCGTAGGTTTCTACTCCTATTGAAACCATTGTTGGTAGAAATAATTATTAAAGTTAGTTTAGTAGCTGCAAGCTTGCTAGATGCATCAGAGTGAACTTTGGGGGACAAGCATATCCACTTCAATTGACCACCCTGCTCTTGAGAGTCACTGGTCCCAGCAAACACTGTGAAATGAGTTAAGGATCAGTAAGACCTTTTAACAAGATACTACAAGAAAATGCAAGAGTTCTTTGTACTACTAATGCTGATGTGGAGCTTTTTGGTGAGATGATTTGCATTATCTTAACTTGAAAGATCTGGGATTGGGTTTTTATTGTGTACTAAGTTGCAATTAGTAATGTTAAATTCACATGTTAAGGAAAGCTTGTAACAGAATGAATTTTAAATTTTTGTTTATAGTTGTGCCAAAACAGTTTGCCTTCATGGTCAGGTATACTAGGGTACTGATTTCAGTGGTGCAACTTGTTGAGCCATCAGAATGGCTTCCCTGGGGGCTCCAGGGCCAGGAACAATTGTTCCTGGTTGTTGGAATTTTCAAAGGCCAGTTCTGAAGCTCACATGACCTCTGGGGGATAGACTAGGACACTCATCCCAATGTAGGTCGTCTTGTTCCAGGTCAGAGCAATCTATCCCAGCCTTGGAATGATTGCTTGATCTGGACTTGCTGATCTGGGCCACTGCAGGTAAATGCAGAAAGGTCCAAAGAAGCATTTCATTGCAACTGAGCTTTCACATTCACTATGGCAAGGCTGGGTTGAGTGGATACATCCAGGCAGGTGTCACTAACCCCTATATGCTATGAGCCTTCACATTATTAGGCTGAATTTCTTATCAGGATAATAAACAGCATCATGTATTGTAGGGCCTTCAGGAAATGTCTCTTTTTGGTAATGCTGCTTGTTTCACAGTAACATAAGCCATTTGCACATGTGCTGTAGAAGTGACTGCAATTGTTGAAGAAGTGATTTAATTTTCAGGAGACAAGAGGAAAGCTTTTAGTGGAATTTACAAAAGATGCTTAGCCAAACCATGCCTCCCCATGAGCTAAGGGGCAGTTACAAATGCATAAACATGAAGGCTATTGCAACTGCAATCTTCTGTTATTATGGAGGCCTCTTGAAAGCTATGGGATATCGTAGGATATCAAAATTTGAAGGACCTTAGAGCTGCCTCTGAGACTAGAGGTATTCTGTCTGTATCCCAAGGAACAAACTACTAAACTGTGGCATGACTCTAATGAATGTAAATAAAACAATTTAAAGTTAGAAAGTGTAGTAGCAGGGAAAGAAAAGATAGTGGACACAAATGTTTTGTTAGCATTGTAGCCTAAACTCTCTCAGATCAGTCCCTGCATCGCAGGCATAGGGCAATAAAGTATGATAGTTACGTTTTATATGGGAATAATGGATATAATTGTGAAATGTTAAAGTACCTGCGAGTTGTAGTTGCAGCAGACTACAAATGAAAGCAAAGTAGTCTACTGTCGTCGAAGGTGAAAGCACCAGCGAACATTTGGCTAAATCTTCCGATTTTCCAAAAGGACATTATAAAGTCAATAAAAGAGAGAGAGCATACAAGATTTATGTTCTGCAATAACCACCTAACTGGGTAAACAGCAGTGCCACTTGACAAACCATTCTGTTTTTGCTGACTGCACAATGTGGGTAGCAAAATCAGAGGCTGCATGTTTTAATCCACTTTCAGTCTACTTTCAGAGTGCGTGAACACATTATCAAAATCTTAAGCTGTTTTCTTTCAACATTATCTAACTCATAAAATCTACACTTGGGTTAGATAAAATGGAAGTAAAATGTCTAGTTATTTTGTTGTTGGGTGAGAAAAGCAGAGTAGAAAAGCCTCTTCTTCTTTACAACCTACACACTTGTGGACTAGAAGACTTTACATACAGTAGACAATTGTCCTCTCCTCTCTGTATAACACTTTATAGAGCACAGACATGTAAATGAATTTATCTGTAATTTAATTGTTTAGCTCTCTAAGTAAACCATGCAAATCACTTTAAGAATGATTCGTTACAAGGTAATTTACAAAGATTTTCAGAATAAAAACACACACCAAAGATACAACAGAATTACTAGGTTTTGTTTTTTATATATATATTTTTAAAAATATGTGTGTATCTAAATCAAACACAAAAATCTAGGAATCAAACACTCATTAGGAATTCAGTAAGAAGCAAGAGAACAGGGTCCTATAAAGCTCTTAAAACAAGATTTGGTTACCTGAAGGAACACATCTTCTCACATTAATTGTGCACCATCTACAGAGGTCCTCTGGGAACACTTCAGTGAGTGTTAATTTTTATAGACTCATAGATTACATAATGAGAAAAGGCCAATTAGATAGAATCCCAGCTCCTGTTATTTGTAGAAATCCACCAAAGCATCTCCAACCTCTTTTTAAATATATTAAATCTGAGTAATTAACACCATTGCTAAGATACTTCTACATTAATACCTCTTCCTCAGTATGTGACCAAAATCTCTCTTGTAATTTAAACTTATTGTTCATTATTTTACATTCTAGAATGAAAAGAGGATAGGTAAGCAAACTTCCACACACACATCTGTGCTCATGGCTTAAATAAAGCTTTCTGGTTCAGGAGTGGGGTGAAATAGTCTGGAGGCCATCTGTTCACATAGTCAGGCTGGCCTGGCTAAATTTCAAAGATGGGGAAAGAAATGCCCAGAAGCCCAAAATGTCTCTGGGCTCCAAAACAAGTTGCAGGCTACCATGCATCTACATATTGACGGCAGTAGTTGGGAGCATTGCCTGCCATGTGCAAAGACAGCTTGCTAGAGGTCCATGGCTAAAGCAGTCCCAAATGCAGATTCTTGCATCCAGAGGCCTTTTCGCACCAAGGTGAAGAGGCCTCAGAACGCTTCCCCCCGAACGGGTTGAGAACACTTTCCCGTTTGCATGAGGGCAGGTAAGGAACGCTTTGAGAGCAGTTCCCTTACCT
>MTQE01001134.1:49377916-49404236 GCA_014337955.1 Aspidoscelis marmoratus | reverse complement strand
ACTCATCGTGACCCCTCTGAAAGGGTAGTTCGACCCCCAAAGGGGTCCCATCCCCAGGTTGAGAATCACTGTTGTAGAGGCTCTTGGGGAAAATTGAGTTGACTTTGGTCACTTTGGCAACATTTACATGGAACTTTATAGGAGTTGGCTAGAGAGAGGAAGCATGACAGGTCCACCTTGGGCCCCATCCTAGGAGGCCATTCAAACAGCCTCTGCAATGGTTGTTCTGGAGGCTGCCAAAATAGTGTTTTTATGGCTGTTTTACAATCATTCACATACAACAGTTATGTTGTGCAGGTGCTCAGCTCTCTACTCATTTCAGATTAAGCATCCAAACTATTGTCCCAATTTCAGTTGAGTTCAAGGGGCTCTCAGAGTTTTAAAATCCTGCTGTCATGTCTCCCAACTGTGCCCAGAACAAGGAAATTTACAGTGGTTTGGGATGGGGGGGATAACACCTCCCCTGCAATCTTAGGGGAACCTGTTATCCTGGTAGCAACTTCCATTATTTTATTACACCTTCTTCTGAATCAACCTGCCTGTGCCTTAAGATCTTTAGGGGAGCCTTCCGGGTTGTCCCTTCACCCTCAGTAGTAAAAGGGGTGGGCACCTGAGAGAGGGCCTTCTCAGTGATGGCCTCTAGGCTATGGAATAGTCGCCCCCTTGAGGAGTGTCAGGCTCCTTCACTGTATATGTTTAGGAAGGCAGCTCTTTGCCCTGGCCTTTGATTAAATGGGAAGATACTGTCTCTTCCCGCTTCACGGACACTCTATACCAGACCAGCAGCTCATGTGTTGCCTATACACAAGTCGTTCATCCTGTATAGCAGCCTGGAATACTGCATGGAGCCTGTACAAGTGGTCCATGGCTGGAGTGGCTATGGACCATTTTCATGCCATAGCTCAGTTCAACTTTTTGACCAAGGCAGATACTGCATATTATTTGAAGTTGTGACTTCTTGGTAGATGAGGTGTTCCAGGGAGCCTGCTAGGCTAGGCAATCTGTCAACCCAACACAGACACAGCCTTTGATATTCTTTCACAGCATTTTTTTTAACCTCTTGTATAATGCTAGGAAGTGCAATGACATATAAGGGAAGTAATTGCCCCCTTTAGGTCAATTGCACAATGCGAACGAGACACAACCCAAGTAAAATTGTGCAGCTACCAAAGGTAAACCATATTATTTTACGTTTTGGGAGCATATTAGCAAGAGAGATAATATCTTACAGGGAGTGTAGGAGCAGAAATCCTTGCTGTATAGAAAAATGCTATATGAAGAACAACTGTGTTCTCTATTGATTTAGTACAATCATTTCTACCTTACCCTTCAGGCCATAAAGGAAGCTTGCACACTACATTAAAAAAGGAACCCATCAGATTCTGCCTAGATGATGGGAGATCCCTTCCTCATGTGTATATGTGTGAGTGTGAAAGCCCAGTTGTGATGGTTGATCACTGAGTTCTTCCCTCTCCTAAAATCTTTTCCAAAGGACAGTTCTTGGTAGGTGGCTTTGTAGTGAAGGGAGGACAGCTCTTAATTGATAGAATCACAGTGCTTTCAGTTTAAGACCTCCATATTTTTGAATGGTGGCGTGAAGCATTGATAAAATGGAAAGGTACTATATCTTGTAGCAAACACTCTGATGTTTCAGTGTCAAAGAACTGCATGAGAAGAAATCTGTCCCAACACCAAATGACCACTGCTAAGTTTCTCAGGTGTTGACAGTTTGATGTAAATGCCATTTGCTTTAAGCAACTTGCTATGCTTTTTGGCCATGTGAGCCCTAACCTTTCTAGAGGTGAATGTAATTTCAGATTTCCTAAAGTGGAATGCAAATACTTTATGCTAATCATTTAACTTCCAAATAAACAAGCAGATCAAGCATGGAACTAAAACCCAGCTTTAAGCCCTGGTACACCCTGTGGCAGGTTTTGTTCTAGACCGTGAGAGATAAAAAGGTAAGCTGCTGCATATTGGTTAGTCTAATGTATTCAGTCTCATTGCAATCTTGCAACCTCATGTTTGATTTTCTTATAAACTAGTAATTTCCTGAATGAACTAATACTGCCACAGTCACTAGTTGCTCTGCCTTACAGAGAAGTTTTTTTTATTATTGTTGTATGTGCAACTAAATTGAAATATCTTTCACTTGAAATATTGACTTTAATATCTCATTTGAAAAATTCATGAAGCCTTTGATGTTAAATCCATACTCAATTTAGCCAAATGCCATTAGAATATGCAATACGCCTGAATACAGAAAGCATTATTGTCTGTGTTTCTGTAGAAGAATTACATTTTATGACTATAGCGTCAGGATCCTTTTTGGACTTGGGCACAGGAGGAAAAGAATGAGGAAAGGCAGCACATTAGAAAGAAAATGAAAAGTGGTATTGATTAGGGCTCCCACTTACCCTCTCTTTTGCTTCAGTTCCTAAATGCATGGAAATCAGGGTTGTGCCACTGTGAGTAACAATGCTCTGTAATGAATGGAGCAATAGTTGGAAAATTAGTGTAAGCTGCGTTGATGGTGTACAGATGTTGCTCCTAGTAACTGTCATACATTTTCTTTTACAACTCCATTTCCATAAGTCTCTTTATTTCCTAATAGTATCATAATAGAAACATGACAATAGTTAATGATTTCACAAAACATAGAATGTAAAGAGGTAGAGCATTAATTGAAACTACAGCTAGAATGCATCAGAATATTTTCTAAGCAAACCATAACAAAATATCCCTTTTTGTTCAGGATAAAAAAAGGGGAGGAAAGGAAAGCAGAGAAGCAGGGTTTTTCCCCCTCAAAAAAAATAAAATAAAATAAAAATAAAATAAACCTGACAACTTAGGCTTTCAGCAGATTAATTTTTTAAGTAAAATATAACACTGGCAAATGTTGCAAAATCTACTGAGTGCTAATAGATTGGTATTTGCCTTTTGAAATTTATGGGCACTTTCTCCCCAGCTATCGATCAGATCTTTTAAAAAAGTAAACCACATCAACATTTTAGACAATAATGGCTTGAGAAAAAAAAAACTTTCATTTTTATCACTCTTAAAACCAGTGCCATGATCTTAGCATCTTTAGCAGAAATGTAAGAGGGCAGAATTACTGTAACCTCTGTTTCTAATGGACCCGGTTGTCTTGAGACTATTCTAATGTCTTGGGTGTAAAAACAATGTTTTGAGTTTGCTCCATTTATCTCAGAAATAGAAAGGAAGCTGTTGGTGCCACTAGGCAGGTGATCCTTATTTGACAATGCAGTTAGGTGCCCACAGAGCCCTGGGGGGCCATTGTGGGCAACATTATCAGTAAACAAGAAATGTAGTCAAAATGAAAGGCCTGTTATTTCCTGACTGCTCACCAGCACCATCTTCTGTCCAGCCCCTGGGCACTTAATGCTTTAGCTGCCTAAGTTCTAAGAAAGGGAAATTGACATCACATATTACCTTTACTATACAGCAGATATAAATACTTAGGATGTAATCCTGGTCACATTTTCTTGGAGCAAAATAAAACTTTCTCTTGAACACAAATTTATACTTTCATAACAACACGATGAAAAAGACTACTGGATTCTTCCATGTGCTTCAGTTCCCCTCTCTATGGGATTTTTTCCACTGTCACTAGAAGTATCCATTAAGTACCCATTAATGGGTACAAAAATGCCATTACATACCCATTTATGGGCACTTAATGGGTACTTTTAGTGACAGTGGAAAAACACCCTATAACTGTCACCATCACATAGTTTTCCTATGTTACTTCTTAGAGCACATAGCTTATGAACTTCAGTGATGAATTCTGAACATGATGAAGGCAATGGCTGTATCCAGACGCCACTTACCTATTCTGTTATATTTGGACATTCCAGAATAAAGCATAGATATTCTGGAATATCCATGCTTTATTCAGTAATACCCAAATATAGTAGAATAAGTAAGTGATGTCTAGATGTAGTCTATGTCTTTTCAAAGATAACACAATGACTCAGAGAAGCATTTCTTAGGCCCTTTCTGCACTGGGCCTTATTCTGGATTATATACTGGAATAGGAGCCTGGAATAGGAGCAGTAGTTTGTAATCCAGAATAAGGCCCAGTTAGGAAGACCCTTATACTAGGGTTACTAAGTAGGGATGTGCACTAATATTCATAACATTTGAAATCTGTATGAATTTCAATGAATTTGGACATTCAAATTTGGACCAAATGTTGGCACATCTGAAGACTGACATTTCAATTTGAATTGAATGTTTTGATAAATTCATACGAAGCTTCATATGGGATTTGTATGGGATTGAACATTTATATCAAATTTTAATCCTACCACATTCGAAGGGGATCTATTTGAACAAATATGAATTTTCTTGCCTTTGATTCAGTACAAATCAAATAATAATAATAATAATAAAATTCATGCAAATTCTTATTACCAAATGGAAAAGAAGGCAGAGTTCCTATAACTTTAAACCCAACACTAGTTTTAATTTTCTCTTTTGTAGAGTTTCTAAAGTTACAAGTAGGGATGTGGGGAAATACTAATAACATTTGAAATTTGTATGAATTTGTCCAAATTCGAATCAAACGTTGGCACATTCAAAGACTGACATTCAAATTTGAATGAAATATTTTGATACATTTGTACGAAGCTTTGTATAAGATCTGTATGCATTCGTATGGAATTCATATGGGATTGAACATGTGGGAATTTTCATGCATTCAGTACAAATTGAATTAAAAGAAACATTCGTGCACATCCCTAGTTATAAAAGCTTTGTCCTATATTCCATGTAGCAATCCTAATTTTCCCTATCTAATTCTTGTCACCCACATACTATATTAATGTTACAACCAAGTGCAGATTTGCTTGGGCTCTTTGTATAAAGGGCTGTGCGCTTCAGTAATTCTTGAAGTGGATGTTTCATGGAAGCACGATGGACCTGTTAACTGGCTTCAGATGGAGATGGCAAGGCATAACCTAAGAAGTTTCCTCCCTCCCTTCCTCCCTCCCTTCCACAGATGTTCATCTGACCTAGTGTCATGCCCTGTCCTGCCAGTCCGCCTTCCTCAGAGGAGGAGGATGTGCCTGCAACAGCACCACAGATGGTGAAGCAACCAGAGCTTGGCAGCACGGACGTTGTGGGTCAGCAGCCAGCACTGGGAGAGCTCTTGGACTCCTCTGGAGATGAGAGCTAGGAACCCATAGCACGCCCTTCCCTGCTTCTTCTTCGCCAGCAGAAACAATCCAAATGCAGATCACAGCGGTTGGCCCACCTGAGTTGGCAAGGGCGTGGTGCTACTTCCCCTACTTAATTGAGCAGCACATGCTGCACCGGTGTTGCAGAGAATGCTGATGCAACTCCCACCATGTGTGTGTATTCTGACTCTCAGACCCCTTGTGACTTTGCTGAACCTCTGCAGACCCTGACCTCGGATTGCCTGACTCTTGCTGTGACTTTGCCATATCTCTGGAACTCTGACTTTAGGATTGAAGTGACGCTGAGTACTTCTAAACCCTCAAAGGACTGCCGTAAGCTTGTACACGTGTATCTTGCCTCACTGCCCACAGCTGCCCGGGACACGACACCTATGTACAACTGTGCCAGTGCTGCTGTCCCAGAAGCTGGCTGAACCTTTCTACTGAAATTACGATGCAGTTTTCTCTGTTTCTTATTTCCTTTTCTCAGTTCTGAACTTATGTGAACTACACTGGCCTA
This sequence comes from Aspidoscelis marmoratus, assembly GCA_014337955.1. Classification (NCBI taxonomy): domain Eukaryota; kingdom Metazoa; phylum Chordata; class Lepidosauria; order Squamata; family Teiidae; genus Aspidoscelis; species Aspidoscelis marmoratus. The sequence continues at coordinate 49,398,515 of MTQE01001134.1, read as the reverse complement.
GCAACCATTTGGTCTTCTATTAGCAGATCATAGAATATGTCAGTTAGAGGAGAGACTAGTGCACAAAATTGCTAAAGTTCAGGCTTAAAATCCTACCGCATGAAGGGATCCATTACTCTGCAAAACAGACTGTTGTGCCATTGAATAGATTTTACAATCAACAAAATTGCTTTGAATTGAATGCCCTGTCTGAATCCTTTTACTTCCTATTTCATCCTGTTAGACCTGCCTTTAGGGGGCGACAGAAAACAAATCAGAATTCTCTTGTGTATATATTAGGAGAACAGCAATAATCAAATTCATCCCTTAGCATTTTGCAAACTAAATACACCCAGATCTTTTCATCACTGAACCTTTCCCCCAGCCCTTTAGTCATCCAACTACAGTCACTGAACTGTTTTATGTCACCTGATTCAACACTAATTCAAATGTTGAGGGGACTCAGAAAAATTGTGTATGCATTGAGACAATAGGCGGTGTGTATAAAAAAATGCAGGTTGTGTGTGCAGAAAGCTAAAAAGCTATCAATTTCAGACGTTGCTGTAGATGTACATGGGCAGGAGCTAATAGTAGTGACAAAGTCTGTGCTAGCCATGTCAACTAACTTTCTGAGATAGCTGAGACTGCTTCTTCCCCATGCCCTCCCAGCTATCACAATGGATTTGTGTATAATTTGAGTATATATTTTCTCCTGATACCCCATGATTTTTTACTAGATCCTGCACTTCCTTGAAATTTGCTTCTTCCTTCTAGTCTGTTATACCTAGAACATCACATGGTCCTAGAATGCACCGGAACCTCTTCAACTGTCAAATTATTTCTTATAATCTTCCTTTGGAGGGCATCCCCCCCACCTTTCCTTCTCCTGCAGCCTTAAATCCATAACAAAGTGCTCATATGTACAACTGTGGATTGATTTAAATCGATGAAATTTAAATAATTGATTAAATCATGGTTTAAATCACTGAAATGGAAATTTGAATCAAGTTTCTGACTTTTTACTTCATACATTTACTGAATAAGAGCGCATATGTAATTATTCTAGCAACCAGTAAAGCCTTAGCTAATAGGAACTGCAGTTCAAAGCTTCTGGTAATGCTGCCCACATGCCTCTTACATCACAGAATTAGATGATGGTTTATAACAGTCCTCTTGGCCTCTCTGCTTGTTTTGTGTCTATCCCAAGTTTCCACCACCTCATTAAGCTGTGTGCCCTTTGACCATTCCTCACCCTTCATCAGTGGTATCCCCAGAGATCCTTGAGTGCTTTTGAGTGCTTACTGGACTGTGTAATTCAATTGTAATATAGCCTCTTGGTTGTTTGGATGGATGGATGGATGGATGGATGGATGGATGGATGGATGGATGGAGGTTGTGGGTCTAGAAAAACCATTTGAGATTTGCATGACTGCAATGTGAGTTACTATACAAAATATATATAAGGATGAAGAGCAAGTACATAGCTACCTATGGGTGAAACTGACTTCTACTCAAAAGTCTGGTAACCAAACTGAGCTCTATAAACTACTATACCTCATTGTCTGGCTCAAATGGCTGCTGGCTTTGGAATTTATTGTTTGATCTCATTCTTCTTTCATTCATTGTTTGCCTCCACCTTGCTTTCTTTTCCAGTGACTCATGCTGACTTCAGAGGGCCATGAAAGTCAGTAGGTACCAGGGTCAGATAGTAGTAGACTGCTAGACAGATCAAAGAACGTGTTGCCACTGTTGTTGGGCAAGAAACATGTTAGAAATAATATAAAAATGGTACTAAAAATAACCATTATTAGTGTAGTGTACTGATATCACTCCTGGAGTATTGTGTAGAGATCTGATTGCCAAACTGAAAAATCCAAACAGGGTTCTAAAGAAGGCAACTAAGCCCCCATGTAGAGCACATAGATCCTCACATTATGAGGTCATGTCTCCTGTTGGTCTGCTCTGTTTGCTCAAGGCAGAGACAGATCTGGATTAATTATTCTCATTTTACCATTTTCAGAGCTGGCAGCTTAGCTCTGGAATTGAGTAGTCACTTCTGAAGAGGAAGGACCCTGAAAAAGACTTCAGAAGTGGGCCTTTCTCAGCCTGGTGCCTGTTTAGTGCAGGCACATAGATGCTCCCACTGTGGTGAGAGTACCTGAGACCCTCTAGTGACTTTCTCAGAGCATTTTACTGTGGTTAGTACTCCAGGTGCATAACGGGCAGTGCCCTGGGGCTGCCTGCTGCTAGTGGGTATGGATGATCTCTTGGATTGCAAAAGGAAAACTGAGTTTGACAAAGAAAACTAAATAGTGCAGCACCGAAATAGAAGCAGGCAGCTGTAAGAAAGCTGTTGGGTTGTTGGAATATACAGCAGGAAGTATATGAGATATGTAAGGCTGCCTCCTGACTAACCATATAAATGCAAAGTTTTATCAAAAAGCACAGTAAACTCACTGCGCAGGGAAGACTGGTTGTCCAGACTGGAAGGCAGCTCCATAGTCTCCTCTATTGGAGCTGCAAGAGTTGAGGCGTTGCACGTTGCCACGTGGATTGAGGCAGCCAATCAGATTTTGAGCTGCCCTTTCTGGTTAGGCAGTGCCTCACCTCCTTTTCTTGCCATCCTGCCTGGGACAGAAGCCAGAAATCATGTCCATACAAGGAGTTCAGAAATCATGTATACATTCCAAAAAGTAACTATGACAAATTTGACAGCAAACAGCCAATAAACGTTCCAAAGGTGAAACTAGAAGAATCAAAATCAAGTAACTTACTGATATGAATACGTGTTTCTGTCTGGAAATATCCATGCTTTGTTCAGGAATATCCAAATATAGTGGAATAAATAACTGATGTCTACATTCAGCCTCAGTCTTCCAGCTACATTCTCTGAAACCTGCAGATAGGAATAGAATCTGCAACATGATGCCTTTCAGTCATAGGCTTGGTTCCCTAATATCTCAAGGAAGACCTCCTGCCATACAAAACTGTTATGCCTTAAGATCTGCCAGGGAAATGCTGTTGGATGTGTCACCACCCACAGATGTTAAAGAGGTTGGGACAAATGAGAAGGCCTTTTCCTGAGGTCGTAGAATAGCCTTCCATCTGTGTTATCATACATGTTTAGATGGTTGGTGGAGATGCAGCTTTTTACCCTTGCCTTTGACTGACTGGTCTATCCTCCCCTCCTGAGAACTGTAAATTAATATTAAGTAATTCTAACTGCTATACATGAGTGATTTTAATTAACTTGGTCTTGTTTTTAACCCGTTTATCTTGCTTTAATCTCTTGTAACCCATCCTGAAATCTTTGGTATAGAATGGGATATAAATGTAAATAAATAAGTACATACATAAATAATGTATAGACCTGGCTATGTAAGATACCATAGTTGATGGTATCTAAAGTTGCTGAAAGATCAAGAATGACTGTCAGATTTATGCTACTCCTCTTCCTCTCCCAATAAAGGCAATCCATCAGGGCACCAAAGCTGATTCAGTATACACAGAAATCATTTTGTACCAATCAGTTTCTGATGTACAGGTAGTGCAATTTCAACTTTAGAGCATTCAAATAATGATGGTGTACAAATAATTAGTAACGGTATGCAAATTACTGCCGCAACTCTGAAGATGGTTCTCGGTTTTGATATCTGGAAAAAAAGAAACAAACTGATGTACATATTCTATATATAGTTGCTATGTGCTGCTGAATCTGATGAATGACAACTTATTAGAGAAATACATTTTGCAATGCTTGAAGACTTTGCTTGAAAGTGCTTTGCATATCTTGTTATTCTGCTGTAAATTTGACTTGAAAATCTTAAGAATATACTAAATAATGAGCCACTATGGAACAGCATATAAATGCACATATAATGTAATAAATTCAGTCACGTACTTTGGTAGGCGACATCATGTGAACACATGTTGGGGCATGTGCGTTTGCAGTTTCTTGTGGGAAATAACACTGGCAATGACTGATAACTTTTCCACATTCTTGAACAAGGTGGAGTTTGGCTTCCTTTAAAAGAGACTTCTATGGCTAGTGTGAGTCAACCAGGTAAAATAAGGTGGTGTATTCAGGACTATGTTATTAAAGAAATTGGTTTCTTTCTTGATTTCATGTCATTGTAGTTCAGCCATTCATTTGTTCAATAAACAGTTTGGTATGTTCTGGGAAATAATGAATATTGATCAACCAATCGATTACTTATTAAGAAACAGACTAAGGGAAATTGTTTATCTAATCAATTTTAATTTTTGATTTGTTATTTATATTTTCCAATTTAATCCACCCCCTTCTTCAGACTTCAAAGCCACTAAGTAAATCAGGGCTGAGTATCTGGAAAGAAGAAAAATAGAGATCTTCAGGAGAAAACACAACACATAGACAAAAAGAGCAAGTGTGCTTGTTATAGATCTTGCTGGTTGTTTGTAACAGGGGGGTTAGGGGAAATATCATTGTAAAGTGTGGGAACATTATTTCAAGCATTTGTAGTTGATGGAATGCAATGTAAACTAGTTAACAAAATTTCTTAGTCAGTTTGATTGCTATTTCTTATATAATTGAGCCCTGACACTTAAACTACAGCCAGCTGTCAGAGAGAAGCTCATCCATCAATGCTGTGCCAGTTAATTCTCCAGGATGTAGCCAGAGCAGGCACAAAGAAAGGAAGTGAAGCTCCAAGTAGTTTTTCTTCAAACCAGTCAGATGACAGGTCTGGTAGAAGAACTATATAAAGAACTGCTGTGGTGCTGTTTCTCAAGGATATTCATGAAGATGTTGTGGTAGCCAAGGAGTTTGGATTAAACATGATATATATTACAAAAGTTAGAAGTTAATGGAAGTGAAGATTTACAATGGAACATTACTGTCTCATTTCTGACAATAGCAAAATATGCAAAATGCAATAAGTAGACTATATTTCCATGATCAAATAGATCTTTTCTTTGAGAATGCTTGGGAGAGAAAGATAGACCAGAAGGGGACTGTACTATCTTAAAAAGCATTGTGGCTACTGATACTGTTACATATGGATCTTTGATTAGGCATCATCGGTCCTATGCCCACCAAAAGATGTCTATGTCAGTTCTGTAAACTCATCTAAGTGTCTTTTTATGTCTCTTATCTTTAAAATGACTCTTTGAATGGGAGTAGGGGTATCCCGCAGACTGGTAACATTTGTCTGCCCTATTTCTCACCTTGTTGTCTGGTTGAGCATCTTAGGAGTCTATATACAGCTTAGCAAATTCAGTGCTAAAGGTAATTAGGAAGTGAATAGAAAATAATTTGGCAAGTGGCATTGTAATTCCTTATAATTCTATGGTGAGGCCATGTTTGGAATATTGTGTATAATTATGATCATCATGCCTCAGGAAGAATATTGTTGAACTGGAAAAAAGAGAGAAAAGGGAACAAGAATGATGAAGGGCCTGGAATATCTCCCTTATGAAATCTGGCTGCAATGTCTTGGCTTTTTTAAATCCTTGAAAGACAGTGTTGAAGAGGTGACTTGAGTAAAGTATACAAATACATGAATGATGTGGAAAGGTGAATAGAGAAAAAAAATCCTTTCTCTGTCTTACAACATTAGAGTCTACTCTTTATGAAGCTGATAGGCAAGAGTGTTAGGACTGACTAGGGGAAATATTTTTTCATCCAGTTGGTCATCAGTCTATGAAATTTAATTATAAAGGAGGTGGTGAGAGCACCTGGATAGCTTTAGGAAAGGATTAGAGAAATTCATATCAATGGCTATTAGACATGATGCCAGGTTGGAAAAATGGGCGGGATGCCTCTGAAGGCCATTTGCAGGGAATGAAGAGCAGGTGAAGGTTTTGCCTTTACTTTTTGGTTGAGAATTCTGAGAAGCAATCGGTGGGCCATTCTCACTGTCTGAAATAGGAGGCTGGCCTAGCTGGGCTGTGGCCTGATCCAGCAGGACTCCTTTTATGCTCTATTTTATAATGAAACAGAAGTATTTTTTGCATGGTGGCAAATGGATCCCATGGTGCTGTGGGAACTTCAAAAATAACCATTTTTTGGTGCCATGTCGGCATTTTGTTCTGTTATTTAACAAAAGCACAAACCAGGGCAGCGTGGGGAGGAGATTTCTACCTATAACTCTCTCTGGTGGCTGCTACTACTTGGTTCTCAGAATGGTTCTAGTACTCACAACACCTTGGGACATTTTTGGAACATTTTCAGAATATTTGTTGTGAATGTAGAAGAATGCAGAAATCATTCTAGGCGTACCTTTAGTTCAAACACAATCCATATTTGCACAGTTTGCATACTCTGCCACCGTGAAACTCTGATAAGGGCTCATTGTGTGTGGCAGCAAGCTGTTGCCACAATAGGAGTGGGAGAATCAAACCCAAGCAGTCTTTCTTGCTGTTTGGAACCAAATTCCCTGGCCAGGGTCACTGACCAGGGACTAAATACTGATCTGGAAGTCAAGCTAAGAGGCTTGGAACTCTGAATTTAGGGTCAGAATGGGGCACAATTCCCCCATGCCACTTCAGTCATCACAAGGCTGCATCTGAGTTGGTTGTATGTAGGCTTTCATGGCCAGATTCAATCTCATTTGTAGCAGTTTTTGGGCTGTCATGCCGTGTTCCAGGTTTCTTCTGTGAACCTAAGCTTTTGTATGTAGATACCATATTGAGATTGCACCTGAGTTGTTTCCCCCACTGTCATAGGAAGCTGCCCATTTGGCAAGTGGAATGGGAAGCAACAACAGCTGGTCTAGGGATATACATCTGGTCTATTCCTTGCTGACCCTGTGTTGTCCATTATGGGATGCAAAGGGTACTCCAACCACAGCACCCTCTCTCTCTCCAATCACTGTCCAAATTAATGCTAAAATATTACATGTGTGTTTGATTTATGATGTTGCTTGCTATTTCATCACATAATCAGTTCCCAGATTGATTCATGAGGAACCATGGAAGGTTTAGCACAAAGGGAACCAATTGTATAATGCATCACATGGTGATCTCATACTACAGACACAACATGAAAAATGATAATATACAGTACACCTGTGAACACTCCAAATACTCAGAAAATGAAGCCTGAAAGCTGAGTAGTGGGTACCATGGAAGTACTGCATGATGACACAGTTTGAGATAGCCACATAATAACATTTTTGGGGAGGGGGGATTAAAAATATTGCATGAATTGGCTTTCTGTGTATGCCTGAATGGCTGCCTAAAGGGGCTGAGAAGTAACCTTGTGACTGGGATTTAATTAAGCAATTACATGATTGCTTCACAACTGAAGAACATCAGCATGGGCCCACTTATGTTCTTTGCAAGCTTCTTCTGTCTTTTGAAATAACTCAAAGTGATCAAGAAATTGGAGCTTTCTCAGTAAATGTATAGGTTCCATAAACACATATAGTTACTGATGGACACCATACAAAAATGATGGTTCATTTTGGAATTTGCATTATGTTTTGATTCAGGTTCCATTATTGTATTAGTAAATGAGAAATATGCACAGAAACAGTGGAAAACAGTATCACCCCGGGATAGGAAATCATCTTTCCTTTGCTGTTTGCCGCATATAAGCAAAAGATCAATGTTAACAGCTTTCCCAGTAATTAATTATCTTTTATTCTGATTTAAGTGCATACGTTTGCTACTTCTTACTTTGATGATTTTTTTTAAAAGAAATCCCTGTGTCTTAAATAAAGGATGGATAACCTCTCCCAAGCAGGGGTTTACTATGCTGTTCAAGGGCTCTGAGGGGAACTTATGGAGGCATGGTGGCTGGATGAATGTTAATCCATGAAGATGCCACACTCATCTGGTGCACACAATGTACCGTGTGGGACAGGGATATGTAGTCCCTGCATCCTCTGGCACATTCACAGGACCATAAAGGTTCTGTGCAAACATTCAGCACCCCCTTGTTACTGCATGTGGTAAATTGTGCACTGAGTGAGGCATTGAATTTGATGAACTTTATACTGAGCAGTCCTTTGGATCTGATGATCTCTACGGACCTTTCCAGTTCTGTGATGCTATGATGATAACAGCCAAAGCTGTAAAATTGTCTCCAGGTGTGCCAACGGAAGAAGGAGGTTGAGACATGACAGAATGAATGAATCATAATACAGTGGTACCTTGACATACGAGTTTAATTCATTCCGTAACCTTGCTCTTATGTCAAATCGCTCGTATCTCAAAGCAATTTTCCCATTAATCCATTCCAGCTCCCAAAACACCACCTCAGTTGTTTTTGTTATGTACTGTACTGTATTTACATACTCGTATCTCAAATCTTGCTCTCATCTCAAAGCAAAATATCACTCGCTCGGCAGCTTGTATCTCAAAACACTTGTATGTCAGGGCACTTGTATGTCAAGGTACCACTGTACTAACCCTTGAACAATTGCTAAAAATTAATGGAAGCAAATAAGTCTATGGAAGACCAACTTAAGATGTTTCCTTATCACATTTACCTTGGGAAGCCAAGCTGGATCCAGTGCCATGATTTCCATAGTACAATAAAATTGCCATTTATCCTTCCAGAACATTGACCATTAACTCTTACCTCTTTTAGTCTGCAAATAATATGTGTTTGCCTCTAGCCCTTTCCTCAAAAGTTTAGCTTGTCTTCTGGTTGCATCACAAATATCATGGCTGCCTGCAGACTGCAAGAGGAAATTGTGGGATCTTTAGATTCTGCAATTGTCTCTTGCTGCCATTGCCAAATGGCAGGAAGCAATCTTAGGACAATCCTGTGCTCTTATTCCAACCTCTGGCTGTTAGCATTATTGTGGCTGTTCAAAAATACCTGGATATTAGCAAACTCCCATTTATTTCCATTTGTATATTTACCATGCTTGCTAGCATCCAGGTATTTTTGACTAGCAACAATAATGTGAAGAGCCAACAGTCAAGGTAAGAGCCCAGGACTGGAAATGGTATTTTGAAAAACCCAGTGTCAGTGCTGGATATATTTAGGAGTGGGTCACAAAGCATTATTAGAAGAACTATCAGGGCTTTGCTAAAAGTTGGTTTAGGGGCTGATCAGCTTAAATTTCCACACAGGCAGGTTGAGATTAGTTGAGGCAAAATTAACTTTGCACCCAAATAGCAAGCTAAATTGGCAGTGTTGGCAATCAGTGGGGGTTAACAAAGTTTGAAGGAAGATCAAGTAATAAGGCTTAGAATAACCAATTTAGACATATAATTCGATGAACAGCTAACTATGCCCAAACAGATTCCAACACCACTCCTCCTTCTTTCTCCTATTACTTGGACTTTGCAGGAGTAAAAAAACTTTAACAGAACAAATGAGAGTAATCCCCAATTGATGTCTGTGAGGCAATGATGAGAGGAATGGAAGGTGATGATTGGAGGTAGGAGACTTATTTTTTAAATTGTGTGACACACTTATTTTAGTGCTTCTGTCAATGGGGCATTTCTTTACAAAGAGACACTCCCAAACTGCCCTGTGTGATCACACCCATGGTTTAAGGAACTCAAACAAGTGGATGTTGCCACTCTGACTTTAAATGAAGAATTATTTTTATAAAATGTTCTCTGACTCATCTGTAACTTTTAAATGGCTTAAGCTTGAGATCTAGATTAAATTTTTTTCAGTATAATAATGCATGTACAGAGCTAGACAGTTTTCCTGATAAGGTTAATTTTTTTGTTATTTTTAACCAGTGCCTATATATTTTTTTCCTAAGTAGAATAATAATGTTTGCCTGGATTTACTTTGAATAAAATTCAGTGGCAACTTTGTAGGACTTTACATATTCCTACAAGTCAATTAACTGATTGTATTGGATTCACTTCAGTTTCCCTTAAAACTTTTACAGATGTTTACCCAAGGGACAGCCATCCAGTTCATTGTGAAATCCACATTAGATGAGATCAGGTGGCATATCTAAAATGAAACCAGTAGTTACCGGTATAATGTACAATCTTCCATCAGTTTTAGGGCTCTGTTATATTAATAATTTTAATGGCTGGTGGGATTTTCTTTTATTTTGAACTGTATTTGTACAAGCTAATCTGTTCTTGATGAGTGCACTCACATAAAGTTAATGGGAGTTCAGTCTGCTACACCCTGTGGGATGGTGGCATTCCCCAAGCGGGAGACGCGGCTCAGTTATTATTTTGTTCCTTCATTTTCTGCATTCTCATATTTCCCATAGCATTCTAATCTTCTCCAGATGAGTGGAATTGCATCCCTTTTTGCTTGACAGCCAAAGACAAACACTGAGCTGTCCAGAAGATAGAGTGCCATTTTATTCCTCTGTCGAAATGAGATGGGCAAAATATCAAGAAACACTCAAGAGGAGACCTCTGCACCCTTCCAGTTATTCTTGTTGAAACAATACTTTTCTAAAAAAAAGTTGTTTCAAAAAATTTTCTTTAAAAATCTGCATATATAATGAATTCATTTTACTTTTATTTTAGATAGCCATTTTTTAAAAAATGCATAAATCTCTTCCTGTGAGTTATTTTGTTTGTCCCACTTTTTCTGCAGTGGAAAAGTGGCTTTCAAACTGGTAAACAACAATACAATGTCAGAACAGCATAACTGAAACCAACAAAATAGAATCTCACTGAAAACAATTGCATTTAATGCACCACAAAAAACTGCACTCTACTTAGCAGCTACATCCCCATTGTAATAAATGAATCCCAAAGACAATAACAAAAAGAAGACAACAACAGCAAGCTAGATTGATGAGGTAAGAGTCTAGAAAAGGGAATGCCAACCACAGTCAATCATACTGGAATAGGTGGACCAATAGTGTGCTTTGATAGAAAGACGAGTAGCTCATCCACAGCAGGGGGTCTTGTAATCTAGCTGGCACTACATAATAGCCTTTGTCTCCTTATTAGAATTACTTAGTAATAGTTGGCAGATTACCAAGTTCCCAGATGAATAGCTTTAAAAAAAAAATCACAAAGAAGACATGTAAAGAAAGAAGTAAAACTTTCCCCTTAAAAAGCCCTTTTTCACACCACGTTCCATAGTTATTTAATACCATGTAGAACTGTTTTCCCCTTACTCCAATCAAAAGTTTAGTTATCCCCATTCTCTTAATCTTCTGTGGCTTGTGGCAAGGTCTTGTGAAAATTTCTTTACCACAAACTCCTTTCTGATTAGAAATGGTGAACTTATGAAATGAGGCAGAAAAGTGCCTCAAGTTTTACAAGTGCCAATCTTTGAACTGTCTTACTGCACAAGTATGACTAAATTTGCCTTCTCTAGAAGCTTTTTAGAAATGGATGACTACCCATTTGTACTAAGGCATCCAGTGCCATGTTTAACGTGTATCACTTGTTCTCCAATCATCCTAGCAACTACCTGTTTATTTTTTACTTTCTTTGCTAAAAAAAGGCAGTGCACAGAATTGCAGTAAAACAAAATATGTTTAATGGTAGGTGTGATGCCTGCTTTGAGCAGGTAAGGTGTTAATCAAATGACTGAATCCAGTATGGTGCTGGAGAGCGGTTGACAGGGGGTGTGGCCTTGATGCATACCCTGAGGGTGGGGGGAAGGATGCTCCTTTGCTGTGTCCAATCAGAATCTGCCAGCAGTAGAATATTGAAGCTCACTGAGTAGAAGCTAGGGGTTCTTTCCTGGGGCAAGCTCATGGGTGAGTGGGTCAGGGAGAAACAGGCTGATCATAAGTGATGCTCGGGGGGGTAGCATGGTGGGGGAGTTTTGGGCGAAGGATGACAACTGGGAGTCTTTGGTACTGGTTAAGGAACTGTGTTTTATTCCAATTTAAAGCGAGTTACAGTGCACTATATCTTCAAGAGTTGAATAACTTACCTGAGTTGCATACAAGTTCAAAGCTGTTCTCTTAACTGAGCTATTGTAAACAATAAACATATCTTCTTTGATTACTTACTCCTGTACAGATGTATTTATTAGCTTAACACTCATTCTAAAGGGACGAAAGGGTTCTTGGCAACCCCGGGCAGCAGAGTTACTTTCTTGCAACATCTTGCGGCGAAGCATTACTAGAGTATTAGAGTAGACATTAGCGCTAATATGAGTGCTGGAAACCTGACTTAGGCTGTTTCTGTGCTAATCTGGCTGGAGTGGTCCCAGGGTCAGGAACTGCCCCACAGTCCTAGAACAAGTGTGTTGTCATTCTCTGTACTGGTCATTAAAGGCCAGTGTTCAGGTAGGGAAAGAGATTTTGGGATATGATGTTGGAACTGGAGCTGAAGGGGTAATGGGAGAAGACTTCATGCTTATGAGTTGCTCTCAATCAGTCAGGGCAAAGCTGGGTATCCCTACTCGTATTCCAGGAACCAAAGGACAAGCTGTGCATGCATGTGGCTAGAGATGTACTGTTAATATCTTTTGAGGCTTTACCCTGAGTTAAAGTTTACTCTAAAGTGATTGGTTTGAGCTTCAATAATTAAGCTACTGCACTATATCTAATACAGATACTTCAGTACAAAGTCTGACTTGTCCAATGAAGTTAAGATAGCTGTGTGTCCATGTTTGAGCTAGCCAAATACAGGTACAACTGAGCTTCACCTGGTCAAACAACCAAAGAAATATACTGTGAAGGCTCATAAATTGTATGAATCTTGTGGTGGCAGGTTAATAATTAAAATAAGAGTTATATAGCTTTGTAAAATAACTGTTTAAGAACTTGCTAGACTTATATGTTAAATATTTGTTAAATATTTGTTAAATAGGTTATAGGTATTTAAAACCATGATAGTTCTAATAATGCTCAGTTGACATGTGGGACATTGTGGGTGTTTTTCCACTGTCACTAAAAGTACCCATTAAGTACCCATTAATGGGTATGTAATGGCATTTTTGTACCCATTAATGGGTACTTAATGGGTACTTCTAGTGACAGTGGAAAAACACCCTGTGAATGACTAAGTGAAAAAATTCTCAGGACTTATACTCTTCCTGTTTTTATCTAGATGTGGTCTTAAAAATATGCAATCCTGCCATAAACTCTCCTACAGTTTTGATATTTAGGCCTCCTACTTCAAAATGTTCATGTTATAAAATTTTGCAAAATTCAGTCTAATCTGAACTTTTTAAAAATTCAGGGACATTTTAATTGAATGGATCAGTTCCTGTATTTTTTTTAAAAATGCAATATTTAACTATATTTCAGCTTCTATCAAATTTTGAACACATCCATATTTTGATGACATGTATATTGCTTTCTTAGATGTCATCAAAGCTGAACTTACCACCAATGATGGAGAAATACTCCTATAGTCATCGACAGCTTTTCATGCAATCCTCACATTGAAACTTGCAGCAGGAAACAATTCATGGGATGGGGGACAGAATAATTCTAGTGAATAAGACTACTTTTTAACCCAGGAAAATCTTTTCAAAAGTCATGGGTCGTCTTATACACCGGGTGTTATCTTCTTATACGGCAAGTACATTCCAAACTCTATATTTTAACTGGAAAAGTTGGGGGTCATCTTATACACCCAGTCATCTTATACGCCGGAATATACAATAGGAAAATTCCTGTTGGATTTTGGCATTTCCTCTTCTCATGTATAGAAATAGAGAGCCTCCTAAATACTTCTTTTGATATGCATATATAGTATACAAAAGGGTTAGTCATATCACCTATTAGAAGACTCAAGTAATATCTATGAGTATAATGACATTTCTAAATAGTATGTATGAATTATAAATATATCCACTTAGAATATAGATATTAAAATACATATCTAATCCATTTATGACACCTAATTTACAAATCTGGTCTAAATGGAGAAACTGTCTCTTTAAATATCTATCAGACTACTATTGATATTTCTGGTACTAACCAACACTTACCAGACCATCTAGTTTATTTTAACATTCCATACAAAAATTTGTTATGAACGGGCATGCTTTTATAATATATAAAATTCTAGTAAATCTAAAATATGACAACAAAAATACTTTGGAGGAATTTTGGGAGTCAAATATACATACTCAAATTGAGACAGAGAAATTTGATAAATTAAGAACAGACACCTATCCATGTACAGTGGTACCTCGACATACAAGTGCCCTGACATACAAGTGTTTTGAGATACAAGCCGCCGAGCGAGTGATATTTTGCTTTGAGATGAGAGCAAGATTTGAGATACGAGTATGTAAATACAGTACAGTACATAACAAAAACAACTGAGGTGGTGTTTTGGGAGCTGGAATGGATTAATGGGAAAATTGCTTTGAGATACGAGCAATTTGAAATAAGAGCAATTAAACTCGTATGTCAAGGTACCACTGTAGTAAAATTTCCATAGATGATATTACACTTCAGTCCTAATTGCGAAAATGTATTCATGCATGTCTCCAAAATGATGGTGAGGATGTCAGACTACAGGTTCTTATAAGCACATGTGGTGGTCTTGTTAAAGAATTTTGGGGAAGAATTAATTCTGAATAGGATACTTAGAACTAATTCACCATTGAGCTATACTTCATATTTATAGAAATGAAAATAAATTGATTACATATAAAACCTTGTTAAGTCGGAAAGATAATGAACAACTTAATATACATTTGTGGCATTATAAGCTAGCAGTCTTTGAATTGAAACTGCATCAAATTAATATCACAAATGGAGTATCCAAGAAACTGATTGCTTACATAGAAATATGGCAGCCTGTAATTAATGCCAAACCAATAAATAATGAAAATATCATGTTTCCAGCACTGCTAATTTTACTACTGCTTAAAAAAGAAGTGTGACTATAAAGGAAAGTAAAAGGATTTTACTTTTACAGTTATAGTAAGTATACTGTTCAATCTGTTTAAATTTTTTTTAATTTAAAAAAATTTTTATTTGTTTTTTTTAATATATAACAACAAACATCAAAAACCCACAATATAAACCAAATATACACTTTTGAGGATCGCATAGTCCATACAGTTCAAGCAAGATTTATCCAGTACAGTCTAGAATGGAAAATCTGGAAAGAGCATCAATATTAAATTTTAATCTTAATACATTTACTTTGTAGTTATTTAATTATTCCTAAGTAGGGATGTGAATGGATATTTGAAAATTTGACAATCCGATTTGAATTCGATGAATATTGACATTCAAATTCAAATCGGATCTTTGAAAATCCAAATTTTTGAATTCGAATGGATTTTAGATTTTTGAAATCTGGTATGGGTTTTTGAATGATTTGACTGAATAGAATGTCATATATTGCATCCGATTATTGTGTTTACTTGCACTTACAATATGGGATGCAAATGCAATAAAAATGGGATGTGCGCAGATTCAAATATTGGATACGAATGTTCCTGACATTTGTATTTTTGAGTTTGAATTGGATTTTTTAAAATCCGGATTTTTGAATTTTGAATCGAATATTCGAATCGACTCGAATACGAATGCAAAAAATGCATTCGTGCACACCCCTATTCCTAAGTACTGATGGACATAATTACAGTAATATTGTACATAAAAAACTAATTTAAAAAAATCTTTTTTAAAAAAAGGCCCAAATTTCGCAAATGCCCCATTTGGGACACACCTGAGATCTTCTCTGCTGTTGCCAAAATGAATGGGTCTGTAATCTGCTTGGTGGACCCCCTCAGGGTTGTAAAAATGGGGTGATGAGCAAAAGCTTATTTCCCCTTTTTCCATGTGAGTTTTGTCAAGCTGTCTCTTTGCTATTGGTGTATGCTTATAATCATCCTACATTTTAATTTGAACTCTTTCCTATCTTTGTTATCATAGCATGCTTTTACCCTATTTTTCTGCAGACTCTTAAACATCCATAACTAAAAGATCCAGGTATTTGAGATTGGGGTCCTCCCTGGGATCTGGTCCTTGAAGATCTGAATCTCCAGGAGGACCCCATACATTCACACAGACCCGCTAGCACCCTGATGGAATGGGTGATAAGCAGGGCACCATATGGATGCTAGGCCAACCATTCCGATGCTCCATTTAGCCCAAGCCAGAAGGGCCACTAGTGGTGTGGCACAATTGGCCAGGACCAATGCTGCTCAAGGTGTCCTCCTGCCGACAGAGGTATCAGGGGCATAGTGGAGGCAGCAGAGGTGGTGATTGCAGCTTCATCTGTCAATGTGGTTGCCGCTGTCACCACTGCCATCACCATGCCCTCCCCTCCAAGGAGGCTGCTTCGTTGGTGGAGCATCAGGGTGGGCTGTGAGGGCAGCAGGCACTTAAATGGGGGGTGATCGTGCCTGCCAGCTGAAGCAGGTACCTGGATGCCAAATCTAACCATCATCCTGCACAGAAGAGGACAGTAATCAAGTCTCTAATGGAGAGAGCCACTAAAATAGCAGTACTGGAGCAATGGATGCCACACAGCAGACATACAACAGAGCCATCAACCCCAACAGACACTGAAAACAACAAGAACAGGAAGATGAAACTGGGAAAAAAGCTTTCCTACCAAACATCCTGCAGGTAATGGACTGCATAGGCAAGATACTACACAAAAAAGGTATGCACACAATCTATAAGTACCACCAAAATCAGTCAAATGCTAAGATCAATGAAAAACAAATTCAACCATCACACTCCAGGCATTTACAAAATACTGTGGGAATGCAGGAAGGTATATGTAGGAATGACCTCATGCACAATCGAAAAAAATGGGAACATGAAAGAAATAGGGATGTGCATGGATTATCTGTGCATTCAGAATCTGGACGAATTGACTATTTGAAGGGCCTAACTGTCCACGAATTGGATAATCCAGTATCTGTAGAAGCTAAGGTTACTGGATGCACCGGGGCATCCCTCCCCTGGCCACCCTCCCCTGAAACCTCCCCCCCCTCAGCCTCCCTGCTCCCCCTTACCTGCTCCGCATGACTGGAGCATTCAGCCATCAGTCATCGCTCAATTCCCCTTGTGTGTGGGCGTGTCAGGGACAGACTACCCGTCAATCAGCGGCATGCCTGAGATCCCATGGCTGCCGTGGTGCTGCTGCCTCACTCAACATGGAAACATCCTGCTGCCTCACTCAACATGGTGACTTCCTGCTGCCTCATTCAACATGGTGACTTCCTGTCCCACCCACATCTGTTCCCACTCCTGTCTGTGTCTGGAAGCATCCTCCTTTGATGCACAATTTCCACGCTGGAACGGATTGAAGACCTAATTTTTCAGGTCTTCCTGGAAACCGAAATTAGCAGCACCTAGACCCCATTAGCGACAGATCTTGCATGAGGCTGTGCAGAAGCTGTGTCCTCGAAGGGGCCCTAATCTGTCCCACTGTGTGGAAGGTACCTTGCACATGTGTCCCATATCTGTCCTTATTGTGTGCTTTAGCAGCCAGCGCAGAAGCACCCACTGAAAGCTTAGGTTCTCAGATGAAGAAACCTGAAATTAACATGGTCTGAATTTTTCTTTTTAAAAAGCTTTGGTGGAATTATATTAGCACCAGGTGGTGAATTGAAAATGGAAGGGTAGGGGGACCATCCATTCATATATATGATGTTACTCTCCACTGATTGATAGACTGAGAAGTACCTCTGTCTGTAACCTTTAAAAATCCCATGGCTATTAAAGCATTTATTAGCAGGATGTGCTAAACTGGTTCATTTTTGAACCAGTTCAATTTGAACTAAGTGTTTCAACCGTTCGGAATTCAAACTGATCATGCTGCTAGCTTGAGGATGCACATTTCTTGTGTATTTTTCCTCCCAAAATGGGATCATTCCAGCTCAAATAGGTTCAAATATGAACCAAACTTCCTGCCAATTCAAAGGAGAAGTTCGAATCCAAACTGAATCAAGGGTTGTTTGGTTTACTTTGAGCAGTACATTTTAAGTTTGTTTGTACACATCTCTGTTCAAAAGGAGAAAATTTGCCTCATTTCCAAAACCAGCAACTAAGGCTAAACTCAACCTCCCAAGGACTCCATTGTCTTTTTAAAAGTGTAGACACTCCAAAACTATCTACCTATTCTATGGCATTAAATTGTGTGTATGGGTGTTTTTCCACTGTCACTAGAAGTCCTCATTAAGTTCCCATTAATGGGTACTTAATGAGGACTTCTAGCGACAGTGGGAAAACAGTCTATGTACGCAGGTATGAGCACATATGTTATTTGTGTGTATCTCTTATTTGAACTATGAGATTCAGCAGTTCTGAAATAGTTATTCCAGAAAGGAGGCAAAAGCTGAACTCTAATTCCCATCAGTCCTAGCAAGCACAGCCAGTGGCTAGAGATGATGGGAGCTGGACTCCAGTAACAATCAGAGAGGCTACGGTATACCATCGCTATTCTAGATGACCTCCAAGTACAGCAATGCATTTTGAGGAATAGCTCATTTTCAAACTCTATGAATTCCTAATTATTGTACTATACAAAAACAATAGCTTTTCTGTTCCTACTCTGTGATGTATCCCAATATCCTTTTGATTTATAGATACCTGTTTAAAATCATGCAAATTATCCAGAGAGGAGACCCCTAATAGAGTGTAATACTGAAGCAGACTCTTCAGGATGCAGGAAGTCTGCATCTGTTGAGGGTGGGTTAGCAAGCTAATTGGGTAGAAATATTCCCTAGTGTAACAATTCGAGAGCAATTTAAAGTTTAAGGAGAATGGTATGTGCGCATTCGCATGCTTGGTGACAAAAAAATGAATATGTGCAGTACACAGTTTGGAGCTTAATAAGTCCAACTCCCAATGAATTGGTTTTTGACAGTTATGAATGGTGGACCAGCTGCATTAAAGCAATGAGGGAACTAACAGCAGGGCTGAAACTGAGTTTGAATAAATCAGCTACCAAACACATAACAGCATTGTAACAGTAGGCCAGAACTTGTACAGCCATGCAATTGCTTGTTGCCAAGAGACTCTGAATCTTGGGTGTTTTAGAAACATTGGAAGGGAAAAAATTCTGTGATATTTAATGGACTTTAAAAAGAAGAAGAAAAAGCCACCTTGCAACGTGTAAGGACTTCTGCTTACATCTATCAGAATTGCCGTTTAGGCACAATTCCTTAGACTAGCATTACACTTTATCATGTGTGTCTGCCATGGAGTTCTTGGTAAAGCCATAAGCAGAAAAACCAAGGAAGAATATACCTCTATTCAGACATCGTTTTTCCAATCTGTTTACAGTAGTGTTCACAGTGTGGAAAGAAATAGGGAAACAAAGGCAGGATTCACACAGACAGAGGGAAGAACTTAATTGTAGTGACTTTCTTTTGCATCAAGAGTAGTGCTGATCTTAAGTAAAGAGGGGTGCTGTTTGCATGCCATCTCCTCCCGCTGTTGGATGCATTAATAACCTCTAATCTGATGGTTGGTTGGAGTCTTCGAACCCTGGGTTGAGCCATGTCCTGGGTTTGAATGCTGGAATGCTGCTGAGGGGTCCAGTTAAGCTTGCTCAAGCAGGACATTGGTGGAAGCAGAGCTGCTGTTGCAGGGCAACAGCAGTTTGAGGGCTTATGGCATATGTAGCAGCCTACCATGGCAAGAGCATGGCATTTCTGCAGGTGCCACATTCTTCCTCCACATTAACACTGCAAGGCAGGTGACCTTATATTTTAGCCTCGTATGGAAAACTACCCATAAAAATCAGCTTCCAGACCATTGTTAGATTTACTGCAGTCTTTTGTGAACTGACTAGTTGCAACTCTAATATCAGTCAATCTAGAAATCACCGCTGACCTAACTATACTGTATCTTCGGATGTGAAGCTATAAGGAGTGTCCATGCAGACAGAAGTGCTTTCTCTGTTCTATATCCTAGGATGATTTTTTTTTTTAATGGAATGTCTGGAATGTTTTTATCTGAAACACACTGAAAAAGTGGGGTCAGTGATTAGGAGATTGGTGATCTTGCTTTTCTTTTATTCTTTGCTGAATTTGGGGCACTGGGGACCTCCAGTTAATGAGACGTGGTGGGAATGCATGAGGGGGTGGGCTGTAATTGGTGACATACATTTCATTATGCTGAATTTGGCTTTGATCTTTGCTGACTGTTGCTGCAGAACACCACTACAGACTTTCCTAGGAATGCTTGGAAAAACAACAACAACAACGACATTTGCATTCAGAACCTAGTTTTGGATTAACTGTCCTGTTTTTCAGCCTCCGCTTGAAGCTTTGAACATACCTTTTTGAACTTCAGTCACTTGTGTAGACTGTTGAAGGATTCAAGACTGCATCTTAGGATGAATATATGGACTAGAAATAGACCTCAAAACTCAATTTCCCACCACAAATAAATAGAGTAGAAACAGCAGTTAGCCAGATATTTTGTATCAGGATTGATCACAACACTATACTGTTGAAAATATAGGGGAACTCTCTGGACTGTACACCAATCTGGAAGTGACTAGTTTCCTGGAGCTTTTTGAAACTTTGCATTTGTACACTGTGATCCAGCATCAGCATTGACATGATTCTGCATACTGACTAATGGAAGTCCTAGGCTGTGGTCACTTTAAACCTTCTTCACTCCATCTTTAGGTCTGACTGCACATCTTTTCACTTCTATCCATTATATTTTAGGATTTTCCATCCATGTAAGTCCAAATGGAGGGTGGAAAGTCCACAAATAAAACATGTAGACATGAAAAGGTGTAAGCAGTCAGACCTGAAGATGGACTGAAGAAGGTTTAA
>MTQE01001134.1:49338394-49362150 GCA_014337955.1 Aspidoscelis marmoratus | reverse complement strand
TTTTTTTTAACATGTTGGATTTTAGACGTTGTGATGTTTTTTACTATTCTATTATATACTATTATTTGATATGGTGGATTTTAAAGTTCTTACCTGCCCAGAGATCTTTGGGTATAGGGTGGGATAGAAATATAAATAATAAATAAAAATAAATAAATAAAATAGTGGTCATCCACAAGAATCCCTGAGGCTAAAAAAAAGACCATTGAGGTTATTCTTGATTGTTCTCAGGAGTTCTTTTTTGCACTGTGGCTTATTCCAGTTTATATCCTGGAACAGGGACCTATGGCTCAAATGTTGGTGCAGATCACAGTTCATATCCATATCCCAGTGATGTGATTAGCAAGCATACCAAGAGCTTTGCTTTCTCTTTTAAATAGATATGTGTGCGTGTGGAGGGAGGAGGGATATTGTCATCAGTGTCTTTAGGGAGTAAAGTTTGAAGCACTTTGTATGTAAATTTAGTCTTGGTAAAAGCTCCTGCAATTAGTTTTCTGGGGGAAAATAAAAAATCTTCTGTATCCTGGAAGATGTTCCCTTAATACTAATTGTCAGATAGTAGTATCTGTCTCTCTCTCTCTTTCTCTCTATTTGCGTGTATAAGAGAAAGTGAGAGTATGTTCTGTAGTGTTCTATGTAGGGAATGAAATATTTAATCTTGCCCTTCTTGCCATGTTGATGACAATTGTTTCTCCCGAACCTTTAATTTTTTGAAAACCACAACTTGATTGCTAACCAGAGCTATCAATTTGCTGAAGGTTAGCCAGTCTTTTGTCAGGTCAGTGACTATATGGCTGGTGACTTAGGAATGACTTGTACACCTTCTTTCATTTCATGATAAAACAAAATTTAATCTATAAATGGAGGAAAATAATTAATGCCATTTCCATAACATGTACCTATTCCCTGCCTTCCCAGATGACAGCATGTCAGTGATTTCCTGAACTGATAATTTACCTTTCTTCTGTAAAACTGAGTTTTAGCCATTCATTAATGTGTGCAAAGAAACATAAGGTTTTTCTCTTTGGTACAGAGTTGCAGTAAAGCCTATGATAGTTTTCAGATTTCTAAATGTCTATTGACCCAGAAGCTTTATGCACTGGTAACTGTACAGTTCAACATGTATTCAAGGTATTCAAGTTAATATTAATTTAGTCACACAGTTACTAATTGATTAATAAAATGCAGGTAAATTATATGGTGTCAACATGATAGCTAACTTTGAAAACGCTGGGCAGATCTTCTGAAGTTAAGCAAGAACCTTTTTTTTAACTTCTGTGAGAGATCAAAGACTCTAAGTGTAGGTAGTTCAGCTATCTCTAAACAGTGTATCAAGACTTTTTTTTTTTTGCTTCTTTAAAGGCATGACTGTTCACTTTTCTGATGTGTTCTTCCACTCTGAAAGCGGACTGAAGCTGATTTAAAACTTAGATGTGAACACAGCATTAGGGAAGATGGCATTGTGGATTCAAAGCCCACTTTGCTTTTGTGGTACCCAGCAGTGAAACTTGAGGTAGGTCAGACATACCCTATAACTGTTATTGAGTCACATTTTCACTATGTCATTTGTCATATTGTGACAGTAGAAGAAGAACTAGTTGGAGTTATTTTAATGCATGCCTCATTAGTAAGCTTTTTTAAAGGCCTATCTCATTTTTTTTTGTAATGAAATGCTGAAATAATTTCTAAATAAAAGAAGAAATCCAAAATAGAAATTTAATTCACTCCCCGAATTTTCTTGACTTCTACTTTCTTCTTCTTTTTTTAAGGAATGACTATCCTGGAATGCATCCCAAGAGAGAAACATAAGAAATTGTGAGTGATGTGATTAGCTGTGGCACTTCACTGCATTATGGCAGTCGGAATGAACAGGAAGGTGTCGAGGAGTTTAATTGTTAAAGCTGCCATCTCTTGTGCCCCTTGCTCTGCTGTGGCACTTGTAATCATGCTGGAAAACTTCCATTAACCTCCCACTATTTGAATCAGTCTTCTTGAGTTAATACCATCAAAACAAAATAAGCTGGCTGGTTGAAGTAGCATTTCGTCAACATTTCTTGTGAGGCTTGACTGTTGAGGGAAAACTGCTCTTTTAGAAGAGACGGATCGGCTGCCCCAAACTTGTGAAAAATTACTTTTAAGACTAAGGGATGCTAAGAGATGAATTTCAAGGAGGGATTCTGGTAAGATTTTTGTTTATTAAGACCGGGGTTTATATATGGCTTAAATAACAATCTATGCCCTGTCACTCAGAAATTTTGAAAAGTAATAAAACACAAATACAACTGATTGATAACTAACTTAACATGCACCACACCAACTGACTTGAACTTGTCCTCCCAAAATAAATTATGGATTGGCACTTAGTGATTCAGCAGTGACTGTGTTTCTCATGTGTTTCAATATAATTCTTAGAAAACATATCCAAATGTATATGAAGTGTATATTAAAAGAGCAAACTTGTTGAGATCTTAGCATTTGTCAACTAGTTATATATTAGATGTTATCTATATTCCCTCCTGATTATTATGGCCTTAATGTGATGGGAATGGCACAGTGCCCCTTTCTGCACAGGACTTTATTATATCCTGGATTATATCCTGGAACAAGGATCTGCCATCTACATGTTGGTGCAGACTACTCCAAGACCTTATTCTGGGATATAATCTGAAATAAGGCCCAGTGCAGAATAATTTCTGTGACTCTGAGAGCAATAATAGCAGGAGAGCAAAATCTTAGCAAGCTACTCTTGCTAGTTTTGTAGAGAGCTACAAAAGGCTAACTACTTTGGTACTACTAGTAGTAGCCTGTTCATATTTGGCTAATCGGGATGGCCTGGTGCACTCTGGATGGAACATATGCCACCTGTGGTGCTGTCTCTGTTGCAGAGTAGCCAAGAGCTGCCCTGATTGCCACTAGCTGTGGGGCAGTGTAGCTAAGAGCACCTAGGGTGTCCTCAATACAGCTCCAGGTGCAGCATCTGCACTGCCGTGCTGCATGAGGGTGAGACAGGGTGGCTATGGCTGTGGAGTTCTGTGCCACATTGCCTTTTTGCCATGGCCTGGCACACATGGCCATTGCTATGGCAAGGGGGATAGTCTCAGATGCGACCATTTGCTCTTCATCCAGAACCAGGTAGGTATGAATGAACTTTGGGCTGGGCTGGTGCTCACAGTGTGAATGCTGGCCACTGTTCCTGATCTTAACTGCTTGGGATACTTTCCCATAGCAGCTAAGTGTGAAAAAGTCCCATGGTTATATCATTGAGATGAGTTCCAGTTCCAGATTACAAGATCTCCACGTGGAGCAGTACTCTTTTGATGACTGGGAAAAAACATCAAACCTTCACAAGTAGGTCCTAATATGATGGCTTGGCCAAAAAGACTGCTTTTATATTTAGCTAGGCTGTGCCACTCCAGTCAAGAGCCTTGCAGCCCCCCCCCCCCCAATTTCAGGGGTCCAAGTTGATGCACCATCAAAATTAGTGTCCTCACTAAATTGGAAGAAGAAGGAGTGCGCCCTTTGGCACCCTTCTCTGCTCCTTTCCAGCAGCCCTTGGACTATTGGTAAACCTTTTAAAAAAAGATTTACTGGTATCTTGGTCTAGGTGGCCATTTTGGCTGACTTGACCAGGTTATGCACTGTCCAGTGCAGATGGAGCAATCTAGCAGGGGATGTGCCTCTCTAGATTATACCAGATTACAGTCAAGAGAGTCCAAGAAATGGGCTAGACCTTGCATTGTACTGGGATACCAGCAAGTGTGGAAAGCCCCTGGTTATAAATGCACCCAGAAATGGAAAAAAAAAACCCACCACTTTTAGTTTTTGCTGTATCTAGATGTTAGTTACATATTTTGTTATATTTGGATATTTTAGAATAGAGCATGGATATTCTGGAACATCTATATTTATTCCAGAATCTCCAATTATAGTGAAATAAGTAATTGACATCTGTATGCAGACCATCAGAACATGTAAAGTGAGATGTTTGGAAGCAAGGAAATTCTGAGATGATTAAATTGGAAATTAAGTACACTGATCTGGACATCTTATGAATAAAAGAAAGGTGAACCATAATAAGGCACTTTAAACTCAGGTTACTACAGTACAGATTCAATTTCGTACTGAGGAAAGGAGCTAGGATGTACTTAAATATGACACAGTGAACAATAGATATAACACAAGGAACAATAACACAATGTCACTAAACATAAATTTTGGGGACTTTTTGCACTTATCTGACTGGTGTAATATAAAAATACCATACCAGTAGTGCAGTGGCAGCCATCCACAATTCACATAGTGATAAAGCCCTGTACCAGGTCAGCAGCACTGAGAGTCTGGATGCTGAGGCAGGGAAGGCTGGAGTACCATGGCAATGTCTGTGGCAACATCTGGTACATCTTTGAATGTTTCCATGGTGATCTGGATGCTATGCATGACTGTGCAGCCACAGATGTGCCACCACACCCACTCACCATGCTGTACCTAGCAGAGGGTGTGGACACAGTGACCAGGAGTGAGCTAGGCTACGTCCAGACTTATCTCAATGGTGCAGCATCTGATTGAAGGATGTGAAGTAAAAAGATGGTGATCAACCTGTGAGCCATTTTGGTCTAGTGGTTAGGGAGCCAGACTCTCATCTAGGAATCCCAGGTTTGATTCTACCCTGCTCCACAAAGCCAGCTGGGTGACCTTGGGTTAGCTACAGCTCTCCTCTGAGCTCTCACAGCCCCACCTACATCACAGGGTGTTCTGTTGTGGGGAGAACAATAGAAAGCTTTGTCAGCCACTTTGAGTCCCCTTAAATGGGTGAGAAAGGTGGGCTAGAAAAGCCAACTCTTCTTCGCTTCTTCGGGAACAGCTGCATCCCCACTGCAGGCAATGATGTGTCCTGTCTGACCAACGGGAAGCTGCCTTGGCAGGACAGCACAGCTTCCAATCACTATGTCAGGTGTACCAAAAGTGACTGTGTTGTCCCTGTGTGGCTTCTGGTCATCGGGTCTGACCAACGGGAAGCCACTTTGGAGGGATGATTAAGCATATTGTAAGTCTGGAGACAGCCCTAGTCACTTCTGGTAAGCATGTGGACTGCTGTTTAGTAGTCTGTTACTGGATGACTTTGGGAGAGCCTATGACAGCTTCCAACCAGTTAACTGTAGCTCCCTGGTGCAGATAGGCCTATCTAGTAAACAGACTGCTGCTCACTAATTAAACAGGCCCTTATATAGTATATGAAGCTACTATAAGTGTAATAGAAATTATTGAAAAATTCTGTGGAGATTTGAGGGACTGATACAATATCGTTAAAGGAAATCCTACTAGCATTTGAATAATGGAATGTAAAAGGAGGAGAAAGGTAGGAAGGTGAGATAATGGGAAGGTGTGGATTCGGTATATGTAATAATACAGATGAGAACATAATATATTTTGTACAGGTAGTACACATTTATTGCAAACATCTACAAACAGCATAATGACATTGTCTACATATGAACATAATTGGATGGACAACACCAAAATCAAATAGATTATATAATAGGAAACAGAAGATGAAACGAGCAATTCAATTAGCTTAGTGGCCTGGAGATTGAAAAAAAGTCAATGTATTTCTTTGTATCAAAGAACAGAGATGCCAGAGACAGTTTGAGTTACCAAACTACTGCACCAATTTCTGATTCAAATGAATTTTTGCTTAAAATCTCTGTAAGAAAAATAGAGAGAGATGGAAAGAGAGAGAAAAATGTAAAATAATGTGGGATCAAATAGCTGAAAGAATGTGGATATTGGAGACAGCAAGAGAATATCAAAAGTAGATTTACTTTTGCTTCATTGACTACAGCAAGGCTTTTGACTGCGTCAATCACACCACAATGTGGAACCCATAAGGATGTCACAGAAGAACCTGATTAGTTTTCTGAGAAGTCTTTACAATGATGTAGAAGTTGCAGTAAGAACTGAGTTGGTGGAGCTGCTTGTTGGTGGAGCTGCTTCCATAGAGCTGCTTGTTACCTTGGCAAGCTCAAAGAATTGCAAGAGTAGATTAACAGAAAAGATTCCAAAACCTCAGGCCACTGCAGTTTGTGGAGCTGACTTGTCACCCACATGTGGAAATGTGAAGAGGCAAGGACTTGACTCTAGGGCCATGGTCACACCTTCACTTTAAATGTTCTTCAGCCCATCTTCACTTCTGACTGCTCACACCTTTTCACTTCTGTCTTATTTGTGGACTGTCCACCCTCTATTTGGACTTTCCTGAACGGAAAGTCCACAAATAAAACAGATAGAAATGAAAAGATATGAGCAGTCAGACCTGAAGATGGACTGAAGAAGGTTTAAAGTGAAGGTTTGACCATGGCCAAAGAATGAAATCATTGCTGAGGCTTTGAAATGTGCTGCTTTTCCCAACAAAGTTACTGTTTCTGCACAATTCCAGAGGTTTTGCTGCTAGAAGTGGAATTGTGCTCATTGCAGCGATCTGCTTGCCATTGGACCTTGTGGCAGTGCATGCTTCAAAAAGGGGGTGGTGTGTTTGGGACTTAAGGGAAGCGGTGCATTTTGTCCCTGTATTTGTTTCACTTCTACAGCAAATACATCATAAGAATGGCAGGACTGGAAAAGATGGCAGGCAGAACTTGATTTGGGCTCAAGATGTCAACTGCAAAATGAAATGCAAAATTTGGATTAATGCTAAAACGAAGTTAATGTTAAACAGCTGGATAAGGGAGATAGCTTTCCAGTGTTTTGCATCAAGTGTCATGTGCTGGACAGAAGTCATTGGTGTGTGTTTGTTGCAGTGAGCTCCTGGCTCTTAGGGAATGTGTTTCTTCCCTTGAAACCAAGATAGTGGACCTGGAGAAGCAGAGAGACTGTGACAGACATGAGGATAAGGCCTTCAGAGATGCAGTAGGAGCACCCCACTCCTTTGTGTGCAGCCCTCCTGTGCCTTGGAGACTGGCAGGGAGGGAATCAGGCTGAGGAAGAGGGACAGGGTCCCATAATTGGTACCCCTTCCTTAGTGGATGTGCCTGTAAGCTCTGGCACCAAGCGTACTCCTCCACAGGTGGGAAGGGGGCTTCCTGAAGAAGAAGAAGAAGAAGAAGAAGAAGAAGAAGAAGAAGAAGAAGAAGAAGAAGAAGAAGAAGAAGAAGAAGAAGAAGAAGAAGAAGAAGAAGAAGAAGAAGAAAGCTTTTCTACCCCACTTTTGTCACCATTTAAGGGGACTCAAAGTGGCTGACAAAGCTTTCTATTCTCCCCACAACAGACACCCTGTGAAGAAGGTGGGGCTGTGATAGCTCAGAAGAGAGCTGTGACTAACCCAAAGCCACCCAGCTGGAATCAGTGGTCATGGTATATCATGTGGTCATGGTCAGTACATGTCGGGAAGGCTAAGTGGTGGGGCTGGAAGTCAAATCTAGGATGTTAAGTAGAAGGTTGAAGTTCAGAACCTCTGAAGTTGCATTCTTAGAAATGCTGCCTGTTCCACATGCAGGGCCAGCTAGACAGGCAGAGCTCAGAAGCCTCAATATATGGATGAGACAGTGGTATCAAGAGGAAGGTTTTGGATAGGAAATGGAGAACATTTTGGGACAAGCCAAGACTGTTTGACTTGAATAAAAATGGGACCATATTGCTGGCACTTAATATTAAAAAGGTCACAGAGCAGCTTTTAAACTGATTCCTGGGGAAAAGCTGGCAGGAGCTGGGCAGTACCCAGTTCAAGAAAGTGTACATTTAAGTAAGGACAGCTGGAATTATGTACACAGTACTGAGTTGAGTTGGGAAGTCATTGGTAGTACTCAGGCAGAAAGATGTAAGATTCCTCATGGTCCTACAGAGTGGAACTTGCAACAGAGGAGGATATATAAATCTCTGTATGCAAATACTAGAAGCTTCTGAGCCAAAATAGGGGAGCTGAAATGCTTAATGATGAATAATAGAATTGATATTATTGGCATAACTGAAACCTGTTGGACTGATGAAAATCAATGGGATACAGTGATCCCAGGTTACAAATTATACAGGAAAGACAGCAAAAGATGAAATGGAGGAAAAGAGGGAGAAGCTTATGAACTGGAACATCTAGGTGAATATGACTCATCCACAGCAGCAGACCTTTTACCAGACCTAAAAGGAAGCTTAACATTGGTCATGTTATTATCCTCCTAACCAATCTTCTGAAGGAGACTAGCATTTGGAAAATGAGGTCAAGGAGGCATCCCCCCAAAATACCCACATATAGACTGTTGTTCAGCTCATGAGACATGCTAAATGGCCATTCCTTAGAGCAGCTCATTGAGGAACCAACCAGAGTAAAGGGGATCCGGGACTTGATCCTAAGTAATGCCAAGGATCTGATAAAAGATGTCAGTGTAAGTGATCCAGTCAGCAACAGTGACCACAATGTCACTTAAATACAGGCAGTTAAGTTGTTAACACATTCTAACATAGAGACCTTAACATTTCATAAAGGAAACTTCCCCAAAATGAGGAAACTAGTAAAAAGGAAATTGAAAGGGAAAGTTAGAAGAGTCCAATCACTCCAAAATGCATGGAATAATGGAGGTTCAATTAGAATGTGTACCTAAAAGAAGAAAGGGCACATCTAAGTCCAAGAGGACAAAAGTGGCTTAGAAGTGTAGTAAGAGAAGCCACTAAAAACAAGAAAAGCTCATTTAGGAAATGGGAGGCTTGTCCTACTGAGGAGAACAAGAAGGAACACAAATTCTGGCAGAACAAAGGCAAAGTAGCAATAAGGAATATTAAGATAAATTTTGAGGAACATATTGCTAAGAACATAAAACAACAACAACAAGAAGTTCTTTGAGTTCATCCAAAATAGGAATCCAACCAGAAAAGCCGTTGGACCCTTAGACAATAATGGCCAGGAAGGGGTAATTAAAGGGATAATGGAGGTACCCCTTGTGGCCCAGCCACTCCTTCTTGTGCGAGCTCTTGAACCACGGTTCCATATGTCCTCTGAACAGAGTGCAGCCATACTGCCCTACCCTTTCCATATGCTACCCACTTTTCATTCTTGTGCCTTGTTCCCTTCTATGTCAACTGGCTGACATCCCATAAAGACCCAACCACCCTTAGTTTTAGTTATGTTAGAGCACCTTCTACCACAGCCACTAGGGGAGGCAAATCTGCTGGCAAGAAGAGTTACATGTGGTACATGCTATCCTTACCATAAATGTGGCCTTAGATCTTTCTTCCAAGATAACCTTCTTTCAGAGGGATGGATCAAGGGCATGATATGAATCTATGTGGCAGAAATGTTCTTTGGCTATCCCATCGTCCTTTCTTTGGACATAGATGTAACCAAAAGGAAGAATCAAAAAGGCTACTGAAATGTCCTAGGATAAGCTATGGGATAATACTAGAGACAAGTAAAAATGAAGTGCATTTGACCATTCAGTCATCAGTACTTGGAAATGACTTGATGGTCCTAACGACAATATTTGTATATTAGTATATTGAAAGGCAGTATTTTCTTTAAAAATATGCTTAAAGGTGTTTTCTTAAAAAAGAAAAGTAACGACAGTTGACCTGCACCAATTAATATAAATACAAAATAGATCAAAGATAGTTCTTATTTTCATGCAATCAAAACAAGGAGCATATTTGGTGGTGGATAAACAGTATTGCCCACATTAGTTGAAAGTAGTTAGATATTCTTTCTGCCTTCTTCCTTTTTAGATTACAGTCCTTTCCTATGTTTAACCAATGTAGGTTGTTTGTCACCTTGTGACTGAACTCATGTTATTCCCGTTCCTACTCTGGTTGCACAAGACAATGGGCTGGCTTGTAACCTAATAGGGCTCATATCAGTACTATAAAGAATAATGCTGTATCTGTAGCAAGCAATTAATAGCTCACTGTACTGTGCAAGCAAGGCATAATTATAACCTAAAGATAACCTCTTTTCTACTTTCTCTCCTACCATTTTAGTTTGAATGTAATTGTAGTGAAAGATGCTGACCTGCAGCTGTGATTTTCCTTCCTTAGCTATTGCAAGAATTCATGGAAGTAAGAACAGGTGATGTTCACTTGGAAGTTAGAGCTGAGACACAAATATTTCTGTCATCCTCTGCCATTTCTTCAAGCAACATTTGACCTTGAGAAGAGCAACTGGACTACACAAATGTGTGTGGAGGGGTCAGAAATTGATAATAGATAAACTGACATCACAACAAACATGTTACTGGCAAGGAATGAGGAATTCTGACCAAATGGCTTTTTATTACAACCATAAACAATCTAAAACACAGAATGATTATGTAATATTCTCCTCTATAGAACTAAAATAAATTCAAGCATGAAAGCATAAATAAATCATGGGTGCACAGTTAAGCGGAAATTTATGTAATCTAGTCTGTTGGTTTAAGGTCAAAATAAATACAGTAACCAAAAATGACTCTTTTATATGCCAAATATTATTTGTTAAATTTGTGTCTTGCTTTTATAATATGGTTTGGATCATTTTATGGAAGTTGGGGCTATCATTTAGGGATATGCCAAAGAGGATCTATTTGGAACCGATTCAACACGAACTGGGTGGCACAAGAGATTGCATGGGTTGAATTTACATAGAACTCCTTG
This sequence comes from Aspidoscelis marmoratus, assembly GCA_014337955.1. Classification (NCBI taxonomy): domain Eukaryota; kingdom Metazoa; phylum Chordata; class Lepidosauria; order Squamata; family Teiidae; genus Aspidoscelis; species Aspidoscelis marmoratus. Next base: position 49,351,548 of record MTQE01001134.1, on the reverse strand, counting down.
CTGGTAAAAAGCTTTAGTCCAGATTTGAACCAAGCTGGGGGCTTCAAAATGGAATTGGCTGGGCAATATTTTTAATTTATTAATAGGGTAACAAACCAGTTCAGTGAACCACCAAATAAGTTTGAGATGTAAAATAAACTAGTTCATTACCCTTATGGCTTCCTTCAATTAAAAATGTACTACAAAAAAGATGGTTGTGCATTTCCCACTATTATTGGCTATTAGCCCAGATTAGGGGTGTGCAAGAAGCAATTTTTCACGTTTGATTCGGTGTGAATCACACCCCCACAAATGTAGGGGGCTTTGAATATTTATGCATGAAATGAATGCAACCTCCCCTCCCCTTCCTTCCCATTCCCACCACTTACCTGTCCTCCTCATAGTTGTTGCCATCATGCCTTCTTCTAATATGCTTCTAAGGCATGTGCAAAACCGGAAGTACTTTTCCAGCCTCCAGAAAGTCTATTTCGGCCTCTAGAGAGTGCCAAAAGATGCTCAGGATGCCACCGGAGGCCCTCCAAAAGGTATGGGGGCACATTGGAGGCAGGTGAGAGGCCTCCAGTGGCATCTCCCTTTCTATTTTGGCACTCCCCGGAGCCCAAAATAGGCCGTCCGTAGGTTGAAATAGGCCTTCCAGTTTTGTGCGTGCATGCAGAACCTGAAGAAGGCACAGCAGTGGCGGTGGTGACAAGTGGGGTGATGGAGCCCATGGGAGGGAAGGGGGGCGCTAGGGGGCAGGAGGCCCAGGGGGATCCGGTATCTTCCAAAGCTTCAACTGAAGCTTCTTTTTAAAAATAATTTTTATTATACTTCACATTTTCAATATAAAATCTTACATACATTAATAATACTTGTTTCAGTTGTTGACTGTAGGTCACTTCCTCTGTTCTTCGGGGTCTTCCTGAGTATTTTATCTGCGGATGAATAGGGCGTAGACCCAATTCGATTTGTCAGCAAATGAATTCCGACTTTGTTGGATATTCGTGCACATCCCTAGCCCTGATGACAGGGTGACTGCATTTGATAATAGGAGGTGGTCTGCCTCTGAAGGCCAGCTACTTCAAGAAGGGTATCCTGTGTCCTCGTGGCCTGATACTGGGCTACCTTGTGCAGCTAGTTGGCCACTGCAAGAACAGACTGGTGGACTAGATGGGCCATGAAACTGTCCACTGGGGCATTTCTTATAATCTTATGGGCTCTACAAAAGGATGCAAAACCCTGTTCAGTCCTAACCATGCTATATGTTGTAGGAGATTTGAAGGAATGCCCATCATTATCTGTACACTCCTTAAAACATTGTACAGTATAGGCATTTTCTCAAGTTTTCTCACAATTGCATGGTAAGGAAACTTCCCCCATCATCTGTATTTTCTTGTTCTTAGTGGGTAAAATGAACCTTTAACATTACTGTTTGCTTTCTCACACAGTGTCATAGTAATCTTGCTATCAGCTGAAGCTCTTACATCTTGTACTACTATTGTGTTTGCATCCTCTTATCCTCTTAGTGGTTGTCTTTTCATACTCTGTCCTTGGCTCCATGTTCCTAAGGGTTTTATCTTCAAAATCTGCTCCTCGCACAACAAGAGGGTTTTTTTTTCATTTTTTTCATTTTTGAGGTCACGTTTCAGGCTTTTGTTCAGTCACAAGTTCTGCTTGGATTTATCATCCATGTGTCTACTTGAATATTCAGAAAGTCATCAGCTAGTCTGATTTGTTTTTTTCCTAAGTCATGTAAAAGACTGATTTGCTTTGACAGGTGGATCAGGAACAGAATTGGAGCTATTTTATCTGGACCTAATTAAACAACTGTCATTACTGGCAGGTAGGTATGTGTTTGTGATGACTTAAAATTATCTTGATTGGAATGAAAATGCACACTATAAGCCATTTAACTAGCTGGTTTTAAAATGTGATTTTAAAAAATGCATGTTGTTTGGCATAAATATTGTTAAAAGGAAAACAAATTATAACAATCTCACCCCAACATCTGCTTTGTTTTCTTTTAGGACAATTTAATGTTAGGATGTTTCCTTTATTGTTTCATTTCATGATTAGAACTTCCCAAAGCTTGCACACTGTTTTGTTTTTTAAGTTGCTAGTGGTGCCATAGGCAGCTTCTGCACTCTGCATCTTGGCGTGGAATGAGAAGGCTGGCCTTGTTCTAGATCACTCAAACCTGCACTGGACCAAAGCACATGCCAGGGAACAAAAGTCCAGGAGACTATTGCCTTGCATCAAACACAGCATGCTCTGGTTTCTGGGACAAGGCAGATGACTGGGACATTCCACCCCATTGGCCATGGTCACACCTTCACTTTAAACCTTCTTCAGGCCATCTTCAGATGTGACTGCTCGCACCTTTTCATTTCAATCTGTTTTATTTGAGGACTTTCTAGCCTCCATTTGGACTTTCCTGAATGGAAAGTCCACGAATAAAATGAATAGAAATGAAAAGGTGTGACCACAGCCAGGGCCTTCTCAAGAGTCTGCTTTAGAGCATACGCTATTGTGCCATTTTTATACTGGGAAGCAGTCCAGTGGACAGAGTCATGCAGACAGAGCAATTTGCAGAAGGCACCACTTCTTGACTGTTCTTCCATGTGGACCCATATTCCCTGGCAGCACCTCACATGATTCCTTGGGATTGGACAGAAGCTGCCAAAGTGACCTCAGCTACAACTTCATTTTGTATTTTGGTATCTTCACTTGTTCTAACTTGAAATAATAGCAGTATTTGTGATACTTGTTTTTCTTAGTTAAAATTGTCTTTATGTATGAAATAGAGTACAACAGCAACAAGTAAGAACATGCAGACCTACAATTATTCAGAATCCATTAGTTACATAGAAATCATGGCTCTATTCAAACAGATGTTGGGTATTTGTGCCTATTAGAACTGTTTTATATTTCTGATTCAGAGCAAATCTGTACCTTCACTTCCCTGGGAATCATCCCATGGAAGTGAAGATCTGGAAGGGATTTGGTATTTGCATTTCAAATGCCCAATCCAGCTGAAATTTACCTGGTACTTCACCGAGTGCTGGGTAAGTCCAATCACCTCTACACTAGAGGCAATTGCTTTGCTGTGGCAGTGGCCATGTGTGTCAGCCATTGCCACAGCAACCAGGTGATACAGTGCACAACTGTGACTGTGCTGCCCTGCCCCATGCACCCTTCTCCCAGAAGACATGTGAAGAGTCCATGTTGGCTTCTACTACCCATGTCTCAGATGTGGCTAGTATAGATATGGAGCACTGGCTATGCACCTGGAAGATGATCTGGCATGGAAGAAGTTGCTTTCAGAATGGAGGAGGTAACATCCGATGCTTATGCTCCATGTAGGAGCATACCCTGAATGGCCTTTTTGCCCAGTTTTGCCTACTCTGTATTTTTACTTACGGTTTATTTCTGTTCTTTGTTTCATTTAATTGTTTTTTTTTAAATAATGTTTGCTCTAATCTTAGATCACATGAGATTAGATTTATTCCTTATTATTCATACATGTTAAGCACTTTCCCACAGTATAGTGCAATTATGATTCTTAGTAGGTCTGTTTTCATTGATATTTTTATTCAGTATTTCCACAAAATGTGTCTTTCTGTACAGACTGTAGAAACAATCAGAAAATTCAGGAAAGGGTTAATTTCTATGAATATTTGTATTATTTAAGATAACTAAGGATAATCACGTATTGGTTTGGGAAATAAAAAAAATATAAATTCACATTTATATTATTATTTATTTCATACTGTGCTGGGACTTAGATAAAAATAACAACTTGCCTAGTGGGAAAGAACTGATGGGCACATAAGCCAGGACAGGACAAAAATGCCCAAAATAGTGAGGTCACTGTAGGATGTTGAGTAGTAAATATTTTTGACCTTGTGACTTAACCACATTCTCTCCCCCCCCCCCACACACACAAATCATGGTATTCTAGTCTATTTCTATACATCTATTTATTTGCATTTTTATACTACACTATACCTGAAGTTTTCAGGGCAGGTTACAGGAATAAAAACAAAATATAAGGTAAACATACTAAAAATGCTAATAGTACCTGAATTTTGTGAGGGGAAATTGTTTCCTTAGCTAAGGGCCAGGGTAAATAGATGCATTCTCACTGATTTTCTGAACCTAGAAAATGAAGATGCCTGGCACAGTCTGGGGGCCATCACTGAGAAGCTTTGTAGTGTCTGTTGGTTTTAGTAAATGTTAGATTTTGTTAGCAGTTCTATGTCCAACATAAGTTTGTCTATAGAATAGCTTATGAAGCACCTTAACAATACATGAACCAGCTTGATTATAGAGTCAAACTAGTTACAAGGGTAATCACTTTGTGGCTGACAATGTACTTCTGGCACTTCATGTATAATGCATTCTGGGAGAATATATAAACGGGTTATTCTTGATTGTAGGGGATTAATTAGTAAACCAGTTATAGATAGCTTTATTTATACTATCTTCATCCCAGTATCTGCATATTGATATTATCTCTGAGTTCTACAAAAAATTCCTAAAAATTAATTTAAGGGTATTTTTTTTTTTTGAAGCATGCCAAGACTGAGTATGCAAGTCCATATATAATTAGTTTCATCCCTCATATAATTCTTTTCTCACATGCATTTAGCAAGCTGGTACCAGGCAATGATCAATGTATGAGCTATGAAAGCAGACAAAACAGCTGAAAAAGCATTCCTGGGCCTCTTTAAGGAAGAAGAAAAACTTTTTTCCAATTGATGTAGTACTTCATAAATTAGCCTTGGGACACTACGTAGATTGTGTTCTTGTCATGCGTGTAGAATTTTATCCAATTAATAATTTTTCTTTTTCAATAAAAATACATCTGAATACTAACCCTGTTCTGTGTGCAAGATAAATTTAAAGGAGGGAAAGAAAGTAAAAATGCTACCTACAGCTTTTCATGGTTGCGCACTGACTCCACACTTTTCTTGCTATATTTGTATAATATTATCTCCCAGTGTTGGCATGACTTGCCAGCTTCCACCTACTCTAAATGCCCTGCCTTTAAAGGTGTTTCCAAGTATATATTGTTATATTGCTTTCTCTTATCTAGCAAATTTTCATAGTGATGGTTCTAACTTTTACTTTGTAGAGTTGTTAAGGTATTACTGTGGAGTGAAGACTATTAAAAACAAAGCAAAGTTAAAAAAAACCCTACCAAAACTTTGAACCAATTAAAAAACAAAAGCAAAACACTAAGGTAAGAAGTTATCAGATACTGAAAAACATACTTTATTGTCCAAATCATTATCCAAATGGATATAAGTACTGTAATAAAAAATGGGCAGGGGAAATGCACATTCTTTAAAACTATTATATATTGTTGCTCTCCCACATGAAATTGGGGCTTCATCCAAATGACCCCTAAAGATGGCACATCTTGGGCTATCATGTTGAGCTGCAACCCCCAGGAACATATTCATCTGGGAACGCTTTGTAATTGAGGCAGAACTGCAACCATGTGACCAGATGGACAACCAACAATCCACTGTGTTTTCAGCCGGTGGGAATGATTGTGGCTGTATTTTTGGCCATTGAGATGACCTCTCACTGCCATGGACATTTGTGTATTCCCTTCTCAAATTAGGCAGCAAGTTCCTCGGATTTGAAGACAATAAACACACAAATGGATGATCAGCCTTTTCCTCTAATATAAATCAGAAACTTAAGTGTATTGCAGAATACGAAAGAAGATATGAGACGTAAAAGGCAAAGGAAAGGCAGAAGAAATAGTATGAGGCCTTATGTCTTCAGTCAATGAGAAAATCCTCAGGAATGAAAGTGTAGGAACCCCCTAAAGCTAGTTATGTTTGTGGCATGCAGACTTTTTTTTGAATTTACATCAATTTTGCCTTGCTAAGACTGTATTCACAAAATGTAAACAAAGCAAAACAATAAATAACACTGATGTGGCTTACAGTCTTCTTAGAGATGGGTAACTGGTGGGATTGTTCACACATCAGTGTGCCCCTACCCCCTCTCATGAACATTCTAGGCTGGAAAAGAGAGACCAGAGGAGGAATGAGAATGCAATTCCATTACGCTACTGAACTGACTTTAAGGCTGTGTCCCCATGGGTTCCATTTATTGCAGTGTTGAATCGGGTCATCCCCAAAATGCATTGTAGTTTGAATTAGCACGTCCCTGTGGGATTGAGGAGAGCATGGGTTCAAGCCGAATCTGCCTGTCCCCATGAAAACCGCAGTAAACCCCTGCATCGGGGAACCACATCCTTTTTTCTCCACCCCTCCCCCCAATAGGAAACCCAGCTGATGTCACCATGCCCTGTTCTGCCTGCTGCAGCGATGACGGGGGAACCCTCTTCTGGTTGCAACTCCAAAAATACCACACACAGCATCGATAAGATTAAAAAATGATAGAAGGGGCCATAATAGTAAGGGAAACGGGCTTGTTGCTTGAAGTCGCAGCTAATGCTGCGATTGCCAATCTCCGCCCCCAATAACCCAGGACCATCCCTATTTCTCCAGGATAATGCGTGATTGCCTCCCAATTCATGGCAAAAACAGTTGGGGGGGGGGTTTGCCAGAGATTTATGCGATTTGTCCCACATGTATCCCAGATTAGAGGCATTGCATGGGGACACTCTGAGGCGAACTCAGGTTAACTCTGGAGTATATTCAGCATGGGGACAAGCCCTAAGGCATTTTTAGCTGCTTTCTTTTTTTGCCACATGTGATAGATTTACATATCAAGGAGGTAGAAGATGCTGACATCTTCCTAAAATAATCATAAAAAGACTTGTTGAGAACATATTAAGCATAACCATTTGTGCTAATCCAGCCTCTTAGGTGGCAATTCTGAGATCTATCCAGACAATTTATTGCTATGTCCAGGTCACTTTACCGTGGACAAAGAGGATGAGACCAGACTATCTTGCCTCTTCCTGCCCAGATGCATGACTCTATGCTGGATCTTGTGACATCAACAATACAGCTCAGGTAATGAGGTGTGAGTAATAATTGTACACAAAAGCAAATGGAAAAGAGTAGCACATGTGCATTGATAGAAGGGTGCACGTACACCATTTTTTTCCTCATCAGTGTATCAGGGTATCAGTACAGAATTTATTTATATTTTAAAAAATGGACATGAGAAAATCCACACTCACAATACTGGGGCTTTCAAAAGTATGGGCATAACTGTCCTTCCAAGTGAAAGCAAAAGAAAGCAAGGCCGATAACTTCCTCTTCTTTGAAAAGGGAGTAAGCTTAGTAAAAAACAGAATGCACAAGCTTATTTATGCCTTCAGAGAAAACAAATGGCATTTAATTTATTGAAATAGGATATTATTAGGGAACGATGACCGCATGTCTTCCCAGAATTTCCATGCGAGCGCAAGAAGAACTCCTGAGGGGCTTACTTATCTTGGCCACAGTCCACCTCTAAAAGCCTTATGAATTCTAGTAAATAAATGAATAATTCTGTATTGCACTACACTCCTAGTTTTGGCTTTCTGTAATTCGTAATGTCATGCCTGAGTCTTTAAATTTTCACTTTTTCAATGGAGAATAGATGGTATCTACTGAAAGCTAAGTGCTTCCATTATAATAAGTTAACTAATGTAAAATATTTGAATTTCCTTTTATTGAAGTGAGCCCAATGCATTTTAGAAAGGTGGAGGGGAGGGGAGAATGCTGCACTCCTACTATGGGGACAGAAGCAGCAAACCATAAGTAACATGGAGGACAACAGCAAAAGGTTCTATGAAAAATAATAGTGATAATCTACTCCAGAATATGCAACTTCCCATAATCATGATAACACCCCTATTCAAAAATTATTCATGCCATTTACATGATAAATAAGAAGACAGACCATATCCCAGTTACTGCAATTCCTGTTATTTAGGTCCAGGCCATGAACTGATGGTTTTTCCTATGAATTCCTATACAACATCCTGAATGCCTGGCTGTTGAAAGAAGTGGGCTAAAAACAAAAATGTGACATCAGGGTTGGGATTGAATGGCCACTCTGAAACATGTTTTGGATCAAGCCAACGATAAATAGTTGATAGGAGATGGGATGGGGTGCGGTGCGGTGCGGTGCAGAAAAGCAAATTCATGTTTCTCTCACTTCAGTGGCTGTCTTTCCATTGTTTCGGCAGCAGCAGCTGTCTTTCCCTATTTACTACTGCTCTACATCTGATTTCTTTATTCATACCTTTAATTCATCTGGTAAAGAAGGGGATAAAAGGAATGTGTGCCTTCCCTGAGTGGATATGTGTCTTTCTGCTGACAGAACAGCTCTGTTTGCTCTTGCCTTTATTCCTTCACTCATTTAGCATGGATAGTTTTTTAAAAACACTAAGCATTACTCTGGATGAGAGAAAAGATGTTCCATGATTTTACAAGGGGGGGGGGAGGAAAGGATTCTGAATTCTTGTACAATCTGTATTTGCAAACTCCAGTGAAGAATGCTTAGAAAAGTTTGAAGACTTCAAGTAACATGTAGGCATCACTTGAGCTCATTCAAACTTCATCAATCTGAATAAAGATACATAGGCCCTGTCCCCAAGCAATCTAAAGTCTGCTAAAAATCTTCTTTTGCCTCTGAGCGCCCCCAAGCCAGGCTTTTTAATGAGTTTCCAGTGCTACAAAAGCAGGAAAACCCGTGACAAAAAAAGTGCCCTTTAAAGAAGAGTTTCAGCGCTCTTTCCAGAAGTCGCGGGTTTTCCTTGCAACATTTACCTTGGGGGGATGCTCCGTGGCAAAAGGGGCGGGAATAATTGCCTGCACACACAGCCATAAAGCATTCACACATCTCCCAGAAATGCTGCAGCTTCCCTTCCTTTCCTTTATATAGGTCAGAACTTTCAAAGAGCCAGAATTGCTCTGAATTGCAACATTGTTATCAGGTGTGAAGTGGGTGATCTGTGAAAGTGTTAAGAATAAATGAGTGCATGGGAAGCCATTTCAAACAGAAAACAGAGTGAAAGTAAGTGCTGAGAGTGAATGAGCGAGCAATCACTCCCTTTGTCAGCACGGGAAGCTATTTCGGAGATCTGGCTATTTTTCCTTTGAACAAGAGAGGGGGCGGGGAGAAAAAGATGTGGTGAAAGAAAACATGCTTCTGTGGGGATGGAAGGTGCGTTTTAAACACGTGTTTTGCTGAGCCTCATGCGGACGCTTATTCCGGAAGTGCAGGGCACTTTTAAAGTCCGCTTGAATACAGTGACAGTAGAGGGAGACTAGAGAGGCAAATAAGTCTTTTGGGGACTCAGCCATACTTCACTAATGTTGAGCAGATTATGTATTTCTTTATTCTTTGATTAAAACTATTGTGTAACAATTCAAAATGTGTGTATTCCCCAACCCAAAAAACTCCCTATCCTAAAAATATTTTCACAGCATTATAAAAATGTACATTTAAAGATACAACAGTCATTATTAAAATGTTTAAGGGTGGTCTCTTGGTGGGGTTGTTGTTGTTTTTGAAACTTTGTTACTAACACATCTAGGGTTGCCTTCCCATATTATAGCTAGTCAGTAACTTAAATGATGATTACTTGGGGACAGAGGATTCAGTTTATTGAAAATAAAGAATTACTGCAACCTTTTTGGTTTTAATAAAATAAAGCAAACCTTTATGGCTAGGGCTAGGGCTATGAAATGCAGCAATAAAAACATCTAAACATTCATTTACATTACACTTCAACTCTAAAGTGTCATTTCTCTTTACTTAAGAGTACCTTTAGAATGGGTTTAGTGAGATCTGTTGAACATTCCCAGACAGTATCTGGCAATGTGTCTGGCCTTCAGAGGAGCTTCTGTCTATTTCCCCTTTGCACAGTATGCACATTGTGGCTGAGAAAAAAATGATAGCTTTTGACTAAATTGTCATACTAAGGAGTAAATGAATTTTTCAGTAATTAATCTGGTTCCCTAACACCTGGCAACCAATTTTGTATGTAATTGGAACTAGGGTAGCCTTCTTACCTATTGATAATTCCTTGGCATAAGCAAGCATTTCAATTCTACTGTGTTTCTACTTAATAATCAATAGTCCTGTTGTTTAATGAAGGAATAGCCTTCCATCATGGCCTTTGTGCATTGTTAAAATGACATTGATCCTGGTCATTATCATATGTCCTTGCTTAAAGGACAAGAGCAGTTTAATGCACATGTGAGCTTAACAATTGTTATTCAGGCAGGAATATTCTATTTCTTCCCACCTTTAAAAGATTGAAGAAATCATGATGGTGGGTGTGGGGGAATTCTTGAGGTACTCATGCTGGTTGTTGTTTAGTTGTATCTGACTTTTCATCACTCCATGGATCATAGCATGGCAGGCCCTTCTGTCTTCTGCTGTCTCCCAGAGTTTGCCAAAGCTCATGCTTATTGCTTCCATGAGTCTCTATCTGTATAGTTTGCTGTCCACTTCTCCTTTAGCCTTCCATCTTTCCCAGCATCAGAGTTCTATATCTTCTCATTATGTGGCCAAGGCATTTGAGCTTCAGCTTCAAGACTTGTCCTTCCAGGGTTGTTTTGCTTTCGTATTGACTAATTTGATCTTTTTGCAGTTCAAGTGATTCTTGAAAGTCTTTTCCAGCACCATAGTTCAAAAGCATCAATTCTTTGGATCTCAACCTTTCTTACAGTCCATTTCTCATGGCATAGATTACTACTTGGATAACTATAGCTTTGACCATAAGGACCTTTATTGGCAAAGTGATGTCTCTGCTTTTAAAAATACTGATGAGGTTTGCCATAGCTTTCCTCCCTCTATTTGCCAGGAGATGATCTTAGTTTTAATGTTGAGTTTTACTTGTACTCTCCTTTTTCATCCTCATCAAGAAGCTCTTTAATTTGTCTTCAATTTCTGCCATCAGAGTGGTATCATCTGTGTATCTGATGCAGTCTTAATTCCAGCTTTTGATTCATCCAGCCTGACATTTCACACGATGCACTTTGCATATAATGTAAATATACAGCCTTATTGTACTCCTCTCCCAATCAAAAACTTCCCAGTTTTTCCATGTTTGGTTCTTATGCTCCTGGCTGCTACCAATTTTATTATACCACAGTACAATATGAGCAAGTACAAGCCCTAGGAGCACCTGAAATTCCATCATCACAAGGGAATGGTTTGCAAATAGGTATGCAAATAGGAGCTGGGAATCTGTCCCTGTGTGTACAGGTGAGAATGCCTTGAGAACAGAGTTTAGGACAGAATTATAATAGCCAGTATGCAGGGACAGGATTGGACAGGGGAACAAGTTGCACACAAAATGAAATAGAAAATACTCATCATAGAATATGATTGGTTGTGGTGCGTAAAATGAAACAAAACAACTTTTATAGTCCAAAGAAATCAGAAGAAAGCATAAAAGCAACTCTGCCTTATCAGGTCCTTAGAACACATATAAAGACACATACAGGACACATACATAACACATAATGGTGCGACTGCAGTCCACTGCAGTCCTTAGATCTGGATCTAAGAAGATCCGGATTTAAGGAATGGGTACATTTCTAGGGAAGCACCCAATGTGTTTCCACAGGAGGTGTAGCACCCATTAGAAATGGGTGCTAACACTCCTGCTGTGGAAACAGCTTTGCACCCATCTGGTGGAATCTGGATCGACCCACAAGGGGTCGGTCCATTACCCCAGGTATTTTGGGGGGCGGGGGGGGGGCAGTCTTCGAAGCAACTTCGAAGTGATTTCGAAGTGACTTCGAAGCATGAGCTCAACTTTCGAAGTTGAGCTCATGCTTCAAAGTGACTTCGAAACTGACTTCTAAGTCACTTCGAAGTGAATGTGACGTCAACTTCAAAGTGACTTTGAAGTGACTTCGAAGCCAATGTTGGGGGGGGTCAAAGGTGCCTCCCCTCCCCCTAGCCTCCTTTGGACCCCATTGCCTATTTCCAGTGGAAACAGGCTCCCTTTAATCCAGATTTTCTGGCAGAAGACCCCATTGTAGACACCATTAATGGGGTCTACAGAAAATCCAGATTAAAGGCCAAAAAGATCCGGATTTCCCCCACGGCAGTGGAAAAAATCGGGTTCAAAATGGGTGCTGTAGTGGAAATGGGATCATCCGGCTCACAGCCAAAAGGTACAAAAATGGGTGCAAAAATGGGTACAATTGACAGTGGAAAAACACCCTAAGACTTATCTTCCACATTGGAGGCTGGATCCGGGACTCTTTGTGGCGGCTGCTTCTGTACTCTGGCAGGCAAGACCTGTTCTTAATGGGGTCTCACCACCGAAGGATCCGACCTCTGGGAAGACTTCAAAAATTAGGTCTTCCATCCAGCCTCTCGCCTCGATCCGGTAGGAAGCAGGATGCTTCCGCACACAGAGAGGCAAGGGGATGGATTTGCTGGCAACCACCATCTTGGAAAGGGCGGAAGGAGGCCGGTCTGCCTTCTTCTGCCCTTTCCCCATGCACCACACCGGCAACGTGCAGTGACTGGCAGCTGTATGCTCCAGTCCCATGGTTCAGGTGCAGCATCAGCAGCTTGGGAGGCCGGATCCCCTTTGGAATGGGTGCTGTGGCTTCTGCCCAGCACCCAGGGGATCCAGCCAGCCCAATCCGTCTTCCCACGCATGTGCAGATGTGTGGGACGCCTCCGAGGATCTGTCCCTATTTCGGATGGATCCTTGGGAGGCTGGATCACCGAGAAATGGATTTTCTTAAATCCGTTTCTCAGCGGCAGGTACGGAAGCAACCTTAGGCCATTATCAGACATCCTTGTTAAAGTGGCAGGCATATGCTTCCGTGACACACAGGTCATACAGCCATATACACTTGCTTTTCGTGCACTGACATGGTGACATGGAAAAGGAAGGTGGGTGTGAGTATGATGAGTTGACTGATATTGTACAGGAACTATAAAAGAAAAAGGTCAGGTAGTGCAGAATGTAAAGAGTTGACAGAAAAAGATGACTGTGGCCAGCTTCATACATCACTTATTTACTCCATAGTGTATGAATTTGTAGTTATAAAACATATCCAGAGTTATCACACATTGCCTAGTCATTAGATTGATTCTCCACATTTTAGCATTTGCTGTAGCAGTGATATAACATTGTGAGATTTTCTTTCTTTCTTTCTTTCTTTCTTTTTATTTATTTATTTATTTATTTATTTATTTATTTATTTATT
>MTQE01001134.1:49317164-49329058 GCA_014337955.1 Aspidoscelis marmoratus | reverse complement strand
TTAATAAATACTTCAGTCAGAGTTCTCTTTTCCAATCAAGAAGAATTGTTTTTTATTGCTTTCAAATGGTTGTGAATAAATAGTTAAGTCAGTAAATATGTAGCTTCACCAGTAATTCTCAGCAACTCTACAACTTACATGACCCTAGGCTAATCTAAGGATTCTCCCTGGCTCATTCCCCAGGCCTAAGAACCCTAGAACAATTTTCCTCTCTCAAGGGTGTTTTTTATACCCACAGCCTTGCGCGGGCTGCCTCTGATTGGCTTCACCTGTGGGCAATCACTCCCCCCTCTGCTATGCTAATTAGGAGTGCATTGCCCACTGCTTCCCTGCTTCACTTTCCTTTACGTTGTGGATGCAACAAAGACAGCAAATGCTTTAAATAGAATACAAACATTGTACAATAAATACATCAAACATGTGGCATTACATATGCCCTGCACCTGCAATAATTCATATTAACCACAGTTGAGGCTTTCCTGACACAAAGCATTTCTTGCACTACCAAGGCAGCTTAATTCAAATTAAAAAACACATCTGCCAACAGCTGTAAAACATTTCACATGGTGTCGTCATTAAAGACAGTTTAGATGCAGCCGTTGGTGCTGATGGTCACTGTTGGCTGGATAAATATAACAGCTTTGTTAAAGGTATTGTATTGGATACTAGTTTCCCACTAAGCTCGATTGATAGTATTCACTCTGTCTTATAAAGTCCAAAAAAACTTGGGGCCAAAATATCAGAAGGAACATCTCCTTTCATGCATAATTGTCCATGCATGCTTGCCAGAAGAAGCTAAACTATCAGAAGCTCAAGGGCTAAACACTCATGATAGGACCTTCTCTGTGCTAGCCCCCAAACCTCTGTAATAGCCTCCTTTCTCATGTGTCTCAAGCACCATCCCTCAATACATTCAGGATGTTGGTAAATATGCATCCCTTTACTCAGGCCTTTGGCTACAGAAGCACAAAATTTCCTCCTTTGTGTACTGGACTGTTTTTATTTTTAAAAATATATTTTAATTGTTGTGACCCACCCTGAAAGCTCAGGGTATGGGGAGGGATATCAAGTTAATAAGTAAGTAAATAAATAAAATGTCATATGGCTGCTTGATAAGCAGAGCTCTTCTCTTGAGTTACTCATAAAACATAAAGTGTGATTAGAAAGTCTGAAATACAAAATACAAGCTGTATAAAAAAAGTTGTTGAAGTACTAATTCAAACAATCTGCCATTTAAGCATCTCAAGTGAATAAAAAGGTCTTTCCTGAGCACCTTAAAGCCCTTAGTGATAATCATTTGAAGTACTTTTTACTACTTTTTATTTCATTCTTTAATCACATTTCTATTCTGTCTTGCCTCCGTAAGGAGCTCATTGCTGATTACATTCAATATATCACAGTTCAGAATAAAATCAAAACATATCAAAAATATAAAATCCCATACATATTGAAGCACAAAGTTAATATTAAGTACCATGGTTTTGCATGTTTGATATTTTTGCATATTGTTGACAACACAATTTGAATACATGGATCTGAGCACAGTCTCATGATTTGGTAAGTGGACACTGGCTTGTAATGCTCCCATGTTTGTTTATTTGCTTAAGGTAAGAATATGAACGCAGTGCTGGTTATGAATATTTTGTATTGTAACTGATCTCTCTCTCTCTTTCTCTCTCTCTCTCACACACACAAACACTGTGTGCCTTGTGCAAATAATAATTATAATAAAGCATTTTTAAAATTCATACCCACGCTGAAAAAGAGAGAGATTAACTTGAATTTCCCTCAATGTGGATGGATTAGGTAAGACTTCATGGGCAGTCTCGATGTCATTCATTTCTCTGTGCTTTAGTGGATTTCATCTGTGGCTGCTACATTAGTTCAATTTTCCACATAACTTATCTCCCCTATCTGATTTGTTGCATTGTGTTGTTTTCTCCTCCACCATATAATTTACAAAAAAAGATATTATGGTACAGCAGGAGTCAATTCTTATCCTCACTGTGTGGCCAGTCTCAAAATAATGTGCCCTGTGATATGGTTCATAATGATGGTCTCTGATTCTGGAAAGCTAGGAAAGTGCCCTTTATAGGTACCGACTGCCAGAGTTTCTCAACGGTGGAACTAATGCTTAAGTTCTAGTAAAACTTGAGGGGGAAGGGAGAGTGAGAGCTAATAATTGGAACTGCTGACAAAAGGAATTCATGGTGAAATAAATGCCTGTCTGCCTGTCTAAGACCATCAAAATTAAACTCAGGAAGTAGAAATTTATTACCACCTGTCCTGGAGACAAATATGTAAAATGAATGTGCACTGTACCATTCAAGATGACATCTGGGGAGCTTTATTTTCTGACACAGGTTATCACAAAAGGAGGAACTGAGGCAGCTGCCCTAATTTCTGCAAATTATTTACAAGTTTTTAAAGCAACTTGTCTTAGCAATATCCAGGTGTATGGCAAATTTTTCTTTCTTTCTTTTT
Organism: Aspidoscelis marmoratus; assembly: GCA_014337955.1. Classification (NCBI taxonomy): domain Eukaryota; kingdom Metazoa; phylum Chordata; class Lepidosauria; order Squamata; family Teiidae; genus Aspidoscelis; species Aspidoscelis marmoratus. Next base: position 49,326,574 of record MTQE01001134.1, on the reverse strand, counting down.
CTTTCTTTCAAATCATATAGATGGTGCAGTAAAATTAAACAAGGATGGATGGATGGATGGGTCCAGGGCACAGTGAATTCTTCACTAGATGTGGTGGTGCTTTCTGCCTTGAAAGAGGCAGCAGTTTGTCCACTCCTAAAATACTATCCTTGGATCCTGAGGTGTGTTTTAACGATTGTTCAGTTGAAAATACTCCCTTTTTTGGTAAGGTTCTGGGAAAGGTTAATGTACAGATTCATGGGAAAAGCTGATTATCTGAACCCATTTCAATCTGGATTCAGGCCTAGTTTGGGGACAGGATCAGATTTGGTCACACTGATGGATGACCCCTTGATGGAGAGAGATAGAGTAAAACTTTATTGATGTTCTTTGATTCCTCAACAGCCTTTCATACCATCAAGAATGGCAGAATGGCATCCATAGGATCCTTCTTGATATCGTGTGGAAGATAGGAATAGGGCCACTGCGTTACAGTGGGTCTCTTCTTACTTACGCGGTTGGCCCAATAAAGTAGCACTGGGTGACTGTAATTCTGTGCCCTGTGACAAATGCTGTTTAACATTTATATGAAACTGCTGCAGCTGCCATCAGGAGTTTTGTGACTGGATGTCATCAGTATACTGATGGCACTCAGCTTAATTTACCATAACATTTAAATCAGGAATTGATTCAGATTCAATTTATTGGTCTCCATCCAGCCCATCCCTACCTACAGGCAGTGATCAAGCATCTGAACCATCTCCCCTGACTCAGATGAAATGAAGAGACAGAGTCAGATGTCACCTGTGTACTGATATCAGCTTACTCCAAATCCACTGATGATCCCTCCCAACTAGGGATGTACACGAATATTCATAACATTCAAAATTTGTACGAATTTGGCCAAATTCAGACATTCAAATTCAAATAGAATGTTGGCACATTTGAAGATTGACATTTGTATTCAAATCAAATGTTTTGATACATTCATATGAAGATCCAGATGGGATTTGTACTGGTTTTGTATGGGATTCATATGCTTTTTGTACGCATTCGTATGGGATTGAAAATACGTATCAAATATGAATCCTACCACATTTGAAGGGGATCTATTTGAATACACATTTTCTTGCATTTGATTTGATACAAATAATAAAAAAACAACAACCCACCATTCATGCACATCCCTACTCCCAACAGGTGACAAACAGCATAGGAGACAGAATCAACCCCTGAGGAATTCTACATGTGAATTTTCATGATGTCAAACAAAGGCCGCATCCCCATTATAAGCTTAATCCAGTTTCCCTAAACTGAAATAATAGAACTGGATGCAAATGTGAATTTGCCTGATCCCATTACTTTCAACTCAATCGTGTTGGATCCAGTTTCTGAGGATCGTACATGGTGTACGTGACTCAAGGGGGGGGGGGACTCAAGTGGCTACTTTCTAAAAGCCACTTTTCGGGGCTGCCCTGCTCTCTTCCTCCTGGTGTGAATGCGCCACCCATAAGGGACCCCTTCAGGGAGCCTAGCTGAGTGGCTGGGTGGCTGCCGCTTGCCTGGATGGAGGAAAAACAGCAGCAGGCAGCCAGCGATTCTTTCCCTTCCTCTCCCCATTGCTCAGGGCACACAGCAGCAGTGGCAACTCAAGCCCCCTTGCTTTAAACATTCACACATCTCCCAGAACCTGCAGCTGCTTTCCTTTCCCTTTCTAAAGGTCAGAACTCCAAAGAGCTAGAATTGCACAAAATTGCAAGATTGTTATCAGGTGTGAAGTGCGTGGATTGCTACAGTGTAGCAGCTGCTGTAAAGGGTGGATTTTTATACTGAAATCACTATCTTTGGAAGCAAGCTATTGGGGGAGGGAAACCCTAAACATGGATTCTCATCCCTTAAAACGGTACGGTCCCCACAGTAAAAAAATGTAACACGTATCAAGCGCACGAACTGGAGTGAGACCTGTTGAAATGAGGGTTAACATTTACAATGCTTTGGGGCCATTTAACATGTTGAAAGCGTGTTAAGCCAAACTGACGTGGGGTCTGCGAGAATTGAAACCGTATCGAAACCGAATTATGCTTGTAATGGGGATGGAGCCAAAAGCTCCCCACTGCTACATTCTGGAACATGCCTTAGAGATAGGATGAAAACCACTGTAAAACAATGCCTCCAACTCCTGAAGGACTCCAGCAAGATACCATGGTCTCAATAGCATCAAAAGCTGCTAAGAGATCAAAGAGAACCAACAGTCTGAAACTAAACTGAAATGAGTCTGTTTTTTTTTTCTACTAAGCATGCCTGCAGCTTTGTAACCACCACTTCTCCAGCACCTTGCCCAAAAAGGAATATTAGTGATTGTGTGGTAGGGATACATCCAAGATGCCTTTTTTTTTTTGTCTTTTGCTCTCATTGGTCACAGTCTGTGTCCAGTGGCTGAAGTACTGTCAGAACTGGTGGGAATGGGTATACAGTCCCAGCTATAGCAGGACTGGCCTTCACAATGGAGTTGGGTACCTGCTGACAGTGCTGAAAATATGGGATTTGATTCTCCTTTGGTTGCTGTGGTTACCACGGTCACATAGAGTATTGGGTACCAGTTCTTCCCTCTGTTGCTACAGCAATGAAAATTTGAGAGCTTTGAGGGTTCACTGTCCACAATTGCACTGGCTGCCATATTAGAGGGATTTGCCCCTTCTGGGCTTTCAGATGAAAGGATTAAGAGCCCAACACTGTTTCTGCTCTCTCATTAGTATATGACAAAAGGTTTGCTGAGTCACATGTCTAAACAAAGGCATGCTAGTTTCAGGATTTGGGGAGTCAGATTCCATATGTTTTTTTAAGTGGACAACTTTGAACACTCTATGCTATTTTGGAGGGTGTTTGATCTGATATTATGTTATGTTCTGTGTATCTGATGTTACATTTAATATAATAATAATGACACTTATCTTGTAAGCAGATCCTATAGTCAATGTCTACTCCTAATATAAGAAAGCAGCTTACCATGCTGAAAAGCCTGAACATCTCTTGCTGTGAAAGAAAGGGTAGACAGTTTTGGTTATTTCACATTTTTGCTTCTATTTGTGTCAAAACTACAAACAAGTAAGATACTTCCATAGGGTTTCTTGGCAACAGTAGAGATAAAAACATTATAGAAATGGATCATCATTGCTTTCTTCGGTGAGGCTTTTCTAGTTCTCAATTTAGGCTATAGCACATGATATTTCAGTCCTCAGTCCTCTTTGTTTTACACTGGAGCTATATAAAGCCATTCTCCAACTCTATAGTCCTTTAGTTTCAATTTTAAAATTGTTTAGAATGCTAATTTGCAGGCATCACAGAAACTAAAAAGAAAATTCTGTTTTGTGATTGCAATTCCCATAATTTCCTGAAGACATAAGAAGTTCAGTGATACAGAACTAGTATCCTCTTTGTGAAACATTTTTTTTTCCTGGAGAAGTCAAAATTCATCTGGACTCCTGCCAAGATACTTTTGATCAGATTATTTTTAAATGATTTATTCAGAAGTAAATAATCTAATAACTGATGTTTGCATCTCATGATGGATGTTGTTATTTGTGACTCACTTTTTAGTTAAACGTTTCTCTTTTGCTGTGGCTCATGGCCATGGTGGGAAACGTCTGGGGTACACAACCCCATAGAAGTATTTCACCTCATGTCCCCAGGAACTTTGTAACATCCATATCCAGTAATGCAGACACTCGTTGAGGCAATGGACAAGGTGCTCGAGTGGTGAATGTGAATTGCACCGATACTGCAAATGCTTCAGGAAGACATCATTGCTCCTCAGTGGGTACATTATGAGGAGACACAACACGCAAGAGCCCTTCCCCAGTCATCCATGCTTGGATGTGGAGACACAGCTTTTGTCTCAGGAAAGGATAGTCATACAGAGTTAATATTTCCAAGATCAGTAACAACTATGGCTCTAGAAAATGAAAGAGTGTACTAAGTAACATTGAAAAAAAAAGCCACTATCTAGATCCTCAGAGGAGGCATCTCTTTCCTCTTTAGAAGGCAGATGTTTCAGCTCCAGAAGGATGGTATGCTATGTTTTCTTCCAGGTTTCTTTGGTGCTGGAGCTGGTAAGGGACAATATTGCAGTAAACAGTCCTGTCAGGGAGGCAAGATTTAGCAGTATAGCTGTTTCTTCTGTAGAAGAAGTCATCTCAGACTATACAATAGGTCCAGCGACCAGTAAAATGGTCAGGAACAGTTTTCATGTCTAACAAGCAGAGCTGGAAAGAGTGCATGTGTGGTCAAAAAGGCAAGGGCCTAAACTGTCAAATGCCCTTGCTGTCCACATGATGATTAGGCACAGCTGACAGCAGAAGCAGAAGACCCTAAAATTATCAAAAGACAATCAACTACAGCCATGGCAGGAGAAGAGGGCAGAGGATGAGCCCTTTCTCTGCTTTCTAGATGTGGATTAAATCACTCTGGTAAGGAGTAAAGGGTTCTGTAATGAAGGGACAGCTCCTCACCAAAGATTAAATCAAGGCAGAGGAGAGAAACTGGGGATCATACAAGGTGCATGTTATTTTATAGTTTCATCCCCTGCTTTTCTGCTAAGGAAAGCCCAGCTGACCTTATACCCAGCTCAAGTGAGACTTCTCAGTGAGAAATGAATATTTTAAATTTTAAAAATATACATACATTTTACATCACTGAATCTTAGGCAATGGGTGCATTCCCATACAGGTTTAAATCTGAATAGAATCCAAATTTGGTATCCAACATTCCCATTTAATTTTTTATTCCTGGATTATATGTAGACTATCCTGCAAAAATCTGCAGAAAAAAATGGCCTGAGAAAAAGTGTTCCTGGCCCCCTTTTGGAGCTGAGTCTGCTTCCTCCCCACAAATGGGAATGTGCCTGGACAATTTGGGGAGGAAATCTAGTCTTCTGGGCAATGCCTGCCAGATGTGGGTGGGATTTCACAGCTGGGAAGTTATCCCCCTTCCCTTGCCATGCCTGAAATGGTAGAGCCCTGATCAAGAAAAGGCAAAGGCTTGGATTTCCTCTGAATGCTACTGTAGCTATGAGAGATACATTTCTAGTAGCTGCTAACAATCAGAGGGATACATTTGTATCAAGGTTTGGAGAACAGTGAAAAGTTTTAAAAGCAAAGCCATGAGCCTAGCCTCTCTCCCCCCTCCACTCCATGCTAGATGTCAGCCTCTGATTTCAAAGGGAGAAATCGCTTGCTCTCTGTTCTTCTGCTCTCCTGCTTGAGAGCAAACTTGCTGTCTTCCCGGTAATGTGGATGGAGGTAACCTTACTGCAAACCTCTGATCTGAAAGGGAGGGAGTGAAAGGGAAAGTGTGATTGCTTTAACGCCCTGCGGGTCTATTTTGCTGCTCAGCTGATTGACTACAGAAGGCTTATTTACAGGGTTTGCATTAGGGAGGGCTGAGATTAAAGGCCCCGTTCTCCGTGAGTGAGTATGGCAATATTCGGATTTAGTCCAGTTTATCGTCAGGCAAATGGGAACAGCCCAGAATGTGCACTCAGCCCTGTATCCAGATTAAATAGTCCAACCAGGACTAAAAAAGTCAGGAGTAATGCAGCCAATGTGCAATCTCTCAGGGTACTCGATTCCAGAAGCAAACAACTGGGAGTGTTGGAATAAATCCACTCCTTCTAGACCTAACAAATTCCTCCTCTGTTCCTAGTTTGTAAACTAAAAAATGCTTAAGCTGCACTTTCATCCTTTATTGTATTTTAATATTGCACTCTATTTCTTTATTTCTTCTGATACAGAAAATATTTATTATTGAGTAGACTTTACATAAACTTTCACCATATTAGAAAATAATGCCTAACATAAAAATCCTAAACTTTCCTCAGTTTGAGTAAAACCATTAATCACTATTAAATTCTTTTCATTGATCTCAATGTGATTGAGTATTTTTTAATGTTGATTGGACCATGTCCTTTTTCTCAATTGTCTTGGGCTAGGGGAAGAGTTGAAAGAAGCATATATATGCTTAAGTATTCTTTAAGGAAGTTCTGTTACCCTCAAGGTTTAATAAAACATAATGATGATGATAATGATGATGTAGACATTTCTACTACTTCTAAGCAAACTAGGAAAGAAACTGCACAATAGCTACTTAATATTCCCAGATGACCACCATGTCAGCCGTATGGGTTTATTCCATTGGTTCCACTGCCATTTAGAATGATGCTCAGTGCATTAACGGAAATGCCACTTCATGTTTCATCAGAATGTTGTACTCTTGGCATGTTGCTTTTAACATAAAGTGACACAGCAGTTGACGTACAATCCATGTTGTCCATTACAAAGGGAATGTGATTCACTGCACATTCCAAAGATGTGTTTAGATTTTGTCAGTATTTGTTTAGGACGTGGAGAATTATTGAAACCTGATGCCTTCTCTCTAAGTTTAACAACTTCTTTTTTTGGCACTTAAGACATTTGCCAGCTCTTCCAGGATATGCAAAAGCAGGGATACATACCTGCCATAAAATCTCACAATTTAAATAGTGGCTTTTAAACACCATAGTGGTTTTGAAGAATTATTTGATTGGGTTTATAAAATCTTGTAGGGAATGTAATTGTTGTAACATTAAATAGAGTGACATTTCTCTCATTTTGCAGATGTCTTTAAACCAGATTCAGCTATTAAATGAACAGCAGCTATAGTTGTCAGCCAAAGACTTTATGCTGGTGCTCTTAGTGCCGCTGATGCAGCAGCAGTAACAACAACAAAAAAAATCAAACTAAACCTTCCATAAAATTTTCAGAAAAGATTCAAGTTAATGAAAGGCCTATTTGTGAGGTGCTAAAACATGTATACACATAGGTATTGCCCCATTTATCAGACATGAGAGCTAATTACCTCATACATGGCTATATTTCTTCCACCCTCTGCATTTCAATTCCCAATATTAGCACATAGGTGGTCAAGCTGACCATTGAATAGGCTGCATGAGCATGAATGCATTAAATAATTTAATGCTAGGAGAGTTTATTAAACTGCCACAATCTAATCAGCATGCGTACCTGCCTTCATTAATCTTGCACTGGTCCATGGTGTGTCTTCACAGCCAACATAGAGAGTGCTAATGTTAACAAACAGGGCCAGTTAATCAAGGAAAATTTACTATGAACCACATGACTGTGCATACCGCAATCTAATTACAATCAGACTTAACCTCTTCATTATCTGAGCATGTTCCTTTTCCACTGCAACACCAGGCTGAACAGAGCTAAAGCACGACACTGCTCATTAAAGCTGGGAATGCTGTTTGCATTAAGTCAACATTTTCAAACTTGGGAGAATTTTGGCATAGCTGAGCCCATGCTTTAAAAAGTCCTCATTAGATTCTTTGCCATATGACTATAGCAGTGAGATTTGGTCTAGCTCCTCCAACCTATGAAAGCTGGGGGTGGAGAAAACACTTTTGAAGGATGGATGGCTATTGGAAACATGTGTTTCAGAATGAATGTCCATAATCGGGAGTAATTCAAATTAAATCCAGTCATTGATAAATTGCCAATTACAAGTAGGTTGCACAGGCAGAATATAATATCATATAAAATATTTAACTAATTTCAGTAGTAAAATAGTGCATTAACCTCTTGCATGACACAGCTCTTGAGATATCAATAGGCCTAGGTGCTCAATTCATTTTATTTGCCAGACATGTCACTCAGCCTGACCAACAGCCATTATGCTCTCTGGAAGGCTATTCTTATGGAAGACTAAGGAAACAATGCCAGATATGCACACGGAAGCAAAACTGTACAGTGTGAGGAAATAATAATACAGCAGGAGTTTGTTTAAACGTGCTATCTGAGATTCCTGTTCTATGTAAAAAGCACCCTGGTGGCCACATATGTTAAGAGCTGGAAAATGTGGTCAGTGTGAGCTACACATTTGAATTTGTTTCATTTTTTTTCAGCACCTTGGTCCTTTACATTCATGGTTCAACTTCATATAATCATTGATACCCAACTTATCAAACTGTCCCCAATATTCAGAGTTACGGTCCATATCATCAAACAGTTGAGGATTTATAAACATATATATAAATATGAAACAATAACTAAGTCAACATTAAGTAGAGACTAGGAGACTAAATCATGTCTCCACTGGCTATTCAATACACCTTGGAGGGGCATCAAAGTTACTGTGTGCTCACAGCACCAAAGGGGAATGAGGGTGCTTGGAAAGTCTTCAGTGCCCCCCCCCCCCATGGCACAAAATGTTCAGTGTGGAAGAAGCGACTCTGAGGTCACTTCTTAAGTGCTGAACCAGGGCTTGCTGTGGCAAAATTTTATTTATTTGAGACAGGTTACAACATTAAAAACTGAATTAAAACGAATATACTAAAACAATAATAGTGCCTGAAAGTAGGGAGGAAAAGCTGTCTGAGACATATGTATGCAGACCCGCTGTACCTGCATATGGAAGACTTGGCAACTTGAGCAGCACAGCCTCAAGGATGGCAGTGGACCCACAAGGCTCCATGCTAAGGTTTCTGAAGCCAAGAGGGCAACCTTCTCTGGCGGGGCACTTCCCTAAGACATCCTCTTCTGGGAAAATAGAGAACTGCAACAAGATTCAAGTCTTCTCTTATCCTTGTTAAGACTGAGCCAGCCCATATTTTAGGGATTGATGGGAAACCTGAGGCACATTAAGGGTTTTTTTTCTACTTACCTCCCTTAATCCAGATCTAAGATGATCTGGATCTAAGAAATGTATCCTTCAACTAATCCGGATTTAGTAGATCTGGATCTAAGGAGGTACCCAATGTGTCTCCAATGGGTGCTAGGCATGTTTGCAGTGGAAACATCAGAGCATCCATGTGGTGATTCCGACTCTGCCCATGTTGTAATTCTGACTCTACCCACATTGGGCCCATCTGTCACCATATTTTTTGAGGGTATGACATGCCGGGGGGGGGGGTAAATTCCAGAGCTGCTCCAGAGAATCTTCGAATCTTAGCCAAAGCTCCATAGAAAGGTCCTGTAGAAATGGCCTAAGCTGTGAAGTTTGTGCCATTCCCTGGAGTTAGATTTGCAGCTTTCTTTGGATATGTCTTCAGAGATTAGGCATCAGCTTTGAAGCTTTGGGAACCCACCCCTAGACCCCATTGCCTGATCACAGTGTGAATGTGCACCATATAATCCAGATTTCATGGTTGAAAACCAGACGGTAGACCCCTTTAATGGGGTCTACAGGAAATCTGGATTATAGGTCCTGAAGGACCCATTTAATCTGGATTTCCCAGAGTATGGTGGAAACAAATGTTTCTGAAGTGGAAATGGGGTGTTTCTGCACTGGGCACGGAAACTGGTTTAACGACCATTTAGAACACATTTTAACCCTTGGGTACTTACCTTCCACATTGCAGACCTCTTTAGGGACCCTTC
>MTQE01001134.1:49304097-49317110 GCA_014337955.1 Aspidoscelis marmoratus | reverse complement strand
TACCTTCCACATTGCAGACCTCTTTAGGGACCCTTCCAGGCGGCCGCTTCTGCATTTCAATGAGTGAGATCTGTCTCTAAATCGGGTCTCACTGCCAAAACCCGGATCTAAACGAAGACCTAAAAATCAGGTCTTCAATCTGTCCCTCTGCCTGGATCCCTGTGGAAGCAGGACGCTTCCGCACATGGACAGGTGAAGGGACAGAGGTCCTTGCAGCTGCCATCTTGGGAGGTGCAGAAGTAGGACAGTCTGCCTCAGAAGCCCCTCCCCTGCACGCTGCGCGCCGCCAGAAATGAGTGGTGACTGGCAGCTGACTGCTCCAGTCTTGCGGCTTTGGGGGTGGCATCGGTGGTGCAGGAAGCCAACTGCCTTTTCAAATGGGTGCTGTGGCTTCTGCAGAGCACCCAGACGATCCAGCCCTCAGGATCTGTCCTCCCCACACATGTCCAGACGTGCGAGGCCCCTTCGGATCCATCACTATTTGGGATGGATCCTCCAGATGACAGATTTCCAAAAAACAGATCTTCTTTGATCCGATTTTTGGCGGCAGGTGCGGAAGCACCCAGGGTCTTCCTGCTCTGAGCCTAATGGGTTCTTAATGGGTCCCTAATGGGTACTTAGTGCTAGTGGAAACCCCCCTAAATTTCAAATGAACTTCTGTCCCATTTGGTAGGATAGACTTTGTATTCAAATAGATTCATGTCTGGATGGAAATTAAGGATAGGTGGCATTACTATTGTTTCCCTTTTGAATTTTCAGGAAAAATGAAGCAAGAGAAGTTTTCACTGATGCTCCATCTAACGCTAGTTCATCCTCCATTTAACTATAGTTCATTCTTCTGTCCATGCATACTGTATAAAGCTAGTGATATTGTAACTGCATGGAACTGAAAAACGGAAATCTCTGCAAAAAATCTATATAAGAATATCAAAGCTATTGAAAAAATCAGTTTTTAAAAACTGTCCTGTTCTTAGGTTTCAGGACTTAACCTTCTTCACAGTTTGTTTGTTTGTGAGGATAAAATTGGGATGGGGAAAGGCATGTGCTTGATCTTTATCTTCTGACAGAAGATAGAATATAAATGTAATTGCACAGTCAAAAATGCACCATCTGACTTTAAATTTCATGATGCAAAATGACATCAAAATTTTGGCTGTAACAGAGAAACAATTCAAGAGGTTCATCTTATTTAGAAACTCTGATATTGGGCCACTGCAAACAAATCCCCTGAATGCGCAAACTGATTGAACCCACTTCCTTGCAAGCATGATTTCACCCCTGCCTTATCCTGGAATGGAGCCTTCCAGATCCCAGACAGCATTTTTTTCCTTTCCTGAGGCATTTGCTAAATGCACAAATCCACTGCAATAGGAGAATATAATGCAATTGTATATGACTTGTAATTTAGTTTGGAAATGTCATATAATAATCCTACATAAGGTCTTATTCATCAAAAATTTTCTGCTGTCAAAGCCATGATGGTACTTTGATTATTCTACACATTATTTACACAGAATGGAGTCAGAAAGCACATTCCATACATGATTTGAAAATTAAAAGAGCCTTTCAAAAAGGAAGGGTGTGTCTGTGTCTGTATATGTTTTGTTTTAATATTGAGGAAAGAAAAAAATGAAGATAAAGCTGGGACAGGCGGATTCAAAGTGGATTGGGAACGTGCATGGAAAATGACTGATAATAGATGGTTATTTTGCATCCATCTTGTCCTGTTTCAGTTTTGTTTGTTATCATTATTATATAAACAGCCTGGCAACTTGCATTCAGTATGGATGATTTTATCTCAGGATAAAATCAACCTATTAAACTTCCCAAGACAGAGAGCTCCAAATCATACAACAGGAATACAATTCTTCTTGATCAGTGATCTAAATTTTGGTGGAATCAAGCATCAATTATTTTAGTACCCTGACAAGCTTTTAATTTATTATTTATAGCTTTTATATCCTCTCCCTGAAGCATTCATAGTGGGGCACATTATCTTCTTCAGTTTATCCTCACAACACCCTGGAAGGTCAGTTCAGCTCAGAGGCAGCAGTTATTTCATAATCATTTAGTGAGAAGAATTCAAATCTGGTCACTCCTACATTTAGCCATTAGCCGGTCTTAGCTCTTAGTGGTTAGATGTCACTTTGAGGTAAGTGGAAGTGCATTTGCATTGTGCTGTAGAATGCCATTCCCTGCCCCAGGGTGCATGCCTTCAATTGGCTCCTGGACCCCCAACTGCTGCAGGAATTAACTCATTTAGAAGATGTGATCGATAACCCCTTCCTCTTCTGTGGGAAAAGATGACTTACTAGCCTCGTTTCTGGCCAGGCCATTTTCACATTGGACTAAAGCCAACAGATTTTCAGGGCCATTTCAGTGCCCTCTATTGGTGCTGTGGCTGATTCAAAAAGTGGTAGTGGGAGATTCTGATTTGGCATCCTGGGAACTCACTTGCGGGGTTCCTCAGGGGCTGATCTTATCTCCCATGCTCTTTAATATCTATATGAAGCCACTGGGAAAGGTCATCAGGAGATTTGGAGTGAGGTGTCATCAATACACGAATGATGCCTAGCTCTATCTCTCTGTGCCCTCTGAATCAGAAGGTGGCTGAAGTGCTTGATAGGTGCCTGAAGCAATAATGGGCTGGATGGGGGCCAGTAAATTGAAGCTGAATCCAGACAAGACAGAGGTGTTGTGTGTCATAGGGTCTTGGGTCTGTGTAGTTGAGAAACACCCTGTCCTCGATGGGGTTGTAATGCCCTGGGGCTGCTCCTGGACTCTGGGCTGATGCTTGAAGCTCAGGTGGAGGCTGTGGACAAGAGTGCCTATTCCCAACTACAGTTGGTACATCAGTTGAAGCTTTTTGGGGGATAGAGATGACTTGGCCACAGTTATCCATGCTCTGGTAATGTGCTCTATATGGAGATGCTCTTGCAGATGGTTGGGAAGCTGCAACTACTGATTGGGACAGTGGCTGGATGCACATCACGCTGGTCTTAAAAGAGTTGTGTTGGCTGTCAATTCGCTACCAAGCGCAATTCAAGGTGTTAACTTGGCCCCCAAATATCTAAAGGAATGCCTTCTCTCATATTGACCTGCCTGTGCCTTAAGATCTGGAGGGGATGCCCCCTTGATTTGGCACCCAGGAGAGGGCCTTCTCAGTGATGGCCCCCAGGCTGTGGAATAGTCTCCCCCTTGAGGTGTGTTAGGCTCCTTCACTGTATATGTTTAGGAGGGCAGTAAAGATGCACCTCTTTGTTAAATGGGAATATACTGTCTCTTCCCACTTTAGAGACACTGTTATTGTTTTAATATATAATGTTGTCATTTTAATATATGTCTGATTCTAAATGTTGTTACCTGCCCTTTGGGTGACCTTCGGGTATAGGGTGAGATAGAAATACAAATAACAAATAAGGATTTGGTAACTGACTTGCTGCAAATTTCAGCACACTTATTTCTGCTTTGCCAGGGTAGCTCTCACACTAAATTTGTGTAATGACAAATAGTGGGCCAGCCTTGGACATTGTCTTCTTTCTACATCTGTTATTTAACCTGGATGTTATTATCACCATGGATGGAAAACAAAGTGCCTCTGTTGCTATGTGAGATTCTGATTGGCTGATTTTAATTTAGGACGACGTGGGTAGTTTAATTCTGGCTATGTTCTTACCCTGCTCTGCTGGCACAAGTGCTGCCGTAGTGCTTCACCATCAGAGCTGACTGAAGTATTTCAGAGGGCTTCAACGCATTCTCCCTTTGGCGCAGCAGCCTTCTGCTACTGCCACCACTTGTCCCTTCATGGTATTTCTGGTGACTGAACAGAGCAAATGGCCATTTCCTGAGATCTCAGATACCATCCCATCATAAACAAAGACTGATTTTAACTGCTTATGGGTAGGACGTGGTGTGCAAACAACATGCCTCCACATTAAGAACAGCACCACAGGTGTGGTGCTATTTAATGCAAAGGGTAGGAGGCACTGTGTTTGTAGTTAATCTTCCTGTCCTACACAGATTCTGCCTCCATTCCCATTTCATGCAGATGTATCGAAAGGACACCTTAAAAGTCTCAATTTAGGTTCTTTACATTTGTATGTACGTTTTACATAAAATAAGGATTTTCCAATGCATTTTACTACAATATATATATATATATATATATATATATATATAAAACATGAAATTCATACACACACACACAAGCAAACTCTTCCTGTGCTTTGGAAAAGGAATGTGCTCCAAGTAGTAATTGTATTAGAATTATAATAGATCAGTTCTCTGCAAAAAGAGGACCAAATCACATCCCTTCTCCATGACTAATTTTAACAGGGAATGGAAGACTACTTGATTGTGTGCTTCTACTGAAACTACTCCAAAAGAGGAAATAATAATTTCATGGGACATTTTAGAGATAATTTGCTGATGGCTGCAAGGCCAGATTAAGTACGCAGGCCACCCACTAAGAGATTTCCTTTAAAGATGACAATATAATTCCCCTTCCTATTGCAGCTTGAGACAAATTCCAAGAAAAATAAGAACTGGAGGAACAAGGAGCCAGTGAAACAGTATATTATGCTTCTGTGAAGAATTTTATGTTGAGATGTCTTCTTTTGATATTTTATTGAGCTTTACTTCATGTATCTCTGCTTTTCAGAAGCAGAGCACATGCTTTGAGTCATAGAACCAAGGTACGAGAAGAGCTACAGCAGTTTTATTTAGCAAATGTTACCAATGAATAAACATTTGACAAACATTTTTGCCAACACTGAAACCTTCAGCATTGGAAGATGAAAGTGAGAATGTTGATCTTGATAAGCTCAGGTCTTCAAAGAAGGAAGCAGATTATGCCAATCTGAGAGGCTTTTGTCCGTTCCACGTACATAGGACAAGAGTAGTTAATCTGTGAACATCAACAGTCAGTTATTATAGAGACCCGAACAGTGAAGAAAGGTGATGAGAACTGTACCAAGGCATTTGAAATGAAAGTTTTCAGACAGATGAATGGGGGGGATGGGAACACAAGTGTCCCTATGATACCACCTTTAAGTTGCCTCTGAAGTGCCTTTTTAATGCATGCAGCTGCAGTCTTAAGCCGTGGTCACACTTTAATTTTAAACCTTTTTTATACCATCTTCAGATCTGACTGCTCACGCCTTTCAACTTCTATTTCTTTTATTTGTAGACTTTCCCCCATTCATTTGAACTTTCTGAATGGAAGGTCCAGAAATAAAACAGATAGAAATGAAAATGTGTGAGCAGTCAGACCTGAAGATGAAGTTGACCATAGATACTGAGAAGAGTTTGAGCATGGAGGAAAACTAATGAATAGATTTAGGAAAAGATAGGAAAAAGAAAAAAACAAACTAATGAAGTCCCCCTCCCCCCCAAACAATACCTTGAGGATCCCTGGAGACCTGGGATAGTTGAAAATTGTGTAAAATCTTGCAGGATTTCTCATGATTCCTTGCAAATCCCATGGATTTCATGGTAATCATGGGAAGTCTCATGTGATTTGCAAGGAATCATGGGAAATCCCACAAAATTTCTTAGTGTTTCATATATCTGTGGTTTTATTTAACTGTGGTAGGAACAGGTATGTACACCCCATGGATATAGAGGCACACCTGTATTCATGTTTAAGAAGAAAAGTAAAACATTAAAAAAAATATTTAAACAGTGGACGGGCAGGGAGAAGAGAACAACCAACATTCACCCAAGAAAAGCTTGAATGAAAAATCCATAATGGATGCTCAAATGATGCAGTAGTAGATGTTAGGGTGGAAAGCATCCCAAAAGGTATGTGCCACGACAAAAAGGTGCAGGTGCTGGCAGCTGCAAAATAATACTTGGCAGTTTGTGGCACCCAAAGCAGGACTTCCATGGACATGATTGTCAGTCTGTTAAGGGACAGAACCCTGAAACTGACCTTGCTTTTGATCGGTACCTAGTCCAATTGCTTACACACAGGACTAATATATGCGTAAGTAAATGCGTAGTGAGCAACCTGGCTGCCACATCTTGCACCAGCTGCAAGTTCTAGAGAACAGACAAGAGCATGCTTATTTATAGCACAAAGGGTAACAGAAGACAAAGAATATAGAAATGGTGCAACTAATGAATCAAAGATGGTTGATGACAGTGGCTCTTTCTGCAATTCCCTGTGCAGGGGGCTGCACTGGTTCAAGCTGTGGTCTGGGATAAAGTACCAAAATGGAATCCAATCATTCCAAAATGCATGAAGACTATTTAGAAATATAATAGTGGAGGCTCAATTAGAATGGCTACTTAAAAGATGAAAAAGCATTTCCAAATTCAAGATACATTGGTGTGGCTTACCAGTGTAGTACAGAAAGTCATAAAAGGAATAAAAGCTGATTTATAAAATGGAAGACTTGTCCTAATGTAAATAATAGATATGAAGGAACATAAATTCTGGCAGAACAAATGCAAGATAGGATTCAGAAACGCTAAGAAGGGTTTTGAGGACCATAATCCTAAAACTATCAAAAATAATGATAAGAACTTTTAATAAGAAGTAGGGATCCATCAAGGAAAGATTTTGGACCATTAGATAACAGAAAGAAAGGGAAAATTAAGGAACACATGGAAACTGCAGAGAGGCTAAATGAATTTTTTTGCCTTTGTTTTCAGTGAAGCAACTAAGACTATATTTTCAGAGAGTGAGTTAAAATAATTAAATTAATTAAATAATTAAATTAAATAATTAAAAAGGTAACCAGGGAGGGGGCCTTGCATGTATTAATAAACTTAATGCTAACAAATCATCAGGACCAGATGGCATTCATTCAAAAACTCAAAAATATATAACCTTTCCCTAATATCAGGCTTTGTCCTTGAAGACTGGATGGTGGGCAAATGTAACACCAATCTTCAAAAAAGTATCCACTGATCCAGGAAATTACAGACCAGTCAGCTTAATGTCGGTTCTAGATAAAGTGATGGAAGCCATCATTAAGACTAAAAATAGTTTGTACATAGGCAAGCAACCATTACTGAAGGAAAATAAGCAAAGGTAAATCAGTTCTAACTATCTGATAGAATTGTTGGAAAATGTCAACAAGCAAGCGCATAAAGGCAATCCTGTTGACACTGTCTTTCTGGACTTTCAGAAGGCTTTTCAAAAAATCTATCATCAAAGGCTCTGGAATTAACTCGTTAGAGGACAGGCCCTGTCATAAAAGTAGGGGCAAGCAGTGAGATAGAGCTGAACAAGTCTCTGCACCTTTCTGCACTTTCCATTGAAATGGGATAGCCTGTGGCCAGCCTCTCTTCAAGAATCTATCTTTTGCATGATGGACTGGAAGAGAGAGCCCCACCCCCACCCTCCTGGGGCTGCTCCATCTGCACTGGGGTGGAGCAAAGCCTCATCTAGGTGGTCAACATAGCTGCCTATACCAGGACACCAGTAGACCAGGGCCCCAAAGAATGGAATAGGGAGAGATGTGCAACAGGGCACATACCTCCCTCCCTGTTCCAGTTTAGCAGGGACACCCATTTCAGAGGCAGCAGGGAGAACTGAGACTAGAAGCCCAGAAGTTACTGGAGATTGTGTGATCTCTGCAAGGCACTGTCTTGTTACAGCCTTTTAAATGCAGAAGGCCTATTCTATACTGTGGAGCCATTCTCCTGACACCAGAATGGGTCCAGATTGGTCTGTTCCTTCTGGATTGCATCAGTAAGGTAAGTGTGCAAATGTACCAGGGCACTAATGCATTCTAAAGCCCATAGTAGCATCCAAGCTTCCTGCTTCTAGAATATAGTGGGCAGCTTGGGTTTCAGTTCTGCCTTTAGGATGCATTAGGTCTCTAGGATAGACAGCTTTTCTCATCTTCCAGCTACTTGAGTGGCTTCCATGAGTTATCACTCAGGAATGTCTCAAAAAGTGTTTCTGCAAGAAAGATGGGGAAAGGGTCAGGTTTCTGTTGGAAGTCTTTCTTTGATCAAAACCCAGGTCAAAGCATGAAATCAAGTTTTCCCATAAGAACTTGATCCTTGTAGTTTGGTCTTGTGATTAGAGTGCTGGACTCGTATCTCATAGTCACTGGGTTTGTCTCCACACTCCTCCATGAAGCCAGTAGGTTGACCTTGGGCTAGTCACTGCTCTCTTTCTGAGCTTCCACAGTCCCACCCACCTCACAGGTTGTCTGTTAAGGGGAGAAAAATAGAAAGCATTGTCAGCTGCTTTGAGTCCCCTAAATGGGTGAGAAAAGTGGGGTATAAAAGCCAACACTCTCTTCCTCTTCCCCCTCCCAGGCCTGTGATGGTGCTTTATGAGCTTATGGCTTATTCTGAGAGATTCTACTGCAAGTTTGAAGTGACTGTCATTAGTCTCGATGATGGTGATATTACACAGTTTGTTCATATAATATTGGCAACGCAAAAACACCTCAGAAAAGAAAACATCATAAAAAGGTGAACAAAATATCCTGGAATAAAGAAACAGAAATAGCAACTTGATGGCTGTTAGGGGGCATTCATTATGTTGCACAAGCAGGCAAGCACCAGCAAGAATGATCAAGAACTGCTAATGTGGATTGCTCCCAGCCTTCTGCATTTTGTTTCAAGAATAAAATACTTATTGAAGTGGTTTACATTTAAAGAGGGAAAAAAGGACAATGAATAACATTAAAAACTGACTTATTAAAAAACATAATTCTGTCAGAACTGCAGTAGGAATGCAAGATAATACAGCTTTTGAGGCTAGTTGTTAGCATGCTAAATCTTATGATCAAGGAAGGATATCTATGCTCGGAGAGCTCACTTTACACACCACACATACACACACACTCACATTCACACAAACATGCACTCACACACTCATTCTCTCTCTCTCTCTCTCTCTGTCACACACACACACACACTACATAATACTTTGACTTGCTCTTTGCTCGGATAATTAAATACAAGAATTATTGTTTTGTGCTGCCAACACAAATTGTACAGGTAGGCCCCAATCCATCCACACGGTAGTGCAGACTATGGTAAGCCTATTCTGGGATACGATCGGCAATAAGGCCCTGTGTGGGAAGGACCTGAGAAAGATATCAAGAGATTCCTGTTTAATTTCCTCACTGATTGTGTCCATGATTTTTCTCTCTCTCAATCTGTTTGTTCAAACTAAAACCAAAGTTGATTTCTGAGCATCTTGCCTGAGCTAGTTAGTAGTTACCCTACTTGTACTGCAAACTTGACGTTCTTAAATGATTTTATTACCTTCACAATTTGGTAAGCAGTTGAGTTCCAGCCCAGCATGCCTGTTTCTACTTAGGATCCCCCCCCCCCCAGGCAGCACTTCACCAGAACTTTTCAACCTTCTGTGATCTCTTTATAATTCCCTTTGGAATACATAATTGTGCTCGATCAATTTGTTAAAGGCTTTTGAAGTGTTAAAAAAGCTGCATTAAAATTATTTTCTTTCAGGTTTTATGTTAATGAATATAAGGTGCTATTCAAAGCAAAGTCAGTGTGTCAAGGGAACTTTAACTAAAGTTATTCATACATAAACTAAAAAAGGAAACATCTTTAGTGGAGGAAAATACATTTAATGAGTAAGTGCACTGCACAATTCCTCCTTTCAAAAATGTCAGTTCATATTGAACCTCCATTCTAGATATCTTACAATTACTTTGTCAACAGAAGGTAGAGTAGTGATGGATGATGCATTGGTTCTTGAAACCAAACTTTCTGGGAGTTACTTAGGCTGAAACTAAGTGCTTTTACATTCCAGTCTTATTGATGATAGTGGTTTTATATTTATCACCCTGTCATTTCAGTTGACTGTATCAGCCTCTTCAGTGCAGCAATATGGACACTAATGGAGGTGTGTCCTTAGTGTTCTAAAGGGTCACAGATTCATTCCACTAACACATTTGCAGCCCAGTTGGAAGCACGGAGAAGAGGAAAAAATGCTTTCCTCATTTTAAGCAGCAGTTTAAGGATAATAAGTATGTTAGAGTAGACTTTTTCAAATCCTTCTTTGCTACATTTAGGCACAGAAAATGGAAGAGGTACAAAGGGGCCAGTGGGTGAAGATCTGCCTTGCCAGATTCTGTCTTCAGTATCTGAGGCACCAAGCCTTTGAATACCAGCCACAAAGTGGGCTATTGTTCTCATATGGGCTTTCTACAGATACCTGTTTATGGACAACTGGATTTGGGATTAATGCTTTGATGTATTATTATATTTATTAATGTATCTTTTGACCTGGGATCTTGGGATCACTGTTCAGGCCTTCAGTCTGCAGCTGATGCTAGGGTAGAGCCACACCTCTACCCTAACATCAGGGGTTTTACACCTGCTTTTATCCTGAGATAGAAAGGGGTCCAATGCCCCACCCTTCTTAGCACACTCTGCCCACATGGAGGGAGCAATAAAGTAGGATGGGAGGCATATGGATTGCCATTCCAGGGAATTCCCTAGCATTCAGAGTTGATAACCAGGGCTGGACTTGTATGCAGATGCCCTTAGACCACACTAGACTAGTCTACCACAGCAAAGGCTGGACTACTTAGCATTGACTAGTACGAAGTAACATGTGAAAATGGTTATCGGTTTAGTGATGTGTACAGTTGCATATGACCCTGCATAATGCCTTAAGTTTTGCATTGGGTTTTTATATATGTATGGCTTCCATTTTGAAATTCAATCCCAGGCATTCATTCACTGCCTGTCAGCTTAGCCTACCTCACAAAGGTGCTGTAAGAATAAAATGGAGGGAAAGTGAATGGTGTTTCACAACTTGGACTCTAAATTTAATCTGTTATGCTATTTCATATTTCAGAATAATTCTACCCACCCAGAAGAGATAATTGCTTGTTCTTGATCTCAAATCATGAAGGATGAGAACCAAAGCAAGGGAGCAGAAAAGTCAAATACATGTATATGCACATATAAATAAAATATAGCAGCTGCTACCACAACAGTAATTAGCCAAATCTATGATACTTAAGGTGCGTTCCCATGGTACTAATTTGCATCTCTATTGACCCTCCACTGAAGTGGATTAAAGAAAAGCGGGTTCAATCCGGATTTAAGCGTTCCCAAGGGGGTAAGCAAAACACACATTTAAAATGAATGGACCATCCCCAAGGAAGCGTGCTTTGTTTACCCACATCTTTTTCTCCCCACCCCTTGCTGTTTCATTGGGTGATCGGGCGGAAGGAATTTCCAGCTGCCGAAACGCCTCCCCCCCAGCCAGCGATCCTGCAATCCTTTCCTTCAAAAAGACCAAAAGAAAAATTTAAAACTTCTCTGTTTGTCTCCCCTGCTTGCGAAGACTGCAGCCGGCACTCTTTACAAGATCTCCACCCAGCCAGCTCTTTTACACTTTCACTTTCGTGGAAGCAATTCATCACAATGTATCTTTGCTGTTTCTCTTTGGGATTGGAAAGAGAAACAGCAAAGAGAAAATGCCTGCCTAGATCGCTGTTTGCATAGATCGCTGGCTGGATGACAGGCAAAAGAGAGAGACACACACAGAGAGATGATCTTTCTGGCTGGCAATTCCCACCTGGGAGACAATCCCCGCCCCTTTTGCCACGGAGCGATCCCTTGGAAAATGTTGCGCTGAAAACCCATGACTTCCAGAAAGTACTGCTTTAAACAGGTATTTTTTTTAAGCGGGTTTTCCCCATTAGCGGCACTGGAAACCTGGATTAAAGCCGTGCATGGGACCGCTCCATGGCAAAAGCAGGTTTTCAGCAGACTTATTATTGCATGGGAACGCAGCCTTAGTTTTTTAAATAAAAGACTCTTAACATATAATGCAAAATGCCAAATATTACTAGTATATCCATCTAGGCAAGTAATTCTACAGAAAATGGGATGATGATGATGATGATGATGATGATGATGATGATGATGATATGGCTCATACAGCATCAAGTAAAGAGCAAAAGCGACTGCCAGCCCTAAAAACTATAGGCAGAAAACGACTTGTCCCACTGATGAATGACATCAACTCTGCCCTTGTAACTGTTCAGGTAGCATCAATCGAAGAACTGAACCAGCTCGCCTACAGTACAGCTGTGATAGTAACAGAAGAACTAGGGTTACTGCAGCCAAAATCAATTAGAAAATCGACTGGAAAACCAAAGTGGAAAGTCCGACAGGAACTGAAAATAAAAATCCTGAGATCAGATGCCAGCAACCTAAAAAACATGAAGGAGAAGAAACTGAACAACGAGAAGACTAAAGAACATCTGATAAAAAATACTGGCTGAATACAAGGAAAATTGTCAAAGCTTTGGAAATCATGAAACAGCAGATAACAGCTACAGCCAGGAAAATCAAAAGATATGAAGCAAGAATCATCCAGAAAATGAACAGGGGGGTTCTGCCAAAGAAAAGAAAGCAACCCAATAGGGTAAAATAAATAAAGACAATGTCTGCCCCAAACACCTATGTGAATAAGGAATACAAAACTATAGAGCAGAAAAGCAAATATAATTTCTAAAATCGTAATAATACCCCACTAGGTTTTAATGGAAAATACTTCAATAAATGCAATGAAATATAAAATATAAAAGAGGCCAGATGCGTTTCGAACAAATCTTCTTCAGTGGCCTATATGCAATAAAATTAATAAAATACAGGGCACAACTGTGACTCTGTAAAGTTTTGAAATGACTGTCAGAGAAAGCCAGAGAAAGAAGCAACAACCAACTTCTGGAAAGATCTCTGGGAGACTGAAAAAGGATACAACAAAACTACTGGGTGGATAAAGGATTTCGAGAATAAATTCTCCTAGAACAAAATGTGGCAGCTGGAAATAACACCTGAAATGGTCACAAAAAGAGTGAAGAAAGTGAAGAACTGGACATCCTCTGGCACTGATCAGATGCATGGCTTCTGGCTCAAATACCGGACCAGCCTGCATGCAAAAATGGCCAAACTATTTAATGAAATGCTGCAAACAGGAAACATCAATGAATGGCCAATAAATGGCAAAACATACTTAATACAGAAAGATGCAGCAAAGGGAGCCA
>MTQE01001134.1:49255958-49292280 GCA_014337955.1 Aspidoscelis marmoratus | reverse complement strand
AAAAAAAAAGGGGGGGGGAAATTAAACCAGAAAGAAATTTGCCTTTTTTGTTCAGCAAGCTTTCTTGCATAATGGCACCTTGTTTCTTTCTGTTTCAACCTGAGATGTACAAATTTGACAATGTGTGTATAAAGGATAAAACATATTACTAAGCAGTGTTCTCTGCAAGGTACTTTTTTCATTCAGTCAGTGTCAAGGATGAGCATGTAAAGCTGAAATCTTAAATATCCATTCTGATTTCCATGAAGGCTATATAGCTTGTATAGCTTTTGTGTGCATTTCTGGCATATAGAACTTGGTACAAAAGTTCCATTTCAGAATATGAAGTTATAGAAAAGATCTGTGCAATCAAAGGTGGCAGAAGGTGAAAACTGAAGCATTTTCTGAAGCTGAAAGAATTTCTTTCTTCACAACATTCATAGGACTCAGTTTTTAGCAAGCAATGCTGCTATCTGGTGTATTGTTGAAGTGAAACTGTAGGCTTTTATTGACACATCAACTGATTTCTCTAGCTGCCCAATAAAGACCGAGGAGGGGAGGAATCACAATTAGCACATATTTTACTTTCCTAAAGAGTCTCCACGTGTGTCATTTGCTCACTGAAGTTAGCATTGATGTGTTAAATAAATGTATTTTCAAATAGGTTTAAGGCAGCTATGGGGAAAATGATTTGGGCCATATTCTTCTAGGCTTTTGTATCAATTTTGACAGGCCAAAAAAAGAAAATAAAAATCTCCAGTACCTCATTTAGCAACCAGCCCACTGGCCTGGTAGAAAAACATTTGAGTGCCAAGTCAGTTAAGAAAACATCATTCATACATGATTTGATTCTGGATGATTCTGAAGCTGATTTGGCATGTATCACTGGAATCTGGGCAGATTTAACCAGGCTGTGGGCCTTGCCTTTCCCAACTTTCATCCCAGGTTACTCATTACAGCAGTGTTCCGCTGTGAACCACAAGACTTCTATCCTTCTTTCCAGATGATCAATTTGCTCTGCAGCTCAGTTTGAGGGGTTGTTTCTGATGTTAGAGAGAGGTATCAGTGATTCTGCTGGTGTATCACCAACACCATTGCCCAGCAGCCTCCCTGTTAGAGCTGACTGAGACAGTGTCAGAGATGGTGTTGGAGGCATCTGCCGCAGTAATGTTGGGAGTTTTCAACATTCCCACTGAGATGAAGCTCTGGTCTCTTTGTCAAGCCATTTCCACGATTGCTCCCGAGTGCTCCTGGTGTTCCTATGGAACCCATAAAGCACCTTGCTGTTTCATGAGCCATGAAGCAGAAGGTTCAGTGACTGCAATACAGATGATGAAAGTCCCACTGAGAGTCTAAACGAATATGGATTAGAGCACACTAATGACTCCACCATTGTGTATTCTGGGAACTAACCAACAAAACATTTTCTGGTGGTAAACGACCTAGTGACATTAAGCCAGAAGAAAGAAGGGTTTAGAGGCCTGAACGTGTGGACAGGTTCCTTGCAGAGGTCTGGCCCATCCAAAGGCTTCCTGACGCCTTGCCCATCATGATTGATAAAAGCTTAGCTAGGTGGGTTTGGGAGCAGTAAATGTTTCATTGTAAGAAGGGGTTCTTCCATTTGCTCGGAATGAGATGGTGGCACATCCCCTCCTGAAGAGGCCTTTCCTAGATCCAGAAGTATTTAATAACTATCATCCAGTTGTAGGGATGTGCTGAATGCATGTTTGATTCCTGTAATTAGGGTTTATAGGCCAAGGACTATTAGCTTTATTCGCTAACAATCCTGGCTCTAATGCACTTGCTTAATCAAATGTAGAACCTTAGGTACCTGAGTTCTGTTTTTATTTTCGCCTCCATCACAGGGTCCTTCATCGTCTGATTCGCAACATACAAAGAACAGATGTATGTAGCATCAGCATGCATGTTAGTGACATCATTGTAGAAACACATGCTGATGTTCTCTGTGCGTGCGTGAATGCATCACACACTTGTGTGGCATTATGCACTGTGTTACTGCCCATAAAGGGACCTGTAATGGGAGGCAACACATAAAACCTTAAATGTTTAACCTTCATAAGGATATATAAACAATTAATAATACATGACTGTATGGGGTATATTTGTTTCCCATTAATGCTGGAGTGCTTTTTTTTTTTTTTTTGCAAATTAGATTTCTGTTGCAATTTTAAACTATAAACCTCCTTTTTCTGAATGTTTACCTTGATCTTTAGACAAATACTTTTTATTATCCACAAAAGAGTGTTGGTGAGTTAACGGACAAAACATTTATATATTTTTAATCTGCAGAGACTATTATTTCTTCAAATTGGAGTAGAACAAAACTGATAGGAATACATAAAGTCTTCTGTTCACTTTAAATCCATAGATAGAAACATTTATATTTTTCTAACTTATATCTATATCATATCTTCTGAGTAACTGTACAGACTTCTTGTGTAAAGTTGACCATACCTGTGTCAAGATGTGTTCGCAAACATAAAAATTGTGGTTCACTTTGAACTTGAACTGAGTTAAATAGGCTTGACTTGGAACGATTTGAACCTCTAATCGTTTCAAACTTGTTTATTTTCTAAAAAAAAATACATTAAAATTGTTTTTTAAAGACCTTTCTAAAAGGCAATTGTTGCCAAACATGAACTGGTTTGAATTAAACTAGGTGGTTGGAGTTTGAACCAGTGGTCTAGTGGTTGGGAGCCAGAATCTTATCTGGGAATACTGGGTTTGATTCCACATTCCTCCATGAAGCCAGCTGGGTGACAGCTGGGCTAGTTACAGCTCTCTTTTTGAGCTCTCAGGAGGCTTTTCCGCACTGCAACGCGTTCCAAACGGAACGCGTTCAGGCGGGAAGCTTAAGACAGCTCCAGGCGCTTTCACCGTTCACACACAGGCGCGCCGGAACGCGTTCCGGCGCGCCTGTGTGCGAAAGGTGAAAGCGCCTGGAGCTGTCTTGGCCGGCAAAGGCCGGCCAGGGGCGCGGAGACAGCTGCGGAGGCAGATCGGCAATCAGCTGATTGTCAAACAGCTGATTGCCAAACCTGCGCTGGCGGGGGAGGCGGGCCCGCGGCTGTTCGGGAGCGAGAAGCAAGCGCGAATCCTTCTCCTCCCGAACGCCTGCGGGCAGTTCGTCCGCGCCCGAACGCATGTAGAGCACTTCAAAGTGCTCTACATTTGGAACGCGCGAGAGACAGCTCCGGATACGTCGGATCGCAAGCCCCGCGGCGGCAATGCGTTTGCCGCATTCCGGGCTGTCTCCCGCGCGTTCCAAACACCCCCGTGCGAAAACGTCTAGGGTTTCTGTTCTGAGGAGGAGAATAGAAAGCTTTGTGAGCTGCTTTGAGTCCCCTTAAATGGGTGAGAAAAGTGGGGTAGAAAAACCAACTCTTCTTCATCAAACAAGTTTAAAAAACAGACTTATTTGATACATCTAGTGATCAGTCCACACCTTATTGTGACACTTATTATATTACAGCATTTTGACAACAAGGAGCAGGCACAATTCTACCTGTAATATATGGCAATTTTGCCAGAACATCAAACTAGTACAACTGCCACTCATAATGCTGCAGCTGTATCCATGGCCATGTTTGCATTGTGTCTGGGCAAAATGTTGTCAAAATACTGTGATACCAAGTCAAGCTAGCATTACAACAAAGTGTGCCCCCAGCCTGTGAGAATTGTTACATGGTTCAATTTAGCACTTGATCAGGAAGCAAGAAGAACATTATCAGAGACTTTGATCTTATCAGTTTCAATCACATTCATAAATCTGTGTTTTGGGAAAGTATCTAACTTTCCTTTGAAGCCCATATTTCCCTCTTGTCCCATCAAAGTTCACTATATTAACACAGGAGTTATAGGTTTCTGAAGAAATAAATTCTTGCAGTTGCAAAATGTACTTGTCAGGCTTTCCACTAGTCTCTCGAAATCTCATTCTCTTGTACAGGAAGCATATTGTGAATGCAGCTACCTGGATGCCAGACTCTGGCACACACAGCCGGGTCTTTAGCATCTGTAGTGATCTTCATTTATGACCAACCTCGTGTCATAAATGAAGTCCTGCTCAGTAGGCAAAATCATGCTTATTTCCTTGACCTCATTGACATTAAAATGTGATGTACATATTAAAAAGTTACTAACTTTTTTATTCTACAGGTAGGAGCAGTAGATCAGGAGGAGAAGCAGAATGGAATATGAAATCCACAGATTTCTGAATGCACAAAAAATTTGCATTCACTTTGCAGAAAGAGGACTAGATTGAAGTGGATTTTGCAACTTAAGAGTTTTGGTTTTCATTACAGAAGCACCAGATACGGAGCCTTTTCGCACAGGGGTTTTTCGAACGCATGGAGGGCACGTCGGGACGCAGCATTCACTCTTGCGGGCGGCGGGATCCATTCCAGGCTGCCCGCAAGCATCCCAACGTGCCCTCCATGCGTTCGAGTTTCAGAGCACTAAAAAGTGCTCTGAAACCGTCTCGGCGCGTTCTGACCTGTCCCAGAGAGAAAGCATTTGCATGCTCTCTCTCTGGGACAGCTCGGCCCCTCCCCCAGGCTGCTCCCATTGGCTCCTATGGAGCCAGTGTGGGCAGCTGGCTGCCGACTGTCCCTGGGTTCCTGCTCACTCCCGAACCCCAGATCAGGCTCCAGGGGTGGGCAGGAACCCCAGCCAAAAGCCCCCAACCCATACCCAGAGTCTTACCTTCTCCTGCAGGCTCGATTCTGTGTAGAAAGGCCGGGCCATTCTGAGCATGCTCGAGGGGGCGGTCCCTCATTGGCTGAGCACCCGCACATGCTCCTGTGTGGCTGGGGCTGCTACTGGCAGCCCTTGCCCTCAGGAGCATTCTGAGCAGGCGCGTTGTCGTTAGTAGGTGGTTGATGCCATCTGCACATGAGTGCCAAGGTGGTCTGCATTTGGGAATGTTTCAGATGCTGCTTTCCAGTGGATCCCTGTTGGAACATGCCATGAATCAGTTTTTGTGCTGAAACCAGTCCAATGCCACATCAGTTCAGCCCTGGTGTTCTATTTGGGATGCAATGCTTCCTTATAAACTGGTTCACATTGTGGATGCCACATTCCTCAGGCTGGCACAGGTCTGCAGCCTGGTGCAGACACAGACTCAGTCTACTCCAGAGTTGCTGACTCAAACTGCTGGAAGATGTATCAACAAATGCTAGACCACAGTGCGACCATGTATGGCCCCAGCTTCCTCTTCACAATTGACCATGGCTCACATTGATTCTGACCCACGCTAAACTACATCATGGAAGGAATGCCACAAAGGCAATCTAGGAAAGTGTGGTTCAAAACTCCTGAGATTGCCTAACAGTTCACTGAAGTTTTGTAAGTCTTCACAGGTAATCAGAGAAGCTGCTACGAAAAGTGGTGTGTGTGATTATGCTGAACACTCCACTACAGGGAAAATATGTCTCATAAATGTATCTCAGGTTTACCATCTGAATTCACAGCAGTTCTGGGTGACTGTAGGAGTGCCTCTCAAAGTGCACTCAGAGTAGTTGTCTTTTTTTTAAAAAACCTTTGGGGCTTGATGGGGGAAGAATGGAGGCACCTGCATTTGCCTGTTGTGCCGACCCCCCCACCCCCGTAATTAATCCAGGATTAATCCAGGAACTCACTTTTAAACAAACTGTACTCCTGACCTTTAAAGCCATAATAAAGTCATAATAGGTTAAGACAATGTCATTTCAAGGAGCACCTATACCAAAATTGTCTAGTTTGTGGTCCTTTACATATCACTGAGTAACAATTTATAGGGCTTTGGTGCCCCCCCCCAAGTTTAAGAATAGCTTGAAGGACTTTGCCTGCTCCTAGCTGCCAAGAAACATCAGATTTGTGGATGTCACAAACAGGGTCTTTACAGCAGCATCTTCCATTTTTGGAACTCTTTCCTGTAGGAACTTCAAATAGTCTTTTCTTTCCCAGTATTGCAATATACTATTAAATCTTTAAAACCCTTTAAAAAGGATTTAAATAAATCTATTTGAAATGGATCCACTATGCTGGAGTTGTCATCAGATTCTGTGTTGAAGGTAGTTTTAAATGTGGAGTATATTTGACAGTTTCCTTGTGCAGTGCTCAGTGCAAATTGAAAAATTTCAAGCATTTAGTGATTAAATTTTGTTGCTTTATTGCTTTGTCTCTTTTTACTTCATCCCTTTTGCTCTAAAACTTGTTGTTATGCTGCTGGTATTTTAATCTACATAGTATACCCCTGTGCACTGGCATTACCTGAAATGGAGAAGCTTATAAATGTGAGCAAATAAACCAATAAATAGTATATCATATCCTAGCTGCATTCAAATCCACTGTTCATAAGGATGAATTTTTAATGTTTTAGAATTTTCAATACTAGTGAATCTGGATACCACTGTAAATGTTCTGCTCCATGCACTTCTTGTCCAAATATGACCTGCAATCTGCTAGATCAGACTTATGAGTTAGTTACCAAATGCAGGAAATCTTTCTCCATTGAAAAATGTCCATGTAGAATGCCTTTCCAAATGAGATTTGTCAGCCCCATCACTTTTCCCAGTGATGGGTCAAGACATGTACAACCCTGATTGGTGAAGTTATGCATTATTTTCAAGCTGTATAAGAAAGTGTTTGAATAAAGAATAAAATAGAACAATATACATTATTTTGGAAATCCTTAGGGACTGAATTAAGTGAAATGTGATTAAATAAGAAACATCAGAGTGAGATAATGTATTGTCAAAGTAACAAGCTGTTTGCTTTTGGCATTATCTAGCTCAGAAAGGCCACCTTTGGGTTAGATAAAGTGGAAAGAAAATGACTGGTCACTTGCTTCTCTCTGAAGATGGATTAAAATGTAGGTGTGAATGCAGCCCAAGTAGTTTGGATTTTTAAAATCTGTATGTCTTTTATCATTTTCCCCCTATGGTGGCCCCCAGACTCTGGATTAGCCTTTCTCTTGAGGTTTGCCATGTGCCTACCCTCTATGTCTTTCGGCAACCAGTTAAAACATTTTTTTTTTTCACCAAGGATTTTGCTGTTTAGCTTTCTCAGATTGCTGTCCTGTTAGGGAGGGAGGAAGGGTTACATTTTTAATTATGATTTAATATTTTATATGTTTTTATTTCTTTCTTATTGTAACCCACTCTGGGACCCTTGGCTAAAGGACGGGATATACAGATCAATCAAATCATCCAAGTGACTCAGAAGCTGTTGAAATAATTACTGTTTAAAAAGAATATTTATTTTCAAAAGCTACTTTTGTTATTTGCTGATGAAGTAAATAAATTCTGAGGATGATCTTTATTTGGTTTCTTTCAACATTTATATGCCTCTTTTCAGAAGATAAAAACTTTCCTTGCAAGCTAACAATTTTAACCAAAGCATATTCTACAGCCTCTAATAAAACTCTAAATATGCAGAATAGATGGTTAATGTAGGATCAGCTTAAAGCAGTACAAACACTAAGTTAAATCTGGAAATCATAATTACATAATCTGAAATAGAAGTTGTTTAAATACAGAACATTCAAATATTAAAATTTAATTTTAAATAAACAGCACTAAATGGCAAATACATTTTTACTATTAGTTGATAAACAAATAAGAATTATAGTGGGAGAGGATACTACCTTCTCCTTAGGCTATTTGTTCCACTGGGGAACTGCTTTCTGGTGTTCAGTCAACATCTTCCTTATTGCGGGTTAGTCCATTACTGGTTGAATAAGAGGGAAGATTTCCTGATGGAGATTTTCAAGAAGAAGCCACTTCTTGACAATGTTTTAATTTGCTTACCTAAACATTGCAAAATATTGGACTAGATGATCTGTATGATTCTATAATTTGATCACTGCATTTCCTATGGCTTGGGGTTATAAAGAAACTTATGACTCCCCCCCGCCAACATTCTTTCAGGTAAATGGAAAAGATTATCCTACATCCACTTCCTTCTTTTTTTCTGTTCAAGGCTAAGCAAACATCATATTAACTGAGAATCATTCATACCTACAGTGGAATAAACCTCAACGAAGCCCCAGAGGCATGACATTCAAAGTTGGAGGTGGGCCACAAGCACTCTTCACAACGTTCTTCTCCAGAGTGAACCATTCTAAGGGCATCTGATGTCCTCTGAAATGCTTACCACCACCATCTAGATGCACAGTGGCAGCAGGAGCAACTTCTGGGGCTGATTTGTATAGGTATAGTGCCAGTAAAGGCTGATTTCTGGGACTCTCCCAACCAATGGAAGCTCTTCATTCTGTCAGTTACAAAGATGGTGGGAAGGTCAGATGCAGGATGTGTTGACATCCCATGCCCCCCCCCCTTCCAGGGGGACCAAAGCAAGTGTCTCCAGCTCAGTGTGCCTGATGCCACCAATGTTTGGACACAGCCTTGGTCTTTTTATTCTAGAATGTCAAATATAGCTGACTAAGTAACCAACATCTAGATGCGTAGTCACAATGTTGAATAGATACTATACTATTCCATTCATTTACGTAGTTTTCCTATGACGGTCTGAAGTGTTAATTATACTAGGAATGGCAGCATGTTACTGTATACCTTTTTTATTTCTTAATAAAGAACTTTCAGACCAGTTTCATTCAATCAGATTGTATCACTGTATCTGGAAGGAATGAGAACAAAATAAATAAATAAATCTGTTCTAGCTTCATCTTGCAGCATTCATTATCTTTGGCTCTAACCGATTACTTCCAAAATTCTTATGCCTTTTGAGGTTTGTGAGTCCTTCTCAATGTACTCTTCATGAATTATCATTACTGCTGTTCATTGTTTTATCCAGAGATTATTCAAGATTGCCTCCAGCTGATATGCAGGGTAGGGTTTTTGGATTTATAGAGGTCTGAACTGGAACTTCTCAGTCTTAACCCAACACTTGAATCAAATGAGTTACAATTAAATTTGTGTAGAGTGATATTAAAGTGGATGAAAAATAATGTGCATTTCCAATATCTCACATTGAAAACTTTTAATATTTTTGTTTATTGTAGTTAGGAATGTTCTTGAAGGGTAGCTACAGTATTGCAATGCCTTTGCAGGCCTAGCATTTCATATAATGTACAGTTTTTCATCTTTAATCTCATGTTCCTTCTTGAATTCTTTAATTAAAGCTAAATTATAATGAAAATGCTACAAAATTATGCTTTCTATCAATGCTAATGCAAAATGAGTTCCTCCTGCATGGTATTTTTTACAGTGAAGACAAAAAGAGATAATATTAATGAGGCCATCAATTTAGATTCACCATAATTTTAAGACCATGCCACTTATCTCTCTACTAGCACAAAACCTTTACTACTACTATATGATTTTACTAAAATTAAAACATCAGCTAGGCAAATAAGAAGAAGTAGAGAGATAACCTTTCAGATAGCATGTTGGTACTTGGTTCAAACATGACTTAATGCTGTTTCGATAAAGGCTAATCTAGTAATGAGCAGCAACAGTCCTTTGATGGTGGAAACATGTGAGTTATTACATTATTATGCCATGATCATTATATTTTACTAGTCTGACTTTTTGTTGTTGGTACTTGTTTTGTAATAAAATTTGTTTTCTGTATTTTACTATATTTTTAAAATCTGAACTATCCAGAAGACACATTAATTGGATGGTATTACAAATTACAACTTAAAAAGAATACTGTAACAACAGTAACAAAACATGTGTTATTGCACTATGATGCCTAATTTGGTTTAGTACATAAGAGAACACAAAGCTCCATATGTTACAACAAACCATGACTAGTTTAAATCACATTACTAGTAACAATAATAAAAATTATGATGATTTAAGAGCAATATCTGAGCTCTTGCATTGATAGTTTCAAATGCTGTTTCATATTTTTGGTATTTATTTTATATGTTTACATTCTAGTCCAACAAACTACTCACTCCACCAAACTGGCTCTGTTGCTGAATCTATGGAATAGTACAATTTCTCACCAAATTTAACAAAAATGGTAATCCAGTAGAATGTATTTCCATAGAACACATAAGATGCTTTCATAAACACACTTTTGATGTCATTGGTCTGGGGAATTGTGGCTCATTACTGTTGCATGAATGGGTCCCATACAGAAAGTGCGCTGAGGACACTGAAGGGCAAAGGAGGGCTATTGCTGAAAGTTCTACTGCTCTGGAGGGCTTTCAAGATATGTAAAATCTTCCAGAACACAAAGAAAAAGGTGGCAGAGGTGGTGATCTGCAGTGCAAGAAAGAAAGAAGACCAAGCATGTGGAGCTCTTTTGCCATAAAAGAACCTGCAAAATCTTTGGTCAATCAATCTTGAATGTCAAGGTCCAGAATTGCCTTAGCTGATGCTTGTTAAAAAGGAACCTCGTGGTACTGATTGATGGGGGAGCTCACACCTATATAAGAAAGGACATCCTAGTCATAATTCGAACTGAGGTTGTACCAGTTCTGTTCACACCTTCGCTCATACCCTTCTCTGCAATCGACCTGAGCCTCCTCCATGGAACTCTTGGCTCTTCGCCCCTTTTTCTGTGGCAAATCTATCTTCTTTCTTACTTTGTCACTCAAAGGAGGCGAGGGTGTGGGTTTGCAGTTCTTTTTTAAGCCTGCTCCTCTACCTCCCCACCTCCTTCCTTTTTTATGTGCCTTTCTTCTCCATGAGATTAATTTAAAAATAATAAGAAATTTGAGGGAAAATGCTAGATAGAAGAGGGGGAGGTGCTTCATGAACTCCGCCACCCTCCCCTAGATATTGGCTGAAAAGAAAGACTGGATCCCACCCACCACAGCATGGTTCATCCTTCTTTAGCCCTACATCCCACCCTGTTCACACTGAGGAACAGAAGACAGCCTGGCTGTTAGGACAAGCTAAAGCGGGTAAGCTGGCTTGGGAATTGAATTGAATAAAAATAATGTGACCAGGGTCCTTGTGAGAGATCCCATGTCAAAATCACTTGAACTCTAGGAAATGCTATACTGGATAAGAGCAATGGGCTATGCAGTGTCTTCTTTTATTGGTCTCCTGCTTGCAGGCCACTACAATGACACTTTCTGCCTATGTTTTTTTTCAAAGGTGGTCTGTGGATCTATACTCATAGGGAACACAATTTGGAGACTTGTTTTAATCTCTAAATTATGTTTAATTTTAGTTCCCATGACCAGCAGCTGGGGTGAAATGACTTACAGACTAAATGAATGTGGAAATGGACCTGCCTTAAACTTACACTAGCTGACAGTCATATCATTGTTTAATTTTTGACCACTCCCATTTTATGGCAGTACAGCCCAGTTTTGAAAATTGGTCCTATCTGGGAAATATTGGTTTCTGAGGTAAATTTGTAGCTGTAGCTGGTAGGAGTTTCAGTCCATTTTCCTGCCTAGGCTGAATAATGAAATATGAAAACATGTTTCAGCTTTGTAAACAGCATATTACAGTGGAGAAAAACAATTCTTTTTTAGGTCATGCCCTAGTTAAGTGCTAAAATAAATAGGTATTGATTTTGTGATATAGCCTATTTCTGTGGAGACTAGAAGAGGCACTGTGGACCGAGGCTGTGCTATTCATCTGTTGCCATACTGCCTAGACCAAAGATCAATTATTTTACTTCTCAAATTCAAGAATAAGGCTGCAATCTTACATCTGCTTTCCTGGGAGTAAGCCTCAGTGACATAACTGGTACTTACTTCTGAGTGAACATGTCTTGTGCTGTTAAGATGATAACATTTTTACACCATTTATTTTTTACTGTTAACAGTAATTATTTCTTGAATATGTTTCATCCTATGTAAATACATGGTACCTAATATGTCCATAACTCCTTCCCTCCTTCCTTCCTCTTTTATTTTTTGAAGATGGCGGATCCTTAATAGTTAGGTAGGCTGGTGAGATGGAAGAGATGGCAGAACTCTAGCACCTCTAATAGGTTTGAAAAAAATGGCATATCAGAGTTGTAGGCTGTATTCAGACATTACAAAAGGGGTGCCAAAAACATCTGAGAAACAGCCCTTTTGATCTCAAACCTTCTCTATTCGATCTTTTCTAGCACAGAGTAGGAACGTGCAGAAATGGGGGGGGGGTTGCATTTGAATTCAAGTCGAATCAAATGTCAAAACATTCAATTTAATTAGAATGTTTAAAATCCAAATGCAAGAAATAACAATTTGAATCTATTTGTTTAAATGTTAGATACGAATTTGAAGATACGAATGTCGACAACATTCGTATGTGTTATACGTATCTGTACCCATTTCATATGCATCCCATTTTATCCCATATGCATCCCATTTTTATTCCATATTATAAGCGCAAATGCATACAGATATGTATGCAATACATATGTATCTGTACATTTGAATAATTTGAATGAATGTTTTGTAACATTTAAAATTTGTTCGAATGTCTAAATTTGAATGTGAAGACATTCTATTTGAATTTAAATGTCTACATTTGATTGAATTCAACTGAATTTTGAATGTTTAGAACATTCGTGCACGTCCCTAGCACAGAGAGTGCCTCTACACAAGAGGAAAGCTATGAGTTCCCTTCGCAGCCACTTCCCAAGGGAAGATGGGAAGATTCAAAGGGAATTCACTGCCACTTCCTGTTGGTTGGACAGGAAGCTTTGATTGCCTGAAGAGTCCCCCAAATCTCTGAATTATAAAGCTGCTGTTTAATCAGAAGGTTTTTTATTTGGGTGGGTAGTTGTGGGGAATCCTGTGGGCAATTGAAGCTGCAAAATCCCTTTGCTCCTCTTGGGGGGGGGCATCCAGAATATTCAGGAGAGGGCAGAGGGGCAGATTGATTTCTGAAATATCCCACCTCAAAGTCTTCCATAAGCTGCCCCAGAGGCACCTCAGAAATACTTTTTTAAAAAATAAAAAAGAAATGGTTTTTTTTCTGTGTTTCATTACAGCCCTAGATTGTTATACCAGCCATTCCTGTAAATTCTTGTTTTATGTATCTATTAAAGGTACAGGAACCCTGCCCTCCTTTCCATGAGGCAAAACTATGGCAGGCCAGCACCAGATTTTGGTAGTCCCAGCAGTAATAGTACATTAAATTCTCATTTGGTGGCTCCTGTTTAGCCATCTGTCAGCTTTAATCTCATCCAGACTGACAAATTTCTTTCATACACACACGTACAAATATTCAGACAGCTTTGCTCCTGTCTTTCCTCAGCCAGTCAGACAGATTTACTGTCACTCATTGGCCTTTTCTTTAGCTAAATATATAACTCTTTTTTATAAACTTGACTATTACATGGTGGCTATAGTGCTGGCCTCCTGAAACCCCACTCGTCCTTGCCAAAGGAAGCTTAGAGAAAAAATAATGGCAATTTTGGACGATTCCATCCCATCCCATCCCATCCCATTTCTTTTCATCCCCCCCCCCCGATAAATATAGAGTGGGGTGATAAAATGATCTTAAATTGTTTGCATGCATGTGTGTGTTTATACACTTCTTCACTATAGATACAGGGTGATTTACAAGTTGAACAACAGTAAAACTAAAAGAAATAAAATAAGACAATAAAAACTAAAAAAGTGAAAATGGTAATACAATAAGAGAAAATGATAAGAGTAATAATGATAAAAGAAATGGATAAAATCTAGCTAAAATAAAATAATAATATTTATTAATAATATCATAGTAAAATGCTAAGCCATCTAAATGCTGCCAATGATTTTTTTTTTAAAGAATAGCCCCAGCTACAAACCTAAATAGATTCAATTCAAAGCTGTTGTATTATGGAAACATCCAAACAATATTGCTTCTTTCTAACTCCCACTACTGACAAAGAACCAGGTAGGGGGCAACCCCAAAGTCTTCATTTCCATGAAATATTCAGGGCTAAATGCTCAGGTTCCAGAATGATGTGCAGGTATTTCTATACCCACACATTTCTAGCTTTTAAAAATGTTGCTGGCAGACTGCCAGCCTTAAATCAGACATCTAATACTTGTAAGGTGGCAGCTGATAGAGGGTTTCAGCAACTTTTCAATTTTAACTTTACTTTTAAAGCTCCTGCAGGAAGTCTGTCTTCTCTGACAGCACAAATGCACTGGTGACATTTTCCTCTTTACACTTGATCACACCTGTTGACACTTATGTGCATTAACAAATCAACTAATGGACTTCTTTCCCTTCAATTTTTTTTTCATTTGCATTAGTGCTGGGATTTCTATGCATAGGGAATGAAGATAACACAGTCTGCGCTTTGGATAGGTGCTTTTTATTATGTGACATATTAATTCCTGTTCTTATTGTTAGGCAAGCTGTACGTCTGTCATAAGAAGTATTTGGTAAAAATCTTTGGCCAGTAGTTAATTTGTAAATCGAAAGCCTTTAGATTGCTCTTTCCTCTGACAAAAAAGAATAACGATTCTGCACACAAAATGTGCTCTTTTCTTTTTAGTGATGCCCAAATTACCCTGGAATGGCTGAACATGGGACTAATTGAAGAAAACTCTGACTCACTCTTCTTTCTGCAGCCAGGGTTCGATCAAGCATCTTTGTAAAAAACACATACTGCCTCTTCACTATTACCAATCCATTTCTTGGTCACACATTAGAGGAACCTTCACCTGTTAAAAGTAACATAGGCTACATCTCCATTACACAGTAAAAACACTGTACCCAGGGCCTGCGGGCAGTCAATCTCTGAAATGGAGCCTGGCTGCCCTGGGGCTCCAGTTATGAAGTCTTTCCTGCATAATGGAGACACATTAATAATTTGCACTACAAATAGATTGTAGAAATGTATGCCTATTGAAAGGTCATGACAATCTTCTATGTATCTATTTCTTTAAACTTATGGCAGGAAACTATGAACAGTATATTAATAAATCCCTCATCGGGGTTCTTGAAATATATGTGTGTATACTATTTTAGTTCAAATGCTGATTATTAACTTTTGCTCTGTAATTCCTCATACACCTTAGGGCAGGACATCCTTAGGGACATCCCATGAAACAAAGCCTGCAAATCCCAGTTTACCATAAATAGTCTGGTCTCTATGGAACAAAACATCTGGGATACAAAACTACCTTGTGTTGATTTCCAGTCGAAGCACATGATTACTGTTTATTTTCCCATGCCAAATGGGTCATGCTGGAAATCCTTGTTTTGTTCTTTTATTGCAGACTTGCTGGGATGAAAAGTTAAGTACCTACTGAACTTAACTGACAGTCAAAAAGCATGTAAAATGAGCAGAACAGTAACTTGGTTCTGTACAGGCTGGTTTTGAAGCTTTACAAATTACTAAAGTCTCTGTGAGCATATTTAATGCTTCTCTGACCCTTAAAGAAATGGGGTACACATCTACCTTGCAGCCACAGTAACACACTATGGCATTCATGGTTTAAATATTGATTTGGCTTGTTTTAAAATATCAATTATAAGAAGGAACTAAGTCTGAGAAGTAAAATCCAAAAATTATGTTTTGATGTTACAGTTTGAATAGGAGCATGCAAAACTTGATCTTAAATGCTTTCTGGAAAATTTGAGATGGCTATATGCCTCCTACCTGGGAACCAATGCATGAAAGATTGTTATTTGGCCTTCAGAGGCCCAGTGTGTGTGTGTGTCTTCTGGGATAGATAGCAGTCAAATGAATGCTTGGTATTGACCTATACTGTGGTATTGACTTTAAACCTTCTTAAGTCCATCCTCAGATCTGAATGCCCACACCATTTCACTTCTGTCTGTTTTATTTGTGGACTTTACTAACTAACTAACTAACTAACTAACTAACTAACTAACTAACTAACTAACTAACTAACTAACTAACTAACTAACTAACTAACTAACTAAATAAATAAATAAATAAATAAATAAATAAATAAATAAATAAATGAGACTCAAACATTTTTAGCAATCATGCAGTTGGTCTTACATCACATCAATAGCACAGGTAATGCCAACACATAATTTCTTATAGCAAACATCCCAACAATAAGTGATTTCCCTAAAAATTGCTGGTGGATAGAGGAAATCAGCACAAATGTCTACAGTTTTTACACACTCCATGAAGAACCTTCACAGAACTTTTAGCCTACCTTTAAACCATGGTTGATGCTGTTGCCATATCTCTGGTAGTAACAGAAAAGCTGTCCATTTTATCCTGGAGGTGAAATCCCACACTGGTGGCCTGTCAGCATTGGTCAACCAGTATAACGTAGTGACGATGACTGTTTGGTCACTCATTTTTTATGACACAGTATTATTCTTTTGTGATGGTGAGTGACATAGAAGGCTTGGTTCAATGCCTGGCACTCTTTCTATGCTGGATGATCACTGGACAGCCATACTAGGGAACTTGCCAGGGTGCACATTTACAAAATGGCAGTAGGCACATTGATATTGGCACCAAAGTTCACACTGTACTGATTTGTTCTGTTTAAAACGTCTTTTCTAGAATTATGAGGGAGAGTGCTCTTAGACTTCCCTAATAGCAGTCTATAGAGTGATCAGTGTGTCAGGGAAGCAGTGTGTCGGGGAAGGGAGATGAGCCCAAAGTAGGAACATAGGTTCTGTTCTTCTTTGTACTCTAATTGGGTTTTCCCTATCAGTATCACGGTCACTGGAAGTCTACAATCTGAGGATGCTTCTAGATTAGTTACTGTCACTTGAGGCTCAGGTGTCAGCAGTAGTCAAGAGTGTTTGTCTCTGTTTCTGATTGGTTACCCAGCTTTACCTTGTCCTGTACAGGGTCAAATTTGCCATCGCAAGCCATGCCCTTCTAATCTGCAGACTAAACTACTGCAATGGAACAAGTGTAGAATGCATGCAGTAGCTCAAGTGCTGATGGGAAATTCTGGTTAGGTGCACCTCACCCTGGTTTTGAAAGATCTACATAGGTTACTGCTGAACTCAGCTCAACGTGCTGATGTTAACATATAAAGCCCTAAGTGACTTGGGACCAAATGTTTGGAAGAGGTGTAAGGGGTGATGGCACAGGAGGAAGCCTTTTCTGTGGCAGCCTTAGGCTTTGGACAGCCTCCAAGTGAAAGTACACCAGGCATCAACATGATATAGTTTGGGGAGCATGATAAAAACATACCTCTTCACCCAGACCTTTGATGTAGGGAAGGTAATATTTTAATTATGTCTGCTTTCTTGGTTTGGTCGCTTTTACTGAATGCTGTGACCTACTCTGGGACATTTGGAGAGCAGTGAGGTTCCAGCTGAATGTCTTTCTGTGATTTTAATGAAATATGCTTCAGTCTGCAGTGAAGCAAAGCGTGGTCTGCAAAGTAAGTGTGGCTGTGAATAAAGGTTTTCCCTTGCCTCTACTGGTCATGCCAAAGTGCCTCACAAATCATTATTGATATCAATTATAACATAATTATAATTATGTTATAATTAGTTAAGAGAAAAAAGAGATTAGACAAACCCATTAACGCATACTATAAAAATAAGGCTGTATCCAGATGGTCCACCATGGGTCCCTGAGACATGCTGACTGCTCATCACACAACCCCATTGGGTCTGCAGTTAGCCCAGAGGCAGGAAATCTGTTAAGGAAGGTACATTGCTAGTAAACCCAGCAAAGTACTCAAATTGTCGAATTTGCCTACATGCTTTTCTGAAGAGATAGCAGTACTGGCAGTGCAATATTTTAGCTGTTTTATGAATGAGACTTAATTGCACCAATCAGAAAATGGTTGGTTAGTCCGACCCCACACTTAAGACACTAGTTGGAAACTTTGAAACCTGCAAGGTCAGGAGGTGCTGGCCATGTTCATGGTTTGACTCCTGGATCAGCAGCGGGATTGGTGGATCCTAGTGATGAAGATGCAGCCTGAGAGATGGAAACTATATATTTGCAGTTTCCTAGCTAAATGCTTAAGCTGAAATGATAACACATCACATGCATGGACACCTCACTTACAGAAAAATGAGTGATAGTCTAGTGAAGGGCAAGGCATCAGTTCTTAAGCATATGGAAAATAATTTAAATTGCTATCTTTCCAAGTATAATGCATTAATAATTTTTAATGCCTATGGTTTTTAACATTGTTATATGCTAACAATTATTCGTTTCTTAAATTTACATCCTTAGAACATTAAAAATCTTTGAGAATCAGGTGAGAGATTTTCAGCATAGCTTCTTTGCATAATAAACTCAGGAGGGTTAAAGCTTCTGTCCCTGAACATATTGTAAGATCAGTGGGCAAGGTGGTGCTTAAATATAGATTAAAAACCACAGGATATTAAGTATCCAGAAATATTTTAACAT
This sequence comes from Aspidoscelis marmoratus, assembly GCA_014337955.1. Lineage (NCBI taxonomy): Eukaryota > Metazoa > Chordata > Lepidosauria > Squamata > Teiidae > Aspidoscelis > Aspidoscelis marmoratus. The sequence goes on along the minus strand of MTQE01001134.1, from coordinate 49,274,055 downwards.
GTGGATTGGACAGCTAAACTAAATATACAGAAGGAGTAATTTAAATGCAGGAGAGTCACTTTCAAGGTGGTCTCAGCCACATAAGACATGAAATGCTGAGAAAAGCTGGGAGCTCTACAGATGTGGCATCAGGAGTCAGTATGGACACACCATATAAATACTCTTAATATTCTGAAAACTTTATTTAAACAAATTCAATAGCTAACAAATTTTATGAAATAATATTCAGCCTAGCAGCGTAGGTTTAAAATAGTAACATTAACTAAGTCATTTTTAGGTGGAGCAAATTTTCCAATGTTACAAAAATATTTTATTTGTCTGCAGCCAAAGAACACTATAAATGGATCTCAGCCCAGATGAAAGGTCTCTGAAAAAGCACAGCCTTCATTCTTTTATTTGTTCTCCTTAATAAGGGAGAACTAAACAGACTACTTGGATCTCAATCAGTTGCTGAAAATACCTCATAAGTGAATTTAGAAATGTAAATAACATGGAATGGAAAAATATTCAGGGGAAAGGCTATTGTAAATCATCAGAGATCATTTGCAGGCGCAGTCATTTCATTTAAGAACTGAATTAATAAATCTTACAAAATATTTACAAATATTTAACATTCAACAGTACTTCCATTTCCACAGTTGTGATGAGTTTTAATCTAGTATCAAGGGAGCTTTAAGTTTGAGTTACCAATATATAGCCCTTGTTACTATTCCATGTTTGCTTTCTAGGAGGTAAGCAAATAACAACCATTATACTACAAAGTAACTATTTTGTGGTACAATATCCCTTTTTTCTTTCTATACCAAAAACACAGTAGACAGTTCACTAAGCAGTGAGAAAATAATCCACTTCTCCAGAATATGAAGATATAATCCTGATATCAACTTCCAAAATCATATACAGCTGATACCATATTTTAATCATACTGCATCCATCCAAAGCAAAATGTATTCAGTTTAGAGGACAAGATTCCTCCCCTGCAAAAATAAGAGGTATTTAGGTAATATCTTTATTAGAACATAAATTAAGAATAACTGAAAGGCTTTATAAACTTATTGAAAGAATATTTTATGGAAATTTAATTCAAGTAGTCTATGAATGTTTGATTAAATATGTTGACATTTAAGAGGCTGTTTGTTCCCTTTTCCTTTTTTGATACTTGGTTTGTTATAGAGTCTTTTTATACTGTAGTTTTCATCCAATTTGTTGCTGATTACGCTTTGAGCCTGGGTTTAGGAGAAGTTGGATACTTGATGTATGTGGTTGAGTTGGCTGTTTTAACTGCAAGATATAGGACTTTTTTTCTAAGTTAGCTGCTGCCTGAGCACATGGTCTGAAGGAGGAGGGGCTTGTAGTTGGTGATATAGGGCGTTTTTCCACTGCAGCCCTTAGATCTGGATCTAAGAAGATCCGGATCTAAGGAATGGGTATATTTCTTAATCTGGATCTAGTAGATCCGGATTAAGGGAAGCACCAATGTTGTCTAGGTTACTTAAACCACTAACCAGCTAACACCCCTGCTGTGGAAACCCATCTGGAGAATCCGGAATGACCCACAAGGGGTTGGTCCATTACCCCAGGTGTTTTGGGGGGGCGGGGGGGCAGTCTTTGAAGCAACTTTGAAGTGATTTTGAAGTGACTTCGAAGTCAGCTTCGAAGTGATTTCGAAGTGAATGTGAAGTCAACTTCAAAGTGACTTCGAAGCCAATGTTGGGGGAGGGGTCCCAAAGGTGCATCCCCTCCCCCTAGTCTCCTTTGGACCCCATTGCCTGTTTCCAGTGGAAACAGGCTCTCTTTAATCTGGATTTTCTGGGAGAAGACCCCATTGTAGACCCCTTTAATGGGGTCTACAGAAAATCTGGATTAAAGGCCAAAATGTACCCATTAGATCCAGATTTCCCCCATGGCAGTGGAGACAATCAGGTCCCAAATGGGTGCCGTAGTGGAAATGGGGTCATCCAGCTCACACCCAAATGGGTCCTAAATGGGTGCAAAAATGGGTACTTTTGACAGTGGAAAAACACCCTTAGAGGCAGGCAGGGGGGTTGGCCATATTCCTCAGCTGGAAAGAGCCACAGTCCTTAGGTGGGAGAGACAAGGAAGATCAGATTGAGTATGTGCTCAAGTGGAGAAAGTTGCTTTCTTGAGACCAAGAAAAGGCAGCAGGAATTTGGTGTAAGAATTTAAAGGAATAACTGCTAGGGGTCTAGTAGGTTTATGGGGGTTTGGAAGAAGTTATTGGTGTGTGCATAGTTTGGCTGGTTTTGCTGTTAGAGGAGGGCTTTTTCTAAATTAGACTGAACACATGGTTTGTGGAAGGAGGGGTTTGCAGTTATTCTTGACTCAGGGGAGCTAGTAGGATTAGCCACCTGGAACCAGCCAGTTTCCTCTGCTGAGAGAAGCCTTCTTGACCCATTATACTTTGTCCACATTGGATGAAACAAAGTGGTTCATTAGACTAGAATAGTTGTGGACCTCAACATTGAAGTCTACAATTAGACCAGAGGTAGTATATTGGACTACAGAGGTGTGGAGACAGCATGCCCGCATATTATGGGAAACTATGAGGGACCCTTTTTGGTACTGCTCTAGCAAGGGCCACCAGAATTGGGTCTACCATACAACTGGCTCTCTGGAAGCAGCAGCAAAAACTGGTATGGATGTCCCTGTCTTGCTCCAGAATCAACATGTTCCACTATAGAGTGTCCTGTCCTGTCCTGTCCTGTCCTGGAACTACTGAGTGCAGAACTACTTCCTTACTACTTCCTAGTCCCTTAGCTGCCACTTCAACTTCATCTGGTACTGCTGTTTCCTCCTCTTAATCTAAATTGTCAACCCACCAGCAAAGGTTGCCTGACAGGAATACCTTAATAATAAAGTGACATACTGCATAATAGATGGGATTGTTTGTACAGGCTGCAAATAATTACACTCAACAAGTTATGGATTATGAATTTCAATCAAATAAAATAAAAGGGATACTCATTAACTATACCAATGAATTTGTGCAAAGAATGCATAGGTTTATGCACAACACAACTAAGCACGTGTGGCATCTATGAAGACAGATGTTTGCGTGTGTATCTGTATACAATGTGCATACATTTATTTTATTTTATTTTATTTTTACTCAGAAAAGAAACCAAGCTGGGTGTTCATTTTACATGTGGAATGACAGTGGCTGCATTTGTACTGAAACTGAATAGCACCAACAAAGAAACAGACTGGAAAAGAGGAAAATATATTATTTTGCGATTGGGAAAACTATACAGACTCTAGGGAAGAGAAATATAAGAAGTGGTTTAAGTAACCTAGACAAATGCTTGTCTTGTGATTCTTCAAAGGATGCCAATTGACATAATTTATTCAAATAATCCTGCTATTTTTGCAGTTTGGGTTGAGCATAGGTGGCTTTATTTTTCTTTGTACAATACTATCCAATTACAGCTCAAATACTTGCACTCCACAGCAGTTTTTGATTCAAGAGTAAAATGGAAAGTCGAGGGGAAAAAAACTAGTGGATACTTTAAGAACAGTCTGTTATAAGCTAATATTTTTGAAGAACAAGTCTTGACCACCTAGGGTTATGAAAGATCCCATGGCATTTTCCATATGATTATTCACAGTGTCCTTTCCAAAATCCAATTTAGATAATTGCCTTCTGTCTACATTAATTCCCCTTGCAATATCATTTGGGATACGGTGTTCTTCCTATCACTAATTGTTGTAGTGTGGGCTGTTAAAAGCTGTCACAATTCTATCCCAGTGGTGGATGCAATTTACATCTCCCAGAAAAATGGGAGAAGGAATTCTTTCCTTTACTATATGCTAACCAGCAGAGCGATCGGTGGATACCACTGAGAAGCCATCATTTTCAAATAATGCCTAAATTTATTGAATGTAGCCAACTAAAAAAATTGATACAAATATAGTTTGATGACAGTTACTTTCAGGTGTAAATTATTTTATTTTCTGGGAACTGCTTTTGAAATGTTTTCTTTAAAAGGCAATTTAAAGTCATCACAAAACTAAGCTTGTGAGGTTGTGGGCAGATTGAAGCAGTTTTCTTGCTAATAGTACAGAAGTACTTTGCCTTTCTATTATACTTTTTAAAATTATTTTGTATCAGTGGTGCTAGAGGATATGTTAGGCTTATCCATATTATTATTATTATTTGTTAAAATGCTACAAAGCATATATATTTTATCATAGCAGGCTGTTGACCCATTTGTTAGAAGCTGGACACTTTCTTTGTACCTCTTTGGTCCTAGTCTCTACACTTAACAATAGAAAAAGAAGCTTTTCTCACCCAGTTAAAGAGACTCAAGGTGGCTGACAAACTTTGTGTTCTTCTTTTGACAATAGACACCCTGTGAGGTGAGTGGGGCTGTGAGAGCTCAGAGGAGAGCTGTGACTAGCCCAAAGTCACCCAGCTAGCTTCATGGAGGAGGGAGGAATCAAACCCGTTATTCCCAGGTAAGAATTTGGTTGCCTAACCACTCGACTAAACTGGCTAGAAGTCTCATAGAAGTCTCAAAAAGTATACAACCTCAGGACCTCACTGCCAAATTCCATATTTGTACCCTGTATTATTTGACATAATGGGATCTTTCTCACAAGAGAGCTTCTATCACATTGAACATAACACTTATTGGGCTTCTAAAAGATTGTCTAAACAAAGTCTGTTGCAAATTTTCTAATCATCCAGTGGATTTGTAGGCCATTTCTCCATTTCCCTTATGTGTTCCAGGCCACAATGGGACACCCTGAGCTAGAATATGCAACTCTTTCCATGCTGGGATGTGTTGCCACTGGAATGGGATAGGTCCATTCACATTTTGGATAGCCCCTGCTGTCTGAGACCTGGCTACTGACTCTAAAGGATTGGTCTAGCCTGCTGGTTCTCAATATGGGGCACATGCCCCATGGGGGTGCAATTTGATTTTTAAGGGGGGGCAATTCAAGAAGGAGCTCTTTTTTTGCATGGCCTTTTAAGCGTCCTCCAAGTGAATAGGTGGTCAAATTTTGAATAATAACTATATGTCATGGCAGGGGCATCAGGATTTTAGAGATGCTTAGGTGGTCATCGCTCAAAAAAGTTTGAGAACTGCTCATCAACCCCCTGAAGCTGGCACCCAACCTCCAGAAAGTTCTTGGCCTTTTGAGTTCCTAGGAGGAATCCTTTCAGTGATGTGACACTTCGAGCACCACTCTGGTGGTGCTTTCTGGAGTGCTGATGAGAAGAGTCCCCATAATCCCACTGAAATTCTGGTAGATTTCATTATTGAGGTCTATAGTTGTAGTGAACTAGGGCATCATTTTGGCACCCTATTCTACTCTCGCTCCTTATCCATTGTAGATGAAGTGTTTGAAGAGGGAGTTGGGCTTCCTTTATCCACACCAGCATGCAGAAGGGAGACTCCTGGATCTCCTTTGTCAGCTGGTTTGAGTCCCCTTAAATGGGTGAGAAAAGCGGGGTAGAACTCCTCCTCCTCCTCCTCCTTCTTTGTTGTTGTCGTCGTCATCTTCTCCTTCTCCTTCTTCTTCTTCCTCATAAGTCAGAATACCACCAAATGCAGAAATGGTTCTAGATCTTCCCCATTTTGTGTAGTCTATTTGCTGTAGGACGTTTTCAGTGTTAAATATGTAGAGATGCTATTTCCTAGGAAACAGTTCAGGTTCACGCTTGTTCCTTTTAGGCTGTGACCACACCTGGCTGAAATAGTCTGTCCCTTTAAGAAACTGAAGCTGTTCTTATCCTGTTCACACCCAGTTGTTTTTCCTATTTTTTCTTCTCCCTTGCTCCTTATCAGGCTGTTTGGGAGGTCAATAAATGATTTATTTTGTTGAAAATAACATTGTGGCACTGTGACATAGTTGTCAATTCTCTAAGTCTGAATTCGTTTGAAGGAAAGTTGTCTTTCCCTTCCCTTCCCTTTTTTACTTGGGGAACTGATTTGGAAGTTATTTTAGTGAAAATAATTTGACTACTAGATATAAAATAGTGACTTTATTGTGACATAATTTGGAACATTGTGTTTAAGAAGGGTATTAAGATGGTTTGGTAGGATAGATAGATACCTTTGATTTATGGTAGCTGCAACAGAAATACAGTATATCATTTTATAATTTTGAAAATGTTTGTATCATTGGTATAAGAGGGAGACTTTGCTTAATGAATTAAGAATCATTAAAATGACTATAAGGATTATTTTATTAAGAATAATGCATTTTATGAGTTAGTATATTATAGATCATCTGGTTTAATGACAGTGAAGAGAAGATAAATAAGAATTATAAGTAGGTTGATATCTGATTGAATGATTATACCAGTTTTATAAAAAAAGAATTATATAAATCGTGTGTAGCTTATATATTAGGACAGATATTGGAGATAAAAAGTAAAATTTTTTTGTAAAAACTCAGTTATAGAAGGAAGAGGAACAGGAAAGGGAGAGACAGAAGGGGGAAAGAGGGAAAATTAAGATAGAATAGCTTAAAGAAGAATATATGAAAACTGAAAAATATGTAAGAGAACAGAATATATGTATATGTATTTTAATAAACTGATGAAGAAGAAAATAAATATGACACATGGTTATGGGTTATAATAGGAGAAAGAAGAATGCATCATCACATTAACTAAGCAACAGCTAAGTTTTTATAAAACTGGTATAATCATTCAATCAGTGCGACTTGCAATTATGGAGGCAATTGTGGTTGCAGCAGCAACTGCTTCGTTGATAGCCAAAAGTGTTCATCCCAGAACAGATGTAAAGGCAGTCTGCTCGACTGGGACAGTCCAGCTGCTAGGATAGTTGTAGAGCAGCTAACTTGGCCACAGGATACTTTGGCATGTGCTGAGCTGCTGCTGGTTTAGAAGCAGATACATATGTGCTAGCTGGACTAGAGATGGAATGGAGAGGAGAGTGAAGAAGGGAGAAAGAGAGTGAGGGAAGGGAAGGGCGAATGACCCAAAGAAAAATGACTAAAAGAGAACAAAGTTTAAATCTGTTTAATAAACAGATTTATAAAGAGTGAAATGGAGTTTATGAATTTAAAAGAACATACTCACCCAAAAGAATAGCTAATAGGGGAAAGTGTTTAATGGGAGGCTTATAAAACATACTGATAAGGTTGAAAGATGTCAAAAAATACTTAGGTGATGTAAATTATAAATCTGAGAGTTTGAAAGTATATTTAATTATAAAGGTGGAATGCATTATGATTAAAAAGATGTGTTGCTTACAAGAAAAATTAGGGTTTAACATGTAGAAAAGAGAAAGAATAATTATATTATATAAACCAAACCAAGGATTTGTTTGCTTACTAATTTTTTTTTAAAAAACAATGTATTTATGAAACCTTTCTTTAATTTCTGCAATGAAAAGAAGAAAAAAGGAAGAAAGTATATTTTGTGATATTGCATATTTATTAATAAAATTAAATACTAATAAAATAGAACAAGATCCAACAAAATGTAATTTGAGCATCAAAGTTTAAACCTTATCAAAAGTCTGTAACACTGTTTGTATTCCAGAATATATTCCAGAATAGAGATCTGCCATCTGCATGTTGGTGAAGACAGTGGGAGATTCTGCAGAAAGGATGAGATACTTGTCCTATCATCCTTGCAATTCTGATCCGCAAGCTTCCACTGACTTCAAATCCCTCCCAAAATATAAGGTCATGAAAGGACATAAGGGTCTTTTCCATCTTGGTGGAAAAGGGAAGTCCAGGTATGCCCCACCATGGGCCCTACACACTGCATGGAACTGCTTGCATCCCAGAAGCAGCTCTGTGCGTACCATAGTGTCCCCTGGCTGGATAGTGGTAGAGCACTATCAAGTAATCCACTGCGATACTAGCTGCTGACTAGTGCAAGTTGATATGCATCTGATGGGTGCATGTGGCGGGGTAGCGTAGCTGCAGTTGTACACTGCATCACCCAGTCACCTCAACAATGGCTACTGTGCATGGCTGTTGCTGTGGTGAAGTGATCGCTTCTAGTATAGAGGCAATCACACTTATCCATTGCTTAATGGAGAGCCAGGTAAATCTGGGATAGATTGGGCATTGCAAAGTGCAAATGCCTCATCCATCCCCCATTTCACTTCCCTGGGATGATTCCCCAGGGAGGTGAAGGTATGAATTTGCCCTAAGCGTCTGCTATTATAATGAGCATCAGCTACAAAAGGAGAGCGTATCAGAAAACTAAGCACCATTTGACTTTTTTGTAATCACAATTGAATTTGGTTATAAATCATTAAAACAATCTAGAAGTAAAGCACAAATGTAGCAGAAATTGTGTACTTTTAGAGGCTTATATCCATCACCATTTACTGAATTAAAATGTTTAAACTGCAACTAGTATTAAAGAGTCTTAAAGTTCATTCACACTTTACAGAATGACAGATGTCCCACTTTTGGCTATCACCTGAGTCAATATCTTCATATCATTGACATTCCTTTACTATTTGATGATTCTCCAGGAACTCAGATTTCTGGAAGAATTTTCCTTTAGGCTTCTTTGTTGATGTAATTATGTGCTGCTCAAACAGAAACACAGAGAAGTGATTTGGCAAGTCAAACTGAGGTTTGTTTCACATATGGTTTCAGAGAAATGTGTGTGTGATATAATTGTTCAATGATTTATATGTTAGCAAAGAATTTTGAATGGTACTTGGTTTTCTGCCTGTTCTAGAAAAAGTGTCTGAATCTACATCAGAATTTTCCATCCAGAAGGCTAAAACCTGAATGTTCAAGAACTTGGACAAACCTGAAGTAAATTATATGAGAAGGAAGAATGCCTGACAAGAAACCAACATTTTGTTAACGTTTCCTTAGTTTGCTAGGCTCATAAGCCTAGGGCAAGTTTAATTAAAGGCAATGAAGCAGTTTAAACTGAAGAAAAAGAAATCAGGACAGCAAGAAAAACACAGTGATTGTTTCCTAATTATTCTTAGGTCTTTTTTCTAAAATGGATCATTTTTAGAGAAAAAGAATCTCAGAATGTATCTGAAAGAAAGCACTCCCACAGCAACACTATTAAAAAAAATACCTTTTTTTTAACCCTCCACTTTTTGTGAGCACCTGAGAAAGAGGAATGATTAACCATTTAATAATATTATAAAGGGAAACTTTGGGATCTTAAAAGATTCTCCAGGTACGATGTGCAGATCATGGTATGGATGGGGTGCTGCTGAGAAGGGTCCCCATAAACCCACTGAAATTCTGGTAGACCTCATTATTATGGGATTGTTTCCAATCCCATCATCAAACTGGTGTTTTCCTCTTGATTCCATGTGAACATGAGAAACACATTCAAATACAATTTTCCAAGTTCACATCTAGTGCAGGTGTGTAAGGAGGTCTACAGTTTTCTTATTTTGCTTTGTGTGTTTCTCCTCACCACTAATTTCTTGTTGTTGACTTCTCACCCAAGATAACCTCGATCATTTATTCAGGGGTACCATGACATCCAGCATATGTGTGTGCACATGTATCACAAACAAACAAAGTGGAATAGTTGAATGTATTTCTGTTTCTTCAGATATGAAAATCTTAAAATCAAATAGTAGACAAATGTGGAAAGATAAATTGGACCACTGCTAACTTAATCAGAATTGTGTTTGAAAAGAAACCAATTCAAACAAAAGTCCAGAAATCAGTTTAAAAAAAAGTTGATTTGAAATTTCTGGCTGATCCCTAATCAGGACAGCGAAATAGGTGAAAAATTTGACCTTCATTCAAATAATTTGTAATATATATTATTTTTGAGCCAATTAGGCTGCTTCTCCTACAGGTCCTGTGGGCCCCCTTTCGGTGCTGTGTTTTATATCCAGTAGCACGCATTACATGGGAGGACTGATACCTTAGTAGTTCTACATGCATTTCAACCATTTTGTTACTCAACCAGAACAGAATAAGTTCCAACAATGTCACAAATGGTGAGACTTGTAAGATTAACTGTGTGGAATGGTAGAATTGTTCCCAAATAACTATGAGCCCCTTCAGTGCGGATGATCCATCCTGGACTGTCCAAATTGCCATAGCAACAGCCATGGCAACTTCTGTCAGCAATGGCCATGCCTCCTCACAGCTTTGCACCAGGAAATGGTTGTGAACGTTGCCAACTGTCAAGCTGCAGGGGAAGCTTTTATGGATGCTCTAGGAAAGAAGAGGCATTGTGGCAGGCAGACAGTTTATCTCAGAACATCCCTGCATGTTAAGTGTGAACAGACACATGTGTAGCAGCTAACAAATCCTAATTTTAATTGAATTATCAGCTGGGAAGGAGTGTTGCTCCATTGACACGACAGTAATCAACAAATCAAAAAGAATCATTACATTCATTATATTGGAAGGGGAGGGGAGAATGATTTTGAGGAACTGTGCAAAGTAAGATATTTGCTACAGGACTAATTAGCCTAATTGTGGAACCCTAGAAGCTATTGAGAAAGCCCTGCACTATGTTTGTTCCATCTCTCATTACCAGCAGGAGCTGCTAAACTGCAAGCCTGTCAAAATCCCAGGACTACATTTAAAGCAATACTTCTAGGCAAGTGTAGCATCATGATCCCACCCAATGGCAATCTATCAGATTCTGAGAGAATATTTAAATAGGAATCCTGTACAGGCAACCAGAAGGCTGCAGAAAACAGTTATATGATTCTTTCTGCTTTTCTTGCTTCCTTCAGCCATACTTGGTGAAGGCGGAGAGAGACTGAACAGGAAACTTTAAGAGACAGTGTCCTTGGCAATATCCAGGTTGCTGGTGCCCATTTATAAGATCAGGTGAAGGTTTTGCTGCTTCAGAATCCCTAAAAGCAGTTGGGGTGAGCCACTGTGTGGGACAGGATGCTGGACTAAGTGGGCTGTGGCCTGATTCAGCAGGACTCCTCTTATGTTCTTATGTAAGATATTACTCTACTCACTCTTCTATGCATTTTATTGACCAAAACTAATGCATATGTATGCCAAAACATTTATTGAAAACACCTTCTTTGAAAGATCAATTACAGGTTTCTACAATTTGCTTTCACTGTTCCTCCATACTTCAGAGATATCCCCCTAATATTTTAAGCTTCTTTTGCCACCCCACCACCATACAGCTCCTAAGCTTTGTAATGGATGATGGGCTATCATAATGACTTGGGTACAATAAGATTTCTTACTTGCTGATCTATCTGTGAACTAAGGGTAAGGGAGTCATGTGGACTGTGTGGTGGGCTTTTGCTTATCAGGTGTCATAAGATTTCATTGTAACACCAGAGTATTTAATAAGCAGAAGAGTTGTGCCTGATATCAATTGAGGTTGATGGGATGGAAGGCAAGAGAGAATAGGTAGAATAAATAATAAGAGAGTATAATACTATGCAAACCTACGCAAAAATTGACCCCACAGAACATTGTAGATTATGCACACATTAGCCAAACATGAACTGTAACACGTGATGGACAAAAGCAGAGTAAACTCAACTAAGAATTAGTGTCAAGATTACATACATTTTAAATAAGCAAACAATTATTCTCTTTCCAAGGGGATCAATGGAAAAATTAGAAAGAGCTTAAACTGTATAGAGGATTGCACAATAATCCTAAAAAAGCAAAACCAGTCTCTGAAAAGTGAAAACCTTTTCACCCATAGCTGCTTGAGATGGAAGAGCAGTTCCCAGGTAGGTGGGATGACAGAAGCTAGTTGCTCTTCACAAACATATATACCACCCTTGAGGAATCAGCCTTGTAAAATTCAGTATCTTAAAATTTAGCTTTATGTTTTTCCATCTCTTCTTTTATGCCTATTGTACACACTGCTGAACCATTTTGAAGGGGCATACATTGTTCTGTATTGGTTGTCTTTCTAATAAAATCTGCTTTTTGCGGCCACCTGTAAGTCCCTTTTGTTGAGTGCTGCACATTAAATAAAGCATGTAATATAACTTTTAGTATACTTATTCTTTCTTTTTCTTTTGGAAGATTTATTTAGTCTTCAAAATCCTTCTATCAAGGTTGCGGTCTTATGACTACCCAGGGGCCATCTTAAATTATAGCAGGTACATTAGGTCCTGTGCTTGTGAAACTCTGAATTGTCCCATCATTCTTCATTGTGGATCTAATGGGCATATTCCTGGTTGTGTGAAGCAAAAGCCTGCCTTGGCAAGCAGCAGTAAACTAGGCGTGAGCTTTGAGGGACTTCTTGCTGGAGTTCATGAACAAAGCATTTACTGATGCACTGAAATATGCCTGGAAAAAAAGTCATCTTAAAAAATGAACACACCTGAGGAGTCCCATTTCTTTTTGGGTGGTGGTGGAAGTGAAACACGTGTTGCTGATCAAGCAGCTCCGTTTTAATGTGTCTGCTATTGTTAGATCATTTTCAAATACACAATCTCTGGCTGCCCTGCTACTCCTTTAGGACTGCCGGCACAGGACAAATTACAGTCAGTTAATGAAGCAGCCGATCTGTGTATTTATGACTCTCATTTTAATCAACATGTGATCCCATTTGTTATATGCTGTTCCCTATTCAAATCTAGCCCAAATCAAAGATTATTCATTCTCTAATAACAATTGAGAGGGGGAGGTACAAATCCCAGAGTCAAAGAGGTGACCATACAGCACACATCCTTCCCTCTTCTGCTAAAATAAAAAGCAGCCTGGTAATTTCTTCATATATATATATATATATATTGCTATCTTTTAAATTATTCAGTTGCAATTACAGCCTAAGTTTCTTTTATGTCTGCCTAGTTAAGAATATATCACAAGCAAAGCTCCGAACAGCAGCAACCTGAATATAAGCAAAATGTGGGGAAATGAGTGTCCTTAGGCAAAGGAGCAAGGGGCTTCTGTTAACTAGTCAGGTGTCATTTTAATAGCAGAAATCAACAGTGGTGTACTAAAGCTTTGGCAGAATGTTTCTAGACAGCAAAGGCAAACTCTGGGCTGCTGGAAAACAGTGCCTGCAATGAATGCACTCCCATCGGCCCTGTCTCCTTTGGCACAGCAGCAGCTTTGCAAAGGGTTAGATGGGGTTGACTAAGAAACTCTGTTTTCGTGAGTGAGGTACCTTAAAAGGAGCACCTCTGACTGTGCATAGTGTCTGCATGCAGGTGCAGCAGCCTCTCGAGCTGGCAGTGGCCATTTTTCCACGCTATGGGCCCCTGTTGGCTTACAAGAAAGCAGCTTCAGCGCAGTTTCTGACACCTGCACTTTAGATAGCTTTGATGGGTCCCTAGTAGGGATGTGCACAGATATTCATAACATTTGATATTTGTATGAATTTGGACATATGTATACAAATCAAATGCTATGACATTCGTATATTGACATTTGTATTCATACAGATGTTTTAGAACATTTTTATTAATGCTTTGGAACATTTGTGAACCTGGGGAGGTGGGAAAGTGGCTGCGCTGGTCACATCTACAATGGATCCAGAGTGCATTCAACATGGATCGAGAGCAGATTCAGAGTGGATTTAGAGTGGATTTGATGCTTTCAGAGTGGATAGGTTACAAGATACGTATTGGATATGTATGGGATACATATGGGATACATATGTGTTTGTATCAGATATTCATAAGAATTCGTACCAATACATTTATATCAAATAGAATCCTACCACATTTGAAGGAGCTCTATTCTAATGAATACAGTTTTTCTTACATTCAGTTTGATACAAATCAAATGCATAAAAACCCATTTGTGCACATACCTAGTCCCTAGAGCACTACTGCCTCTCCCAACTTACTTGGTTTGTATATCATGAGGCCATGTGCAAGATTCCTCCCTTGGAAGAAAGCTCCCTGGACAGATATCACTTTCTGTGTAAATTTTTCACCTATTTTATTTGCTTAACATTTGCAGTTTAGCATATCTTTGACAGTTGGTTCCAGGGCACAAGCAGGTACATCCAATATATGTAAGAATAAAAATGTATGGCAACCCTGTAATGATGGTGGAAGCAGTCATCTTGGTTAACCTTTTAGACACACCTCCATGGATGCTTATATGTGACATGTGACATTTCATGAACCCTTTAAAATAAGTATTTTAAGCTGTGTCTCTGTGCTTTGAAACTTCCTCAGCTGTTTTTAAGCAAGCAAGCAAGCAAGCAAGCAAGTTCCTGCAGCAAAGTCTTCATTGAAAAGCAGACATAGATATAGGTGTTGTTTACATCAAAGCTGTACAGAAATCACTTCAAATTATACATACAGCATGCTGCGAGGGGTCCCCCAACGTGCATTTCCCCTGGGACAGTACCCTGCCTTCAGTTTATTTCTATGGCAAGCCCATACTGATATGCCACAGGCTTTAATATCCAGAGTTCATAACACTGGTTAGGTACCTGTGGTCCTTGGGTGGGGCTCACAGTGTTTTTTTTTTTCTGCATGGGCCTTACTCTGGATTATGTTACCAAATAGGCACCTGCCACCCACATGCTAATGCAGACAGGAGCAGACTCCAGTGCAGAAAGGGCCACAGGTTGGGTCATGAATCTTGGGACTGTTTACTAGCAAGCTGCACAATACCAGAGCAAGAAATATTTTCCTTTTTGTCCTCAGAAGACACAGTGAGCCTCAAAACTGCCTAGTCTCCAAAACCTCTGCACCTTCCAACTACAGGAATCCAGTAACTGTAAAAGAAAGGACCTTCTTTTAAAAAGATACCTTTTAAAGTTAATGTTCATGGCTACATTGGCACATGATAAAACTTGGGACATAAAAGTCAGGCTTCCACTTTCTCTTTCTGAGGCACTATCCACACTGCTCCCTGCCTTGGAGTAGAAGGGGCACAAGATGCCATAGTACTAAGAGATCTTTGGACACTTGTCTGAGGCCTCATGGCAGCAAATGAAACCTACTTTGGGGAGAACTTTGTCCACAGCACTGAATGTGGCCCTTTCCATGCTGGGCCTTAATCCAGATTGGAATAGAAACCCACCATTCACATGCTAGGGGCTGCAACAAATGCACTCCCATCAGCTCTGTCTTGTTTGAGACCTGTCATGGTCCATACTAGCATGTATATGGCAGGACTCTGTTATATAATCCAGACTAAGGGCTAGTGAAGAAAGGGCCATAGCTCCAGATTCCCAACACTAATTTGGCCACAGTTTAAGCCCTTGAGTCAACTCACATCTCCACCCACATAGGGGGTTAGGAATTCACTTGACAGACAGGAGTCACCCAGATAGGTGGATGATGCCTCAGGGGTGAATGGGGACAGGAATGGTTGCTTCTTCTGCCCCTTGATTGGCAAGAATTGGGCTAAAAATTGGTCTCCCCCCACTCCTGCTCATACTCCAAGCAGCTTTCAAGTGGCCGCACTGGTTAGCAATTACCATTTTCTGTCAAAATTGGCAACTGGTGTGTTGGGCAAATACTTCCTAGAAGCTGGAAACCACAGCTCTGAAACATACCCGGCTGAAGATGAGTGATACTGCCATCTGCGTTGCTCCAGAGCCAAGCTTTTTTTAGCCAGTGTAGGAGCACCAATAATTTTTCTGTGCAAATTTTTAATTTGCAGAATTATCATAAAAATGCTTCATTGAACAGAATGGGATAGATCTTAACCTATGTCCATGAAATATACAGTACTGGAACAGCCTTGTGCTCTGGGTGTACTTCCTCACTGGTCCCAAACTCCTTTGACTTTTGCAAACAGCATGAGGGTATTTATACTATGTTGCATGCTTTTTTATATAAAATGTTACTCAAACAGCAGAGAGGGCTTTAGTGTCTAGAGCTATTAGTTTAAAGACTGTGCTTCCCTTTCTTGTCTCAGGTTCTGCCATAGTGATAGGGCATCTATAATCTATAAACCAGTTGTGGGCGCCATGCTACTTACCCTAATGAGTATGCCTGAAGCCTAAAGCAGATGAATCTGTCCTTAGTGGGTTGTCATTATATGGCACTGGGCTTAATTGTTGTTCATCTTCTTGGCAGAGGCGGTATAATCTGGAAAGTCCAAAAGGGATGCCAGTCTACCACAGGGGTCCTAGCAGTGTTGAACCTAGGTTAGAACCCCCGTAAGACAAATCAGAGACACATCAGAAATAGATAAGCTTAAATGCCACTGTTCCTTTGCATAACCAGACAGGATATCACAGCAATAAAGCCCAAGCTTTCCAGAAAATGTGATGAAAGGAAAGAATTTGAGACAATTTACCACCCACATCCTGACAGCTTCCATGAATTCATCCGTTCATGCTATGCTCTCAGAATGTTATTAAATTCTTTTAAATATTTTGTGTTTATTATGTTGGGAACAACTTGAAGTTATTAATGTACTTGTGTCAACTTCATCTAAAGGTGTTTCATAATAACTAATGCAACTTCTGGACTTGACAGTAAAATGGAGGGAATCTCTTATTCTGGCTCTCTGCATTATATATACTTGTGCCAAACTGTACCACGGATTGTATGTCTTTTCTGAAAATGCCCTTCAGATTAAATAAACCTGTGCTAATATGGATTTAAATTAACTGAATGAGAACAGAATCTAGTTTGTATTTTTATGGTATTTTCTGCCACATTAAATTTGAAGGGAAAAAAAAGGTTTAATTTGGTGGCAAATGTACATTTACCATTTTTACATTTCCAAAATAAGTACATGGGCTAAAAGGCAGTACAGTTCAACTATCCATGAGCTTCATGTATAGAATTATAGAAATGTGGAATTGGAAGGATCCTACAGGCTAACCCTTTGCAAGAGCAAATTCATTGATAAGAAGTTGCTGTCCAGCGTCTCCATGAACGCCTTCAGACATAAGTGGACTGTCGCCCTGTTACACCTCAATAATTTTATTCCTGTATTTAACTAGAATCTAAGAAGCTGCAGTCTGTATGCATGACAGTATAACTGGTGGTAGTGTTGGTGGTAGGGATGTGCACAAATGTAATTTTCAGGATTCAATTCACTTTGAATCTTTAACATTCAGATTTACCCACATTTGATTTGAATTAAGTACATTCGAATCTATTTATCTGAATTTTCAATTTGAATGTGCACTTCAGTATGTGCTTCAGGGGCTTGAGATGACTGGAGATGTGGAGTCTGCGGTGGAGTCTGCTGTGGCTGGTATGAAGGCTGGGCGTGGGGGGTCTGGGATGGTTGCTGCTGGGCATAGGAAGGTACTTGGCTTGCAGACTTTGTTGGTTGTAATAGGGAGCCTGGATTTGCTGCCCATATGCACTAGGGCCCTGCTGTCCATAAGGAGGAATCTGTTGTGCATAAGAGACACTACCCATGGCAGTTTGTGTCCTATTCAGAGTTCCCATGGGGTATCTCTGGGTCATCTGGGACCCATCAGTTGCCCTGGATATCCATGGCCTTGTTGCTGTCCTAACTGAGGTCCCTGCTGTTGAGAGTATGGGTAGACTAAGGCAGAGTAGTTTCAGAAGCTGTGCCTCTGAGGAAAGTCCCTGATGTTCTCCAGCTGATTGCTTTTAAGCTGGACAATGCTGAATGCCTGGTACAGAATTATTATTATCATCAGTGTTCTTGCTTTCACTGATCTTCCTATTTCTGTTACAATCTGCATTTGGCTTCACTGGTTCAGTGTGTATAAGTATCTTCTGTGAAAGAAACTGCTGGCTCAGCTGAAAATCCAGCTAATTAATGTACAGCTGGCTGCAGCAGTTGCCGGAGCAACATAACACAAGCAAATGGTCAAGCACCAGATGTCCTTGCCTTCTGCCCAACAGCTGCTAGGGCAACCTAACCATCACAGCAAAATTAACTGCTCTGATGGTGCCCTGATGGCTAGATCAATATGTGGGTGAATATTTGACTGCTTCTCTCTTCAACCTGGAAGCAGTACCTAGGCATCCATTCTCTTGGCATTGACATACCTGTTCTCCATGTGTTTATCTAATTGGCTGCATCCGCATGGCATCGTTATCTCGAATTCAAAACATTTTGAGTTCTCCCAGTTCAGACGGCAGTTCGGCTTAACACGCTATTTCCGTGTTAAACCATGTTAAAACGTTTTGAAATAAATCCTGATTTCAACAGGTCTCACTCCAAATCGTGCGTTTATACGTGTTTCCTTTTTAACTGGGTGGACAGTACCGTGTTAAGGGATGAG
>MTQE01001134.1:49218097-49253532 GCA_014337955.1 Aspidoscelis marmoratus | reverse complement strand
ATCAAGTTGAAAGCCAGTGGAGACAGTTTTGTTCCGGTTCAGTTATTTCAATTTCGTTAAACCGTATTAAGGCATGCCGTGCAGATGCAGCCACAGTTTCTTAAAGCTACCTAGGCTCCTTGTTGTCACCACCTCTTCCAGAATGATGCATGATGCTGCCCTTCCTGGAAATAACGGTGGAAGTAACACTCTGAAGAGCTTGCCCATTCTCAGCTTGTACCTGGGTGATGTTGAGAAGTTCTAGGCCTTTCTAAGTAGTTCGTTTCAGGAGATGTCAGGTGGTACAAGTGTAATTTATAGTTTGCTGCAAACTCAGATATTTAACAGTGGCTTCAAGGGAATGCTTGCAGGCTGCACTATTCCAGTCAGAAAGCTGCCTTCTGTAACTACTTCTGCTTAACGGAAGTGCTCTTCCTAAAAATAATTTGCACAGTAGGTTAACTATTTAAACTCCTCCTTGGGAAGAAAATCTTGATCATGTCTGAGCTTAGGTTAAGGAACACACTACCTACAATGTAATAATTTTATGATACATTGAGTGGGAGGCACAGGCAAAGATTGCTGAACTTTTCACTTAGGACCACCAGCTGGACATAATCGGAGTTCTCAAAGGTGAAGAGCCAGTCCATGACAAGTGCAAGCTTTAGCACTCTAAACAGTCCTTTGGTTTACAATTTCTTCTATTAATCTAGTATGATAGATGGAGTTGCATGAAGGTCTAGATGTGCAAAGAGTCTCATTACGATGGCTAAGCTGTCTTTGGAGATAATCACCAAATGAGGGCCGGGGAGGGAGAATACAGTATGCCTAGAAAGAGTGGAATATATATATATATTCTGTTGTTTTAGCGAAGAGGTTTTAGATGCTGATAGGAAAGCTATTATAGCTATAGGGCACGTTTAATTGCCTTTTAGAAACTTCTTTTAATCCTATAATAGCAAAAAATTAAATCAGTGCTGACACTTTTTTGTTGTTGTTGCCAGAAGAAGGTAGTAAAAGGGTAAAGAAATAATTGTTAGTTCTGAGAATATAATTAGCAACTTTAATGCTTTCATCTTTAAAAAAATGCATATTTTGAGCCACGGTGAATGATTAAAGAAGAGATATTGAAAGCCTTTGAAAAAAATGTTCACTGTTTGTTTTTTAATTGTAAATTATGATCACTATAATTAGCTTATTTAGTTTGTTCATTATATAAACAAAATATGGAGTTTCAGAGGGTCTGTGATACATTTTAGGACAAATAACCATAGGAATTTAAATCAAAATTGGGGAAGGCATATCTCTTATATTTCATAAAATAAATAAATGATGAATAAAGGAATAGTTGATAAAGACCAATATGCATTATGGCTGATTAAAGCAGCAGGCATCAGCATCACTAAGGTTATTTATTTGTGGGGTGTGAAGGGCATAGAATATTATCTATACTTATCTCAATTTCCCTATGCTGTTTTGCCATTTTCTTCTAGGAAAGAAGTTGTATTTTATTTTTCTCCTGTAGCATATGCACCTCTGCAAACATTGAAGTAAAATTGATCCAGATTTGGAGAAAGCTTGGCCATTCTTTCCATGCTGAACACAAGTTAATGATGCAGTCAAATGTGCTATGTAATAATACATCTTTGCTCCATGTAATGAGAGGGACAGAAAGAAATTATACATGCTCCATAATAATCTGAGGGAAAGAATGAAAGAGCTCAGGACACTTAAAGTTTTTGAAAAAACTTTATGGAAATTTATGCATGCCAGCACTCTATAAATGAGCAAAAACAAAAAACAAACAAACAAATACATTTTGTCCAGGATTGGATGACCTTTGTGGATAAACTTCATCATGCTCAGTAATTCAGAACTTACTGTCCCTTTCTCCTTCCACATATTTCATTTCAGGGTTTTCTCATGATGGTGTAATCCTCTAAATTCTGTGGTGTCAATTTATAATTGCACAGTATTGCAACTTTATAGGATCTCACCAGTGATTTTCTCTACTTGCTGTAACCCTTACTATCATTTTGCTTGGCTTGTGTCACACCTCTTCTAATGGGAGTCACCTACCACCTATGCTTTGGAATGTAATGATGTTCCTGTGTCTTTCTTTGATTGGGAATTCTTACATCCAAATATTCCTGGACTACAACTTCCATCAGTCCATGTGGCCCAAATCAAGAAATGTCCAGAGCTGTTAGTTTAACAACATCCAGAGGGTCACTTTTCAGAACATCTGCTCTACTGTTAAGTTGACCATCCTAGGCAAGATATAGCTCAAAGCATGTTCTTTATTGCAATAACAAAATACAAGGAATTATCAACAAGCATCTAGTATATGAATCCTTCTAACTACTGACCATTCCCACATCCCCATAACTTGGCTCAAGTTGTTCAACACACTACTGTAGTGTGTAGGGAATGTTTTCCCAGGTTCTTAAGAAATGCAAGCAAGGATGTGAGTGGGAAATAGAGAAAGATAGAAGTACAGTAGCCATGGGGCTGATGTCTAACACTAAAGTAACCTGTCTGAAAATATTAATTCTCTGGAGGGATGGAAAGCCCAAATCTGGTTGAGGCACCAAAATAAAACCAAGCAAGGACCTTGCTCATTAGCTCTTATCACTGGCAATAATCACACTCACGATTAATTGCAGTCTGTTGATTGAACAGCTAATACAGCTCCTGATCATTTTGAGACTGGTGTGATTCATGTCCATGGCCACAGATGTTTGAGCACATACTGAAGAGCATATATTATTCTGCCCTCCCCCATGAAGCAAGCTGGGTGACCTTTGGCTAGTCACAGCTCTCTACTGAGTTCTCACAGACCCATCTATCTCACAGGGTGTTCTGTTGTGGGGAGATGAATAGAAAGCTTGTCAGCCACTTTGAATCCCCTTAAATGAGTGAGAAAATTGGGTAGAAATGACAACTCTTCTTTTTTAAAAGAATGTACTGGATGCACATATATGCCATACTTTGATCACAGTTTTGTATTCAAAACCATTTCATTAGAATTTCTGCTACGGTTGAGCTCAAGAAAGCACACAAACAAACAAAGCACAAGTGCAGTCTTTCCTACCTTTCTGGCAATTTCTAGTTATGTGGCTTTATATTTCTGTAGACTAGTCAATAGTATATTTAATGTCCAAACTCTGTCTGGAAATTTTTTGATACTTTGATTTTATACTTGGTGCAGAAGCAATCACATGATCTTTCAAACTGCAGGTCCCATCCAAGTGACTGTGATCCACCTGCTAGACTTTTGAATGGAACACATGCAAGCCATTCAATTCATGTATCTGATTTTTGAAAACAACTTATTCTGCTACCATTTTATTCCCATCCCTAGGCAGCTTCCATGACACATATCTTTGTGTGCAATGCCAAGGCTGTTCTTCACCAGACTGCTCAATCCAGCACCCTTTCTGCACTTGGCCTTATTCTGGACTGTATCTCAGGATATGGATCTGTTGTCCGCAAGCTAATGCAGACTATGGCAGGCTTAGCCTGATGCCTGCCATAGCTTGCATGCACATATGGACAACAGGACCCTATGCTGAGATATGTGCCACAATAAGGTTAAGTGCAGAAAGGCCCTAGGCCAAGAACCAACTGGGAACACCTTTATCACCATGGCCCCATCCTGGTTCTCTTCAGAGGCTAAGGAACAAGAATTCTACAGCCTGTTCAGCACGGCAGATGACTGAGGCAGTCCACTATCCAAAATAGTTGGGAGACTTTCCCAACTATTGCTGTTGCCTTTCTGTTGGAGCACTCTCTGGTATGATTTTTGGGCTAGGAAGTGCTCCAAGAAAAAGACCTGTGAACCCACAGCATTCCCTGGGGGCAGCTAGCATTGTCTAAATGACCAGTGCAGAAGCTGCCCTATTGACCATTAACGGTAATCTTTTCCATGAATTTCTTGCTGAAAATTTTCAGCAAACAAACTTTTATTTCATTTTACCCCAGTTTTGTGCATCTTCATTTTCAGTGATCTGATTTTCTAGGTCCTCAGGAACTTGTTCATGTGGTCCAATCTGAAATGCAGTCTTGATATACCAGTGCCTTTCCAGTCCTTATCCACTGTACATAGCTGAAGCAGTATGAAGGAGAAAAAATATTACTGCCACCATGTTGACATCTGTTGTTCCATTTCAGTTACCGCCACAGCCACTGCCTGACCCTGATCACTGCAGTGACTTGCTCCTGCTATTAAACCGTGAGAGGTCTTGCCCTCCCAGGTGCTGGTTCAAGCTTGAAACACAAAACTGTCTGTCATCCTTTTAGTGGTTGTCTTGATTCTTCACGAAAGAAGAAAACTTTTTAAAGCAGATGAGTGGACAGTAAGGGCTTTTCTTTCCATCTCTTTTCAGAAAGCAAAATGAGTGCAATATTTAATCTGAATTAATATTTCTTGAAATGTAGCAGTCTAGGACACCATATTTTTACAGAAAATTAGATCTAGGTCTGGGTTGTACCTCATTGGGAAACTACCTTGGAACCACATGCATACCAACCCAAGTTGTACGGTAGAGGAAAGCAAGTATATAAATAAAGGTAGGCATTTTGGTATGCTTTGAGAAAGAAGAACACAACTATGCTGGGCTGCGCAAGTCAAGCTACACAACACTATTGTCTCAGGTAGCATAACTGGGAGAATTAACTAAGGATTATTCAAGATTTCTGCAAGTAGATGAGTTCTGGGTAACATGGTTCTATTCAAAGATGGTTCCTAGTGAGACCTCAAAATATGGAACAAACTCTTGGAAGAGCTTTCTTGCCTGTGACAT
Organism: Aspidoscelis marmoratus; assembly: GCA_014337955.1. NCBI lineage: Eukaryota > Metazoa > Chordata > Lepidosauria > Squamata > Teiidae > Aspidoscelis > Aspidoscelis marmoratus. The sequence continues at coordinate 49,248,748 of MTQE01001134.1, read as the reverse complement.
TGCATACCCAAAAGAGGTTATGACTTCACGTGCCATTTCAATCTATATGCTCTGTGTCTTAGTATCAGAAGGATTATGGTAGCTTTCTCAAGATCACCATTCACCGATACAGAAAGAAGAACAAGGACACTTGTCTGTATTGTTAGTAAAAGATAACACAGAAAATAGCATTAGCAGGCACATGGGTTAACTCCCCATTTCCCTAAAACACTAACTGACCTTGAGACACAATTGGTCTCAATTGGTTCCAATTAGGGAGGTGCACAAATATGCTTAACATTTGAAATTCATATGAATTCATATGAATTTGGACATTCAAATTCAAACTGAATGTTTCAATACAATTGTACGAAGCTTTGTATGGGATTTGTATGGGATCTGTATGAGATTGAACATTTGAATCAAATTTGAATCCTGCTACATTCACAGGGAATCTATTAGAATGAATGTGAATTTTCTTGCATTCAATTCAATACAAATTGAATTTAAAAAACCATGCACATCCCTAGTTCCAATTATTTTCCAAATTTCCAGAGCAACAGAAAAGCAGAGTCAGTGACATATGCTAACAGGTAAGACCTAGTATGAGCAGAGCTTCAAAGATGGCAGTGCAATGGCCAAACTGATACTCTAGATCCTGAACTAAGTTATTGCTTTGAACACATATTCCTTTAATACTTTTTCTCTAGGAGTCAACTGAAGAAAAACTGTGGCTGTGGCAGAGAGATGGAGAAGTGCTTGAACCACCAATTACTCAATTTCTCTAGCCGTCCTCACAGGCCATAGCATTTTTGGGTCACCAATATTTTTAACTTGGTAAAAATGGGGCAATAAAATATTATGTTTTCTTCATGATGGCAGAAGAGAGGCACACTAAGGGAAAGGTAACAATTGTACTGCTTTTTGTTGTCTCTATGGCCTACAGATCTTTTCAGAAAGAGGGACTGCTTTGTGGCAAAAGAGGAGGAAAAATAGGAGGATGTAGAGAAATAGATGCTGAGTGAGTGAAACGATTGCTGTTGGTCTTCCCTTCTTGGGTAAGTGGAATGCAATCCTTTATTAGAAACTTTGGCCTGTTCTGCACTGGGCCTTATGTTGTGGCATGTGCAGTTAAGTTCAGGGATGGTGGCCCACATTCACACCACGAATGGTGGTTCCATCTCCAACTTTAGTACTTGCACTTGTGGTGCAGAGAGTGTGTCCTGTCTGGGGCAAGTTCTGATATGCACCTGGCTGTTGCTATGATGATTGCAAGGAGGTAGGCATTTGCACAGTTGCAGTCGCAACTGCCCCACCCTGCCAACATGAAGCATTCCACAGCATCGGAGGATCGAGGATACATCTGGACATTCCTGGATGCTCCAGGTTGGGGGTGGTACTGAGGGGTACAGATGGAGTGTCGTGGAGTGTCCATGAACATTCTTGTGGGATAAGTGTGAGCAGACACTTAGTTTAAAACATTTAAAATGTAAAACTCTTTTGCAGTATATATACATGCATGCCCACACACGCACACAGACACAGTATTTTTTCAGTCAGCGGCTTCATCGCTAGATTGAATTGTCAAAGCCTAAGAAAGACATTTCTGTTACATTGTCAAGTAAAGATGAACCAAAGGAACTAGCAGTAAAGATTCTTGAAATCACCTACACTGATTCTGTCACCTGCATGCTTATAAGGACTGTTAGTCTGCAGACACACTGTGTTTCTTACATCTTCGCTTACCTTTTGTTTCTGCAACTCCCTGGCTTTGGCAAATGCAAACTTTTGAATTTCCTGTTGGCTCAGAGGTAAGATTTATAACTTTTATTAAGGTTGCTTTTCATTGTGAGTTTACTGGCCCGAGAGCCTACAGGGTTTCTTTCATTTTGGGCTTTTTGTCTGTGTGCCTATGTTTTTTTTCCTTTTTCCTTTCTTTCTTTTTTTCAAAAGAGACTTAATTGCTTGAATTTACCAGAGGGACTTGTGGCTCCAAGTCTGTTGCAATGCCATTAGCCTCTAACATTGCCAGGTGCTGCGTTTTCCCTGGGAGACCAGCCATCTCCATGCCAGATAGGTTTTGACCTACTGAACGGCTACAGTTGTGTACCCTCTTCCCCTTTCCCCCTCCCCACCCCACCTTTTTCAACCAGGAAAATGGAATTCAGGGTCATGAGACACATATACTGAAACTGCTGCGAGTTTTCTTGGTGGGAGTTCAGCCTTCTTTCAGGGAAGTTTTGCTCTCTTGAAGTGAATTGCTTTCAACATTTACTGTGTACCCCGATCTGGAATTTTTCATCTTAGTGTTTCATTTCAAAAGACTTTTTCAATTGGAATTTCACTAACCACCCCAAATGTGGAGTTTGTTAAATGCTAAATTTCCTCTTAAGTGGGCTTGATCCAAATGTTATGAGAATTTCCAGGACAGCCTATTGAACTCGAATTCTGAACAGGACATTAAATAATAAAATGTTAATTTAATTATGTTGAACCCTGGGAAAAGAAAAAGAAGACAAGAACAATGAGTGTTTAATCCTAACTAAAACTTGGTTGCAATTTATTTTTGTGAAGTACACAAGCCAACAGACATAGTAGAGCTAAAGCTTAAGGAGCACTTACAGTAACTGAGGAGAAGGTTTATAAGACGAGAGCAAAGAAGAACAAGTTAGTAGAAAGGTTACAAAGGATTTTTGATTCAAGCTCTGGTTGATGCCTACAGAGAGGGCAATGGGAGAAGAGCAATTTCACTGCCTTTGTATGTACTGGGAATCTAGAGAGCAAGAAGCCAGATATTATGCAGTTGGATTACTGACTGGAGGCCACTTCCTAGCTGTTCCGCAAATATGGTGGTATCTTCAAATGCATGATAGCATTGCCATGTCGGGGTGTGCACGAATGCAATTTTTGGGATTTAATCCAATTTGAATTGAGTACCTGAAAATTCAATTTGATTTGAATCAAATTTTATTTGACTTATCCCATATGTAACCCATTTTCATCCCATGTGGATCCATACAAATACATATGGATGCGGGAAGTATACATATCTGCAAGTACGCATCATGTATGAACCCATACACATGTGAATGTCTGAATAATTCGAACAAAATTCTAAATTCATTCAAATCTTTAAATTTGAATTTATGGATATTTGATTTGAATTTGAATGTCGAAATTCAGGCAGATTTGATCTAGTGCCTTATTTCCCATAGACACTCCAACAACTTTTAAGAAATGATAAACATAGAGATTGGTTGGAAGCCTTGGGTAAAATTGGGTGGATGGAAGCCCAAGCTCCTAAGCAACCCCAAAGAACTATAGAGGCTCAAACAATTCTAGCTAGCCTGGCCTGAGCCTGCATTTCCTTCCAAATTCTGAACATCCATTCAACATCATATTGATTCAAGAAAATTCTTGGGTGGTCAGTGAATGTAGTTTGTTCATCCTTTGGGCAGTTACATTCCAAGTGACTATGTGCCCTGATTCCAAATCTACATTTCAAATTTACAGGTTCCAATGGAGACAAAATGCAAAATAGGGTACTAGAAGGAGGAAAAGAATTGGTTCTCTTTAATCCCATGATGCTGTTCCAGACTCACACCTACTCTTGCTGTCATCCCAAATCTCCAACTACTTGGTAAGACACCTAGTAATGTGCCTTCTGCCCTGGGGTGTGTGCATGGATATTCAAAAATCTGATTCAAATTCGACGAATATCAACATTTGAATTTGAATTGGATTTTCAGAAATCCAAATTTTCAAAGCCAGTATGGATTTCGAATCTGATATGGATTTTTTAATAATTGAACTGAATTCGCCATCATATATCACATCTGAATATCAGGTCTATTTGCGCTTATAATACAGAATGCAAACGGGATGCAAACAAAATGCAAACTCGATAAAAATGGGATGCGAATGGATTAGAAAATTGGATATGAATGTTCCTGACATTCGTATATTCAAGTTTGAATTGGATTTTTGAAAATATGGATCCAGATAGTCCAGATTCGAAGTGGATTTTCAAAAATCCAGATTTTCAAATTTTGATTAGAATTGAATATTCAAATATTTGATTTGAATAGAATTTGAATGCAAAAATGCATTTGTGCACATCTCTGCTTCTGCCCACATGTTGCCAGATTATCAGGTACAAACAGAAATAAAGGTACCGTTTTTGCAGGGCATGATTTTCTACCCTGAGTGAAGGGACTGAAAATGATGACTCGATGCTTTAAAATGGAAAGGTGGATGCACAATTTTCAGTGCTGATTGTAACACCTCTCTAACATGCCATCTCCATGCCTCATGCACAAGTTTCTATTAAAGGTAACTGACCCCAGCACTCAAAAGATAAGAAAAATGTTTTTTTTTTTAAAAAAATAGATGCCTGCACATTACACCAACCTATATGCACAGTACTACTCAGAAGGAATTCTAAGATTAATTCAACCTATTGCCAGCATATACAAGGGTTATGGTCAATGATGTCAACAATCCAATGGCATCTGGTTGCCATATATTTCTTATTCTTTGGACAGATTCAGCATGTTTGGTCTACTTTGGACCTACTTTGTTTGGACTCAAGTAAACTAATATTAATAACCAATTTCAGGCAATTCCACAAACTGATTTATTTATTATGTACTTATCTAATATTTTTATTTTGTTTTCTTGGGTATTCGAAATTCGATCGAATCTTGCCAGATTTCAACATTTGAATTCAAATCAAATGTCCATAAATTTGAATTTGAACATTTGAATGAATTTTGAATTTTGGATCTAGTTGTTTGAATTATCCAGAAATTCACATCTTTCCTGTATCTATACACATTTCTGTGATCTGTATGGGACAAAAATGGGTTGCATACAGGATAACTATGGGATGCATACGGACGTGTTCAGACATGTACGGATGCCTGAAAGATGCATACAGGCATCTATGAATGTTGTCAGCATTCGCAAGTGCAAATTCAAAAAGAAAATTTGAATGAATAGATTCAGATTTGCTTAATTTGAATCAAAATTGCTTTAATTCAAATTTTAAAGATTCAAATCAAATCAAATTTCTGGATATTCAATTTAAAGAACAGAATTTTTGGATATTCAATTTAAAGAATAGAATTTTTGGATATTCAATTTGAATCTAATCAAATCCTGAAAATTGCATTCGTGCACACCCCTATCCTGGAGCAGTTTATATCAATAACTAAAAACAGCAGCAACAAGAAAAAAACAAGGAGAGACCCACCCTTACCTCCAAGTCTAAGTTAACTAAGAAAACATTGCAATAGGAATATGTCAACCCAGGCTGAGTTTGAGTTATGTTACATTGAACTTTGCATGTTCAAAAAATCATCTGTGAAGAAGAGCAGGAGGTAAAATAATAGACAGGGCTTGCTTATGAGCTGAGCCTTTGAGGGAATCTGTTGCAAGATCTGCATGGTGCATGTTATCCTGTGCCGTTCAGGACTGATTTTGGGCCAGAATGAACAATCTGGCCAAGGATGCAGGGGGAAGCACAGCCCACACCAAGGATCAACTGCATTATGGATAGTCCATCCTGGCCCAGCTTTTGAGACTAGGTTCTGCTATACATAGAGGGGAAAGACCTACACCTACAATACAGACAAACTGCTGTGGTCAAGGGCTGGCAATTGAGGGACTGCTGTCCTGGTAACCAAACATCTGTTATGATTTCATGGTCAGAGACAATGGCAGGAACAGACTAGCTGAGTGCACACAGTTCATATCTATTTGCTACATGCTGCAACCTGCACCTGTCCATGAAGAACCTGCACTAGGCCTCTCAGAGATGGGGGCTAGAGATGAGGTCCCCCTGATCATCCTGTCACATATGTAGCTGACTTTGTAGAGGGGTGCTACAATATAGCAGCCTACTATTATCCTCAGTTCAAAAGATATGAGGCTCCTTGAGAAGGTAGTAGTTGGGAAGAATCTTTCCCTACCAACTACCCCATTTGGGGTACCTCTGATTTCCCTCAGGAAAAGGAAAAATTGAGAGGTTCCCCAATCCCTAGGAAAGGGTCAGTGCAGAGTCTGGTCTGGACCAACACCACTGTGCAGATCATGCCTTGCCAAAGTCCAAACCAACAAATCTGCTGGTTTAGAACCAGTGGTTGGATCAGATTGGGGCCTTATTGTGCCTAAAACAACACAGTATTCTGTTATTTTTACTGCTAGCACTACCATTTGTATTAAAATATTAATAAGAATACCCTTTCTGTGACTGGAATATCCAATAGATGGCAGCTTTAAAGTCATGTAAGTTAAAAATCATACCATAATTAACAGTAAATGTACTAAGAAAATTTACTCATGGATTGATGCAGCCACCACTTCATTTGAAGAATAAATTGGAATATTTTAGTGATTTTTTTAAAAAAGAAAGAATCCTCACTTTTAAGCCCATTTGCTAAAGTGATAAATGGAGGAGGAATGTCTTTTCTAAACAAAAGATATGTAAATACTGTATCATGATTTAAATTATGATAAAATCTCAACCACAAAAAACATTATCATAAAAAAGTACATTGCTTTACAAGTCTATAATGGTAATGTGATGTTGATGTAGTTAAAGATGTCAGAAGGGAGACAATGACCTTAAATGTTTAACCTAGCAGACATATTAATATTGATTGATTTTAAGACATTGAATAGCAAGAGTAAATCCATATGTATCCTGAATATTTAACTGATGGAAATTTTTAGTGGAAGCAGAGAGTATATTACACCTCTAATGGTAGAAGCCTAATAATAGGCACATGTTTTAAACACAGTCACTGGTAGAACTTGAGAGTTTCACAGAAAATTTATCACATTATTAAACTTATTTTTCATTAAAGAAATCATGATATTGGACAAAGTTAAGTTAGGAATGTTCTACTTCCTTATGAAATGCCTGAAACAGTATCTTGCTGAGTTCATTATTGCAGTTCAATATGGCAAAATATTATTTTTGTGAATAAAGCAAACCTAACCAAGGGAGCTTTTCTAAAAAAGAAATCATAGTAAGTAATACACTTGCCATATGAGTAGCCTGAGTAAAAAATGTCTACCACTCGGATGGTAAGCCAGGTGGTCCGTCAGCCTTTCTGAGCTGGTATCAGTTCTTCAGAGAACCTTATGAGGTTCAGAAATTTAGGGGCAAAGCAAAAGCTGTGTCACCTGAGAACTGGAGAAAATTCCCTAAATTCCTCTTATTTACTTTATTTTATTTATTTGGGTGTTTATCCCACCCTATGCCCAAAGCTCTCAGGGTAGGTTACAACATTAAAAACCATTGAACATATTAAAACCACAACAATGGCTTTTCTGGCCTGGTGATGTAAGCTCTAACACAGTTGTAATTTTCACTGGGAGAAACTGGTTTGACACAGACCGACATGACTGTCATAGCCCACCAAGAGCTAATCTGGCCAATGTTGAGATTGAAATCCAACAGATCAAGTTCTGACCTTGTCAAACCTATATTACAAGATTCTTCAATCAGAGCTAGAGTGCCTAAAGCAAATTTTTTCATCCCTAGTTATCAAAATTTGTCCCCAAATCAAGTCTTAATTCTTAAGCACTTTTTAAATATTATTTTATTATATTCTTATTCTAGTATTCATTTCTTTGAAATTTTGACTGCACATAAACTTATTAATTGGGTGGGTTCAATTACAATAAATTGTATATAAGATGTGTGGTATGTAATAGCATTGTTTTATCATTTGGGTGGAGTTGCCCTGGGCTCCCAATTAATCTTTCATTTGTCCATCCACTCTCTCCCTCCATGCCTATTGTCTCACTTACCTTCTTGACTTCCCCTTTCTTGGTTGCTTTCCTGCCCTCCTCCTTGCTTACAGTTCCAAAGTGGACAGATTAACATTGCAGGCAAATCAGTACTATGAAGCGGAAGCGAGATGGCATTTGAAAGAGTGGGATAGGGGAGAAATTGAGTCTTTCTATTGACATCTGGCTCTCCTACACTACCAGGCAGCCAGCTGCAGCTGCCACTCATCTTACGTACAAAGTTTCCCCATCCTCATTTCTCTTATTCACCTTTCCTCCTCACTCACTTCACTAGCTGCCTGTCTCTTGGCCTGCCTAGTCACCTTCCTCCTCTTTGACTGTCTCCTTGCCTTTATTTCCTACACTCTTTATTATGTCCACACAAACCCTTACCATCCCCCTCCAACCTTGCTCTTTTATACCAGTGCTATCTTCTCATGTGTCTTTTTAAAAGAAAACACTAAAGGCACTTTTGGAATTAGGGAAAAAAGCAGTTGCTGAAATCTTGGTTAGGGGGCATCATTTATGGCTTACCTCTCTTGGGTTTCATCAAAAGATTTACAGGTAGTATTGAGTGTCATGTGTCATCTACTACCTCTATAGGCCAAGTGCAGAAAAGCACACAACCCTCCAAACTTTCAAAAATATGATTTGGCCTCAGAGGTATTGTTGACTTACACTGATAGATTAGATCAGTTTGGTCTTGTGGTTCAGGAAACAGACTCTTATCTGGGAATATTGGATTTGTTTCTGCCCTCCTCCACTAAACCAGCTGGGTGACTTTGGGCTAGTCACAGCTCTCTTTCTGAGCTCTCACAGCCTCATGTACCTGTTGTAGGAAGAAGAATAGAAAGTTTTGACAGCCAATTTGAGTTGCCTTAAATGGGTGAGAAAAGTAAGGGTATAAAAGCCAACTCCTCCTCCTTCTCAGTACAATATTATTGACAACTCAATCTGGGTCCTCAGGATAACTGGGTTTTTTTTCTGAACAATATGAAGAGTCTGTCTTCCTGACAGATATGTCTTGTAGAATAACCACATCAAAAGGGAAAACTATAGGGCTTGGGAATTGGCCTTGAAATCTTTTAACCCATGGTTTGCTATAACTGGAGCAAATGTTTCAAGTTATCAACATAAGTGCCTAAGAAAATAAAAACCACTATGGGCTAACACAGCCCAAGAACACAATTTCTCAAGTGGTTATTTCCGAAAACCACAGTATCCATGAGACAGGTAAGACCTTGCTGTTAATGTGAAGGTAGTCAGGATTGATTTATTTTCTTTTTCCTCTAAATCTCATTTCAGAGGATGATTAACAGAGGGAGATATGTAAATGGTAAAGTCTTGATCAAGGGAATGGCTGTCAGGATATCATCTAGATAAATTAGAAAATGAATGTCCAGGTTTCTGCAAAAGGAGACTAATGACATTAAATCTAGACGAAATAGAAGCTCAACTGCACAAAGGATCAGAATTGTAAAACTACCAGCTTGACTTGCTGGTAAATTCTCAGGAACATTTTTTGTGGAAAGAATGTTCTTGGGATATTCCACACTTAATATTGTTTTACTTCCTGATTTTTCAAATGTTTCAACTATTTCGGCTGATTGTCTTCTGCTTGAATATAGTGCTACTGTCTACTGGAAATAGAAATATCCAATATTACTACTGTCTACTTCTCATAGAAATATTCAATATTAAAATGTGTCTTGATATCTGTATTATAGATTTAAAATCTTGCTATACTGAAGGCATACCTGACACTTAAAATCTACTGTAACGACAACTGAATTTTGCTTTAAAGGAGAACATACATAAAAGATATAATGGACGTCTAGGACATTTGTTGTCCCAACACACATAAAAAATGTTATGAGCAAAATCTGGATCATATTGTTCTGGCCCTACCTTCCCCCATTTTAAACTTCCTTTGGTCTGCACAACCTGTCAATTCTCCAGCTTTGCTCCTAGACAGATAAAATGTGCTCTCCCCTCCAATCAATCAATCAATCAATCAATCAATCAATCAATCAATCAATCAATCAATCAATCAATCAATCAATCAATCAATCAATCAATCAATCAATCAATCAATCAATCAATCAATCAATCAATCAGTCAGTCAGTCAGTCAATCAATCAGTCAATCAATCAATCAATCAATCAATCAATCAATCAATCAACCAATCAATCAATCAATCAATCAATCAATCAATCAATCAATCAATCAATCAATCAATCAATCAATCAATCAATCAATCAATTCAGATGTGTAGCTGCCTAGATTTTTATCAGGCCTTTTATCCAGGAAAGCAAAATGTCTTTTCCAGATCCCTAAGAATGTCATTTGTTTAAAAGTCAGAGACAACAAACAAAAAACATGGTAGCAACTGGAATCATGCCTTAAATCATGGTTAAAAATGATTGGTTGATGGAAGATAAAACATGTTCTCAGCTTCCATGGAATGCCCACACAAGCCTCTACAAATCTGTATTTATGGCCATTTATCAAATTGTCATAATTTGACATTTATGGTCATTTATGAATATAAAGGTAACAGACATACTTTCTCTGTGTAAAAGAAATACTCCACAAAAATGCAAATTGTAAGGGCTATAATCCATTTTTTGCCACAAGCTATCTTCTTTAGGTGCAATTTTTTTCCACAGCAGGAACTGTTCAAATCTGCCTTAAACCCCACATAGTGAGGTTCTAATTTGCATAAAGACAAGTGGAAGGGCTATTTATTTATAATCCACAATGGGGGCATCCCCATGCTGAAAAAATTGTAAAGCGATCGCAAGATCGCCTTGGGAGTTTCCCCAAACAAAGCACTAATACGTGGCACACGGGAGTCAATATGTGTTAAAAAAAAACCCACTACACAAGGGGTCATGCAGATGCTCCCAGGTTATTAGTGGGCAGGGCTTTGTTGTCCCCGCCACTAACACAGCAATGGCAAAGAGCACAGCTCCGCAAAAATGTTAAATATTTTAGCGGAGCTGTGCTTGTGCACATGACAATCTCTCTATCCACCTGGCAGTTACCCAGCTGGGTGCCCTGTGTCCCCCTATCAGCTGGGCAACTGCCAGGTGGATAGAGGGGCTGTACACGAGAGCTGTGTGTGTTTTTATTGTAACATATGATTTCAGTATCCTGAGGCTACATTGGGATTGCTAGAGACACGTCTGGCAATCCTAAAATAACCCCAGAACAATTCTGGGTTTTATAACCTGTTTGGATGCAGCTTGAATTTAATCTCAGGCATAACTTTAATCTCAGGGTTTTGAAAGGAACCCAAATGCATTGAATTTCTTGAAAAACGTGATATATCTAAGAGTTCCGGTGCAGGGATGTCATACATACCAAGGTCACACCATCTGAATACTTTTCTGCAAGAAAAATAAACCACGTTTGAGTCAAATGTTCTTCCATTCAACTGTAATGATGGAGCCATGCTATTCACGGAAGGAGAATCTGGTCATAGTGATTGTCTCTTTAAAGGTGAGTTAGGTGCAGAGGGGGGAAGAGGAAGAAGCAAACATGTGTGTGTGCTTCTGCATGAGAGAATCTAAGAAAGTACTGTACAGTAAGTTTGATCAAGGAACTGTGCTACCAAAATTCAGTCTCTTGTATTACAATGAGACCTAGGACTATAAATAAAATCTGCCTAGTAGCTTTTCTGTATTTTAGCTGTCATTTGCACAGCAGGTATGCTGCACTTTAGATAAATAGAGGGCTTTCTGCAAGTCTGTCACTCTGTATAGCATGCAAGCGCTTTCTTTTTTAAACACGTATGTTAATAGCACTTAGCACAGAGATACCATTCCATACCTAACAAAGCACTTTGCAAATATTAGTTACCTTTTTTGGTGTATGCTGCTTTGATATTAGTCACACAAGGCTCTACCTCTTAGTGTTATTCTGATTTTCTTGTAGTTTTTCCTTTGTGCTCCAGTTATTTAGTTATTATTTCTGCTTATATCCCTCTTGATGCCATGAGGTATCAGGTCAGGTTATCATAATTAAAACATATAAAAAGAAAGTTTAGAAACTGATTAAAATTTGCAGGATGAGATTGTAGTGCCCTCAAGTGGAGGATGGAGTTCCTCTTTGACCAAAGGCTGAGGAGACACAGTGATGGTAACTCCAGAATGGAGTACATCCTCTGGTACAGGCCTAGGGTACTCCTCCTGCCATGGGATTTCTGTACAGCAGCAGCAGAAAGGAGGACATAGGTTGGACAAGTTGGAGACCACTTTGAGGTGCTTTCCTGCTAGAACAAACCTGGACATTTTTTCCATGCCCTGGAGTGACTACCACATGTCCTCCAAGAGTATGCTGGTATGTGAGCCCAGCAGTGTGGATACGCATAACATGGTCTCAATCGGATATGTGGATATTGCCCAACAGTTTGTATGTGTCTACACTAAGAACTTTTACACACTTACAGAGGGAGGCTGAGATGCTTTTTGAGCTTTTCTCTTCCACACTCTGAACAGAGAGGCCATGCTAGACTGTTCCATACACATTTGATGGAGTATAGCTTGGTCTAAGTGGCCCAAAATGGCCTCCTATAGTGGTAGTCCTTTTTTAAAAGCTTTATTGTGGTCTACTTATGAATAAACTGGTCCAGGGAAGCATGTGGAAGGGAGCACACTTCTGTGGGCTGATTTAACAGGGGGACTTTTTATGGCAGCACACCAAAATGGGTCCCCCTGGGGTTCCAAGTCCTGGAACTCTAATTCCTGGGCATAGTAGGACTCACAGCAGGCTCCAAAGCTCACACAAGTTTCAGAGGAGTGTGAGGCAGAATGGAGGCTGTGCTGAAACAGAGGACAGTCTTGCTCTGGGACAACTGGAGTGCTTCAGGATGAGAACGGTTTCAGTAGGAATGGACCAACTGGAACAGTTCTAGCCCAATAAATCATGGAAGTGCCCTAAGAGACAGTGATGGATCTCCACTGCTCCTTTGATTCTTATGTTTGTTTCTTATGTATTGAGTCGAAATATAGATCTGTTACATTTTTAAATCAGTTTTTAAATCAGTCCAGTTCATTTAAATTTAAAAGCTTTTTTAATGTATGCGTTTTTGCAAATGATTTTTAAATGAATTGTCCCTGACATAATGAGTTTTCTTATTTTTCTCATAGAACATTTTAGTGTGTATCTTCCCTTTAAATAAAAATTTGAAGTCAGAATTTCCTATGGATAGATTAGATATGGAGATGGATTTGAATAGATACATAGAGAGAATGATTCTTCTATTTTGTGAGGAAGCACACATTTTGTAAATATAGATTTATAAATGATAAATTTATAAACTGAACTAATTTAACCTTCATTCCTAGGTTATATTGACCAAAGAAACCAAAGAACATGCATTTCTATACCTATTCAGTATTAGATCTCTTTGTGTCACAAAATATATTAGATCTCTTTGTGTCACAATATATATATTGGCCTTTATCAAAATATCCCAGGATGGGTCACAATTATTCAAACTTAATCACTGCTAGATGGATTTTTACTTGGAAGGCAAAATATGTAGTTTTCTCAAGTGCCATTACTTGGAAAGAAATTCCATTGCCATTAATGGGTTTTGCTTCTAGGTTTAATCTGATTAATCAACTATGATCTGTTATGAAGCTGCTAAAATATTAGTTATAGAACTTTTCAGATGTTATCTCACAATTAGATAATGCCTCATTTTTCTATGTGTTTAAAACAAGAAATGGAAATGAATATTTGGGAAATTTGTTTATTTGTAGCTTTCTTAATAAGACCCAAGTCCTGTGTGATTAATAGATCCCTCTTGAAACAGTAGACTTGTGAGATAAGAATTCTTGAGAATGAATATGTTGTTGTGAATATTAAGTATTAACATTTACAAAGTTAATGGGAGAAGCCATTCCTCTCTGACATGACATTTCTGATGTCAGCCCTGACTGAAATAAATAATAGAAAGCTCCTTAAAGTTTAGCAAACCAAGAACCAGTACCGAAAAACTGTACTTCAGTGTTGGACAGATAGTTGGCGCAACAAGGTACCACATGGACAGTTCTTGAAGAAGATTGAAGACAAAGTGGATAAGGAAAAGACTTGGTTGTGGCTGGCCAATGGAACACGGAATAAGGAAACAGAGGGACTAATTTTCAGTGCAGAAGAACAAGCCATCAGGACAAATACCATCAAAGCTAGAATTGAGAAATCAGCAGAAGACCCAAAGTGCAGACTCTGTAAAGAAGCTGATGAAATGGTCAACCTCATTTTAAACTGCTGCAAAAAGATCACACAGACTGACTATAAACAGAGGCACAATGTATGGGTGCAAATGATACACTGGAAATTATTAAAGAACTACCATCTGCCAGTGGCAAAGAACTGGCCGGACCATAAACCAGAAACAGTGGTCAAAACGAGCAAGCCAAACTACTGTACTGTGGGTCTTCCGACATCCGACTGATAAACACTGGAACATAACACACCAGACATCACAATCGTGGATAAAGACAAAGTGTTTATCATTGACATTGCTATTTCAGGCGACAGCAGAATTGATGAAAAACAGAAAAACTTACCAGATATGAAGACCTGAAAATAGAACTGCAGCAACTCTGGAATAAACCAGCAAAGGTGGTCCCAGTGGTTCTCGGTACATTAGCAGCAGTGCCGAAAGATCTTAGTGGGCACTTGAAAAGCATTGGCATCAACAAAATATCCATCTGCCAGCTACAGAAAGCTGCCAGCTACTACTACTACTACTGCTGCTGCTGCTGCTGCTGCTGCTACTGCTACTACTAGTAGTAGTAGTAGTAAAATACTTGTCAGTACCTCTACAGGACAACTCTGTGGGTCCAAGATAGTGCCCATTGCTGCCCCATCTCCTTTTTTGATGGCAGTGGCTGCCTCATAGTGACCGTGTCATCCCCTTTTTTGGCATGCCTCTCTTGCAGAGCAGTTTCTCCGGCTCTTCATGGAGAAGGCACCATTCCGCAGGGCCTCCTTGCTACTTTTTTCCCTGTGGTAGATTCCCTGTCCAAGTTGCCCCTCCCCAGAAGTGGTACATCAGCTGCAATTCCTCACAGTGATGCTCCATATGCTGTGCTTGTAACATAACTGGAGAAAGAATATGGCATACATATGTTTATGTTTATTAAAATGTTTATACTACGTAAGTATAGATGTCTTGAATAAAGAATACAAACCATAAAGATGATGTATACACAAATGAAGTACAGGACAGAGTTTAAAGATGGGGTGGGGAGAGAAAGCCCACAAAATAACTAAAGCCAGATTGTAATAAAGTTCTTGAAGGAGCTGCTGGAAGACGGCCAATCTGTGATCCTGGCTTACCTCTAGGTGAAGATTGTCCCACCACCAAAAAAGCCCTGTTCCTAGTGGCAACCCCATGAATCTAATGAGATTAAAGAGCCATTAGGAGGGCTTACATAGATTATTTTGACTGGCAGGCAGGACTGTGTGGGAGGAGACACTCCATCAGATATTTGGGACCCAAGCTGTTACTTTAAACAACAGTATCAGAACTCCAAACTGGTCACAAAAATAGATTCTTATCCTCATCCTTGAGTACATCAGTTATCATTAGCTTTGGCTTAAAGACACACTTTAATGCTCAGATTTCTTCCTTTTTTCTTTTTTGTTAGAAGGTTCCTTCTCCCTTCTCATCCTTCAAGTGATATGGAAACTGCACTTCTGCAAATCTTCCCAGCACAATGGCTAGTGACCTGCTGCAGAAAATTGCCCATTAAAATTTTATCCATTTTGCGATAGTATGAGGAAATGCCATAGGAAAATTAGATTTTTTCTTTGACATCAGGCGCCCACTCAACAATCCAATCCCATGTGTTTCTACTGAGACATTAGGATTTGATATAATTTTGAGCAGAAACATTTCAAAATGAAACAATTGAATTTTCTAGATGGTCTTGGGGACCACTTAGCTTAAAAGAATATACTTCAAAATCAAAAGCCTTTCAATCATTTGAAATTTTATTTGGATGGTATTTGCTTTATTGTGTAGTAGCAGCTTGAATTTGTATTGAATGTTTGACTGGCTCAGGCAGACGGAGATGATGTATAAAATTATTATTTCATATTTTTCTGGTGTTTGCATGGCAGGTGACATGTAGCTGACAGGAACCTGGAGATACTGATGCACAATGAATGCCATTGATACCACTACGTTCTATTTTATTTAAAGGTTTAAGGTTAGTTTCACTTTGTTCAACATACACAACATAAAGCCACAAAACAGTGGTTCAGGAAATGAAGATGGGCAAAAATAAAAGAGCTGGAGTATCCCTACTCAGCACCCCCCCCTATTCCTGTATTTGCAGTGAGACTGGACTAGCTTACACCTCTGTGCTTATTCCTTGTTGGCTGTAATAGCAGTATGGATGGGAATGAGATGAACCTTTAATATATCCTCACCAGAGTGTTGCATATTTTCTGATAAAAACTGGAGCCAGATTTTCCCCCTATTTCCACAACGCTACATGTCATGACTCCTAGCTGACCATTCAGTGCCTGCCCTCCGAAAAGTAGCTGGGTGCTGATGGGTTGCCAGTGAGTTGTGTCCTCTCATAAGTTGGTTATAATCAGTTTATTTTCTGTTTTGTCACTAGCAAATTCTATTGTGGGACATTTGTGGAGTTACTATTCATAACCTTAAGTCAATTGTATATTTATCCTAAAATTGATTGCAGCTGAATAATGTGTAATGCATATCATTTGAATGTTACGTATAGCAGGGATGACTGTGTGTTTTTTCATGTGTTGCTGGATAGAAGATCAGACACAGCTGTGATCAGACAGCAAATCAATCAATCAATCAATCAATCAATCAAGCAGGCAATCAATCAATCAATCTCTGAGTTGACTCACTCTGGCAGACCAGAAGTCCTTGTGCAGGGATGCTGAAGCCACTGCGCAGAGATGACGATGTCTGGAGGCACCCTCAGAGACAACTTTGATGTGGGATTGTTCACACACCAGTTTGCCCCTCCCCCCTCTCCTAAACACTTTGCACTAGAAATGGTGGATTAGAGAAGGCTTGGGAACATGAGGGCTACACACTGTCTCTCTGAGGTGCCTCTCTTGTTATGTTTAAACATGGCCAAAATCTTAGCCAAAAGGTCAAGAAGCTGTGCTGGTTTTACTGTTATTTGATATGGTCTGTTGACTAATCAATAAGTCTATCAATTCATTCATTTATTCACATTGGCTGTATCTGAGAGGAGCCATAATGCTGTAGCATATGATATATAGGTTATAAAAAAAATAACATTTAGCAAAGTGGATCCCAAACTGTTTGACTTGATGCCCCCCACCTTCTATGATGCACCAGATTTCCACATCCTCCTTTTTGACTGAAATAAATTTTAAGTATTTTTTTATGTTAATGAACATCAGCATTTTATTTCTCAATGTCTTTTATTAGGTACGTTGCAATTTCTTTGATCATGTATATTGTTCACCATCAGCTAACATGTAATGATTTTACATTAAACTAATTGAGTTTTACATTAATGATAAGGCTTCCCTCCCCCATGGCCTCATCCCATTCTCCATAACCTAACACACTCTCTAAGGTAGGGTACTGCCCCAGCTTTGAAATTACTGATGAAGTACTGTAGCAACTGGCAACACAAAAGCTATAAATAAGGACAGTCAGTGAAATTTGTTTGCAGGGAGGCATCATAATAGTAGTACTTCCCTTTGGAGTTTTTAAAAGCCATCTCTGCACTTACAGCGGTTGGAGCATTCCAGTTGGGATGACTCCTACAGGAACCATCTCTAGCTGGAGTGACCCTACTGTCCTGGAAAAAGGCTGCCCACACTTGAATGGATTCTCCCAGGACCACTTTCTGCCACCCCCATTAACCCTTGCTTTTTTCAAAATGAAACAATTAAAAGAGGTCCACCACAGTCTAGGTGGCCATTTTGAGCTTTCTAGATTGCCCAGATGGAGCCTGCTAACAGCAGGTGGGATCTCTCCAGACTGCACCAGAGTATAGAAGAGAGATGCCCAGAAGAGGGCTTTCTGCCACAACAGATTTAACTTTATTGCACCAAACTCAGATTTTTGTTCAGGCATGTATCAAGGCTGGATCCAATGCAATGGAATATGACTTTCCAGTTGATATTTACTCCCACTGTCTAACACGTCTGGTTCACTTAAGTATTTTCAGCTTGACTCAAGTTCTGGAGAAGAGCTCTAAATATGCAGCCTTCTAATACAGCTGAACCCACAATTACTTGCACCCCGAAGCCATTGTAGCAAATGGCAAGGAGTGACAGAAGGTGTAGTTTACTCACATCTGGAGATCTAGTGGTTGGATGTATCTGTAGAAAGTGTCTAGCCAAGGATTTTAAAATAACTTGTTTGAACATGTGACAGCACAGATTGGCCAAGGAATCAAAAAGACATCTGTTACAACTGTGAATTTCTAATTTTATATTATCAATTTTTTTTCCAGGTCTAGCTCATTTTAAAAAGCCAGTCCAGGTTGTTTGTTATTGCTGCAGTGATTATTTCCACCAGTTTCTATCAGAAATGTATGAATACGGAAGTATGAATAGACTTAATTACATGCAATTAAGTATGCAAATTAAAATGCTATATAAATGTTTAATAATAATAAGCATAAAATTACACGCATTCGTCCAATTTATGATATAGTTTCAGAGTTTCTCTTTATACTGAACACATCTTTCTTCAGTACCATGTATTGTCCTCAGTAATTTTTTTTTTATAAGAAAAAGTTGTTTTCATACTTCTACATATCTGCTATGTATTTGCAAATATTGGCTGGGGTGGACAGGAATGCCTACTTCTAGTTAGTCGTTGCCTACCAACTTGGAATAAAGGGAGTTTGGGCACAGTAATCCATGATCAGGTAGCTTTCAGATTTGACTATTGTGCTGTGCTTTTCTATAGAAACTGCCCTTGAAGTCAGGTAATAAGCTGCACCTTGGGCTGTGTCCAGACTGTATCCAAAGCCGCACAGCTTTATTCAGTCCACAGCAATGGTGCAGCACTCATCAAAATAAAATAAATTGCTATACTATATTACAACATGAGAACATGTGGATAAAGACAAAACAGTAGACATTGTCTATCTGGACTTTGAGAAGGCTTTGGACAAAGTCCTACACCAAAGGCTACTGAATAAACTCATCAGCCATGGAATAAAAGGACAAGTTCTGTCCTGGATTAGTGACTGGGCTTAAGGATAGGAAGCAGACAGTAGTAATAAATGGCCAATTCTCAGGGTGGAAAGAGGTGAAAAGTGGAGTCCCCCAAGGTCCAGTATTGGGACCAGTGCTTTTAAATTTATACCTCAATGTTCTAGAAGAAGGAGTACATAGTAAAATAACAAAGTTTGCTGTTGATGCTAAATTATTCAGGATAGTAAAAACTGAAAGAGATTGCAAAGAGCTCCAGAGGGACCTTCGGTATTGTATGAGTGGACAACCAAGTGGCAAATATACTTTAATCTTAATAAGTGCAAAGTAATGCACATTGGGTCAAGAATTCTAATTATGCCTATAAATTGATGGGTCTGAGCTTTCTGCAACACACCAGGAAAGGGATCTGGTGGTTCTGGTGGATAGCCCAATGAAGGTGTCAGCCCAGTGCGTAGCAGCGGCAAAAAAAAAAAAAAAAAAAAGCTAATTCAGTGCTGGGAATAATTAGGAAGGGAACAGGAAAAAAGTCAGCAAATGTCATTTTGCCTCTTTATAAATCTATGGTGAGGCCACATTTGGAATATTGTGTACAATTCTGGTCACCAAACCTCAAAAAGGATATTGCAGAACTGGAAAAGGTTCAGAAAAGGGCAACCAGAATGATTAAGGGACTGGAACACCTCCCTTATGAAATCAGACCACAACATCTAGGCTTCTTCAGTCTGGAAAGACATCGTTTAAGAGGGGACCTGACTGAAGTACTGGGTATAAAATTATGCATGGTATAGAAAAGGTGGATAGAGAAAAAATATTTTCTCTATCAGACAACACTAGAATCAGGGGACACTATATGAAGCTAATGGGTAGGAGAGTCAGATCAGACAAGGGGAAGTATTTCTTCACCCAGAGGGTCACTGGTCTATGGAATTTTCTGCCAGAAGAGGTGGTAACAGCTACCAATCTAGATGGCTTTTAGAAAGGGTTAGACACATTTATGGATGAATGATGCATCAATGGCTACTAGAACAGATGCCTAAGTACATCTTTCAAGCTGGGCAGACAAGCAGGATGCCTCTTGTGGACTCTTTTTCTTTCTTTCTTCTTTGCGTATGAATCAAAATATAAGTACAAAGTATCCCTAAAAATGTGCCCATTTTTGTGAATGAGGACTAATGGATTTGGGAAATAGAATTTATTTATACATTTTAACACTGTCCATGAAAAAAAAATGTAGCACTCATTCTTTGCCTATTTTTTTTAATCTCCAATGTCCTATACTTTGTGGCTTGTATAGGGCAGATCTAATCAGATTTAGGCGGAAAATGGCAAATCAAACATTCCTTCCTTTTCTCTCAAAAAGCAGCACTTTGCATGAAATGGGCCGCATATACAGACTAAGGCCAAACACAACACAGGTGTTGTTTTGTACGTGTGGGTGGTAAAATAACAGGTGTATAACAAAAGTTTCAAGAAAGCAGCCTGGCAATCTACCAGCAACTCTGAAGCATTATTGTCCATACGAATCTGTACTTCAAAATTTTATGGTGCCTGTTGAACTTCATTGTAATTAAACTCTATCATGTGTCATTCTGTCTGCTCCAATATTGCTGGTATCTTGTCCAGACATCCTTGCTAATAGCATATTCCAGCTGTAGTTATCTGTTTAAAGTAATATATGAGATGTTATATGATTTTCTTTAGACATGAAAATGTGACCTCACTCTTTAGAAAAGTGTGAGGAGGCTGTGGTCCTTCAGAAGTTGCAGCTCCTACTGTTCTTATGAATGGCCATGATGGTTTGGCCTGATGGAAACTGAATGAAACATCTGGAGGGCTATAGGTTCTGGTACACACATTGAAGTTTCCATGGTACATCTGAAGCCGCCTCTACATGAGCTGCCAATGGGAAAGTTTGTGATTGCAATGGGAAATTGTCACTGGGAAGTCACAAGAGACCTGTAGTGACTGGAACCAAACCTGGGGTTGCAAAACCAGGCAAGGTTCTTTTGATCATGGACAGGGAGTGGGGCCAGAATCATGACTGGCTAATATATAACTTGTGGGCTGTATTTACTCACAGTTTCAAAAAGCACCTTTGAAACATGGGTGAGATTAGTCACATACCACTTTGCATCTTCCTCCTCTAAGGAACATTTCAGGAAAGAATTACAGATGGGATGAGAAAGTGAATGCCACACACTACTGTATCCAAAATGCTTTTGAACTTTTTTTCTCCTGTGTGTGTATGCAGCCTTAGGAAAGATGTGACTGGAAAGAGGGATTTTGCCCTCTCGATCAGTGTTCCACATTCTATGCTTTCTCATTCTACCCCCATGTGACCAAGAAGCACATTTTTCACTGTGTATAGACATGCCTGGAACACTTCACTCTAGTAATAGCATCAAAGAGAACCAATAGGGCATATTTCAAGTTGAGAACTAACATAGGGCCTCCTCAGAAGTTGTCATGAGAAGATTATTAATTGTATTATTCCTGCCAGCAGGTCCTCTGTGCCTTCATTTGATTGGTCTCTTAAAGTAATTACAAATATGTATTCAGTATTCATATGGGGGAAACAGTACACTCTTCTAGTCTACTTTGATGAAATCCTTTGCTTTCCCATGGAAATGGAAAGAGCTGTGGACACTGGAATGCTTTTATGATGATATTTAGAGGAAATCAGTGGAGCTGGGAAGGCATCCAACACCAGCGGAGCTTAGAAATGGAAGCTGAGATGAAGGAAATGCAGAGACAATCAGGGGGCTAGATCCAATCTTGAAAAAAAATAAACCCTAATATTGAAATGACCATTTAAGTAAGTCAACACTCCACTCATCAGCCTCAACTGCTTCCCTTCCAAAACAGCTCACATACCTTCAGCATAATTCTGATTACAAAGGCACTTTTGCCCACTCCAGTAAGGTGGTTTTCTTTTGCAGTGCCTTGCACAGCCACCCATTATGATGTACGTGGTTGTGGTTCCTTGTCAGCAAACACTCAGCTACTATTTCTGTCACGCCTCAAAAAACCTAGGTCATGATTGTTTGGGGTACAACACAGCTTCCTTCAAAGCTAAGGAACATTGATATACAGTATACAAAGTAAATAGACAACTACTGTACAGAATGGGGTCTATAAAGAACCTGCATTCTTCACATCTCATATTGAGCTGATTAACAAAGGACTCCTTTCAAAAGCAGAACTAATTTTATATTTTTAATTTTAGGTAAGAGTTCTAGAATTGTCTGATTATGACTGATAGACCTCAACTGATCCTACTTAAAGCCAGATGCACATTAGTGGTTGGCCCTTGGGGGTTCAGCAGGTGGGTTCTGAGCAGTAATTTGATGCTTGCCTTTTATAGTCAAAATGCACAGCAGCTCATGGTTTGATCCAAGGTGGAAGCAACTTCTGGGTTAGATCAAAGCCTGAGTTGCTGTACATAACAAACATGAGAGATAAGTGGCAGATTGCTATTCAGCCTTTTGATTGTGTTGCTAGCTGCTACTGGAGCATGGTTGGTTGTTGAAATTTTCTTCACCAGATTTACTTGTGTATTCTAAATTAGTTCTGGAAAGCCAAATCAAAATGTTGATGTAACAGTGCTTTTGGAAGATGTCAAGGGAACAGGTATATTTGACATGGGGCCTGTCCCCAAGCAATTTAAAGTCTGCTAAAAATCTTCTTTTTGCCTCCGAGTGCCGCCATGCCAGGGTTTTTAACGAGCGCTACAAAAGCAGGAAAACCTGTGACAAAATACGTGCCCTTTAAAGAAGAGTTTCATCACTCTTTCTGGAAGTCGTGGGTTTTCCTCGCAACATTTACCTTGGGGACGCTCCGTGGCAAAAGGGGCAGGGATTGCTGCTTGCACAGAGCCATAAAGCATTCACACATCTCCCAGAAATGCTGCAGCTTCCCTTCCTTTCCTTTGTAAAGGTCAGAACTTTCAAAGAGCCAGAATTGGTCAGAATTGCAACATTGTTATCAGGTGAGAAGTGGGTGATCTGTGAAAGTGTTAAGAGTAAATGAGCGCATGATCATGCGGCCAATGGCTGCAGCCAAGCCATTTTGAACAGAGAACAGAGTGAAAGTAAGTGCTGAGAGTGAATCTGGCTATTTTTCCTTTGAACAAGAGAGGGGGCGGGGAGAAAAAGATGCGGGGAAAGAATACATGCTTCTGTGGTGACGGAAGGTGCGTTTTAAATGCGCGTTTTACTGAGCCTCATGCGGACGCTTATTCTGGAAGTGCAGGGCACTTTTAAAGTCCGCTTGAATACAGTGACAGTAGAGTTAGACTAGAGAGGCAAATACGTCTTTTGGGGATTCAGCCATGGTGTTGCAGCAGAGGGGTAACTCTGGCATTGTCTTACTTAACGATTAATAAAAATGCTGCAGTCAAAATGTTCTTCTGCCTTGGGGAGCAAGGAATAAGAGCTGCTGTGAGTGTGATAGAGGGTGTTTTTCCACTGTCACTAGAAGTACCCATTAAGTACCCATTAATGGGTACAAAAATGCCATTATGTACCCATTAATGGGTACTTTTAGTGACAGTGGAAAAACACCCTAAGTCAGCTCAGCAGCCTGTGGATCACAGCATCAAGTGAAATACTGCTGTGAGTGGAATTTCTGCTCACAGCAATGAGAGTCCACCTAGATTGCCTTTGGAAGACCAGAAATAGCACCATAAGCCAACCATTTTGGTCCTTAGCAAATCTGGATAGAATTCTCACCTCCTGAGTCATCTTCTTCCCTCCTCCATGAGTCCACTACTTGTCTGCATCAGATTGGAATTATGCTCCATTTGATGTGGACAGGTAGTATCAGTGAGACACAAGGCCACAAAGATCCACATTAATGTGGCCCAGATGATGACGATGGAGATCCTTGGTAAGGATAAGCTCCCATGCAGAAAGACCCTACATAGTATGCATAAGTGAAGCTTTCTAGTTCAGAGGTAGTTCTAGATCATGGGGAAAATCAATCCTCATCTGGAAAGACCATTAGGATTAGGTCGGTGGACAATCATAATCAATAGCAGCCAGGGGAACAACATGTGTAAAACTGGAGCAGAGGCAAGATTTCACTAGAGACAATATTTAATGTGTTGGATGCTGGTTCAAGTAAGAGAATGTAGGGACTGCATTTTCACCCCTGTCCTGCTTCCATGGACCCATAGTTCCAGTACACTTGTGACAAAAATAAATAAATAAATAAGGTAAGGTAAGGTAAGGAAGTGCATTGCACATAGTTAAACCTCAATCTTGTCATTTATATGCTATGTTCATACATCTTTGAAAGATAAATGAAGAATGGCATCAGGCCTCACGGGAGAAGCATCTAGGATGGTGAAATCAGATGTTCTCCCACACACACTGATGCTTCATGAAGTAATTATGGAAGAAAAGTGGCTAAATTAACACAGAAAATGGGTTTTTCTTGTTCTGATAGCATCCTGTCCTATTGATTTGGTTGCAGTGAGAGCTTGTCTGTATCTATGCAATACATCCAACTGTCATGGTAGGCTGACAATCAGCCCTCCTATACAGGCTCTGATAGCCCTCACAAGCTAATTCAGGCTGCATCTTAACTTACTGTTGGAAGTGCCCACAAAATGAATCTTTGCTGCTGGATTTCCACATAAAGGAACCTTGTTGTGAATGCATTGCCACATTTGTGGGCACCATTGCATTCAAAACCCTTGTATTACAGGCTGTGATGTGATTTCTGTCTTTACCACAGACACCTCAGATCACCACTTGTAATGACACCTTCATGCTCTGAAATGGAGATGTGAAAGCATATTTTGGAGAAGCCATTTTGGTGCCTTCCCTCCACCCCCCGTACAGAAGCCAGTTTCCTCCGTAGAAGACATAGCCTCATAAGACAGCTGTGTAAAAGCCCTCTCCCAGTGATGAATTGAGGGGCTGCCATGTGAACACAGCTTTAATATCACTACTTGTTTCTGAATGTGGGGGACAGCATTATATGGGGCTCTCAGTTTCAATGGGGAACACTGAAGCAACACTTAGCTCTTCCATTAACACAAATAAGAAAAAAAAATGTTTATTTCTGAGTCATACCTAATACCTTCAGGACTGGGGAAAGGACTGGGGGAACAAGAGACCTAATATTTAATCCAAAGATGAAGTAAACCAGTAATGAAACACTTTTAAGCAAATGTCATACTTCTTGATTTGTTCTAGAAAATTCTTCACATAAATAGCTATATAGAGATTCAGTAAAATAACACTGAAAACACTCCAGAGAGATCTGGGATAGAAAAAGGAGTTCCCTTATGACAACTCACACCATTCTGTTAAATAAAATATTTTTGCACGCCTCCAGTATATGCTCCCACACTTTCAAAAATGTAAAATTGAGCACAATTCCCAATATGACGAGGGTCCATTTAATAGCTGAATTACAATTGACAATAAAAACCTGGCCTTTCCTTTGTTATTAACTTTGCTTTTTCTCTGGTACTAGAGAAAACACAGGAGAGAAAGAATGACTGAAGAAATGAATTGCAACAGGAGCAAAGCAACTAAACCAAAAATGAAATATTTGAAAACTGATTCTGCTGTATCTTACAATGAATATGATGAAGTGGCAAGAGATGTGAAAGAACACCAACCTACAACTCCAAACTGGTTGAACTGGAAGAAACCAGACCAGTATATATGGTCGCCTGCTTGTTTGATTTAAGACATTTATATTCTACTGTTCCTTTAAAGATCCCAGGATGATGAGCATCATTATTTCCTCCTCCAGTTTTATCCTTACAACAGGCCTACAAGTTAGGTTTGGCTGTGAGGTTGTGACTCATGTCTGGGAAAAGTTAAAGCAGGTTTGGAAAAAGAAGGGTAATGTTACTTGCTGACAATCAAGCGGGTGAATCTTTGTGGACAGCTAGCTACTCACTGTGTCTTGTTGCATTTCCTGGTAATCCAGTACAGTGTAAGGCTTAGACATCTCTTCTGGACCTCTTTCCCACATTCTGGTGCAGAACAGACAGGTTCCACCAACTGCTACTATACTCCATCTGTGCTGGATAGACAGAGCATACACTGGATTAGGCAGCCCAAAATGGCTACCTAGATCAATATAGTAGTAGACCTTTTATATATATAGGTCTACTGGCAGTCTCCTTGTGAATAAACCACCGAACAGACACATGCAGAAGTTCATGTGCTTAGTAGAAGGACCCGTTTTGGTGGTGCATTAAAGTGCACAGCAAACATTGGTCTCTGCTAGGAGAGGGTTCAAAACCCAGGAACTCTTCTTCCTCGTCATAGGAGTCCTTGTAACAGACTATGAAGGTCATCGGAGAAGTATGTGCCTTGTTCTGGAAAGCTGGACCTTTCCAGCTGACAATTGTTCCAATTGCTCCAATAGTTGGAGCCATTCAAGAAAAGGTAAGTGTAGAATCACTGTTTGTTTAAACTCTTGAGGAAGTGGTAAGGAAACAAGAAAAAAGGAAAAGAAAAAAATGTTGGAACAAACCAGGGTATCTAATTTCTTTAAAACACTGCAGACAATTTCCAGATTGGGGACTTTGAATTCTGGGGGAGAAAAAAATTGAAAAGCTGAGAACTCACATTTCAGAAAGGTGTGGTGATATTACTTATATGATGTTTGGCCTGGGCAATGAATGCTCAAACACTCAAAAGCAAGAGCAATAAAACTTTTGTTTTGTTTGGGATTGAACCTAGATAGGAACATTTGAATTGAACAGTTCAATTGGTTTGTTTCCCTCTTCCCTGTTCCTTCTTCATGTCCCAATCTCCTCTTGTTTTAAAATTGATTTAAGAAAAATTACACTCCCAAGATGGCATACATAATGGCATACGTGAAACCAAACAAAAAGCATTCAAAGTAATATGAATAATCATATAATATTCCATCACCAACTAATATAACCACCCACCATTAATACCTTTATACTCTCCCTTCCTTGCCCCACTCATGGTTGGCATCTTAGGCAGGGGCACAGGGTCCCCCGCGGCAGTGGGATTGCCAACGGATACAGCTGTGGCTCTGACGGGCTGGCCAAAGGGAACCCACAGCAACACTGGCCCCAGGCTGCAGTGGGGTGCATGAGGCTGCCCCTCCCTGCGGGCGCCACCTGAGGGGAAGTCTCTGGAGAGGTGGCTTTCCTATCCTGCTTCTTCCTGCCACGTAAAGTGCATCCAAGCAGCTGATGCAGTGTACCCATCAGCTAGCCATCACTGGGCACTGATCGGGTGCCATAAGCCCCCATCAGGGTTTAGGGAAGGCATTGAGTGGCAGTTCCCTCAGCCTGGCCTTTGTCATCGTGGCGGAGCCGCAACTGGCATAGGGTTGCCAGGTCGTGGAGCGGAGGGCGGGTGTGTCAGAGAGGGCACTCAGAAAGGGTTGGAAGGAGGCTCCAGGTGCTCTACCCCCCGTGGTGTCAGGAAACCCAGGATGCAAGGGTGAAAGGGCTGCAACTGGAACTCTGAAGCCGTCCACGCGCACACAGCTGCCCTCCCGGTCCAGTCACAGAAAGCAGGCTTTGCTGCCAAGCGGTAACGGGATCCCAGACACACTGCTGATTGGTCGCTGGTCCGTCCCTGACACATCTGCGCATGGCCGGAAAGTGGCAGTGACTGACGGTTGGATGCTCCAATCACACAGTTCCTGGAGCAGCTGTCTGCAAATCTGTGCTACCGCGTCTGCACAGCGAAGACAGAATATGTTCCTCGCAATCCATCCTTCCCATGCTTGTGCGGACGGAAGGAGTGATGGCAGATCCATATTTAATAGATGCGGATCTACCCTAAACTGGATTTAATGAGTCCAGATCTACCTTAAACCGGATTTAGTAAATCTGGATCTACCGCAAACCGGACTTAGGAAATCCGCATCTACTCGGACCCGGATTTAGTAAATATGGATGTAATAGATCTGGATTTCCAGCCGTAAGTGTGGAAGCACCCATGTACTCTGAGCTTGATCATTAATGGAATTTTGAAGAACTAAAGCTTTGGTTTTACAGACACATAAGAGGTAGGCGATTGTCAGGGAATGGGGGAAACTAATGGGAATGATCATACTGAAGATTATCTTTATTGGTATCTATTGATATTTACAAAATCAGTGATGAGAAGTGGTTAGATGGCTGCAACAATTATCAACTCAAGTGAACTTCAAAGAATGATTGGCAAAGAAAGAGCAATTATAGTAGGCGAAGATTCACAGGTTTTACAGAAGGCAAAATTGGGAGCAAGAGGGATGGAATATAAGAGCTGGAAAAGAGGGGAACTAGCCAATAGGTACTTGCAGATAAACCTCTAGGAAATTCTGTTGTAATATCCTTAAGACTGGCTTAAGACTGAGAAAATCTTGTTGCAGCAGCGGGGGAAGTAGCTCTTCAGGCGAGGTATTTCTCCACCAATGATTTCCTTCCTGGTTCTAACTAAGGCAGTTTCTGCATTTCCCATCTCCCTGCTTTATCCTAACACAGTGGGATGCTGCTGGGATGGAATACAGCTGCCCACAGTTCTGGTATCCCCTTTCAGT
The DNA here is from genome assembly GCA_014337955.1 of Aspidoscelis marmoratus. NCBI lineage: Eukaryota > Metazoa > Chordata > Lepidosauria > Squamata > Teiidae > Aspidoscelis > Aspidoscelis marmoratus. The sequence continues at coordinate 49,220,215 of MTQE01001134.1, read as the reverse complement.
CCAGACATGAGCACTAAGTCAGCACCAAGATGAATGCTCCCAGTCTCTGAAGCTCTCTTTTCAGGGGAACACAGACATCTGGTACACCTGACTGTCAAGGTCTACTTGTAGACTTGGATAGGGTGTCATTTTGTTGCTCGGTAGCAGTCTATTGCTCTGTCTGGTGGAGAGACTCCAGGATGATGTGATGTCTCATGTTCTGCACTGACACATTGAATGAAAAAGTCTAGAACCATTTGTGAACTAGGAAGTGCCTAATAAACTTTCCACAGCCCACTACCTCATCCTTATTAACTTTTCCAACATTAACAGCTGGTGGTCTTAGAATGCCACCACTTCCTTTAAAAAAAATGGTTTAATCAAATTGGTTCAGGTTAGGATGTTAGCTAAGAGTTTGCGAAAAACTTTCCTCCTGTCAGATTGAAGCAAAGACTTCCAAAAATTGTATTTTTTTTTACTCCATCATGATCAGGCTGCCCCAGATCTTCATAATGATTCTCCTCAGAAATGGCACAATCTCCCTTGTTGCTCAAAATAATTTTGATTTTCAGTCCATAAATGCATGATTCAGGTCTGATGGAGTGTGATCTCTCTCTAACCCTGCCCCCCTCTGTCACACACTGTTGTTAAAAGGAAGATTTGTATACAATTTTTATATAAACTTCAGACATCTTCAGAAAGGCAAATAGAAGGTGATCATTAAATCCAATATCGTTAAGTGATGCCCACTTTTGCATTTTAGTATCACATCACTTCACCTAGTGGAAAAATAAGTGGAGTCTTCCAGCCTTGAGACAGATTAGATTGTCTTGATTTGTGGTGCAATTGGCAGGCCAAAATGAAATCTGAGAAGAGGAACCAGAAGCAAGCCCTGGATCCTGAAGAGGGAAGAAGCAATAATGACTGTCTCAAGCTGCTGTCTTGGCATGTTCATAGTATGAAGATAAGCTAGAAAAAGTGCCTAGGACTGAACTCCATAACCCACAATGGATACTTATCCCTCTAGTCACCACTTTCCATGTTTAAAGCTCTAGAAATGTTTAATAATCATAAAGTATTTCTGAGGCAGAAGAGTGTTGCCTTATTCTCCTTTTTCCCTTATAGTTGTTCTACAGTTTGGTCTAGAGGTTAGGGAGCTGGACTCTTAGCTGGGAATACCAGGTTTGATTCTGCACTCCTCCACAAAGTCAGCTGGGTGACCATGGGCAAGTCATAGCTATCTTCTGAGCTCTCACAGCCCTACCTACCTCACAGTGTGTCTGTTGTGGGGAGATGAACAGAAAGCTTTGTCAGCCGCATTGAGTCCCCTTAAATGGGTGAAAAAGCAGGGTAGAAAAGCCAACTCTTCTTCTTCCACCATTCAGCTTAGGCCTCACAGTAAAACTTCTTACTCTTCTTACTCAAAAGCATCCATCATCTATTGCCTTGTCACATGGGAGGCTGATCACGTGACCTTTGAAAGCTCTTCCAAATCCACAGTTCATGAAGCATGTTAGACAAATTCTGGGATTTGGGAAAAAAAAGAAAAGAAAAATTCAGCAGCTCTATATTTTTATTTATTCTCCCTGTGTCAAATAAACAGGACTTTGTAATGCATCTCAATGTATTCATAATGATAATCTTGCAATAGACCTCTTGCACACAGGTTTTGCTTGTACTTTGTACTCATTTAAGTGAGATTCCATTTGCATGGAAAAATAATCTCCCTTTTTCTCATCTGTTATGTTATTGATTTCTTTCTTTCAGGTAGTTATCTGCAGAGTGCTCACAAATACATTTGTAGTTTAATACTGTCACTAGGAGTTGATTTCCTATAGGCTATTGTCCATAAACCATGACAAATTTTGGATCTATTTCTTTTTCTTAAAAGTTCAATGAAAACTCTGTGATTTTTTAAAATCTGTTCCTGCCATACTGGTTTATTTTCTCCCTTTATTCAGTGGTAAACCATCTGTCTAAGCTATTTGACCTGAACCTTGATGAAATAGCCTGTTTGAATTACCCAGCTGAAAGTGTTTTTGCTGGACTAAAAAATTGGCAATGGTGTAACAAACAAAAGAATCCATATTTATCTAGATCCATTTCAATCTGGCTTCAGGCCTGGTCATGGCACGGAAA
>MTQE01001134.1:49198211-49216196 GCA_014337955.1 Aspidoscelis marmoratus | reverse complement strand
GGTATGGGGCGGGATAGAAATGTAAATAATAAATAAATAAATAATAAATATTTACTGGCAAAAGGCTTATTTGTTCAAAATGTGCTATGGACAACCATGATAACAGTGTGATCAAGAAATCGTATGGACATACTGCTTCTTTCAAATTTTGGGCAGCATAAGTGGCAAAAGAGGTTGGCAGAATGAAAACCAGAGGATGAACAAAAGTCTTTCCTGATTCCAGAAGTATTTCCTCATAGCCACTCTTTTGCAGATGCCATTCCTACTCTCTGGCCCAACAGTACATACTTAATGCTGTTTTCATAGGGGCATATAGAAGAATATCCTCTGTGTCTGAACCACACCTTTTTTTGTTACCTAATACAGCAAAGCATTAGTAGAGCCCTATCATCAAGACCAGGATGTGTGGTAGACCCAGAGAAATTAACACCTGAGGCACATGGTGGCAGCATCTGCATGATTCTGTAGGACCATGCTAAATGGGACCCTGAGGCCAACATAAGAATGCATACCACATGAAGGAACAGCCTATGGAATGTGGTGGCTGCACAGCCCCTCTGTCTGGCCCACTTGTATGGTAGATCACTTTGAAATGGTCTGAATGTTGGCCAGGCAAACAGCCAGCAGCTTGGTAATGACAACCCACTTTATAAGTGTCCTCCATGCTGCCTGCTGCATTCCTGGCTCAGATTGCCTTTCCTGGACCAGAAACATGGGGCATATTCACACTTGGCCTTTTTCTGGAGTATATCTCAGGATAGGAGTCTGTGGTCCACATGCTAATGCAGACTCTGGCAGACCTCACTTTGGGCCTACTGAAGCCTGCACAAGCATATGGACAGCAAGTCCCTATTCCAGGATATATTCCAGAATAAAGCCAAGTGCGAATAGGCCCATGCTCTGTAGTATGTGTGTCTTCAGAGCACATGCAGCAGTTGATCTTGAGTCTCTGGCTGGCTACTATGGGTTTGTGTGCAGTAGGGAAAGAAGTGATGAATTTTCCTTCCACTTTTGACTTCCATAGTCCACACCATTCATGTCTACTAGGAACCTATTAACAGGCTCTTTAGCGGCCACAGTTTCTGGCACCACCATGCTTTCTAAGATGCAACAGTTGCCATACATCCCAGTCAGTATATCACCAAACTACTTATTATGTATTTGTAAAAACATCATGTCAGTGGCTAGAACCTGTGTGTAATGCCATCAGCACGAGAACCTGTGTCCATGTGATACTTTTTCTTTGGATAGTCTTTTTGCTAGGGGGAATCATATGGGTGCTTGATCTAAATCCTTAGTTCTATGAGACTGAGGTGAGCCAAAGACTTAGCTGAATTTGATACAGAAGACTTGGAACCTACAAACAGTAAACTCAGGGGGGGGGGAGGGAGCAAAAAATGGAAGAAGTCATGGAAGAGTATGGAAGAACTTGGTTTCCTGAGAGCTTGAATTAGCCTACTGTGTGGGTAAAACATCCCACTAGAACCTACGAATCCTCTTGAATGGATTCTTCACACTGGGTCACACTAGTCCAGTCATTGCCTCTCAACCTAATTTACCTCACAGGATTGTTATGATGACAAATTGATATGCACTGCCTTCAGCTTTTTAGAAGAAAGGCAGAGGTAAATCCTTTTATAAAGGTAATATGTAAATAAATAAAAAGGAGGTAAATTAGGTTGATAAGCAGTGAGGTCTTCAGGGCTATCCTGGAGTGCAGCTGGTAAGGCAGACTCATGTTCAAATTGCATACTTTATTGTATAGAAAATCTTGTGATAGGAACTGATCATGAAACAGCCTGGATCTTGCAGCAGGACTAGGATCTGAGGACCTTTCTGCAATTCTAGGAGCTACTAACAACACATCATTTGCCTGGGACTAGCCTAAATCTGAATCAGAACTGTGCCAAGGGCTCCCTAATCAGGGTTAGTGGTAGATCAGATACTGTAAATGTGGTCTATATCCATGCTAATACTCTCTGATCTGGATCAAAGAAGGGGCATCCACATATACAATGGATCAAGGAAGACCTGTGCCTCCCCAACAGTGGCTACATTGACAGCAATAGTGTCTTCTCAATGTCTGCAAAGACATGCTGCTTCCATGGAGAAGGTATCTTCTCATTGCCTTTGAAGGCATCTCACCCCACTGCTACCCAGATGTAACATTTGATTGATGGGGCTGTGGCCAGTAGCATTGGTGTTGGAGTTAATGTGGGTCACTTATATCACAGTGTGGATGGTCCGTTTGGTGGTAGTTCACAACCACTGATGCAGAACAGGGCTTAGGTACCTACAGTCTATTGCTCTTCAACACATATTCACTTTTCTAAAGCCCAGTCAATGCAGATGCCTCTGCCTGTGGTTGATACTATTCTGCAATACAATATGGGGTCTTTGCTCCGTTTTGAGCTTACTTTCTGCACAAAGGAGGCAAGTGTGTATGGGGCCAATATCACAACAGTTCCTACATTACTGATACCTTGTGTAAAATGCTGCATCACTATTTATTGCTTTCATATACCCTTACTCCAAAGAGTTCAGAGCAAGCTATTTTCTTCTCCAACTTCTATGGCCTTCTACACAACTTTATGAAATAATGTCTAGCTAATGGTTAGTCAATGTTTAATGACTGAGGCTTTATGGGGGCAGTATTTCATGCTCTGGCCCTTGAGGTGAAAGAAGCAGTATGTGCTAGGGATGTGCACAGATATTTCAAAATCTGATTCTAATTCAATGAATATTGACATTGGAATTTGAATCGGATTTTTGAAAATCTGAATTTCCAAATTCAATCGAATTTTGAATATCCAAAAATCCGAAATGGATTTTTGAATAATTCAACTGAAGAGATCTGTTTATATTGCATCCAAATATCAGGTCTATTTGCGCTTATAACACGGAATGACAATGGGATGCAAATGGGATGAAAACGGGTGAATTTGAAAACCAGATACAAATGTTCCCAACATTCATATCATTCAATTTGAATTGGATTTTCAAAAATACATATTTGGGTAAGCCGGATTTGAATTGGATTTTTGAAAATTTGTATTTTCAAGTTTCAAATTGAATAGAATACTCAAAAATTCAAATTGACTTGAATTTGAATGCAAAAATTGCATTCGTTCACATCCCTAGTATGTGCACGCTCCCCACCACTCCTACCTCATAAAGTATAAAGATACAGAATTGATGTTTCTAGGTGTTGAAGTTTCTGCATAGTTCTATTAAGAGATGCACAGGAAATGACCCTAGAAGTCAGCCATTTTCTGTGCATTCCCAAATGAGCCCATGCAAATGTCAATGAAGCTAAGCCACCAGCACTGCCACAGTTCATCCACACATTGGTGGCATGAGCAACCAAGGGTGTCAACTGCCCTTAGATTCCATTTTGTCATGCTGTGGGAAGGAGACCCCAGGGGATGCTTGCAGCCCTAAACAGCAGGCTGAAAGGAGTCCAGGCACAAACATATTGCACCCTCTCAGACTTTTTGTTTGCCTTGTGTGGTTGCAGGCTGAGTGAGTCTCAGACCTAGATCATTTAATTGCTTCTCAGCCTTTGGGCTAAGATCAAGTGTAGTATTTGTTCTTATCAGTTTAATATCTGATATGTCCTCTATTTGAGGACTCTATATTAAATAGATATTTTGGATTGGGAAAAATTAAAAAGAAAGAGAAAGAGAAATAATTTTTTTTTTAAAAAAAATCAAACCTAGATCATTTCAGTCTTAATCAAATGTTTTCACTACTCAGTAATATTTTAGGGCAATGTCCCCATAAAGCAGGCATAGCACAGTAACAAAACCTAAAGTCTGGTCAATGCCTGAAACTGGATCTTTTTTTGAGTATGAAGGAAATATCCTTGCAGTTACCCCACCCTTCCCTTAGGGTGGTGGGCTGAAATGGTTAAGACTCTTGTACTTGGAATCCTTTTTCAAATATCTGCCCCAGTTAAACTCAGTGCTATCTTTCAAATGCATTGCTGCTTAAGCCATAGCATCGTAAGCATTTATTTTAATAGCCTACAGCTGAGATTTAAATAACGTTCAAATGTTGACTCAGAAATCCCTCCACCCTTTGCCAGAATTGTCTTGAAATTTCCATGATGATCACTAATATGTTTCATTTCTCATCCCACGTTCTGTACTTTTCCTTCTAATTTATTTTTAACCTGCTGCATACTGAGAAATGTTGGTATCAATTTGCTAAAACAAATAAGCGAAGTGAATGTCTCCCTCCCCTTTGATCACTTGTGCTGTTCTTATTAATAAGTACATCAAGTTGAAAGCAGTCTCTCTCTCCATTGTTAGCTAAGTGGCAGCTTGCATTGAGTGATTTAAAAGTTCCCAGTTACAAAAAGGAAATCTCTTTAACTATTTATAATCGTCTTTGTGTAAACTGTGCTCACATGTTCAAGTAGGATAAAAACAGGCATAACCTGCCACCCTGCAGCCTTGTTAAAGAGTCACAGCGTGTTTCTTTCTCTCTCTTTTTCTTCTTCCCCAGCTCAGTGAAAGCACATACTCTCGATCAAGTGTTGAGAAAGTCTCCGTTTTCTTCCAGCATATGAAATATTTACATGCTAGGCGGTATCAGGAATACCCATTTTCTATAGTGCTGTACCAGGCCCTGCCATCAACGTGCTGGTTAATTAAGTGTGACCTAAACCAACTTGACTTGAGCTCAGCATTAAATGCACAAAACCCATTTGAGCTGACCAGCAGCAGAAGTGGTACTCAGAGAAATTGAAAAGGATTTCTCCCAAATGCTTTCTACTTACTTACAGCACTCAAGTAATGGCTGAAGATTAGCATATGACATGACAGATTACATTAAGTCATGTCTTTCCAGCGCTTTATGACAGCGCTATCACATTAGCTTCTTAGCACTAGCACATTGAGGCATGCAAGCGTTTTCAGACCCTCTTATTCAAATCTACAAGCTGACATGGCAGCCTTGATATGATTATTAGTCATTTGAGAGACTTTAATTCACGTCATCAGATAACAGGTTTTGCTAAAAGGGTAGAGAAACTGTCTGCTTTTAATGAAGCTCTAAAAAAATGAAAAGGAGACCCTCAAAACCCTCTTTAGACTCCCCGTTTGACTTCATTGACAAGATCCCCCCTAAGAATGAACTTGAATTGAATAACTAAGTAGGCATCTGGCTTCAAGGAATGAAGGGAATTCAGAAAACAGGCTGTATTAAAACCAAACCAAATTAATGTGAAAATATTTGCTTCCCCTCCTTTCTGTTTTGCATTGAATTCAAACATGCCATGAACAGTCCTTATGAAAAACCAAAGCTCAAAGACATGCATATCCAAAAGGAGTACAAAACCTCAATGAACTAACACATTTTTTCATGTTTGTTTTGAAGGTACACTTTGCTAAAACCTACATACTGTAACTGATAAGGCTTAACAGCTATCGTACTTGTTTGCTGTAGTTTCTAATGCTGTATTTTCTGTTCGTTAAGATAAATCTATGGTTTGCTCTGTTTTGAGTTTCATGAAGACACACTTTGCTATCAGGAGGAAACCTTCTGTACTAAATACTCGGAGTATAATTCAGGGCAGTTTGGCAAATGATAAAAGAGAACAAAACTTTAAAAGAAGTATTTATAAAGAGAGAGGGAGAGATGGAAGGATGGAGACATCTGTAGCTAAGCAAAGATGTTTGTTGTGAAAGCCATGGGAACTTCTACAGGGAGTTCAAATGAAATTGCACATTACTGACATAGGACAGTGGCACTGTAATTATAGACTGAGATAAAATATAGGAATCTTATTTTGATGGACTATCCTGTATTATCACAAAATCTGGCCTACAATTTTTTTCTTGAAGATCTCCATAATCTGGTTTGTCTCTGGACTCTGGCTATACAGTCAAGCAGTTTAAGCTTACTACAGCTTTGCATTAGTTCAGTTCATGTCTTCTCATTCCTCAGATTGCTGTTGTTTATGTGATGAAACAGTTGAAACTTTTTTTTCACTTTCATTCATGCAGTCATCCTTTGACAAGCTGAAAGACAATGGTTACCTTAATGGGAATAGGGATTGTTTTTAGAAGCCAGGTTAAAACCCAATTTTAGAATGGGTGGTTACTCTACATCAGTTATTATTATCGGACTTTTAGGCATAAATGGAAGGTTTCATGAACTGCGAGAGGAAAAATGCAATTGACTGTGGTGGATTCAACAGGAACGTCAAAGAAGGAGTTCCATGCACTAATAAGATGTAAATTTGACTATTTTTTATTCAACAGCAAAAAGTAACACCGCTTACAGTAGCAAGCAATGGACTTATGATAGAGAAGCATCAGGCAAAGATACAGGAAGGAGATCAGAAGCTTGCAAAGGAATCAGTCAAACTGCAGCAGGCATAGGGTAGAACACGATCTGGATTGCTGGTAGACCCCAATATCAAGGTCTATCAGTGTACTAGTGAGACATAATTTAGAACATGGAGACATTAAGAAAGTGTATGCTTTCATGTTCTAATTTATGGGGGACTCATTTTGGCGACATGCCTTATTGCACTCTTGAATAGGTCTTCCAGGGGTTCTGAGTCAAGGAATGATCATTGCTAGTGATTGGAGCCTTCTGGTCAAGTTCTGAATAAAGCTCATGTGAGCTTTCGGGCTGTTGCAAGGCTGTGCTGAAACAGTGTCACAGTGTAGATAGTGCTTTCCAGATTGAGCCTTGCTGTGGTCCAGATCAGACAGTCTTGAATAGTCTAGACCCACTGACCTGCATCAGAGCAAAGTAGAGAAAGACCCTAGTCATAGTTGGAGGTGATGTTGAGGATGCGAATAGGGATGTGCAAAATTCAATTTATTTTTGCAACTTCAAATGAATATTTCATATCCACAGACATTCACACTGAGATGGAAATCCAGTTTTTCAAATATCCAAAACTTTGATTGAAATGAACTGGTCTCCTGCTTGTGCAATGAACATTTTGATCAAAATTCATGTTTCATTGTGTTTTGGGCCTAGTGTTTTTCAAGAAAAAGCAAAAATCAATTTTTTTGGTTTCTCTTTCAAGCTAAAATTTCAAATATATTATATTTACAGAGCCATATTGATTCATTTAGCTTATCATCTGTCTTTTATGACACACATTCATTACTTGTTCTCTTGCCTAATATGAAATATAACAGATTTTTTTTCTAAAAAATGTTTTATTTCCCTGAATGCCAGGACAAGGTGTGCTTTTATACAGTATTTTGATTTTAATATGACAGAGAATGAAAATCTTAAAAAATAAAATAAAATCCGAGAATCATTGATAGGTGTGTTTGAAGTTATCCTTTTTTTTAATCAAGTTTTCACTTCCGCTTTCCAAATTGGAAGAAGAATGCATTGACTATTTTGAGATGATTCAAAACTTTCATCTCATTCCCTACAATAAAGTTCATGCTATGTTTTAATATTTTGTGTAGTTTTGCCCAGTGCTAATTCATATGAGTATGACCTCATGCCTTTATAGGAGGCCTACATCAGCTTCTTTAGCTATGTGTGGAATGGCACACAAGAGTGATTTCCATTCTTCATTATGATCTATATTCCATCCTATGCATTTAGAAGTCTTAGGCTGCATTTACAAGCAGGTGCATTCAGATGTTGGTTACTTTTTCTGCTATATCTAGATATTCTGGAATACCCAAATTCAGCAGAACAACAGTTTCTGGATACAACCTTCGAGACAGCTTAGAGGCACGTTGCAAGTAGGATTGGACACACGCCAGCCTGCCACTGTCCCTTTAATGAACATTCAGTGCTTGAGAGGGTGGATTATAGATGAGATAATAACAGGAAGGCCTCATGTTATGAAGGTGCCTTTGAGCTTTTTTGAGGGGGCACCTGTGAATACAACCTTTGCTCACCTCAAGCCACAATGATCTTCCACTCATGTCAACTGGAGAAGTGTTTTATTGCTCATGAAGAATCCACACATCAATATACTTTTATCTCTTTGCCTCATTAATTTTTGATCTCTTATGAAACTTCTTAAAATGCATATTTCAGACTTGCTCATGCTTCTTAATCCCATCCTCCCCTCTAATTGGATTTATCATTGAGTACTCCAATTTATTCAGTTTTTTCTTTTTTGTCAACTTAGTTACATAATTTAAAATGTTACTTTGGGTGATTCTAGATAGTATTCTGGGACAAGGTTTGTACAGAAGATTCAGTGCAAAATAAATTGATCTGCACTATATTTTAAACATATTTTTTCTCTTAAAGTTCTTCTACCAAGCATTACTTTAATTATGATTCTAGCATCAAGATATCCATTTTTGTTATTGCTTATTGTTCTCTGACATACAGGAGTTTTGAAACTTACTAGACTTTTAACAATGAGCTTCATTCACACATTAATTTTTTTGCCAGAAGAGAATTTTAATTAAGTGTTTAGGGCATTAGACATTTGTGGTATTAAATCACACATTTTGATGAAAAATGTATTTATTTGTATTAATAGCACACTGTAGTGTTACATAATTTGATCCAATTACTCATATATTGAGTTAGGTATGATGAATTCCCATGTGCAACATAGTGATAACTCCTTTTAAAACAACTTTTAAGACTTTACTTTATGATATTACTATCCCAAAAAATCCTGAATAACTATCTATTTGCACTGGGCCTGTACCCAAAATCAATAGAGAAAAGGCTAGTCTTCAGTCTCTGCTGACCTAGTTGTGAAATTAATTAATTAATTAGTATCTCCCTGGTTTAGCTCTCAATAGCCAGATGTTATTGGTGAGATCATGGTGTCTGAGAGAAAATCTGAATGATATATGAACTAATGAAAGTTTATTACATGAATTAATTGATAATAACATTTTTCCTATATCAGTTTCTCAGTTTCAAGAAAGGAAGAGGAAAGACTGGTGGCTCATATCTCATTTGTAATTAGCAAGAGAGTGTACAATGATTGGAGGCAGAGAAAAGCAGCTGAGAGAAAAGGAATTTTAGGAGTATCAGGACTATTCACCATTTCTGTATGCATAGTAACAAAAATTGCAATCATTTGTTCATATGAAGGAAAGCTGTACTAAGTTGTTACATTAGTATTACTGTACTCCAATCCAATTAGTTAAGGTAACAAAAACAAATCATCTAAGCTGGTGAAGGGGTTGTCAAAGGAAGCCCATGTATGGTGGGAATACTCTAGAATTAAAACCTTTTGGTTATTAATTGTATAGGATCTTAAGAAGATATTTAAAGCTGATTTATGACTAAACCCCAAGATATACTTACTGTATGGGTTTTCAGGATCAACACTGCAATTCAACCAGGCAAAACAGCCTGTGGTCCAACACATAATAACAAAAAAACTTGGAAATGCATTGAAGGATTAACTCAGACTAATTGCCACAACGAAATCTGGGAAATCACGATAAATGATTATATTACACTACAAAGAAACAAGGGGAATGGGAAACTATTATTAGATATTTAAACATGTGGTAAATATTCTTAGATTCCCTGGCTAATGAAGATATAAACTATAATCCAGAGAAAATCTGTCTAATAAGGTGGTGGTATGAATTGGTTGTTGAGGTGAAAACTATGACCAAAGTAAAATTCACTGGATAGGAAGGGTGGAGGGAAGGGAAGCAAAGGCAATACATTTCTATCTATCTATCTATCTATCTATCTATCTATCTATCTATCTATCTATCTATCTATCTATCTATCTATCTATCTATCTATCTATCTATCTATCTATCTATCTGTCTGTCTGTCTGTCTGTCTGTCTGTCTGTCTGTCTGTCTGTCTGTTTATGCATAAGAGAGAAAATTTGGTTTATAAAAATCTAGCTGAAAGGTACAAACTGTCTGCCTATGGAGTCCAAAGGAAGGACTATCAGTTACAGGTTTGAAGAATAAAAGAAAAGATAGGTGTTGAGACAGAGAAACAATTAAAAAGTGGAGCAGAAAATTGGATATACCAAAAGAACACCTGGAAAGAGGCTGGAAGTCAAATCTGTCAAAAGTAAAATAGATTTATATATCATGTGGTTTTAGAGAATATCAAAATGTAAGTTTTACTGATTTAAAATAAACCTTTATTTTTAAAATAAAAATTTGGGATGTCTGGTAGTCTTGGAGTGTTACTGAATGCCAGATCAGTCCAGAATAAGTCACTACTCATTCATGGTCTGATTGTGGGTGAATGGGCTTACTTGGTATGTATTACTGAGACCTGAGTGGATGAGCTGGCATATCCTATGTTTAATCAGTTTTGGTCCTTTTAGTTTTTGAAGGACTAATGTAGACCATGGTGTGATATCTATAAGGTTATTATCTTCCTTGCCAAACAACCAATCCACTCTGAGACTGGGGGTGAGTGTATTCCTCAGTTGTGCCAGAAAAACAGAATATGGTTGTTACTGGTATATCATCCATTCTGCTGCCAATGACCTCTGTATTTCAGCTGGTTGGGTAATTCTGTTTCAGTATATCAAGGACCCAACACATTTGTTAGAAAAGGTCCTACAGAGCAAAAATTGTAAGAACCCATTAATAGATGAAGTCAATTGTCATGGATGAACCATTGTCCCTTTTTGCATTTTAATCTTGATCAGGTTCCCCTAAACTTAACTTCTGGGCCTCACTGATCTGCATGTTAGTTTAAACAGGTGGACTGATAGACCAGCAGGCTCTGATCTAGAACATGGCCAGGGCCTGCCATCACCTACACTGACATGTGGAGAGCAGTTCCTAATTCTGGGATATAACCAAGAGTAAGGCCCATTGCAGAAAGGGCCTATAATCGCCTAGTAGACAGCTAAAGATACAGGTTTTTTTTAAATTATTTTTTGCCATACAAGAGTCCTAGCATAAAGAAGAGTCTTTTCCCTATTCTACATAAATGATATCCCTGCCTCCTGCAAAATTTCACCGAATAATCATGTTGTGTAGGTCAAATTGACTGACTAGAGTTGTATCAGCTTCCAATTCCCTTGTCATGAGATCTGTAGTAAATCTTCACCACCTGGATGAGAATTTTAGAATATTTGATGTTGTAATTTTCTTTTTGACATACAAGAGTAAACTAGCAATTAAGAGAGAGAAAGAGAATGAAAAAAAGTACTGCAATGCTTCAGTTCATTGGGAACATTTACTTTGCATTTTTATAGGTAGGAAGAAAGTCATGGGTTTCTCAGCAAGCTAGCTGAGGAAAAAGGCCCTCCAAGCTCATAATGTATCAATTAACACAAGTTTACTGCAATGTGATTTTGTTCAGCATGTGAGTTGACACTTGAAAGACAAAAGGAACCTGGCAAAGGGCTACATGAACAATATGGAGTCCTAGTTTATATTACACAAAACTTTGGCAAAGTATTACAAACTATTGTCAGTATGATTATCATGCCATGTTAACATTGTTTGAAGGTTTTTCTGCATTGCAAAGAGGAAGGTGGTGGGTTGGGGGGGGGGAGAGACCTTTCAAAATGTTTGTGCTTTTTAAGACAAGAAACATATTCTTGAACATATTCCATGGGCATCACTAGCAATCACAGAGTCCTGTGGACAGTGCAGGAGAGTCAGATTAGCCTTGCATACAGAAAATTGGGTTATAGTCCATGCCAGGATGATCTCCATCAGGGGACATTTGAAGTACACATAATGGAATGGAACAGGAAACATTGTGATGAGTAGATGAAAAAGCTGTTTCATTCTAGAAAAGTAGGATTAAGAGAAGGCATGAGAGCTGTCTTCAACTATCTAAATAGCTGTTGTATGGAACAACAAACAGACCAGTGATCTGTTGCTCTTGAGGGCATTAAAAGAACTAATGAGAGTAAATTGAAAAGAAACAGATTTATCCAGAACAATAGGAAGAAGTACTGTCTGACAGTAGAACAAGTATGTTGGAGGAGATCAGCTGCTGCTAGAGGTACCAAAATGGATGTTGAATTGATGTTTGCTAAAAAATTTATGAAAGGGTAAATGCAGCATGTTAGCTCCAACTGCATCTTAAAAATGCTAGAATAAATATGATTTGGGCAGGTGATCATTGTTGTCACTGGGACATAATCACTGATGTTTTGTTGTATTGTACAACTGGTTACATGTGTTCAGTGATCAATTTGGTTCCCTCACAGAATTAATCACTGTTGAATTATCCTTCTTTTTTGGTGCCCTTTTATATTCAGTGTCTCTCAGTAATAAGGAAAAGGTATTCTAAGCCAACAACACAACAGATTACAGAAATGTTCCAGCATATAAAGAAGAAGAAGAAGAATTGGCTTTTTAAAGTGGCTGACAATGCTTTCTATTTTTCCCCCCACAATAGACACCCTGTGAGTAGGTGGAGCTCTAAAAGCTCAGAAAGAGAGAGCTGTGACTAGCCCAAGGTTACCCAGCTGGCTTCATGGAGGAGTGTGGAATCAAACTGATGAACACAAGATATGAGTCTGGAACTCTAACCACAAGACCAAACTGACTCACTGTTGATGCCTTCTACAATCCAGGAAACAGACCCCTTGGGCATGAAACAGCAAGGGCTCAGAAATATCTTGTATCTGTGCCAGTCTTAAGAGCTAAGAGAGCAGATTGCTGGTGTAAAAGAACAAAAAGTATCTGCTCACAAGTGAGAGGATCTGCTTTAAGGATCAGCTGCTTGACCAAAAAGTACGTACCCCAATACATTTTGTCTCCATCTACTTATTTAGACCATCAGCCATGTTGGGTGGATGAGAAGTGGAGTCTAAAACCATTGTCACAGTTTCCCTTCTTTTTAAAAATATCTTTGTGTATGACATAAAGATATTTTTTAAAAGAAGAAGGGAGCTGGGGCTGTAGTCACACCTAAAGTTTAATCCAGCTTCAGTCCACTTTCAGAGTGAGAGAACACATTAGGAAAGTGACCAGTAATTTTCTTTCCACATTATCTATCCCAAAGGTGAATTTTCTGAGTTATTTAACACTGAAAGAAAACTGCTTGTCGCTTTGTTGATGTATTCTCTCACTCTGAAAGTGGACTGAAATTAAACCTTAGGTGTGACCACAGCCTGTGACAATGGTTTTAGACTCTCATCAACCTAGCAAGTATGGCCAATGGTGGAAAAGAGGCTTCCAGCCTCCATGCACAATCCATATAGCTGGCAGTGCAGTGACATCTTCCTTAGTCAAACCTGCACCTACCCAATGGTTTGTGTGTGGATCACGCAGTCAACTTTCTCTCTCCACCCAAGAAATATGGGAGGCACCTTGAAAGCTCTTGCACTGTGGACAGAAATGATGGAATCTGTAGTTCAGCCGTATGAGAGGGTTATAACTAGTCACTTCTGTCATAGAAGATCGGACCATAATTGCATCTGTCCTCTTCTTTTCCACAGTTTTTAACCTGTGTCAGAAATTGCTGGGGTATCTGTGTGAGGTTACACTATGTGTTAAACTACAAGTTGAAATTTCTCGCTGAAATATTTTCAAGTTCTGAGCTGATTCTGCCCAGACTGAAGTAGGAAGGAATAGAAAAGCCTTCACTGTTCCTGTAAAGCTGCTGAATGCTGATTAAACAGGGACCACACTTGAAGAAAGCCAAGGGGTTTATTTAACAACAATTCAATGAACCAGCAGCTTATTTACACAGAGAGTGTTCTGCTTTCTGAGAGCATTCTATTTATACATTTACAATATATACAGTAGCCAACTGGCTTACAGGTTTTCCCACCGAAAAAGGCAGTCTGCCCAGCAACACAGGTTCCTGCATAGACCTTTCCCACCAAAATGAGTAGCCTCTCCGTCGACAACAGTCTCCTGCTAGAACTCCTCTTGTCCTTGCAAAGAAGTTACCTACAATTAATGGCAAGGATGCCATCCCTGTTCCAGTGTACCATATAGTATTTCTCCACACTGGCACACTCTTATCTCCTTATCATTTGGTTTTCCCTTTTAGCTTGTCTTTTATCTCCATCTCCTTATTTATTTGGTGCTGTGTCCATATTTGTAACTTTTTCTTTGTATGCTGTATTTTCCACAAAAAATGCTTAATGTTTTCTATCACAGCCCAGTTGCTAAATTTTTTTTAAGAAAACCCTAAACCCAGTAACTCAGGCTGTACTCACTCAGGCACCTAGTGTGTCCTCCATATGACATGGAAGCTGAACATACAAACAGTAGGATACTGACGGGGCTACTCGCACTCACACGACCCCACCATCCACTAGCACTTGGATTGCCCCTACTAACTATTAACTACTACTAATTACTTACTAGTAATCCTGGTTGAAGTCTCCTAGGTTACTTAGGGTAGCAAAGGTTGCCCCTGACCCTTATGTGGATGGAAGGGTGCATGAAGAACAACTCCACAGGGATCATTCAGACCTGGGCCTTCTCTTGAAGCACTGAAAATGACTGACTTCTGGTGCTACTTCTGGTGCTTTGAAATCAGCCCACAGGAACTTTTCTGCTGTGAGGGGAATTTACTAGTGTTTCGCCAATGAGAGGCAGCCACAGCAAAGACTTTCAGGCCATGGCAATGGGAATGTGGAGTGCTGTTGCCATGGTGACCAGCTCATATGGCAGCAATCACAGCTGTTTCACCTTTTCCCACTGTCCGTTTGCTCAGAAGAGTTGCAAATGGAGTGTGCTGGGCTGTGCTAACCCAGCCACTTGTATAGTTGTAGAACATGTTTTGTGTTTTATAGCTATACAACCAGGGGACATGTGTAGAGCTGCTTCTATGACAGCAGCAGTGTGTATGCCCCATGCTTGGGTATACCCAGGCTTCCTCACTGATCAGGGTGCAAAAAGCCTTGCAGTAGGGTGGCATACCACTGATTTTGTCTGTATGAGCGAGCTGCATCTGACTGAAAACCTTTGAGATGACGAGCAATGATGAGTTTGAACTGGATCAGCAATGTGCCTGCAAGATGGAAGATATAGGGAAATTCAGTAGTGAGGCAATGATGATGGGTTACCTGCCTCTTCATTGAGATTTTTGGGCCCTCTCTTTACTTTATAATGGCACAAGCTGATACTTGTATGCTGATACTTCCACTTGGAACTAGTGTCATTTTGGTCTAGAGCTGTTGTAAGGGCCTATTCACACTTGGCTTTATTCTGGAATATATTCTGGAATAGGGATTTACTGTCCATATGCTAGTGCCGGCTTCAGCAGGCCCAAAGTGAGATATGCTAGAGTCTGCATTAGCATGTGGACCACAGACCCCTATCCAGAGATATACTCCAGAAAAAGGCCAAGTGCGAATAGGCCCCTGGTTTACTGATGGACCTGCTTGAAAAAGGTCAACAACTGCATTAATGCCATCTGTTCTGTCCCAGTCATTGACACTTCTGCACTGGGTCCAAAACAAGGAAAATGCCACAGCCTCATTGTTGAAACTAGAATACACTTTGAAGATGGGGCTCCATCGTTCTTGATGCCTGCCTCAAATATAATTTTTGGAACCCTGACAAAGGTAGTTTAGCCCTGCCCTTGTACACTAATGGGTCACTGGGTGGTGCTTGTGGCAGAAGTATTTATTTATTTGAATTTTTATCCCACCCATACCGAAAGGTCTCAGGGTGGGTTATAACATTAAAAACCAGTGAGCATATAAAATAAGTATTGAAACCATGGCAATGCCTGAATGTGGGGAGAAAAGCCATTGCCTTGCTTAGCCAAAGGCAAGGGGAAAGAGGTGAATCTTCACACATCTCCTAAATGCATATAGTGAAGATGCCTAATGCACCTCAAGCAGCAGTCTGTTCAACAATCTGGGAGCCACCACTGAAAAGACCTGCAGTTTCTGAGGATTAGAAGTCCTGAAACTTGGATCATCTATATTCAAATAAAAAGAAGTCTCGCTGCTGGATTTAGAAATTATCCTCACTATTTAGCAATGGAAATAGTTGCAGGGTTTTTTTGGGGGGAGGGAACCATGCTTGAGGGGGATTTTCCTCAGTTTCCCCTGATCCAATAATAAGCTGTCATTTCTTTCCCTTTTCTCCTGGCTGTCACCATTACCTGCTTAAGGCAAGAGTGAGCAGAGCTTACAATGTAACTAGAGATCAGACATTACAATGTAACAAGATAGCAGGGACCATAACAGGGAGAGTCTGATTTTCCTTAAAGAGACAGGGATTGGAAAGACTTTGCCCTCAATGTCTGCCTTTTCGTGCTGTGCCAATGCTGCACAATGCTGGTGCCTATTTGTCCCTTGTCCCTCCCTCCCTTCTTCATTGCAATCTCTATTCCCACCCTTCCCCACCTGTTTTTTTCCCTCCACCATGCCATTTTGCTGCTTTGTACCAATCTAACACAAAACAAAGGGGAACTGATTAATCTTCTACTGCTGTGTTACAGTGTGGGGAAAACTGCTGCCATGATATGAAACAGAGGCAGGCTTATATAGGGGGTGGGGCTTGGACTGCCTGCCCCAATGAAGTCAGTGCATGATGGAAAAGTAAGGAGGAGGGAGTTTCTCCCCTGCAAGTCTACATAATAAGCTACCAGTGGGAACATGAAAAAAACAGAGCTCACTGCTGATTTAAAATCCACTATCAATTGTGCAGTGGGAACCTACCCTTAGAGTAGCTTATGGAGATCTAAGGGGCTCCTGGATTCCAGGAGTTACTGTAAGAGAGAAGTGGACTGCCGTTCCAAGAAGTGTAGCTCATCACTTAAGATTCTCTTGTGACAGCAGACTGCAGTTCTAATTTTCATTTCCTCTGTCTCTGACTTCTAACAGATTGCACTCTTCTCTGTCTCTGTCTCTCTTTCGCTTTCTATTGCCCTGTTATTATTCTTTCCCTTTAAAGCGATTAATACCTTTCAAGAAATGGACTTGTGTGCTGATTCAACTTTTCTGAGTGCTAATATATGGAGTCCATAGCAGTGAGAACCATTGTTTGATCGCCATATCCTGATGGACCCTGATGTACAACTGCAGTTATCTCAAGTGTCTACTGTTTGTGGGGCCTAATACTTATCACCTTGCCGTTTGTATATATGGACGTACTGCTAGGTGAATGAAATCAATTGTTCAAGGAGTTAAAGGACTGAAGGTTTGGATTAATCTTTCTTGTTAACAATGCTAGTCCTGTTAGAAGATCAACACACAAGGCATGCTTTGCAGGGGGTAACTGTTGGCAGTGATTTGTGTGTGTGTTTGTCTGTGTGTCTCAGACTGGTTGTGTTTTGAGTAGCCTAAAATTTTTTAGACTGAAATCTGGATCACAAAAGCAAGGAGTTTAATTTAGATAATGATTTGTGGTAACAATCAAAAGAGGAGATCAGGAACATTTTTTTTTCTGGAGATGATTTAATCTTGACTATTTCTTCAAAATGATTCCATTTATTTAGTCCAAATTAAAATTAATCAGGTTCAGGTCCCACACATAGCTGGCATGGGGGTTGCAGAGATGTTTTTGGACATTACTTTCCATCAACTAGCATGGTCAGTATTTAGTGATACTGGGACGTGTGGCTCTAACACATTCCATTACCACCTCATTGTCCACAGTTCCAAAGTAAATTATTTTCCTTTGAGGAAAATCAGATACTCTATGACAATAATAATATCCCAACCTGTTTACCATAACCAAGACAAACAGAAAGCAGCAACAACCTATAAGGAGAAGTCAAGCTATACTTATTTTGTATCCTTGTAATTCTCAGTTCTGCCTTGTATTTCCTCAGGAGTATTATCTTTCAGGAGATACGAAGCTCTCCTAATGACAAAATCTGTTAATGGCTGGAAAAAGTGGAATTCAGGGAAAACACTATCATCTTCAGGGTCTGCTTTCCATGAGTCATCATGATCAAGGCTGCATCCCCAAACAACTTATTTGCCTCTCTAGTTTGCCTCTACTGTCCCTCTATTCCAGTAGACTTTAAAAGTGCCGTTCAATTCTGGAATAAGCGTTCGCATGAGGCTCGGAAAACGCACATTTAAAATGCGCCTACCATCCCCATGGAAGCGTGTTTTCCTTGCCCGCATCTTTTTCTCCC
>MTQE01001134.1:49187312-49197780 GCA_014337955.1 Aspidoscelis marmoratus | reverse complement strand
GTAGCCAGTACTCGGGTGGAAGCAATTCATTAGGCTATGACTTCCCGTGCCAGCAATCGTATGCTCATTCACACTCTCACTCTGATCACTCTGGGCTCTGATTGGGAAGTGAAAAATAGAAAAATAGCCATGGGTATTTACAAGTTCTCTGTTCGTCTCCCCTGCCCTTTGCTTCCAAAGGTAGTGATTTCACTGTCAAAATCTATCCCCTACAGCAGTCGTTACACTGTAGCAATCCAGCCACTTCACACCTGATAACAATGTTGCAGTTCTCCGCAATTCTGGCTCTTTAAAAATTCTAACCTTTAGAAAGGGAAAAGGAAGGGAAGTGGCTGCAGTTCTGGGAGATGTGTGACTGTTTAAGGCTGTGTGTGCAGGCAGCAGCAGAGCCAGGGTGCTTTTTTCGGAGATCTTGGCTGCCAATCCCCGGCCCTTTTGCAACAGAGCGTCCCCATGGTAAATGCTGCCAGGAAAACCCGTGGCTTCCAAAAAGTGCTCTGGTAGTCTTCTTTAAAGGGCAGTCTTTTTACCATGGATTTTCCTCCTTTTGTGCCACTGGAAGCTCGGAGAAAAGCCGGACATGGGGGTGCTCAGAGGCAAAAGAACCTTTTAAAGACTACCAGAATGCATAAACCTGCTAAATTTCATTTATCATATTTTTTTCATATTTGTAATAAATTGTTTGCCCCACTTTTTACACCAATTTCGATTTTAGAATTTTAAAGGAAATATCATTATATATTTACTACTACACAGTTTTGTGTAGCACATTTCTTTGAAATAAGTTCTCTTAAATACATACTTTACTAAGTTGTATTTTACTTACATAATTACCAATTTGTAATAAAATACTAGCTTGATAAGGCACAGGTCAAAGAACTGCAATTAGCAGGGCAGAGAGGAAGGGACTGAACAGTGATTAGAAAGGAGTATGTTGGGATGAACCATGGTAGATCAAAATCTGGATTAGCACAATGAAAGCTTTCTATCATGTATCCTCATCCACCAACACAGGCTGACTGACTATCCTCCCATCCCAACAGATCAATCACTCTATCTTTCCCCTCAACCATATTATTTTGCAATGAAATAAAGTGATTATGCCTTGTGATAGTTTATTGTTAATTGAGAGTTTTTCTAATGTCGTTCTCAAAGCACTTGAGCTTTGAACATATGGAGCAGTGGGATTTGACTAGAAACCTGGTTAGTTGGATAGGATGAATGAAAAATAATTAGACTTTTTGTACTTTGAGGGTTGGTATTCCTCTGACATTAGATTGATGTTAATGATGTAAACAAGAGTTGTTTCAGAAGTTGCTGATCTACAACTCTCATCAGCCATAAACTGCTTGATCAATGGGAGGACATCATTGTAACTGAATTTCTGCACCATCTGTAAGGTCAAATGCTTGCCAGATATGTGCCAAAAGGGATTAGAAATTGGACCTGGTTACACAAAGGAAGACATAGTGGAATTGAACACCACTTAAGGAAGTTTATCTGCTTTATTTATTATTTGCAGCTGAACAAGGTATGTCACATTAAAATGTAGAGAATTGAGTTCTAGATGGTGCCACCTCAAAAAGATGGCACTCATCCAAGCTCAGTTTAAGATTTCAGCAGTATAATTCCAACCATCCTGAGAAAAGGACAGCTGCTTGCTGCAGTGGTCTATAAAGCTATCTAACACTGTGCTAGTTGCTGGGAACAGCAGTGATTACTACTATCTGGAGTTGCAAAGCAAAAACAAAAAACCTTAATTAATTTCATGAAAGGAGCAAATAGGAGCTGTGCAGGAGCACTGCCTTAGTAAATGCTGTCCTGCTAAGGATAAGATTGGAATTTACATTCTTATAAGAAATGAAGAGATTAGCCTTGTCTGTTGACATCACAGCAAGCTTCCAGTTTGAAAAAGTTCAGTTTCATGTGGCATAAACAAAGTCTCCTTTCAAAATATTGATTAAAACCTGCCTTACTTCTTTGCTTGGAAAAATAAAATCTTACATTTTTTTCTTCAATCTGTGGGAACCTCAAAGCAGCCTATTTGTTGCCAAATATGTTTGTTTAAGCCCTGTGAAATGAAAAGGAGTGGGAAAAGGAGTGGGAAAAGGTGTAGGGGAAGAGTTCTTTTTTAGGCCATCTGCTGGGACTCGAGAGCAGGAGAAGGTTTGTCCTTGTCTCTGCTTGAGATCCCCTTGAGCATTTGGCGGGCCACTGTGTGCGACAGGATGCTGGACTAGATGGGCTGTGGCCTGATCCAGCAAGGCTTCTCTTATGTTCTTATGTTCTTTTGTTCTGTGATGCCAGAGCCCTTGAAACGCTTTTAGAGGCTGGTTATGCTGCTTAGCATGCAAACTGCTCATTTGGGTCATGTCTCCATGTGTCACAAGTGAGATGCCTGGGGCCAGGATGCCCTTTTGGAAGAATCCTCTTTCCCCATCACCAAGCACTTCTGCATTAGGGATGTGCACAAATATTCATAGGCATTTGAAATCTGATCAAATGTGCCAGATTTTGACATTCAAACTTAAATAGGATGTCCCGAAATTCTAATGTAAACATTCAAATCGAATTTTGAATTTCGGATCTATTTGTTTGAATTACCTGGACATTCATATGTGTACAGGTTCGTACATGATGCGTACTTGAAGATCCGCATCTTTCCCACATCTGTACATATTTGTATGAATCCATACAGGATGAAAACGGGTTGCATACGGGATAACTATGGGATGCATATGGACATGTACGAATGTTTACGGATGTGGGGAAGATGTGTATGTGCACATACATATGTTGTCAACATTCATATGTGCAGATTCGAATAAAAAATTCAAATGAACCAAATTTGAATCAAATCTTGTTAAATTTGAATTTAAAAGATTCGAATTAAATTGGATTTTTGGGTATTCAATTTGATTTGAATAGAATGTCAAAAAAACATCTGTGCACATCCCTATTCTGCATCAACTTTTTAGGCAGACCTGAAGATGTCACAGATGAGAGCGAGCAACACTTTGTGCCCCCACCCCTGGGCATTCCAGGCAGCAGTTGTGAGTTCTAGTGGGCATTCACTCATTGATTTTATTTGAATTCTTATTCTGCCCTATACCCAAAGGTCCCAGGGTGGGTTACAACATTAAAACCAATGAACATATAAAGCAAACATATTAAAACCATAACAGTGCCTGAATGTGGGGAGGAAAAGCTGTTTCCTTCTTTAGCCAAGGACCAGGGCAAAGAGGTACATCTCCACAGCAATCCTGAATGCATAAAGAGAAGGCACATGATGCACCTCAGGAGGGAGACTATTCCACTACTGAAAAGGCCCTATCCTGGGTGTCCACACCTTTTGCTATTGAGGGAGCTGATTCAATCAGGAGGTCTTCCCCTGAAGATCTTAGGGCACAGGCAGGTCAATATGGAAGAAGGCATTCCCTTTAGATATTTGGGGCCCAAGTCATTTTGAGCCTTATAGGTTAAGATTAGTACCTTAAATTTGGCTCAGTGCAGCTTTTTTTTTTTAGGACTGGTGTGATGTGGTTCTGGCTGATAGCAGTGGTAATTGGAGATCTGACCTTGGTCACTTGATCCAACACCCCCCCCCCCCGCAATCTAGATTGGTCCCCGGGTGATCAGGAAGAAATTAGGGGGTGGAGGAAACCAGTGGAAACAAATATCAATTTCACTGTACATGAATAATAAGAAAAGGGAATGTGATGATATTAAAAAAAAGCTAAAACTAAGAGTAGCTTTGAAACACATAAAAGCTTGGGCAGATAAAAATCTATTTAGGAATGCTGTATCTTTGTTATGGACTGCCTTTTGGCTCCATAAGGTATAAACATATGTGCATATATTACACTTATGCATATATAACACACACATAAAAAAGTCTTCTGGGACAATAAAGTTTAACTCAGATCTATTTAAGATGCCTTACAAAGCTATTCACTTGAACAGGCAGAAGTAGAGTCCGGAAAAGATACTAGTACTTATGATCTTCTATAAAGAAAGCAAATTCATTTTCTCTCTCTGGATCCTTACATAGGCAAAGGTCAATATGCACATACCAGAGAAATACATTGAAAAAGACCCAATGTTTGCAGAAGTACAAAAAAAAAAAAAAAAGCTATTGGGAAAGAGAAATTGGTAATAAAAGAGGAAGACCCAAATAACACAATTGGGATTGTCTTGTGGCAGCTTGGGGAAAGCAGGGGGCAATGAAGACTGAAAAAGAGGGTCCACTTTAGCAAGGGGTCATGGAAACAGCTGTCCAAACAGCACATTTCATGATCTACCTATATACGGATAAATATTTTGTTTTATGGTCTAATTCTGTTGAGTCAAAGTCTAGCATAGATAACTACGTATTGATGTAGGACACCACATTTGGGGGGCATTGAAGTAGATGTTATTCCTTCCTCAACTCTGTTTAGTATACTAGAGATATAACATGGAAATTATGGAAGCATTTGTAGATTGGCATATACATTATTTCCATTACCTGTAACACAGATTGCAAAAGTTGGTGTGCCCAGTAAAATGCCAACAGCGCATGAATGCAGCACACAGCAAACCTCAGTTTCATCTAGCTGAACTGATTGTCATTTTTCTCTATATCAATAGTGACAATGTCAGAAAACCAAAAATCTTGGGCTAGCTCTCATTGTCAATCACATTAACTCAGTGACCTTAATTTATGCTCTTATGAGAAAGGGACAAAATATGACCCCACTACATTTTCTTTGAACAAGAGCTGGAGAATAGTGCTGTGCACAAACTAAAATGTAGTGGTTCAGTTCAAATTGAACCAAACTACCCTTGGTTTGGTTTGATTCAAAGTGTTTTGTTTTTAAAGAGTGGTTCAGTTTGCAAGTGAGCCAAGTGAGCTGTAATGATCCACCCATGAACCATCTTCGTTTGCTATGATTTCCTTGGTCCTGGTTTTATTTCAACTTGGGCTGTGGTTGCACCTAAGGTTTAATCCAGCTTCAGTCCACCTTCAGAGTGGAAGAACACATCAGCAAAGTTCATGGTAATTTTCTTTCCACATTATTTATCCCAAAGATATATTTTCTGAGTTATTTAACATTGAAAGAAAACAGCTTATCACTTCTGCTGATGTATTGTCTCACTCCAAAAGTGGACTGAAGCTGGATTAAACCTTAAGTGTTACCACAGCCCAAGTTTGTATACAAACCATGGGTGTTTTTCCACCGCGCTCCTTAGATCCGGATCTAAGAAGATCCAGATCTAAGGAATGGGTACATTCCTTAATCCAGATCTAGTAGATCTGAATTAAGGGAAGCACCCAATATGTTTCCACGGGAGGTGTAGCTAACCTCCCTGCCATGGAAACACATTTGCACCCATGTGGGGAATCTGGATCGGACCCCAAAGGGTCTGTCTGTCACCCCAGGTGTTTCAGTAGACGGGGGGAGGGAGGGTGTACTCTTTGAAGTCCCTCCAAAGAGACCGGCACAGACTTCAAAGCCACTCTGGAGTCCCTTTGGAACGTCTCCGAAGACAGCAAAAGACAGCCCCGGAGCACCCGCGATGTCAATGGGAAATTGCTCCAGAGCGCCCCCGAAGTCTGCGCTGATCTTTGGAGGGACCGGTGGCGAGACTCCAAAGTCTTTGCCAATCACTTCAGAGGGATTTCAGAGGGAAGTCCTTGTGGTTGGCGCTAATAGCGAACGGACCGCGCTGACAGCTCCAGAGCCTCTCCAAAGTGTTTGCCAATCTCTTCGGAGTGACTTCGGAGTCATTTCGGAATGATTTTGAAATGACTCTGAAATCACATTGAAGCTGGGATTTCAGGACTCCCCCCCATGGGTGCATCCCCTCCCCCTAGCCTCCTCTAGACCCCATTGCCTGTTTCTCATGGAAACAGGCTCCCTTTAATCTGGATTTTCTGGCTGATGATCCCATTGTAAACCTCATTAATGGGGTCTACAGAAAATCCGGATTAAAGGCTGAGATGTACCCATATGATCCGGATTTCCCCAGTGGCGGTGGAAACAATTGGGTCCCAAATGGGTGCCGTGGTGGAAATGGGGTCATCTGGCTCACACCCAAATGGGTCCTTAATGGGTCCAAAAATGGGTACTTTCTGACAGTGGAAAAACACCCCATGTGAACAACCTAGCTTGCTGAGAATCATGAATCAACTGTACCAGTACAATGCATGTCTACTGAAGAGGGTCTGTCCTTCTAAATATGGTTGGAAGGATCTCCATTCTAGTATGACCTGTGATTAAGAATGATGGGAGTTGTAGTCCTATGATATTGTAGTCCTATGAGTTAATCTGCATGCTGTAAAAAAAACCCCAAAACTATGTACAAACTGCCAAATCACTCTTTCACCCCCACCACTTGTGTGCTGTTTCCTCCTCAAATATACTTAAAAATTGTCTTCTGTGATGGGATATGCCTGTAAAAAGTTAACTGTCCATTTCTCAGCCATAGATTTTACCAGCCATATTTTAATACATTCTCTGCTGTGACCATATCTCCATCCAGGAGGCTTAAATCTGGGGATTTAGATCCTGCTGCACCATCTGGGGGATTTTCCTATATTAGCAAAATTCCCAGCTGTCCAACAGGGACAGCCTTTTTTTTTTAATGTATCAAGAGCTAAAACAATGTCCTTAACAATAACCCTGTGTGTATTTACTTAAATTTATAGCCTGATCTGTCCTAGAGGCTTTGAGCTGAAGTGTGTCTGCCTTTGGGGGAAAAAATTGCTCAAAACACAATGGATATGCAATAGATAAAATGTAGCAACAAGAATGCCCCCAATACATTTTTCAGTATCTATAATAAAAGAAGAAAAATTTTACTGCCCACCCCACCTCCCACATCCTCAGTTTGGAATACAGAGTTCCCAAGGTCAGCCAATCTGGAGAAAATATTCTGTAAGAAACTCTTTCCTTTTTCTTTGGAGGAAAAAAAATGAAGGTTTTTTTTTGCTATCCCTCATCTTATTTACCAATTTATTTGTATATTGCCTTTACAAAGAAAATTCCTCAAGGCAGTTTATTACACTCCCCCCCAAAAAGAAATACGATATAGCAATATAAGGTAATGCATTATTAAATTACATAAAAAAATACAAAACAAAACAAAATACAGATAAAGAAAGAAAAAGATGCTCATTCCATGAAAACATTGTGCAGGACCTCACGTGGGCTTGGGGCCTTAATGGCAAATGTTACTGCAAAGAGCAGCGGGTTACCAGCAGAGAGAAGGAGGTGAGTCAAACAACGGACTCAGGCAGCATTAGTCAAACCTAGGCTGTGGTCGTCCCATCTCCACTTTAAATTTTCTTCAGTTCATCTTCTGATCCACAAGGCTCATAACTTTTTATTTGTATCCATTTTATGTGGATTTTCTACCCTGGGAAGTTCACAAATAAAACAGATTGACATGAAAAGATGTGAGCATTGTGGTCAGAGGATGGACTGAAGAAAGTTTAAATTGCAGGTGTGACTATGGCCCTAGTTGTATGCATTGTGACTCTTGCAGGGCCTAGCCCCTTAGCCTGACAATGTTGACTGTAGTGCTCTGAAAAAAGCACAATGGGCTTAGCCGATTTCTTAAAGTTGCAAGTGTAATCTTTGGATGCCTGCCACCATCCTGGCCACACAAAGATCAACAGGGAACTTTCGTTAGTCGTGGTATTTAAAAAAATCAGGGATGGGGTTGCTGCTTCTAACAATGCAAACTGAGATAGGTCTGCAGGAGTGGCACTGGTGGTGAAATTGCTAGAAGAGTGTAAGTGCTGTTAGAGCAGTTACTCCCACTTAGTTTTACAAGAAACAAGTGCTTGCGCCAGGATTTCTGTACTGTGCAAGGTTGTATGGTATTCATAGTACTGGGAGCCCTGATCTGGATTACTGATGAAAGGCTACTGTTATACCAGCTCTGAAAGGCCCACAAAATGGAGGCATGCAGAAAGCACTGATCTACCAGAAGACCCACTTTGAAAGTACACCAAAGTGTGTCATTAAAATGGGTTCCCCAGAGATTCTGAGGCTAGGAACTTTAGTTCCTAGGTCTTCAGAGCCCTCAGAAGCCAGCTTCAAATCCTTGAAACCAGTGTGGGGAATGATCTAGACCAGCATCATCATGCGATTGATGCTGTGCCATGATCTGGACAAGTGAACCTCATTGTCCCAGATACACTGGGCCAGACCATAGCATGAGATGAGCAGAAAGGCCCTGGTGGTGTGGGCAGTTTCCTTCATGTAAGCAGATGGTGTGTGAGAAAGTTGCTATGTACTGTATGTAGGTCTGGTAAAAAAAGATATAAATATATAAATAAACCACAAAAATCCATCAAATGGAGGCAACTAAAAGATGATAAGAAATTCTGCAACTGACCTACTGCAAGTGAGCATACAGGATTACTTTGAGTACCAGAAGTGAGATATGCTGACAGTCCTTCTGTACAAAAATCCATTGCTGTTTATCCAATTTATTTATTTATTTTCCATTTCCATTTTTATTTGTATAACGCCTTTCCAAAAGAATTTTGCCCAAGGTGGTTTACAACAAACAGAAAAAATGCCAAGCAAATACATCAGAGAAACAGAGCAAGTAAGGAAATCAATTTCAATAACTAAAACATCAAATATATATCATAAGCAATGTACAAAATGCTAATAATAAGCTATGTAATCTAAAAACCTACAATACACAGTATCAAATAAAAAATAAACCATAAGACCAATTAACACAAGACAACTCAAAAATGTCAAAGGAGGAACTGAACCAAAATTGCAGCAAAGCAACAACAACCAACCCGGGTGTCCCTCCGTTCCTCCATCTTCATCTGGAACCCAAACCTAGAGGAGGCTGTGGCAAAGGCTCCAGTCTCACAGGTGCAGCACAAAACTTGGTTATTTCTCCTCTCACCCAGCCAGAAGCAGCCACAGTTTTTATATATTTATTATATATTTATTTCACATTTCACTATTCTAACGCAGGAGAGTGGTGCAAGTCATTTTCTTACTGATACCAATGAAGACTTGAGAACTGGATATCCCTGA
Source organism: Aspidoscelis marmoratus (assembly GCA_014337955.1). NCBI lineage: Eukaryota > Metazoa > Chordata > Lepidosauria > Squamata > Teiidae > Aspidoscelis > Aspidoscelis marmoratus. The sequence goes on along the minus strand of MTQE01001134.1, from coordinate 49,188,724 downwards.
AATTCTTCAACAAAATTCCGAGGATTTATCAGTATATCCCAATCTACCTCCTGCTCATCCCAACTTTAACTGGGTGTCTTCAATAGGCCTCACTAAGCCTTAGTGACTCAGGCATCAAGTGTGTTCCTACCTATTCCCTACCCCTGGATAACTTGTCCTATATTGTCCTTCAAAAAGTCTTCATCATATTGACAGCAGAGAAGAATATACTGTCCTTTTAAAATTCATTTTAAATCTGTTAAATGAAGAAATACCCAATTTGGCTTAAGGAGACAATTTTGGAAATTATTTTCAAATAGCATGTCAAATTTCTTATACAATGTCAGACAGGAATATGATGCTTTAAATACAGCCCACCCTCTCCCTGACACTCATTAACTGATAACAGGTTTTGTCCACTTAACTTCGGAGCACCACTTTGCAAAATGACCTGTAGCATAAGAAGAGGGTAATAGGATAGTCCAGGTAATCAGATTTGATGGATGCACTAGTAATCAGTTCCCTAGTAAAGCTTTGGGCAGGAATATTTGGACACACATGGAGATGAGTTTTAAGGACTGGGTGGTATTATTGCAGCTCACATTGCAGAACATTTACTAATTTATCTCATGTAGTCTTTTGGTTAATTTCCCTAAAGCTGTATATATGACAAAATAAAGATAATGAAAGCGCAGCATGAGGATATCAGTAAGCTACCCACAGCCTTTCTTTTTGTATTATTTTGGTTATAATTTTCTCCAAAGACCATATTTGTGATTGAAATATTTGGGATAACATTCCATACCACCAGAGCTTGGCCTGGTCAAACTTCATAGTTATTGACTGGGGCTGCTTTTTGCTTTTACTAGGCACCCAAGAAGAAGAAGAAGAAGAGTTGGCTTTTCTAACCTCCTTTTCTCACCCATTTAAGGGGACTCAAAGTGATTGACAAAGCTTTCTATTCTTCTCCCCACAACAGAACACCCTGTGAGGTAGGTGGGGCTGTGAGAGCTCACAAGTGAGCTGTGACTAGCCCAAGGCCACCCAGCTGGTTTCATGAGGGAGGGAGGAATCAATAACAAGAACTTCTATAAGTATATCAGAAGTAGGAATCCAACCAGGAAAGCAACTTCTTTTCTCTATCACACAACACTACAACCAGGGGGACTCCAAGCTGATGGGTAGGAGAGTCGGATCCGACAAGGGGAAGCATTTCTTCACCCAGAGGGTTACTGGTCTATGGAATTTTCTGCCAGAAGAGGTGGTAACAGCTACCAGTCTAGATGGCTTTAAGGTAGGGTTAAACAAATTTGTGGCTGACAGATGTGTCAATGGCTACTAGAATGAATACCTAGGTACATCTTTCAGGCTCGGGGGGGGGGAGGGGAGCAGGGCGTTTCTAAGGCCATTTGCTGGGATTCAAGAGCAGGAAT
>MTQE01001134.1:49158004-49182763 GCA_014337955.1 Aspidoscelis marmoratus | reverse complement strand
GCCTTTGCAGCCTTTGACAGCTGCATTGCTCTTGCAAGGAGTTTTTCTTCGGAATCTGTGCTAATCTCCGAAGTTGCTTTTGGAGGGATTTCAGAGCTGCCTCTGGAGGGACTCCAAAGTCTTGACTTTGAGGCACCCCCCCCCATGGGTGCCTTCCCCCCAAGCTTCCTCCAGACCCCATTGCCGGATTGTAGTGGAAACAGGCTCCCTACAATCCGGATTTTAAGGTTGAAGACCCCATTGTAGACCCCTTTAATGGGGTCTACATGAAATCCAGATTATAGGTCCTGAAGGACCCATATGATCCAGATTTCCCTAGCTGTGGTGGAAACAGATGTGTTCCTAATGGGGTCTGTGGTGGAAATGGGGTCATTCGGCTCTTACCCAAATGGGTCCTTAATGGGTACCTCAATGGGTACTTAGTGCCAGTGGAAAAACACCCTTAATCGACCAACAAAGTGGGAGGGAAATACCTCAGTGTCAACATGACAGAATTCTGGGGTACCTAGGGCATTATCCATATACTCTTTATCATCCCTGTGGCTATTGTTTAAAGGACTATAATCAGGCTAATATCCAAGGAATTTTGAGTTGATGTCTGTAGAATTAATCAAAGACTGCCCTCACACCATTTCTTCACATATTTATTATTTATTTTATATTTGTTTCCTGCCCTATTTTGCATGTTCAGGGCATAAGTAATTTACCGTTAGAGTTAATACCTTGAACTGGAACATGACATAACAGCCCCAAAACTGCTACAAATTAGATTGAATCTAGCTGTGAAAGCCTACATATATCCAAATACTGTATGTGTAGTGAAGAAATCGATTGAGTGCCCAAATGCAAGCTATCTCTGTTTCAATGGGTAGACATGAGATGGTGAAAGATCCTTAAAGCTAATTTGCTTTTATTCAACTTCATAGTAGCTGAGATAACTACCTATAACTTGTGTGTTTCAAATAATTGATAGATATGAAATAGATCTGATTGGTCAGTGTCAATAATAATTTGACATTTAATTAGCATATTTAGGTATATTTTCACTTCCAAATCCTCCCTTTCCCGGGGATTTTATTTTATTTTGTCATTGCAACAACTCCATGGAATAGGCTGCCCTAATGTCACTACGGCTGCTTACACACTAGCAAAATAAATCTGCAGTGAAATGTAAAAGTGCAGTATACTTACTGCGCAGCAACGACCAGGTGTCCCTACTGGAAAGGAGGCTCCTTAGCTTTTCCATCAGAGCTGTGAGAGTTAAGGAGGTGCACACCATCACATGGATTGAGCCAGCCAATCAAAGTTTGAGCTGCCCTTCCTGCCCTTCATCTCACCCTCCTGCGTGCATTGGCTTGAATCTCCGGAGTTTCTTTATACCACGTAGCGAGTGTCCTCAATCCTGCATTAATGTAACTGCGCAGTCCTGATCGTATAATGTGATGCCACAATGATCAATCAATCATTGTGTGTGATGGCTTGATGTGGACTGTGCATTCAAATGCACAGTTTACAGTAAATGTATAATGTATAAGTGGATGCAGTCTAAATGGCTAAGATCCTAGGGTCCTTCTGTAGATCATTCTTTTCAAGTCAATGGGCAATGTTGATGTTCCACCCCTATAAAGAGTTAGCAACTCTAGCCAATTATCTACTTCCTGGGCGATGCAGTTCTGTGGGGGGAAGAGCCACAGAAAAAAGGCATTTTTCTCATCTCTTTTTTGGAGTACAGAATCATAGAACCATAGAGTTGGAAGGGACCTCTAGGGCCATCAATCCAACCCCCTGCTCAATGAAGGATTATCTAAACCATCCCGGACAGTGAGAAGATGCTGTGGAATGGCATCTCCTCTGTGCAGGGCAGGAGAAATGGTCCTACACAGAAGGCACCTCCACCAGTAATCACGTCAGTAAAGAAGTCAGTGCAATCATGGAGACAATGGATGCCTTCTTGGACTCAGGGAGGCATCTCAGAGTGGAGAGTGGAGATGTGGCCTCTGTTTCCAAATATGGAGCATTTAGTTCTATAATTAAAGGCTTTCCCTTATAGTTTGAGGATTTTCTGGTCTTATTTGTTCTTCTGTTAATCTTCACCAATCCCTTTCCCACAGATACTCAGGATGCCCTTGAGTGACTATGATTTAATACAAAGTTTTGCAGGGTCATGAGAGGATCATCCAGCATTTTTGTTTAGCTCTGGCTAATAAAGGGAACACAGAATAGAACAGTCCTGATGCTTTTGAAGCATTACAGAAACATATACAAACATCAGTTGTGTGCAGTCAACAGGAATTCCTCTAGTGATGGGAACACAGGCCCTAGGCTTAACATTCGTTGAATCAATTGGGGGGGGGGAGAGAAGGGAAAAAAAGTTTGCCTTATGGCTTCTGTTCCCAATCTTCTTCTACAATAACTTGGAAGAATTTTTGACATGAGACAAAGTGCAGCATGTTATGATGGTTTACCCTCCCCTTCTCAAGTATGTCTAAACAGCTGTTTTGAATGATCTTGCTTGTTTCTGAGAGGTACATGGTAACACTGCGACATTAAACATGCATGGTGTACTTTCAGAAAAAATAGACAGCATTCAACTGGAATGGGTGGGGAGTCATATTTGCATAGCCTATGATCCCCTTGGCAGGGTGCAGAATTAATTCTGCCCTTGCTTTCCCATTATAAATGAAAGGGGGAAAGAAAAGAACAGTTAGATGTAGGATGCAAATTTGGTCAAGGTTTAGGTACTTGAATTGATGCATATTTAACATAGTAGTCCACGTTAACACATACATTTGGAAGAATATCAGGATGCAGCCATGGCAGAAACCAGGATCATTCCGTCCTGGCGTACCTCAAAATACTAAATTATGGTTTGTTTCCTCTTGTGGCAAGCTCCATTTACCAAAGGACATACTCAAAACATATGGACCCAATATCCATTCTGAAGAAGCTAACGCATTATGTGGGAGAGTATGATAGGTTTGCTTTGTTTATGTGTGTGTGTTTGTGTGTGGTGTATTCCACTAATCTCCCAGTCCCAACTTGCACTTCTCTTTATGCGTGTGTAAAAAATTGCCTGATGTATACATTTCCACAAACCATGAGAAAGATATCTTGAGAGCTTCATTGTTCATTTTTGTAATTATGAAACAGCATTGGCATTAAGGCAGCCATCTGAACAAGCAAAAGTGTGTGTGCATGTGCGCACGTGTGTGTTTTTCCTTCCTGGAGCTGACTGTCACTTTATGTACCAAGTGCATTTAATAGAAAAGAAGGAAGACAGGTCTGGACAGGCTTCAATTTATTTGTATTAAGGTGAGCTCTCTGTCAGTCTTTTAGTTGAGCTTCAAAGAGATGCTTTTCACTTTATTTATATTTGTGGCAGGCTGTTAAGTACCTTAAATTATGCTTGTTCTGCACTTAAAAATATATGGCAAGTTGAAAAAGAATTATGCTCTGAATGGTGAGCTCTAAAAGTTCAAATAGAGGTTGGCTGTGTGCTGTTGAGCTCATACTGTATGAGCTACTCAGTGTAGATACTGAGAACTTAGTAGTGTGGTCAGTTGTTCCTTGAAGTTCCTTTGATATATCCCAAGCTACTTAAAAGTATTTTTCCTCTGAAAACTAAAGTTTCTTTATGAATAAGAATTGAATGTGTTGGATCTTCTACTTGCATTTTAACTGCAATGATCAGCAAAATTGATTAGTGTAGATAACTATTCTAGAACACTAATACCTAATGCCTATGGTTTTCCAATGGTCATCTCCAGAAAGGACACACAGAGAGGTTCAAATTTCTCTAAAGCCCAAATCACATGATAAATCACTGAAGAGTTTGCTAAGAAATTTGGGCTTCAAAGATATCAACAAATGTGTATATGGGACTTTTGGTGGGGGACTGCTAGTACCCCAAAATATGGATATGCTCTATGCAGTTATCGTCTGTGCAAACAGTGCATCCATTTTTGTTGGCTGCCCCATTGACCCTGAGTTCTCATGGTACAGCGTGATAAGGGATGGAAGTTGAATGTCTGGGCTTACCTTGTTTTGGTGTGGAAACAGGCAAAGAACTGGGATGAACTGGTCATCTGCACTTTGGAAGGCCTGATCCATCCCAAACTTATCTAGCACTTCACTATGTTCTGGATAAGTGCCATTGGAACTGTACTAACAGTTACTGCCTTATTGCGGCAGCAGCAATATGTAGAGGTGTGCACAGATATTCAAGGGTATTCAAAATTCGATCAAATCTGCCCACATTTCGACATTTGAATTAGAATTGAATGTCCATAAATTTGAATTTAAAGATTTGAATTAATTTCACATTTTGGATCTATTTTTTCGAATTATCCAGACATTAGCATGTGTATGGGTTTTTACACAATGTGTACTTGCAGATATGCATCTTTCCTGCATCTGTATCCATTTGTATGGGATGAAATGGGTTGCATACAGGATAACTACGGGATGCATGCAGATATGTACAGATGTGTATGGATGCATACTGGATGCGTAACAATGCATACGCGCACATATGAATGTTGCTGACATTCGTAAGCGCAAATTCGAATAAAAAATTAGAATGAATAGGTTCAAATTTGCTTAATTCAAATCGAATTTGGGTAAATTCAAATTTTAAATTTTCAAATGGAATTTAATTTTTGAGTATTCAATTCAAATCAAATCAAATCCTGAAAATTGCATTCATGCACACCCCTATCCCTATGCATTTGCAGTTGCCAAGGCAACCAGACAATACTATGCACAACTGTGGCTGTGCCACCTTGCCTCACTGTCTAGGTCAGAGTGGTTTCTCCAAGGCTGAGTTTTGGGAATCAAAGGAATGTTCAGACATGCTGTCATTAGTTGAGTACAGATAGGGAGTGGGCAGATAATCTTATGACTGTAATTTCACCATGTTGTTTCTTATTACACATGTTGCTTCAGTGTGTGAATTTGTAATTTTCTGTCCTTGCCTTTTCTGAGTTGGGGTGCCAGGTGATGGTCTTGACACAAGAACACAAAGGTGGTATGAAAGTACCTCAGATACAGCAAATATGAACATTTTTCATCAGTTTCAGCAAAGAGCGGTCAAATGCTGACTGAAACAACTGGAGACCAAAACAGGAAAGGAAAATGGCATTTCAGAAATTTCAACATAGTTTTTAACCTAACAGAAAGAAAAATAAATCTCTGTCTTTGATGGAGAAGGGTTATTGAACCAAGACTTTAAATATGAAACTGTGCTATTTTAGAGATTTTTGGATATAGTGCTGTCATAAACGAGATAAATGTAATTTTTTTTCTTTGATAACTGATGGTTGAATATCTTTGGCACTGATAATAGTTAAAAAGAGGGATTTTATTTTTTAAATGGAACAAACTGACTTGAAAGAGAATTATAACAATGGAAAACAAGCCTTTCTATTGGTAGATATGCATATACAGTTAAAGCATTCCACATATAATTAATTTGCTTACTTATTATGAAGAACTCCCTATTTCTCTCAGTGAATGATAAAATACATCCTGTACTACAATATCCAGTAGTTCTGCTTATACATGTTCATTCTAATATCCTACACTGTATACTGTTTTCTGATGAAGCTCAGGCTCATAAACAATTATATACATGCAATAACAGAAAGCCAATTTAAAAGCAATAAAACATCTGATAATATATCTTGTTGTAGTGAGCCTAGGCTGGCCCTATTTATTTATTTATGGGATTTATATACCACCTTTCATCATATAGCGACCCCCAAAGCAATTTACAAATCCAAATAAGCTAGAACAATAAGTTGAATACAAACAGAATAAAATTACAAAATGTTTTTAAAATGTCTATCCAATTTGCTTTTTTTTTTTAAGAAAGAATAAAATCCACTTATGTAAGGGGTCAGAGAACTGACTGAAGAATGAGTTTTTAGCTTAGTCTTAAAATAGAAATTGGAGACAATGGGACCACCCACATCTATTATTTTGGCCAAGGTAACTCAGAGGGCAAAATAGTTACATTTTAAATATGTTTTAGGTTATTATGTGTATTTTATCTTATTATTGCTGTGACCTGACCTGCAACTTTTGGTTGAAGGGCATGATATAAATCTTTAAATAAATAAAATTAAAGCTGACATATGTCCTGCTCATCTCCTCGAGAGAAGTGGCCTAATGTTAATTCTCAGTGAACTATACTGAAACAGGTTCTGCATGAAGGCAGGATCTGTGTTCTGATCCGACATCATTCTTTGAGCAATCTTCATCTATCATGCCTTCAGTTCCAGGAACGTTGGCATGCTGCTCACATGCCTGCCACCATTTGGATATATTGAATTGGGGAACTTTTGTTCCTGAATTCAGTGCTTTGGCTCAAAGTCTTCATGGAGAGCAAAGGAAATGGCTGGGAAAATTGGCCATTTTCCTGTGCTTGCTGACAAATGCCTTGCCAGTCTAGATAGATGCAGGGAGCATGCTGAAAGTAAACTGGGTGGAGTGAGTGCTCTCAGTGTGCAGAAGCATGCATATCATGTGCCCTAGGAGTATTTGTGGGGTGCAACAGGGCTGTATGAAGCATGCACTTTCACAATGCCCTTGAGGGCCTTTTGTTGATCTTCCCTATGGATACTTCCCTTGTAAAGTCAGCATGGGAAGGCATTATAACGACCTCCCTTGCCTCCATGCTGATCCTTTCCATGGAAGGTCAGACCACGTAGACATAGATATTCCAAACAATGTGAGGCTCCATCTCAGAGCTATCTGTGCCTTCCCACTCCCACGGCAACTCTCCTGTAGGATAGCTCCATCCTACCTGCATTGGGCTCCGTTTGAATGGAGAAAATACAATCTTGGAAACTACTGAATTTACAGCAAGAGCCATCACATTGGACGTGGGCAGAAAAAATGTAAATTACAATTATATCATGCTGTTTCCTGAATTAGTACCTGGCTGTGCATACCTGATGCTCTTCCAGCACACCTATGGTGCCATGAAGATGTCATGTGTATCCTACCATGTATTGCAAATTCAAATCAGTGACAGTCTAAATGGACTTATAAATGAAAATATCTAAATTTTAATGAACCACAATAAGATGAATCTCTCTTTTCCCTCACTGTCATTAGATATTCTTTATTCTTGTAGTTAAGTATGTAGTTGTATGTATGTATGTATGTATGTATGTATGTATGTATGTATGTATGTATGTATGTATGTATGTATGTATGTATGTATGTATGTATGTATGTATGTATGTATGTATGTATGTATGGATGTATGGATGTATGGATGGATGGATGGATGGATGCATGGATGCATGGATGGATGAATGGATGAATGGATGAATGGATGAATGGATGAATGGGTGTGTGTGGGGGGTAGGTGGAAGGAAGGAAGGATGGAAACTAACTGTGGAGCTCTGTGACAGAGAAAAGAGATAAATCAATGTGTTGCATCACTTTCCTTCTCTCCCCCCTCCTGTTTTCTTCCTGCTGATGAGTTAATACCATAAGAAAAAAAAATGCTCTCATAAAAACAGCAGAGGCAGTGCTACATTCTTTCCATCCTGCCAGGTATATGCATAGGTACTAAGTAGCATTTCTATGGCACTGATTTCCCTAGGATGTTTGAAGAAGACATCCAGGGTGGTCTCAGAGTGATGCCCTTCAGCATGTTCATCCTACTTTAAACTGGGATGTGCTTCTCCTTGACCGAACATTATTTAGATGTGACAGACACAAGGCAGGCCACCTGTCACATGTAGATTGCACTTTGGTGAGGGTCTAAAATGCAAACGCTTATCAGGCACATGTATGATCATCTACATTTGTTTGCTCTGAGAATCACTTGGGCAACCATATAGAGCACAATCACACTGAAATATGCATTTCAGAATTTGGATCTGATCAGACATGTGACAGCAAAGCTCCTGGGATCTTCTCCGATTACTCATTTCCAAACCACATCTGGCCATTCGCACATTACAAAGATATCTGTCTGCAGCTGTTTCCACTCAAATTGTGAATAATATTAGAAGCAGTCCTCAGAGCAAATGGTGTTTGAACCTTAAGCAAATTACACAGTGTCATTTTCTGATTACTCCCATCATTTACACATTTTAATACCTCGGCAGTATGTGTTCCATACCATGCAGTACACAGTACTGTGTTTTCACCTGTAGGTGATGCTAGCAAATTGCATACTTTTGTTTTTACTGCAGAAGAATAATTGGCTCATTCTATATTTTTCACTAACTAGTGGTGCTAGCCATTTCTAAGGTTGTTAAGATATCTTTGTTTCAAAATAGTTTCAGATTTTTGCTGGAGGCAGTGGGCCTCACTGCCTTCATTAGGGCTAACAAGCTGCCACCCCAAAAATCACTACCTGCCTCTCCACCCCCTAAAGGATAGCCTTAGTCATATATGCAATTATATATGCACTTAGAGGTGAGGGTAGTTTACAGTTCTCTTGCGGCAAAATTAATATATTACTGGACTTCATGCATCTATGTTTTCATTCTACTTTGAATAAAGCTAAAGAAAATTGCAATAATAAGATCAGATTTATGAAAGACGTCCTGGCTTAGCAACATGCAAACATAAAAAATAATTAAGTACAGCGCAGCAGAGAGGCATGCAACTGAATGCTGTGGGTATTAATATAATTAATTGGACCAAAAAGAGAGTGAAGTTCTTGCTTCAGTGTGCTGTATTTATAGAAGTGTCTGAGAATGAAGGTCTGTGTGGTGTTTTATGGGGAACCCTATGAAAGAAAGCGGTTGTCCATGGCCATTGCTTCTTGTGTGGCTTTTCAGGGGAACTAGGGTGATTTCAATTTGACAACAAGCCCAACTACAAGAAGGGAGAGCGGCTCATGATCGAATGAGAGGAAGGAGGGATCCATCTTATTGTGGTGCATTATGATTTTAGATATTCCCTTTTGTAAGTCTGTTATACTTTCTGCCTTGAATTTGCAGTACATATGGTAGGATACATATGGCCACCATGCAGCACCATCGGTGCACTGGAAGAACATCAAGTATGCACAATGATGTACTCTTCTAGGAAACAATGTGAAACAAGGGCTGTAATGGTGGGGTGGCAGAAAATACTGTGACAATCATCTTCTTATTTTTCCATTCTGCTGCTGTAACCATAGAGCTTGCACCTATCTTAGATCTTTTCTGCACTGGGCCTTTTTCTGGTTTCTATCTTAGACTAGGGACCTGCCATCCTCATGCTGGTTGAGACGATGTCAGACCCTGCCCAGGACCTGCTGTAGACTGCACTAACATGTGGATGGCAGGTCCCTATTTCAAGATATAATCTGAAATAAGGTCTATTGCAGAATAAGGACCTTTTAGACTAATAGATTGGTCCTGTTTTCACAAGTAGGATGTGGCCAACTTTTTGGACCATGCCCTACATTTGTGAAAACAGACCACTCTAGAAACACTGAATTTGAGGAGAATTTATGTTTGTGCAGTCAGGTGCAGAGTACAGCACAGTAACTGCTTTAAGAAGAGCACTAGTAACAAGTGGATCCTGCTAGAGATGTGCATGAATATTCCTAACATTTGTTGTTGACATGTCCTGTCCTTTCAGCCCAACCTCCTCCTCTCAGGATGAAGGAGGGGCGCCAGTTGCCCAGCAAACTAAGCAGCAAGCCGAGCACAGTGGCTCAGACATTGAGGGCCAGGGGCCAGATCTGGGGGCACAGTCAGGAGCCTCTGGGGAGGAGAGCTCAGACCCTTGGCCTCGGGCATGCCCTTGCCCCCATCTGCTCAGGCAGCAGAAGCAGCAGCTGTGCAGATCTTGGTGTCTTGCACAGCTGTGCCAAAAAGGGTGTGGGGCTGAGTTGTCTACTTAAGTCTGCCCTTGCTGGTTTCAGTGTGGCAGGCAACAACCGTGCAACCCCCATCTGTGTTTTGCCTGTGAAAACTGATTCCTGAATTTTGTTGTTCGACCCTGCTGAACTCTGGATTCCTCTGACCTTGGACTGTTTGATGTTGCCTTCTCTTGAGCCGCTTTGGACTGCTGTGAGCATGCATGTGTGTTTGCCTCACTGGCCTAGCCTGCCTGAGACATGACAATTATTCATATGAATGCATATGAATTCAGACATTCATATATGAATTGAATGTTACAACATTTGTACACTGACATTCATATGAATACGAATTTTTCAGAACATTCGTACAGAGCTTCAGAATACTCATGAAATGGAGAAGTGGGAAAGCCTCTGCACCAGTCACATCCGCAATGGATCCAGAGTGAATTGAACATAATTTGCAAGAGGATTCAAAGTGTAGTCAGGGCGGAAATCTTACAGTATATGTATGTGTTCATATCAGATATTAGTATGAATTTGTACAAATACATTCATATCGAATAGAATCATACCACATTCGAAGGGGATCTATTTTCACTAATACAAATTTTCTTACATTTGATTCGATACGAGTCAAATGCAAAAAAATCTGTGCACATCCCGAGATCCTGCCTATGAAATGGAATTTGATTTTTCATATTTATTTTAGGATAACTTAGATTTTTAAGTGTGTTATTTTCAATTTTCAATTTGTTAGGAAATTTGGCTTTATTTTTAGAAGACAACCTAGTTAAGGCTCATCTTTTCATCCAGGTACTTAGATATTAGATATTGCTCCTCTGTTCTGCATATTTAGGTTAATATTGTTATTTTTTGTTGCCTCTCTCCACTATTTTAAATTGTTGGTTTTAATTAAACAATAACTTTTTTTTTACGGTTAATAGCTTTGCCTGCATAAAAATGGAAATAGAAAAATAAATAAATACGTTGTTAAATTTGGCAAAGATCCAAATTTGAAGGAGAAATCTATTTTAATCTCTGGGTTAGTTCAAAAGATGTGGGTGAGGGCAGTTCATTTTTAAAATGCATGCTGAATTAGATTCACATCCACTTTGGAAATATAAAGGCAAAAAATATGTTCACGTATTAATTATGCTACACTTTTTGAAACTCTCCAAAGCCAGAATAAGAAGGAGAGGATATATTTATATCATAAATAAAAACTAAGCAGTGAGTATCTTCTCCTTCACAATAAATTTTTTAAACTCCAGTTCTAGGCCGCTTGCTTGAGTCAGTGGGGGGGACGGGACAGGATTTAAGGGTTCTATTGAGTTTGCAACCATGCCTGGTTTTGGTACTAAACTGGAATTGGCATCAAGTGCTCCTGCACAAATCTCCATTCTACTGTACATAAGGGAACAGGTTGTCCATGTGCTTGTTCACAGTGCTTTGCCATCCAGCTTCATTAAAAATGTTTAACTGTGAAGTGAGCTTGGTTTTCTGGCTGCTTCAGTGGCAAAGGAGAGTGATTGGGCAACATGTGGATAGAACCACTGACAGGCCTGCCCAGAAACTGTGTTGCATGATGTGGAGCTTACTGCAAGCAAATCAGGCTTGAAATGGGGTTAAGTGCTGTAAGAGCAGAAGCCACCATCCTCAGAATGGTATTGCCATCCCAACGTACTTCTTTGTGGGACTGGGGCCTTTTGTTAGCTGCTCTGGACTCCACTTGAGGCCTATTCACACTTAGGCCTCCAGTATGCAATTAGGACAGCTCTGGTACAGATACTCTGTATCAGAGGTGTCATAATTGCATACCAGAGCCCTAAGTGCGAATAGGCCTCTGGTCTCAGCTACACCAGAGACCATAAAGAAGAGCTGCTTATGGCTTTCAGTTGCTTTCAATTGCCTAAGGAGGAGAACCTTGCTATCTCTCCTGGAGGTAGTCTAGTGGTAGCAGTCATTTTATCGCAAATACTTTGTGGGAAAGTACATTGTGGAGTAGAGGGGAGCTGCCAGTGATGTGCAGTGTTGGGGGGAAATTTCAGACCGAGTGTGGTAGGGAGCAGAGGTAGGCTTTGTATGGCAACAATGGTACTTCATTTAATGTATCAGGAGAACGGACACATTGCACATGCTCCCCAGGCCTGAGACTCATGCACATTTACTCCAGAATTCATTTTGAAGTGGGAGGTAAGTCTTGTTGGAGATAGGGCCTCTGTATAATTTGATGGGATGATTTAATCATTTTGGCATGTTACTGTAATTTTTCTTTCTTTCTCATCATTGTAAGTCTTTTCTATGCTACATAACAAATACCAATAAAGAGTTATTAGGAAAAACCTGTACAGTTAGTGCCATTTGCTTTAAAATTGGTATGGGATACAGCTGAGTTTTGGAGAAGGGAGATTTTTCTATTCAACAAGGAGGGGTATTGTTTTCACTTTCTAATTTTGCATTGACCAATATTTTTTCTTTGGGTAGAATAAAAACATACATTTTCCTGAGACTTTACCAAGATAAATTTTCTTAATATTGTGCATTCCAGGATACATAGCCAACTTTTGCTGAAAGAGTGAATGCATAGATCTATTTTGCTTTGGGATTGCATTTCTCTCCTCGTTTGTCAGCCTTGATGGCAGCAAATCAAAGTATTGTGAATGGATCAGATCAGAAGGACTCACACATGCTTTTTCATTGGTTGAACAGCACAAGATGTCTGGCAGAAGAAGTCTGGAAAAATACGGGATAGGGGGACGAGAGAAAAGAAAAGAAAAGGGCTGGCAAAAATTTACTTTCATTTATATATAATTATAGACCTTCAAAGAAGTGCAACTGAAGTGATAATGGGGCTTGAGGTTCTTGCCTGCAAGGGTGGGTTGAAACAGCTGGGGCTTTTTATTCTAGAAATGAGGCAAGTGAGAGGGAACAATATAAAAGTGAATAAAATTAAGAATAGTGTGGTCAGATAAGTTTTTCTCCTTATCCAGAATGGATCTGGAAAGGTCAGGAAGGATGAAAGGAAATAAATTCTCATACAGGATCTGGGGTCTTTTCGCACCTTAGCCCATAGTTGATAATTATGCTGACTGGAACAGCTAGCCAGATGCACATCACACTGGTATAAAAAGGATTGTATTGGCTGCCAATTCAAGTTGTTAACTCTGACCTACAAGGCCCTAAATGACTTGGCTCCCAAATATCTAAAGGAACACCTTCTCCCATACTGACCTGCCCGTGCATTAAGATCTGCAAGGGAGACCCTCCTGGTTGTTCCCCAGCCTTCAGCAGTGAGGCAGGTGGCCACCCAGGAGAGAGCCTTCTCATTGATGGCCCACAGGCTATGGAATAGTCTCCCCCTTGAGGTACGTCGGGCTCCTTCCCTGTTTATGTTCAGGAAGGAAGTGAAGATGCACCTCTTTGCCCAGGCCTTTGGATAAATTTTGGTCATGTTTCCCCTGCTGCAAATGTTATTGTTTTAATTATTATTATTATTATTATTTTTATTATTATTTGTTCAATTTCTATGCCGCTCCTCTCCGAAGACTCGGAGCGGCTTACAACAAGTCAAAATATCAGATCAGTTAAAACAATAACAGTTAAAAGCAAGGCAGCAACATCAAACACCCACCCTCAAACCCATTCCCGAAACAGGGAGGTCTTAACAAGCTTTCTAAACTCCAGGAGGGTGGGGGCATTTCTTATAGCGTGCGGGAGCTCATTCCACCAGGTGGGGGCTGCCACCGAGAAGGCTCTCCCCCTCGGGGCCGCTCTTCTACACTGTTTCAATGTTGGAACTTTCAGGAGCCCCAATCTATGGGTCCTAATCGGTCGGAGGGACTCATGAGGCAGGAGGCGGTCTCTCAGATATACGGTTCTGTTTTTAACATGCTGAATTTTAAATGTTCTTGTGTTTTTTTATGGTTTTAATATATATTGTTTTTAATATGTTGGATTTTAATGGTTGTTACCTGCCCTGAAACCTTCGGGTATAGGGTGGGATAGAATATAAATAAAATAAATGAATGAATGAATGAATGAATAGGCAACATTTGGGTGAGAGCATCTGCACTTAGAGGAGGCTGTTACAGCGTCCAAGCATCCCCTGCCTGCCCAGAAGTTGCCTAATTACCAAGTAACTGTGGAGCACGAAATCATGCTCCACAAGCTACTTAACCTTCCCTAATCACTTACCTGTGGCTGGACAGGGAGGTCAACGGAGTTGCCATGCAAATCTGCTGGCCTCCTGATGTGACTGCAACTGTGCAAAGCATCAGTGTCTTAAGCATTGTTAGCTGCCCTGAGACCTCTGGGTATTGGGCGGGACAGAAATACAAATAATAAATAAATAAATAAAAAACTGTGATAATGCACACACAGTCATGGAGGGTGCTGCACTCAAGATGGTGGACCCCTGAAGAGGATCGGCTGGCGACTGAATGAGAGGTAAGTGTTCAGTTGTGGGTGGGGGTTGGCTAAGGTTGACTAGCACTCCCAAGTGTAAGCACTAGTCAGTGTTATTTGATTGCATTCCTCTCCCATACAGCGAACAAGAAGGGAAGTGTAAAATGGCCCCAGGTTAAACCCTGGAATTTACTAACACAAAAGATACAGTGATAGTCATTAACTTGGAAGACTTCAGAAAAGTTTTGGATCAGTTCATGATTCCCAAGTTGATGGTCTGCCTCTGTAAGTCATCAGTTGATCCAGGGCTGTGAGCAGGGCAAGGTGTATATTTATTCTGTCTGTAGGTGTCTATATGCAACTGGTTACCAATACAGGAGCATTCTTATGCCTCTCTTGTACAGTTAATTATATTGCACAGCCTCTTCTAAAAGATGATCATGTGAAAGATACATCCTAGAAATATTTTGGGGTTAGTATCAATAAAGAAAACTTCTATATGTGTCAGCTATGGTTGTTTCAGCTGTATGTGCAAGAACTATAGCATGTGCTTTGGAAAGGTAGGAGCAGAATGTGATAAAACCATGGAATGGCCAGTATGGTCAGTTAAAGAAAGTTTTCAGCTAAAATCTTTCTTTGCAGATGAACTGAAATGAGAAGATGAAGGTGCTGATCAGAAGACTGGCAAATAGATATGAAAGGTGACAGCTCAGAGGGCAACAGCAGCACCAGGAAGTACATACCCCACCCCCAATACCAAGTGAAGAGCCTAGAAGTATTTATAGACAGAATGGAATAGAAGGAAATCCACAGTATCCAAAGTTCATGTTGAGACTGGGTTGAACAATGTACAACCATTTTCCTCTACCTTATAGTTTGGGAAATTTCAGTGATCAATCTAACAGAGGAAGACTGCATTTACAGATCTGTGGGTTCAAGGGAAAACAACAAGGGCCACTGCAGAGTTGTTTGTCTTTCCAAGATTTATTGAAGCAGCAGATAAAAATACATCCAAAGTGCAAATAAATAAATAAAGTGAGTACCTGGAAAGAGAATATGCCTACAAGGTCTGAAGGCACTGGCAGCATTTTGGACTGCTCCAACAGCAAGATTCCCAAATAGTGAACAGTTTTGCCCCCATCTTCCATGCCAGGTTCTAGTTAGTGAAACTTTGAGAAACAGGTAAGAACAATACATGCGCTGAGCCTAGGAGCTAGAGGGTGATTCCCATACATTCCTTTCTTGCTGCACAGAAAAACGTTTGGATCAAGAAAATCCACACAGCTGTGCCAAATGGCTTATAAGAAATCTATAAATGGGAAAGCTGGCAGTGACGTCTAGAAGCCCTGTCTGATCATAAAACCATATTTCATGAATCCCATTAAATCCCACTCTTAACATGTTTGATGCCACTCCTTACATGCCATTTCAGAAATCAAATCTGGATTATTCTTTTAAAAAGAAAACTTAATCTAGAGATCTCCTCCTTGTTTACGTTTTCCTATTAAAAACACTAGAATATCTTCTTGCAAATACTTCTCAAACATAAAGCTCCTGGTTTAAATCCCACTTTATCCTGGAGTCATTTATTCTATTACAAAGATGGCTAACACATGGCCCTCCAGATGTTGCTGGACTGTTTGCATCATTCCTTGCCACAGACCATGCTGGCTGTGGCTGATGGGATGTGTAGTTCAGCAACTTCCAGGGGGGTGTACATCAGGCACACCTGACTTTGAGCACTTTCTCTTGGATGATTATATGAGATGATTTTCCATCAGTAGAACCAGCATGCTAACTACTCAGGATTTGCCAGGAGATGCACATTTACAGCCAGTGTTTGTGTCACATAACTCCTCGCCCGGAGCTCAAAGCTACAAGAAGCAATCAAGAGCATAATAAAGGTCTACAAGCAGGGTGGCAAGTGTCCACTATCCTTAAAGAGCACCAGCTGCCTTCCTGCAGCATGTCATGACAACTGCTTACCTCTTCTTGGGAATGAATAATTCAAATCATGTTCTTAAATGAAGTCATCTGCTGATCTTTTCCCAAGCCTGGTTCCTGATTCATAACTGGCTATTAACCCTTTATTATCCCCCCGAGGTTTCAAAATATGACTCTCACTGTTATTTTGCTCAAAATGTCTATGTATCTTTTAGAGCACATTTAGATGAGTCACTTTGGCTAGGGACAGATAGTAAATGGGTTTTAATTTACATGTGACATGATCAACTTTGTCCGTGTGTAACACACACATGCAAACTTTATTCCATCTTCATCTCTGAGGACATCTGCAGAAGGAGGACTGCAGGCAAATAGTAGCAAAACAATAGGCCGAAAGGTGAGATGGAGTGCAGCAGAGATATATTACTCATTTTCTGAAAATATTTCACAATTGTTTGTTTGTGGGTGCATTCCCACTTGACTATTTTAGTCCCTGCCGGACTATTTTAATCTGGATACAGGACTGAGTGCACATTTCAGGCTGTTTCCATTAACCTGATGGTAAACCAGACTGAATCCGAATATTGCCGTTCCCACTCACCGCCCAAATCCCCAGCATGGAGAAACAGGACCGTTTAATCTGCCCCACCCATCCCTAGTGTCAATCTGTAAGCCTGCCCTCAATAAGCTGAGTGGAAGCATAGTTTACACCTCTCTTTAAGATAGACGTTCCCAGTAACATTACCTCGATCCACGAATGCATTTATGTACAAGAAGATCAGCAGCTTCTGCTGGGGGTGGGAGGGAGAATGGCTTGAACTGCGGTTTTGCTTTTAAAACTTTTTCACTGAAGTAGTGGAAGAGCATGGCAGCACTAGGCAAAATGTTGGTGGAAGAAGCTTAAGGTCCCCTGACAGTGGCTGAGGGTGTTTTTCCATTGTCACTAAAAGTACCCATTAAGTACCCATTAATGGGTACGTAATGGCATTTTTGTACCCATTAATGGGTACCTAATGGGTACTTCTAGTGACAGTGGAAGAACACCCTGAGAGAGTTCTACTCTCTGGCCTCTTCACTGTTCTTGACCCACTTCCCTCCTCCTCCCCCCCCCACTTCCCTCTCCGTCAAATCACGGCTAAGGCATAGCTCATGACAGTGAATGCCTGGTGGGGAGGCCCAGGCAACAGCAAGCCCAGCTGAGGGTATAACTGCAGGAGGGGCGGGGGCACCTCCTTCCTCCTCCCCTTTGCCCACCTCAGGAACCTGCATGCACCTGCGGTGCTGCCGCCGCCAAAGTTTGCTGCTCTTGCAGATGCATATGTATTCCTAGTATCCCAGTAACAATACCTTGATCTACGTTACCAGGAAAAATGCATTTGTGCACAAGCAAATCAGTGGCTTGTGTGAGGGGAGGGGGAGAATGGCTTGAACCACAGTTTTGCTTTTAAAACATTGATACATATGTATTCCTAGTAGCTGCTAACAATAGAGACTGATTTGTCACCTTGTCTTTCATGATGACGCAGTCAACCACCTCCCCATATTGGGAAAAGTAGCTACAGAGAGTTTCTTGCATGGTGCTCCAGTCCATGCTGCCCACCAACAGCTTCCTGATCTCATATGTGCCTCCAATGCTGTTCATGGCGGTGGTGGCCAGGGTGGTTGAGGGGCCCCAGTGGTGGTGGTGGCAGCAGCTGCCACTACTACCACCATGGCCAACCGGTTGGCTCTCTTCCTGACTGGTTGGCTGGTTGGTTGGCAGGTGGGTGAGCGGGCTTCCTTCTCTGCTGGAGAACTCTCGAAGGCAGTCTCTTCTCCCTCCCTCCCTCCCTCTCTCCCTCCCTCCCTCTCTTCCTTCGGCTGGCTGGCGCTTCCTCCTCTTCCTCTGCGCTACCACTATCTGCTAGCATTGTGGGCATAGCAAGCTGTGAAATCCCACCCACATATGGCTGGTATTGGCCAGAAGGCTACAGCTCTGCCTCAAATAGCCTGAGAGCATTCCCATTTTTTTGGGGGGGGGGAGTGGACACAACTCCGAAAGGGTAAAAAATGTCCCATTTTCCTCAGGACTTTTTTCCTCTGGATTTTTGTAGGATAGTCCTCATAAAATCTGGGAATAAGAACTTGAACACTGGATGCCAAATTTGGATTAATTGCATAAGTAATTGGGACACTGGATTTAAATGCCTATGGGAACACACTCTGTGTGTCTCACAGTCATGGGTAGTCAATGACAGAGGCTATATTAGCACTATTTTCTTCCATTGCATGCTATGATTGGCTGCCCTGTCCTGATATATTGGTCGATCTTGATGGAGCAAACTAATCCATAAGTGGACTGCAATCAGCTGCAAGAGTCATCAAGGCTGTCTGCATTTTGGTGGCTCAGGCTAACTGGCAACTTTAGAGGCTGGGAGTTGGACTTCCCCACTGCTGAAGTTGTCAGATGAGGCTTTTTTTTTTTAGCTGGGTGTCTGAAAATGGGATGCTACCACCACTTCTGGGAACCCAGCAAAATGGTGCCAGGTACCTCATGTGTCATAGATTAAGTCAGCCACTTGGTACCATGTGCTCATCAGTGGATGGATGATTCTCCTGCCAGGGGATGCCCAGAGGACCAAAGCAGTCTGCTACTGAAGTGGGGTCTCATGCCACTTTCTTACCAGGTCCCACCCCAACATTGTGTCTGAAGAAACGTGTCATTCTTCTGGGAGGCATGGCCTTCCAGTAGACTGGTCCACATTGTGGATGAGACATACCTTAGAGCTGCTCTCCGGGTCCAGCAGTCCACTGCAGATTCTGCCAAATACGCAGCAGTAGCTGTCGGTTGCTGGCATTGTGAACATAGGGCCTTCTGTCACTTTCCTCAGCTGTTAAACTGCTAACATAAAAAGCATGAAAAGCTACATAAATTCAGTATCCTCCTAATTGTGCTGGGTCCCATTACCAAAGTGAAAAGCTAAGGCTGATGGGAGCTGTATTCAATAGCAATTTGTAGATTGTGTTGGCCACATCAGCTGAGCGGTAGGGCTGCAATTGGAAGCTTCCTCTTGATATTCCCAACTGTGTGTGTGTGTGTGTGTGTGTGTGTGTGTGTGTGTGTGTGTGTGTGTGTGTGTGTGTGTGTAGTTCAGAAAGAGAAAAGTGCAAGAGGGGAAGAGGAGGAAGAAGGCTACCAATTACAGATGTCCCTTGAGAAAATAATCTGGGGTTTACCACTGGTTGCAGTCCATGAGATCCTCACACATTTAGTTCCAGATACTGAAGGATTCACCACACTGTATTCAAGCAGAGACTTACTCAGGTTTAATCCAGGTTCAATGTCAAAAGAACCTATAATTTGAAAGTATTCATTGTTCTGACACCTCAGCAGAGTACCTGGAAGCTGCAAGGGCAGATAAGGACAGCACTTTCCCACTCCCTGTCTTTTTTTGTTGGCTTTGCCCTGTCCCCTCCTCCCTTTCATCTAAGCATATGTGTGAGCATTTATTCCAAACTTCCTCTTACACATAAGAAGTTCTTGGCATGAATTTTAAAAGGCCTAGGTTATAAACTAATAAACGTCCTTTGAAGAATGCCAGCTTTAGATTCAAGAGAGGGCAGTACATGGCGCTATTAAGGATAACAAGAATAAGAATCCTCTGATGGGAAATCTAATAAATGTAGTGGCATGCTGTAATAAAGAGCACTTGAAAATGGATGAGCTATAACAAAATTATTCATAAAGAGAAATAGGGAAGGATGTCATGCTGAGTGGTTACATGCAGTTAGATGGAACACTAACAAGGTTATCGCTGCAAGCAGGGGTGGTGGTAAGCTAACTAGCACAAAAGGAAACCTCCTCCTCTTCCCTTCCACAACAACAAAAAAGCCCATGACTTGAGACATGTACTAATGCCTGGTAGTACTTTTAATAATTCACTACAAAGTGGCATCAGTAGTTCACATAAATCAGTTAAGAGAACAGAGAGATTCTCTTTCAGGTTGCTCGATAGAAGGGAATATCTTCTATGACTGAGCTTTTTAATTGATATCATATCACCTGAGACACATTTCAGTTTTATATAAACTTATTAATCTCTATATTTTCTGTACACTGAAGTCCTAGCACACCTTCTTCCTTTCTAGGTTTGACCTTTCCTTTCCTTTCTCTTTGATTTCACATCTGTACTGATTAATCGCTTTCTGGTTTTCTTGCTAAAACACCAAAGTGATCATGCCTAAGAGTACATACCATAAAAGACCACACCAAATAAACAGAAAAAAAATTGAAGGGAAAAATACAAATGAATAAGCACGTGATAACATTTCAGGAGCAAGAAAATAGGTAGACGTGTAAAATAACTGCATAAGTAACAAGGAAAGTTAACAAAATATAATTTATATATAAAATGCATGCATAGTTAATGTTAATAAGTCATGGGTTCATACGTAAAAAGTTGAAGTTTCCCCTAAATCCATTGACTTATTGAAGCTATATGCCTACATTTCCTATACCATAGACTGTTTCCTCACCTTGTCTGGAGTGGTCAAATTATCCTGGCCCATTTTGTTCCAGGATAAGATCTAAGGCTAGGGATGTCAGGTGTCCTTGCCCAATCCTGGTAGCAATGAATATATGCTACACTAAACATAAGTCCATCTCAGACACCTCTCTCCCATTTTTCCTCTGTCACATCCAGTGCACAAGGGTGGGGCTGAAGAGAACAGTCTTCCTCTGTGCTAGTGTTCAAATAATATTCTTTGGAAGAGGTGCTTAGACTTTGAAGATGGAGCTGCAGTGGTGAGGCATGAATGCCATGACATTGCACCAAGTCTGAAATGGACTAATTTTCCTTCTTCCAGACCAGGTGAAGAACTGACAAAGGTCGTGTCCCCATGCAAGCAATTTGGTGCGGAATGAGCACACATGGGTCCAGGACCGGGTTCAAGATTGATCCTTGCTGGTCCCCATGCCATTCTCAGTGATGTGGGCTGGGTGTGGGCTGGGCAGGGATGCAGCCATCCCCATGAAAACTGCTCCAATGCCTGGCACAGGGAAGCAGCACCCCCTTTCCTCATTGGAAGCTGGATTCATGTCAGCCAAACCCTGTGCCGCCAGCTGCAAATGCCGCATCCCCCCCCCTCCCTTAGTGACACAGAAAACCAAGACTGGGCTGGGAGGCACATAATTTTTTAAAAAAATAAAACTTAATAATAATAATAAATTTTTAAATAATTTTAAAAGATCCAAAGCCGCTATGAGGTTTAGCAGCAGTTGGGCGCTTGAGCAGTTTTGCACACCTCCCCTCGACTGGGAACTGTGAGAACGCCCAGCAACCTTAAAAGGGAGAAAATCAAGCCATTATCATGATTGCCTTGGCGATCAAGAAACAGGGGTGGAATACTTGGGAAAAGGAACAAAAATCAAGCCATTATTCTGCCTGCCTTGGCGATCAGGAAACTGGGGTGGAATATTTGTGGAACCATCCTGGCCCATCCCAGGGCTGCTGAATTGTGGCCAGAGTGTATAGCATGAAATTGTGTTCTACACCTGGCCTACCCCATCCCTGGCTGTCCCAGAACTGTCAGACATGAAAAGCATTCACGCTTTCCCTGCTGGACAGCTCTGGGCCTTACCCCACCCCACCCCCAGCCATTGGGCCCTTTCAGGGGCAGGGGGAGACCATCCTGTCCTGTCCAGGGGTCCTGCAGGCTTTAGCTGACCCAATTGGGTCAGCTGCAGCCCGCAGAGACCCCCTCCCTCCCCACCCAGGGGCCCGTGCCACTCCCCAGATGTGTGCATGTGACTTACCTCTTCAGAGCTCAGGATTGGACTGACAAGCCATGGGCGATGGATGCGGTTTGTGAGTCCAATCTGTGGCATGGTGCTCCTGTGGATGCAGATTCCACACAGGACGGATTCCACATTCGCACCTAGTCAGGTATGAATGGGGAATCTGTCTCCGCGTGTCCTAGCCTAACTGCACTACAGTTGTTTGGCTGTAATGCAAAAAGGCCTCTGGCTTGTGATGTCACCATCCTTACAAACTCAACCCTTGTTGGCAAGTGTGTATGCTGCGAACAGCATACACACCTGTCCAATGCACACCCCTATTGAAACATCCCTTTGTTGCATAAGCACTCTCGGGTCCAAATGTTTCAAAATATAGCATTTTGTTGAATAAGTTAAGTCTTAAACCTAGAGATATTTAAGATACATTCTTCCATTGTTTAAACAATATAGAACAATCTAAACGTATATTCAATTGTCTTTAGGCGGTAAACAATTTATTATTATTTTTAAATATCTGCACAACTTAACAGTAGGATTTTTAAAATCACTCCATAGTTAATTATAACCTCTAATATTTGTGGTGTTTCTTAATATGTAACATTTGACAGACAAAACGGATTTATTAACACACAACAATTGATCCATGGTTAAAAGGAAAAAAATTCTTTTATGCATCCACATTTTCCATAAGCTGAACCTCAAATCTCATTGAAATCTCGCTCTTCTCCACAACCACACAAACATATGTAATTTGGAATGGGTGGTAAAAAATATTCATGCAAAAATGATTAATCCAAAGTAGGTCTGTAAATATTTACTAGTGCTACCAGTATATCAGAAATGTTAACTCTTAAAACTAAAAAATAAAATAAAAGGTCATTAACTGCTGAACAGGATGTAGAGTTTAATTCTTGAATTAATATAAGCACAGCCTTTGATACTTTCTGTACAGGAGCATAATGTGTCCCCTGCATGACAAGGGACTACGGCATCCATACGTAGGAACATACTAGGTGCTGGGCATCCAGAGGCCTCTTCGCACTACAGCTTCGGCCCAAACACATCTAAGACAATTTCTCATCTGCATTGGCAAGTAAAGGACATGTTGCAAATGTGTCCTTTACCTACCTACATGTGGATGGGAAACCGTCTTAGATGCGTTCAGGCTGAACGGCCATCTCAAAAGTCCTGCCCCCGGCCTGCCATTGGCTCCTTTGGAGCTAGGAGTAGGGAGGCCTGTCGGGTCCCTTCCCTGGGGTCTTGCCACCTGCAAGAGGCAGGACCCCCACCCAGTACCCACCCTCCCCGGGGTCGCGCTCGTGTGTAAACGGCACTTACCTGCTGCTGTCGGCTCGATTCTGGCTGGAATAGGCCGGTGATGTTCTATGCATGCAAGCAGGGTGGCTCCTCATTGACTGGGCACCCGTGCCTGCGCAAATAGCCAGTTGAGGCCAGGCCTGCATGCATGCGCAGAATGTCACTGGCCTATTCCAGCCAGAATCAAGG
Source organism: Aspidoscelis marmoratus (assembly GCA_014337955.1). Taxonomy (NCBI): domain Eukaryota; kingdom Metazoa; phylum Chordata; class Lepidosauria; order Squamata; family Teiidae; genus Aspidoscelis; species Aspidoscelis marmoratus. The sequence continues at coordinate 49,159,310 of MTQE01001134.1, read as the reverse complement.
CATCAGCAGCAGGTAGGCGCCATTCACGAGTGCATGCGCGCAACCCCGGAGTGGGTTGGGGGATGCTGGGTGGGAGTCCCACCACTTGCATTGGTCTGATCCAGGATGACGCAGCTCACGGGAACCCAGGGAAGGGACCCAACTGGCCTCCTCATCTTGGCTCCAAGGCAGCCAATCGGGGGAGACTGGGGGAGGGGCCCAGCTGTCATGGAGAGAGAGCATGCAAATGCTTTCCCTCCGTGGCAGCTGGGGGCATTCTGGATCATTTGGAATGCATGGAGAGCACTTTTTAATGCTCTGAAAACAGAACACGTCTACAACACGTCGGGATGCTTGGGGTGGCCTGGAATGGATCCGGCTGCTCCACAAGAGCATCCCAATGTGTTGTAGACACGTTCCAAAAACCCTTGTGCTAAAAGGTCTCCCTAATTACTGCAGTTATCTGGTCTCTGGTGTCAGAGCTGTATCGTAATCACAAAGTAAGCATTAGCTCCTTCAGTGGAAAATTCCCAGTCTGGAACAGGGTGACGTTTAACCTCCCAGGCATAGAAACCCTCATTCACAACACTTCCATCTTGGTGGAATTCAGTTTTACTTTGCTGGCCCTCATCTAGTCTAATGCTGCCTCTAAACACAAGCCTATGCCTTCATTATCTCACCTGATTCAGATCTACAAAGTCATAGAGGTGTCATCCATAAACTCATAACAGAAACTTACATCAAATTATAGAAATTTCTCCCTTGTCTTCCTTGAGATGTTAAAGAGTGAGTAGATACTACAATTATTGCAACAAATTCTGTGGTAAATTTTATAGTAATGCTATCTAAGCAAGGAAGCATTGTTTGAAGTTCTGCATTATCATACCAAATGTGCATGGGAAGGAAGACTGGCCTTAGAGATTTACAGCTCTCATAGCTCTTCAGCCCCAAATCATGTGAGGCTTTGGATATGTATATCAGTGGTCATATAAAAGTCTATGAGATTCTTTTTCCCCCAGCCAAAATTACCTTGGGGGATTTTCAGTTTAAGATTACAATTTAATTGAAGCTCTGTTTGCATACAGCAAAGCTTTAAAAGCCTTACTTGCATTAGGACTCCTTGCAGGGCTTGGCAGATTTTTTCCAGGTTAGTTAAGAAGTATCTGTTGGTCATAGCCTCCAACCTTAAAATAATGAAATGTTCTCCCAGTGTTTCATCGTTAACTTCTGAGGACCAACCTGATGTTAGGTGAGCTTATTAGGCAGTCGAAGCATTATTAAAATAGATCTGAGCAATTTGTTTTAAGGTGCTTCCATTAAAAAAAAA
>MTQE01001134.1:49145844-49157753 GCA_014337955.1 Aspidoscelis marmoratus | reverse complement strand
AAAAAAAAAAAGGTAAAATATAACTTTGGAAAGATAATCATGAAAAAATAAAGCAGTGGATACTGCCCAAATAATATTTCCTTTACAGAAACCACAAACTGCCAGCCATTCACACACCTCTCCCTTAATGTTTCCTAATGAGCTCAGCTGCTGCAAGAACCCTATGCTGATATGAGTGAAGTGCAAATTTAGAAACAAAGACTTACATTGACTTTCTGTTTGAAAATGGTAATGGGCACTAACACTGAAAGGACCTTTTCAGATACGATGGCGAATGATAGCGTTATGTGAATAAGTCTTCACTTCTCATATTGCTGCCTACACACTCCTGCTTTTTTGGCCTGGCTCTGAGAGAGAGCTGGAAGTTCTGCATTATCACACAAAATGTGCATATGAAGCACATATGAAACTCATCTAATGAGAATTACTCATTATACCTGCACTTGGGAGAACCTTAATTAACTTAAAATTATGATTTGCTGACACCAGCCAGGAAAGTCATAGTTTATAATCTTGGTCTCTATAGACACCATAGTTTAAAACAATGGTTTTCAAACTTTGGTCCCTAGAAGTTGCTGAACTAAAATCCTATTATGCTTGAGTGTGATAGAATTCCAGCCCAGCAGCATCTGTGGGGTGTCAGATTGAAAACCTCTGTAGCAAACTAACTAGAGACGCTGGAGAGTAGAGGCAACAAGGGAGTCTTGTCTATCTGAATGTAGAAACAGTTACTTACATTAATACCCTTGGCGATACCCTAATGGTAGTCAACCCACTGCAATCTTAGGAGGGTGCTGGTCCAGCAGAAGTAAAATGTGCCCAGCAAAATATATCTTCCACTTTGTCACAATTTCCTTTGGCTTATTCAAATCACTTCATAAGATTTTGTTGTTGGCAATATAGTCATAATAGGTGATACTGATGATCTTTTATAGACTCTGCTTGTAGTCTTGTAGTCTTTCATTTTTTACTGACATAGATTGCAATTGGTAAAATTATGCTATTGTAAAGTTAATAGGTATACAAACCAAATTGGGCATGGTAATTGCAGCACTGCTAGTGTTCCCCCCCCCCCCCAATTCTACATTTAATATCTACCTAGGTATCTCCTTCCCTATATCTGTATTGTCCTCCCGCATTGTAGATCTTCAAGGGGGGACTCTTCTGGCAAAGTCATTGCTTTCTCAGGATGTTGGTGTTCTCTGGGGCAGTCCTCATGAAAAGGAAAATACTTCCATCAGAGATATGGCAGACCAAGCTTTTGGTAATTAAGTTCTGCCTTTGTGTGTGTGTGTCTGTGTGCTAGAGATGTGCACACATGTTTTTTTCATGTTCAATTCGTATCAAATCAAATGCAAATGAATTCATGTTTGTTTGAATGTTTGATATGAATCCGACTTATCCCCGCTATGGATCGCCTATGAATCTCCTATGTACCCCATACAAATCACCTATGTATCCCCTATGTACCTGCTCTGAACATGTCAAATCTGCTCTTAAACCACTTTGAACACACTCTGGATCCACTCTGGATCCATTGCAGATGTGACTGGGGCAACCACTTTCCCACTCCCCAGTTTTATGGATTCTAATTCAAGTGTCAATCTTCAAATGTCCCAACACTCAAATCAAATATGAATGTTCAAATTTGGATGAATTGTATGAATTTTGAATGTGACAAGTATTAGTGCACATCCCTAATTCAGACCTGGTAAGTCCTTTCACCTCAGGTGCATTCTTGGTCATCTGGGCAAATGCTTTCTCCTAGAACACTGGTATTTTGCATAAAATTTAGCTGCTGACTGGAGGCAGCTTTAACAGTGATGTTGGGCAAATGTTCAATGCTAATGCTGTGAAGAACCACTGGAAATTCTGGGCTGAAGGTAGATAATATGCAGGTATTGGTGGGAAAATTGACCTCTTCTTTTCTTTATTTTTAATTGAAAGGATTGAGAAGGATGAATTGTTTTGGCTCTTTGTTTACCAAATTACTTAACAGCATAGTACAATTGCTTAATTAATCCTGCACATTTGTCCATTTGGATTCACTTAACATACTGCCCATAAAAGGAAGGACATTGTGAAAAGTTAAAAGAGCCACAAGAAGACTGGGAGTCTTATTTTGAAAAGGCTGTTGACCTTCTCAGTCTGTCTTGCTTTGCTTTGGTATGCTCAACTGCCCCCAGGAGGTCATTAACAGACAGTGGGGACTGTTGTCAGGTCTTACTATTTAATTAGATCACAGTTTCTGTCAAAATTCTAAAATTCTTTTTGGCACATGCCAAAATTTTCACAGTTTTTAGACCTTATGTTGAAATATTTCTTAAATAATAAGCTGCAACCTTGGCCAGACAATCAACAAATTTATTTAATATTTACAGTATGCACTTAAAAAAAAGTGCCTCAGGTTATGTCACTGAGATGTGACATCTTATTTTCTAAGACCATCCTCTGGGTAATCCCTTAAAACTCATATTGACATTAATAAAAGCCTTAAGAAATAGACCTACTGTTGCTTTCAGTTATTTCTTGAAAGAAAGCAGTCTTGTTGCCAATCCTGTCTCCAGTCTGTACACAGCATTCATATAACTCCTAGAGACAAAAGAAAACATCTCTAGCTTGTTTACTGCTTTCAGATAGAAGTTTGTTATACAATAATACTAGAATTGTTGATTAATATGTTTTGAAACACCAGGTCATCTTCATCAATATGTTTATCCTAAATGTCAGGGCATGAACTATCTCTTTAAGTCTATGAGTGATTCAATTGGTGAATATTTTGAAATCTTGATTTGAGATATTTGTGATACTAGATAAAGCTAGGTCTTCCCCATTTCTTTCTTAAGAATAGAGATTATACAAGGCAAGATCCACACAGCCCAAAAGATCCAGAGCACAGTGATGGCACATGCTGGAAATGTGCATTCATGTGGAAGTCTGTCTGGCACTGGCATCCAGTCTATTTCCAGAGGCATAATCCACTCTAGGAATTGTTCCTCCTGCAACTGTACAAAAGGATATGGTGGTAGAACCAACGTCTCTTCCATTCTGGAGCTGATGACATATGACTCTGAAAATGGCTGAATTCCAGGGACATTTCTGGAGTCTTGCTCAGTGTGTCCAAATGGAAAATTAGATACCATGGAATGAAATCTCCCTCACCTTGAAATTAATATTGTACAGCACATGTAGGTTGAGTGGATGTTCCACCAAGTGAAGCACTGTGGCCCAGACAAGATCATCTGGCACCTTTGTGAAAGATGCCTTAGGGCTCAGGCTCATTCAAGTTTTAATTCACATTTGAATGTGTGGGAGGGAAAGCCATTGGCCAATGGGAAGGCGCCAGCTACCCTTGCAAGGCTTCCTGGGAAATGTAGGCATCGGCGTGCCTAGACTCAATGGACGCCGGCTGTGCTGCTCTCACAGTCACCCCACCAGTGACCAGGTAAGCACCCCAAAAGTGGCCATGGGTGGGGTGCGGTGTGGCAGCTGCAGCTTCCCCTGGAAAGAGAAAGGGGCCATGGCCCTTTCTTTTCCAAGGGGAAAGACCCGATCGGGCCGTGAAACCTTGGAGGGGGGCGTGGGGGGTTCTACTTTGGCTTCCCTGGCAAAGATAAAGGGTCATGCCTGCTTTTCTTGCCAGGGCAAAGCCAGGGAGGGCGGCAGCCGGCCGCACCATGGCCAACTGGGCATGCGCTGGCAATCCGGCTTTTTCCCCTCCGGTGCGGAAACGTTAATTTCCAAACCGTTTTCAGGGGGAAAGCCAGATGTAAGACCTTTTCATGTCTTACATCTGGGTAGGATTTCGGCGGCAAAAACGGTTTAAACAACCGTTTTGCCTGCCGATATGCGGATGGGGCTTCCTCAAAGGGGTCCTAATTCCGTCCCCTATGCGGAAGCCAGGTCTAAATCCATTCCACATCTGGCTCTAAATCCGTTTTTAGAGCCAGTGCGGAAAGGCCCCTAGTGTGTTCATGGAGGTGCAACTGAGGTGTTTGCCTGTCACCGCTGCAGCTGTTTGCCTGCCATCGCTGCAGCGAGCAAGATGGGTTATAGTGATGTCAACCTGGCTTCCTATCAGGGGAGAGGGTGGGTGGGGAGAAAAAGATGCAAGTTCACACTGCAGATTGCACAGGGACAGGCACATACAATTTGAATCCATGTCGCCCCAAACCACATGGGGATGCTTTAGTGCAAGTTACAACGTGGATTTTTATGATATGCATCACAAGTGAAGCATAGGGATGTGACCTTAGTAGTTAAGGAGCCAGACTCTTATCTGGAAATACTGGATTTGATTCTGCCCTCCTCTGTGAAGCCAACTGGGTGACTTTGGGCTAGTCACAGTTCTCCTAACAGCCCCAACCTACCTCACAGGGTGTCTGTTGTGGGAGGAGAATAGAAAGCTTTGTCAGCTGCTTCGAGTCCCCTTGAATGGGTGAGAAAAGCGACGTAGAAACACCAACTCTTATTTTTCTTTCCTTATACCGAAGATGGATTGAAGACTGATTAAAACAGCTTAATAAGATGAGGAGGTATTTGGTCTAAAAATGTCTTTATGCAATTTTGAAATGACCACACAGTGAGATTTTATGAAATTCTATAAGGATACATCAGTGTGAGAGGTCACTATAAAACTATCTAATTCAGTAATACCATTTCCTATTCTGAATGAGGAGCATGAGAAGATTCTGAATGCTGATATTTCTAGAGAGCAGATTAAAAAGACAATTAGCTCACTTAAAAATGGAAAGATGTCTGGACCCAATAGGCTCACTGCAGATTTCCCATAGAAAATATTTATTTTCTTATGAATGCTTTGAAAGTATTCTGATGAAGACATAAAGAGCAATAACAAAGGAGGTAAATATTTTTTTAAAAAACAACATGGTGACATTGTTTATTTTTTTCTTAGTAGCAAATAACAATAGAAAAGTCAGTTCCTATAGGGAATTTCCAGGTCCCTAATGGGTTAAGATTGTGTTGTGTTTGTCCTATGAAGTCACTATCATCTCAGTTACAATGTTTTCATTTTCTTCCATTAGAGAAGACTTTTTTCTTTAGCATGGACATCTCTCTCTCTCCCCACCCCCTCCATCTCTCTGTGACATTTCCTAGTGTCCAGCAGAACTTCTTTGGTGTAGGTTAACAAATGGAATTGAAAGTAGGATCCGCATGGGACTGCCATGGGGTCATGACTGTGCATTGAGGGTGTTCAGGGTCTCTATACCCATCCAGGATATATCCTACCATAAGAGCTTCTGAGACCCAGAAGCAAAAGGATGCATTGTAAGAGCACTTACTCCAGTTGTTCCATCATGCTACTGCTACTACCAAAGATGCAGAGTTACCTTGTGCTTCATCCTTCATGTTGGATAACACAGTCCTGTTTTCCTGAACACAGAATATAGTTCACCAGTGCCATTTCCTTTGCTCAGGAAAACATTTCCAACCAGGAAAATATCCCTGGCTGTAATTTCTGCATGAATGGGAGTAGTGTCAAGCGTGCAAACAACATATTTTTGCTTTACGAAGAGCATTGTGCGTACAGTGTTCTTCTCACCACGCTTTGCAGAAAGATTGCTATCATGTGGATCCTGCACAAGTGTCTGCACCTACTTCTAAAACTAATCTTGAGATTATAGGGTTACTGTATTGTTCCAAAACTGCTGACCTCCTTCAGTTTGTGTTAAGGATTCAGAGGATTGTATGGAGTTATTGGATTTGGAAGGAAGGAGAGAGTTTCTTAGAAGATGACAAAGGAAACCTAGCAAAGGTTGCAGGTTTTCATTAACGCATAGGTGAGGAGACATCTTTTCTGAAGCTGCCTATATGAGGCTGTATCCACATGGCCTAAAAAAGCAGCCCCTCAAGTGCTATTGGGTGTTGACAAACAAATGGGCCTACCCTCTATTAGTTTACAGCTTGTCCTGGAATCATGGAACATGCCTGTCCTAGCTGTATACTGGGATAAACAACTCTGGAGGCAGATAATTTCATTCCAGTGTGAAAGAACCAAGGGCAGAAACCTCACAACTGCAAAATCTTTGAAGGCCACAATCAACCACAGAATTGCTGGTGTCTGGATGATGCCCGAGAGAATGCTGTGGAAGGTCAGTGACTGTAACTCTCATGGACTATCTGTGTAAAAAGAAAAAAGAAAAAAAAAAAGCAAATGTACTCCTAATTAATATAATTATGTATCCTGGGCTAAAGATTCAGTCCTTCAGTCCTTCAATCCCCTTCTTACTTAATAAGAATACTGAACACCCTTCATAGCAATAGCAAAAATATTAATTTCTTTTCCACATATGTGAGGCAATGGAGCAGAAACTGAAGCTCAAGAATAAGGATTAGTGGCACGTGGGACAGTATGTGGTAAACACTGTGAAGGACAACAGAAGAAGGAGGCAAAGAAGAAAAACACAAAGTTCAATTCAGAAGGCAAGCAATTGGGTGAATTCAACCTAAGATGACTGACAGCAGTTGCCAGGCTCAATATAGTAATGCTGTGAGAACTTACAGCCTAATTTAGATGGAGACATTATGGGATACGACTTTCAGTTACAGAAATCACTGAGTATAGAAATTTCCTCAGATACCAAACATGTATATTGCTTATAAGACATCTCACTCAATATTTGAGAAAATAAAATTGCCAAATTTATTTTAACGGGACTTTAAAAGTGAGATCAATGAAACTGCAGCACATAGTGGTGCTTTATGTAGAGTCGGAATCAATAAAACTATATTACACGTGGCAATGTGAGGCTAAGGTAAATCTGTAGCAGTGTGCCATTTAGCGGTGCTTTATAAGGCACATATTGCTCTGAATTCTAAAAAGAGCCTGTCAGAGCTTCTGTGATATAAAAATAGCATTTTTAATCAAGAAATTGTTAAACGGAATATTATAAGATTATTACAAATTCAGTTAAATTACCATTTAAAATTTGAGCACTTTAAAGATTTATTACATTCTCTGAGACTGTCTGAGAATTTTGTATGATAGCAATAATATTTATAAATTCTAAAGCAGTTATGAATGGAACATTATTCTATCAAATTTTAAAAGAGATACTACTTGCCTGATGGTTCAAATCCAAGAGAAGCAAACAATCAGGCTGGGTAAGACAGTAACAAAAGGTAAGAAATAGATAGAAGTTCTTCACTTGGAAAGCCAGTTATTAAAAGATGGAATTTTCTGGTGTTGCCTGCAATTAGGAATGTGAGAATCTCAGTATTTTGTCACAGAAGAATCAAAAGGCAGGAACCAAAGATAAGGACAATGTTGCAGGTTCCAACATGGTATAGAGTAGAAACATGCCAGATTGGTTCTATTCAAGCCTAATTTGTATTGAACAAGGTGAGATAAATGATACCATTTTCAAACCTCCCCCCTTATGAACTGAACCTGGGTGCATTCAATGAACTGTTCTAAGAACAGTTTGAAGTGCCTGTTACATATTTCCATTTCTGCTTTCAGTCACCTTATTGTTTACTGTGCTGCTTTTTGCAGTTTGGATGATTTGGTTTAAAGGTTACTGGTCTAAAGGTTGTTGGTTACTTTTGTTCTGCTGTTAGGGAAACTAATCTTCTGTTGGCTGTAGGGATATGCAAGAATATTTGAAACATTCAAAATTCTATCAAATTCAGACATTTGCATTTGAATCGAATGTCTATACATTTGTTTTTTAACATTCAAATGAATTTGAATATTTTGAATCATTCATACAAATCATTCAGACATTTGTATGTGTGCGGATACATATGCATTATATATGTATCCGTATGCATCCGTATCCATATGCATTTGTACAAATACATACAGGACAAAACTGGGATGCATACGGGATAAAAACGGGATCCGTATGGATGCTTATGGATGCTTATGGACACACAAATGTTGTTGACATTCCTATTGTCAAATATGAATTGAATATTCATACGAATAGATACAAATGTATTTGAATGGGTTTGAATTTGAATATTCATTTTTTTCTCTATTTCTACAAATTCAAACATCTGAATATTCAGTTTGAATCAAATTTCAAAAATTGCATGTGTGAATACCCCTAATTGACTCTGGTGGCCTTTGTGGCTAGTAGTGCCTACTGTTTGCTTCAGCCGGTCATGTTTGTAGAACTATTCATCAAAAGTTCAAACCAAATTGCAAAAAGATTCAGGCTGTCTGAAAATTCAACATGTATACATTTGTAGATCATGTAGTTCTGTTCAAATCAAGCCAAACCAGAAGGAAAAAAGCATTTCTAGGTTTAATTCTACAATTTACATATGAAGATTATGGTATTTCTCCTCAGATCCAACCAGAAACTGGCATCTTCTCAATTATGGAACCTCAGGGACCTGATCTGACATCTTTTAGGCTCCAGGTGGCAACTTACTAGTTGAGGTCACTGAGCAATTGGTTCTTCCCTTTTGATTGTGCCAAGTCAGGCTTTGACCCCACTCTTAAAGGGTAAGATGCAAATTGCCAGTTCACCTTACACTACCCATCACCTCATTGTACAAGTCAATGATGCCATCAGCTGAAAATATGGCTCTAAACCCAGACATTTAATGGAGTCACGTAGCTCCACAATTTGATTGGTCTGCTGAGTAATAAGAATTCTGAGTGCTGATTATTACTCAGGGGTGGTTGCAGTGTTTTTTGAGTCTCCAGAGTTATTTATTTTCTTATTCTGAAATATAGATATTGTGCTTACAGTGCTGGCTTTACCGCACTGGCTTTAGTGGTTTGTTTCAACATATTCTGTAATTGCTCTTTTGCTGCAATTGATATTAGTTTTTTTTTCTTTTGTGTTTTTGCTGCAAGTTATTTTGAGCACTAAGAAGGCAACAAATAAATTGAAAGACTTCTACCATTTCTGCTCATCATAATAGCACAACTCTCCCACTGTTAACAAATAAAGTTCAAATTGATTACCTGCTTCTTTTCTTTCAGAAATGACAGAAACACAAGTAGAAAGATCAACAGATTTTTAACACTAGAAAATTGTCCAGTGTCTGTTCTGTGCACTGAAAATCCATAGAAAGCCTCTTTTCAGGTTTTCTTCAACCTTATTTTTCTTGGGCTCATATTTCGCTCCTTTGCTGTCCAAACCCCAATAGTTACTTAGCTATTCACTTGCTTCTTACACATCTCATTTATTCTCATCTTATCACAGCTTTGAATGAAATACGTACACACCAATCCACCATTGCTACTGTGTTTATCTGTGTAGACAGATTTCTTCTCCTGAATTCTTAAAGACCACCATGAACCTGTTTGGTTCAACTTGTTCCACTCTTGAGATATCTGCTGCAAAATTCAGCCTTTTCTCTATGTGTCTAGCATCCTCACACAGAAACTAGCAAATAGTAAAGGTGTGAATCTGCTATAAAATGTATTTACATTCACCCCAGTATTAGTGCTCATAGGGATTTTGCCTGAATTTGGTTTATAATTTTGCTTGAATGTCTAGAATGCAAGAATCTTTCTTCTTTTCTAGGCTGGGATTCTGAACAAAGCATATTTACAATGTGCACGTATAACTACATCAAATTGGATGTAGCAAGGATATTCATTGAGATGAAGTGGTTAAAGTGAGTGGGCTGAAGAAAATCTGCAAGCTGCTCTAATTTAGACTTCCTCTGGACTTAATTAAGCAACTTTAGATTTGCTTTGTCTTTCCTTTGATATTTAGCCAAGAATCTTCTCATAAACCTATTTCTATTCTAGGCTTCGAGAAATAACACACCGTAGGCACATAGTAGGATTGTGAATGCAATCAGACTTATTATCTAAGTTGATCATTATTTTCTACAGAATTGATTGCTATTTATGATCTTTAATAGAGGTCATTATTATATTACATGCATTCTGAGTAAGATAAAGTTGCTTTAAATTAAGATTTGCAGTTAGTGAGGATAAAGGGTTTTTTTATTTTAATAAAGTGCAAGCTAAAGCATTTCCATAAATTATATGCATTGTGCTATAAAAGTTTTTTCTGTGTGTGTGTGTTTGTGAAAACTGCAATATACTGTATGTATAGGTGAATTTAGCCTTTAATTGCAAAACCACAATTACTTCATGATTGTTCTGATGAAGTTAATGACCTTGATTTGGAAAAACAGATGAAAGCTGGGCTTCTTGTTTTTAATCTTATTCTTGAGAACTACTATCATTTTGATTACAGAGCTGAACTTTCCAAATATATTGTCCATTATTAGACAAAGAAAGAGAAGAAGGATGTGATTGTAATTAGGAACATACAGTTAGCAGGACATGATCTGGATCTATGTTTTATGTTGATTTGTCAAGCAACGTCATGATGAATTATACTGGTGGTTCTGAAGATGGTCAATACAATATTTTTGATGATCAATGGAACTTTTTCATGGATTCAATAACTTTCATTATTACATTTCTAAAATGTCACATTTTTGCAATTTCTTCTTCCTCATTTTCCACCTAGTCATGAGTATTTGTCCATGACATAAGAAGTCCAATAACAACTTTTTAGCTACTCTGGGGTCTATGAGATGAAATATGTTAGAAGACCAGAGACTATCTATGGACCTAAACTGTAGGGTTATTGTCACTGTAAAAAAACCAAGTTAATAAGAATTTTCCTCTTCTTTTTTTTAAAAAAAATCTGCTTATTTAATAAAAAATTATTTCCTCTTTGCTCTTCTAAAAGGCAAGAAAAAGCTACCATATGTTGGGAAGTATGATAATGCATATCCTGTAAGTAACCAGAAAATGTAATTATGTATATAACCATAGTCAGTGTGATATTTTCCTCCATATAAATTCTAGTAAAATTTGCACAGGACAATTGCCAAATTTGTGGCAATTCACACATTATGAATTAAAGAGTGTGCACAGTCCTATTCACTTAATGTTGCATTGGGTGCAGTGGAAATGTGCAGCATCCACACAGGCCCACTTATGCCCATCCACTATTCCTCCAAAAAACACCTGAAAGACAAGAGTGGGAGTAAGCCCTCTGATGTCCTTACTTTGGCTTTAGTAATCTATCACCACTACACCATGGGCCATTTGATGTTGAATGACCTGTCTCCAGTTGTCAACATCACACCGTGGTAATTTTCTCATGGCAGTATTGGTAGCTGGGACAACAACAGGCAGTGTGCAAACAGCATCCTGCTGCTTTAAGGCTGCATCCATAAGTTGGTTATTTATTATGCTATTGTTAGATATTCCAGAATGCCAAGCTTCATCCAGACAGCACTTACTTAATCTGCATTATTTGAATAATCTGGAATAAAACATAGACAATCCATAATAAAATGTGTTTGGATGTGCTTTACTCCAGATTATCCAAATAATGTGGATTAAATAAGTGCTGTCTGGATGAAGTTTTAGTGTCTGGATGCAGCGTTAAATAGTACTACTTCTGCAATGCTCTTCTTAATGCACAGGGAAGGAATAGTTACATTAGTAGCACTTTTGGGTGCTTCTGCATTTGATCAAATAAATCCGGATCTACCTCATCCGGATTTAGTAAAACCGGGTTCCAGTAGACCCAGTTTTACTAAATCCGGATGCCCGGTAGATCCGGATTTATGGGGGTAGATCCGCATCTAATAGATACGGATCTACCCACCCCCGTCCTTCCGCACATGTGGCGGAAGGACAGATTAAATCCGGATCAGCACCCACCTCCCATCCATGCTCCAGGGCCCTCCCCCAGCCCACCATGATTGGTTCCTTGGATCCAAGCATGGCAAGCCGGGGGACTCCTACCTCGCGGCTCGCCCTCAACCCAGAAGCAGCGGCTCGCTGCTTCTGGAGCCAGGGGGAGCTTCTCCAAAGCCCTGCCTAGCCCACCTGAAGGAGACCGCGCTAAATCCCCTCCTTACCTGCTCGGCGTCGCCCCGATTCT
>MTQE01001134.1:49133717-49145759 GCA_014337955.1 Aspidoscelis marmoratus | reverse complement strand
CGCCCCGATTCTGGCTGCAGGGACCCAGGATGCAGCGCGCCTGCATCCTGTGCACCTCCTGATTGGTTGGGGCTGCTCCCATCCTGGTCAAGCTGTGGAGTGCTTTTTATCTGAGGAGGGCTGTAGCTACTCCTGATGCTGATGTATCTTACTTGTGAGATGGCCAGAGCTTGTAGAAGGTAAGTATGAACATGTCCCTTATTTCTTTTGTACAATCAATTGTAAAGTGAAACAAAATATTCTTATTATCAACATTAATGTCATGAAAATAAGCTAAAATGTTGAGTGCTTTCCTTGGAGCTTTAATCACTAATGCCGTCCTATACTGTATATATGGTTAGGTACACCCAAGAAGGATTAAAACTGCAAAAGAACTATGAAACAATATCAATAACATTCAGGAAAATCAACTGTGCATATTCAGTGAAAATCACAACCCAACATTTCAGTCCTCACTTGTCTCCTTAGTTCCATGGTTTGCATATCTAGTGTTATCTTCTGCATCATAGATAATGGCTTTGGTTTATAATGCCCTGCATTTCCCTGATATTTAGCAATTAAAAAGAACAATGAAACGCTTGCCTTTTCTTTCTCTTTAATCAAACAGAAGGCTAGTAATTGAAATCTAGAGTTTTCAAATTGAAGCTGGGGCAGCAAAAGCAAACTACACAGCATTGATTGCTATGTCATTTCCTCCTGTCCACATGCTATATGTACTGACTAGCTAGCTTGACGACTCTCACATCAGTCTGCTGCTGTGTGCAAGAATTCACCCATTCAAGCAGTTGCCAAGAAGATAGGCTACTTTTGATGGAGTCTGTGTGTCACTTCAAGATGGATTTAGAGTTTAAGTCTATATATTATTTGGAGCCTTCATGGTATCCTACTTGTTGTCTAGTAGTGTTGTGATAGATTGGGCTTGTACATTGTAAATAGTTAACTGGGAAGAAGCTAATGGACATTAATTGGCATGTCTGATCTGTATCCACAGACTTCAGATTCCTCTGATTACACAAATGAATTCAATGTTTTGCCACAAGTCTAGTTGCAGTAATATACCCATTCATTACTGCAAATAATGTGTGAAAGGGACTCTCTCTCTCTCTGTGTGTGTGTATGAGAGAGAAGCATATTACAACCTTTTCTACCACTCATGAGATGCTATATCTCTCCATACTCTCAAAATTTGAAAAATAGAAAAACCAAAGTACATTACAGAATAGGAAAAAAAAGATAAGCTAAGAGAAAAAGAAGAATATTTAAATTTAAGAGTGACTTCTGATTTGGTATCATAAGATTCAACTAGCTGCACACAGCGCAAACACACATGAGGACATCCATGTCTGACTGGCTTTCAAGTGGCTATTCACTCCATAGCAGTACAATTCCTGACCATACCTGTATGCTCGTGTGTATGTTCATGCTGTATGCAGAGACAGTAGCCCTGATACTATGACACTGATGTGATACCAGAGTTATGGCAAGGTGTAGACCTGGTTACTAAGTGAGAAATTAGAACAAAATGTTTACATGGTTGGGGGGTGGGGAAACATTCATTCATAAGTTCAGATTCTTATTGTATATACATAATGACTGCAGAATCTGCACAGGAGGGGAGGAATTACTGCAAGCATAGTAGTACCTCCCGCCCTTTGCATTAAAGCATATGGTTGCCTCCAGACAGCGTCAAAAACTTTGCAGCCATTGCTGATCTAGCAATCACGTGACCATCAATCAGCAGTGGCACTGCAGCAGCAGCAGCAGCAGAAAAAATTGGATGCACCCTAGTGCTCCATTTGTAGCACTAAATGTGGAGATATGCAAAGCTCCTCCTCCTCTCAAGACTGATGATCAGGAATGCACCAAAGGGACCAGTAAGCTGTGGTGGTGTCAGTAAGGCCACTGCAGAAATGAAAGAAGAAGAAGAGTTGGTTTTTCTATCCTGCTTGTCCTTGCCCACTTAAGGGAACACAAAGTGGCTGACAAAGCTTTCTGTTCTTCTTCCCACACAACAGAACACCCTGTGAAGTAGTTGGGGCTATGAGAGCACAGAAGAGAGCTGTGACTAGCTGAAGGTCACCCAGCTGTCTTCATGGAGGAGCACTGTGGATCGAAGGCAGGCATCACCCTCCCTGGCTGGCATCCTGTGCTGCCATGACTGGAGACATGAAGCTGTTCCTGCAAGAGCCCCCAAACGTAAGTGGAGACATGGTCAAAGGGCATTTCTGCACTTACCATGCCATGATCCAGTCCAGTGAGTCTTGATCATGTGAGGCCCTCTGGTCCAGATCACAGCAACACTCAGCCTGGAAAAACATCACCTGCATGGTGACATTGTTCCAATCCAGACCCCACACCAGCCACAAAGCTTGCGTGAGCATTGGAGTCAGCTTCCAAGGTCTTTAATGGCTACAAACCATGTTTTAGTTTATAGGGAAAACCATGTAAACTGGAACAAAGAGCTATGCACAATTCTATGTTCTGGACTAAGTCCCACTAATATGCCAGTATGTCTCAAAATCAATGTCTACACAATCTAGATGGGGGCCTCCTGATCTGATCATGTTCTGTCCTGTGTGGACAGAGCATACTGCTGGTGAGTGGGCCCTTTCTAGTCAAGATCATCATGTTGGTCATAAGAGCCTCCGAAGAGAACTACAAGGGATCATAATCCTGATTAAGAGTGAGTGCAGAAAAGTCCTAAGATTCTGCTTGCTTCAAGAAATGCTGTTGCAGGTATGTTCACACATTAGTGTTCCTTGAGGAATCTGATACAAAAGGAAGGTGGATCCTTATGCAATAGAAAAAAATAGTCATCTAACAAACATTGCAGAGGAGTGGGACAAAGGAAGCATATTGTAATTAGCATCAAATCCTTTCAGATTTGTGTCTGTAAGAAATGTCCCCAATTAAGTGTAGGAAATGTCTTTTTTTCTTGATTTTCTTTTTTTTCAAGACTGTATGATCTGGCCACTTTTTCACATTTCTAAAAAAAAAATGCAGAGTTAATGTAAGAAAGCATTCTAACCAATATATTTTAGGAAACAAAAATAATCCATAAGAAAATCATCATAATTTTCTTCCTTTTAAAAGGCAAACTTAGCAGAATACAAACAAGTTAAATTTGTGTAGCTAAATTTGGGGATTCAGTGTTGTTTTGTACCCAGGAATGAGAACCTGGAACGTATTTCAGAAGCTGACTTTTCCCCATTACACAACCGTGTTTAAAATAGTGACAAAGGGTGCTCTGTGAGGAAATTGGAGAAGGTCAAAAATGCCCTTTAATTTATTTTTATAATAAATATCATTAAATGAAAATGTGAAGCCATATATATGTATTTCTCTACAAAGCCTCAAATGTCAAAAGATCCCATTCCAAGAGAAAGTAGTAATAAGCACTTCTTACAATGAACTCACTATTTTATTGAAACCTGATAAACTTTCTTGGATAATTTGGAATACTGCAACAAAAAGTGAGGGGAAAGGAAAAATAAAAAGCACCCACAAAACAACTCAACTGGAAGAAATGAAAAATGGTTACTACAGCTGCTCTAGCTGAACATCAACAAAATTTCAGATATTATCAACTCGGTAGACTGAATCCTAAAGTGGCATCCAAATGAAACTCCTTGCAAGGCTGAATGGAGCGAACTGTCAGATGAGTCAATGTGGAAGTAGAAGGGTCTTAGTTAAATGACCAAGGCCTAATCCTTGGACAACCCCTCCCCCTCCTCCTCCTCCATTGCCATGTCAGCCAGGCTATCTGTCTGCATATGGTGTATAGACATATACCTGTCCCACCCTAAGTCAGCCTTTAGAAACTCTATCTAAAGGTAGTTGTGAGATAAACTTTGTCCCAATCTATGTCCCAAATTTGGGGACAATGTGAGAAATATGGATGGCTTTGACCAATCTCAGAACCCTGATATGAGTTATGCCATTTTAGGATGAGTTGTGCCCTGGTATTGGAGAAGGAGAATCCTATATCTTTTGGTTGAAAAGAAGAGGGCATTGCAGGACACATGGCTTGTAATGAAGGCAGGTACTGGAAATCAATGTACTACACATAAGTTAAAGTCATAGAAGCCATTCTGAGTAAGATCAGAACAAGAAGTGCCAGCACAGCATGGACATTGAATGAAACCTGGAAACTGGCATGTGATGGGGGAAGAGCTTCCATCTGGTTATTTCCTCAGCAACTTCTATTTGGGTATTGTATCTTATGGTTTCTGGAGAGCCTACTGAAGTACAATAGACTTGCATATTTTTTCTTTGAGTAACATAGAACATAGAGAGGTGTTTGGTTTGCATACCATAACCTGATAGAACAATTCATGTTTGTGGATGTCTGCACTGAACCAAGCATTGGATCAGATGCAGTGAACTGCCTATCAATAAATTCAATCAAACTGAACCAATCTCCTGTCCATGGACACGAATGATTCAATTGAACAGTTCATTTTTGCTCTTGAAAAGTGTTTTCTCAATAAGAAAAAACATGCCTTTTTTTTGGGGGGGGGGGAGTTGTTTTAGAACAAGTTTGGATTCAAGCCTGAACAACCATTTTCAATTAAATGGTTTACTGTCAAATCGAACAAATGGGTGTTTGGTTTGATGGTGAACTGAACATGCATTTTTCATTTGTACACATTCCTAGAGGGGAGATAAAAACAAAAAACTGAGTTATGTGGAACCAGCTACAAGATGAAAAAACAAAACAAAATAAATGTAGGAACTCAGGAAGATATGTCTGCATGCAAAACAGGGCAAGGAGGTCTTTTCTCTACCTTTTTAATGAAGAATCACCATTTAATGGCTCCTGCTCCCTTTCATCAACACTTCCACAAAAATGTCACATTTTTTACGGGGAGAACATGTGGAATGTGCCTTAACCATATTAAGTGCACCATTCTACAGTTCAAGTTCAATTAATTAAGCCTCCCTTCTTCATGCATGACTGGGCATTTCTCACATATATACCCATGGCATAGCTGAAAGGGGTAAGTCAGGAATCCAGTAAATAAATATATATAAAAAGAAAAGGGTGCATGAACTTCTTCAGTGGATGCTAACATGCATCCAAAGATGCTAATATAAGTTACATGTCTGAAGACTAGGAACAATAAATTATTATGCCCCAATAAGATGTGCTTTTGAACAGCTTTAATTAAAACAACAAAGAAAAGAAAAAGAAAAGAAATGACAGTGTCCTTTATGCATGAAAAAATATTAGATTCAGCATAGGAGAAAGAAGGAGATAATTTATGCATGACAGAAGCAACAGAATAGGAAAAGATGGGGTGGAAACTCATTGGAAAGGGTGTTTGGAGAAGTCATTCCAAATATTGTCCATATATGTATATTTAGATAGTGGCTGTTCCTTTTTTCTTCTTTCCTCTCTCTCTGTGCTGTAGTTTGTATATTGAATGGTTGGTTGGTTTTTCACATCAAAGTTTATCTCACAAACTCTTGAACATTTACTATGCTGAACCAGAGCAAAAGATAAGAGGATGGAAGTGACTAAACCTAGAAATCAGAAGGGCAGAGGGAACTGGATTGTAAATGCAGGGTACTCAGAACCTCCACTGATGGCCCTGCCACCAGACCTGCCTCACCGCTCTATTCTTGTGAGTCGGTTAGGACTTGTTTGAAGGGTAGTGAGAATGGAAGTTCAGTGCTTTAGACATTCAAGAACAGACAGAAGCTATAGTTATTCAGTTCTCTGTCACACTGACAACGATAGAAGACATTTTTTTCTTTGCTTATCTGGGCACTTTTCCACAGCTGACAGCCAGAAGCCCAATGGGAAAGTGATTCCTGTCAAATGTCAGGAAAACTGCCATTTCAGCAGTGAAAAGGGAGGAGATCCCCCCCACACACTCTATTGCTAACCCACCAATCCTTCCTGGCAGGACAACACCTAGAGGAAGCTAAGCATGAAAGGTCTGAGTGAAGAAGTATGTTTTAATCAGGCACTGAAAGATGTACAAAGTTGGTGCCAAACATTTCTCCAGACCGAGGCTGTTGGATAAAGTGCATGCCCACATGGATCTGTAGTAGTTCCACCCCCGTAAATGTTTCTTACTGCATTTGAATGGCAGAGCAGGAAAAAGAGCTCTCAGAGCTCTTTCTCCCACTTGCTGGCTAGCCTGCTGCCATCTTGTCACTCCTTGAGGAGACATACCCATATATTAATAATTTGTTTGATTGCGATGACTTGACTTAAGAAACTGGACAGCATCTCAGAATGCAGAGGGCCTTTGCCTTGTGCATCTCAAGAACGGTAGCTTAATTTCCAGTGCCACCTGTTGTACCCTGTGTGAAACTGAGAGGGCTTTCAAAAAAGGATTGTGATCAGATATTATGTCAGAATAATGCTCAGTGAGTATAACAAAGATATCCATCTAGATTCCAGGTAAAAATGTCTGAGACCATTAAACTTCTGTAGACAGAAGATTCACAGAATTAAAACATAACTTCAATAAATTATTAATGAGGCAGTGGAGGAGAAACTTTCCTGGTTTCCTAAATCTTGTATTTCTTTTATATCTGTTTAGTTTTCTTATTTCTATCTGAAAGCAATCCATTTCCTAGTTCTTAAAGAGTGCCTGGGTCAAGCTTGTTTTCTCTCTGCATAGACTTCTTCTTGCTGCTCAGTAAAGTGCGTGTGCATGGTGCCCTATTTTTAGAAAAGTCTATTATTCTACTGTGAAAAACATTCCTATGGTACAGTTTATATACGTGCATTACAAATGCTTAATGTTGCCCCCCTTTGCAAGCATGCCTTGCCTTTCCAGATAGCACAAAGCACCTTGCAGCCAGAGAATAGAACTCCCAGCTGCTAGACAACCTGAGTTAGAATCCATGTAATTATTTGTCCTTTACAAGAAAAGCAATTAATATTATACTGAAAAGAAAAAGAGAAACAGTGGTTTGCTCTTGCATGATCTTCAAATATTCCCCTAAATGATTACGCTGATTTAATAAAGCAACAATCCCTTAACTTAGCATATATATATATATATTCTATCTGAAGTGGTCCATTTCTCACTGCCTCTTCCTCTCATCCTACTGCTTTGAAGGAGGGGGAAAGTGAAAGAAAAACAGATTACTATACATTTTGGCAGGGAAATCGATTTGCATCATTTTCTTAGAAGTCACATGATTTGGATTTCCTCTTGTTTATGATAGAACGAAAATGCCTTCCAGATGTTTTTAATTATCAGAAGGCTTATTTTTGAAAGAAAGAAAGAAAAAATCCTTCAGATTTACTTATTTATTTTTAAATGGAAATAGATAATAAATCAATATACAGTAACCACCTTATCGTTCTGCCACATAGTTCCTGGAATGACCTTAATATGGCAAGGTCAGGCATTTGCTAAGACAACCCAACTGATCACAGATGACATGAGATGAAGAGAAATTACTTTCAGTTTCCAGCAACAGTCTCCATCAAGACCCAGCATGGGGGCGAAGCCCTCGGTGCATCTCTATTGGTCTAGGCTGCTTATACTTCCTCCATAAACATAAACACCTCTTGACTGTATTATTAAATTGAAAGAAGCAACTTGTTGCCAGTGCATTGTAAAGTTTGGAGGCAGAATGACAGAAAAGGCGAATGATGGCATTTAGTTTCTTCTCCATGGAGTGAATTCTGAGCTGGGTGAGAAGAATTCACTGTGGAAATATTGGAGTCCGCTGTGCTAGGAGCTGGAAGAAAAGACAGTCAGCCAACAGGACAACTGATGACTTTTCAAGATCATATGTGTGAGGGCAAGGCTGGTAGTTCAAGAAGACATTTGCCAAATACTGAAGGAACTTGGCAATGGACAGGGATTATGAGCCTTTCAGAACCTATCTTGACTCAGCCCCTCTTATCAATACAGGTAAATACTTGTTCTTCATAATAAAACTGCAAAATGACAAAATCTCCTTGCATTCATATAGTGGAGCAAGGAAGAGGCTAAACCAAAGAATACTAATGTTGCATTTTGTGGGTGCGATGTGATTTTTGTACAGTTTTCTTCCTTTATAAATAGTGTTACCAAAGCCAGAATCTTAGAGACCCAGATGGCAGATGCAATTTGAGTTTTTTTTTATTATTTAATTAACTTTATTTCTAACAATGATACAGAGTAAGTAACAGGGTTAGACCTACAAAACATCAACAAATAGACCTAACAAACAAAAAAGAAAGAACAGTACATATCTAACACGCTTAAATACAAACAATGTTATTATTGCTTATTAGAGACTATTAAGAGGCTTACTTTCATAGCTAAGTGTTATTGGAGTAAGAAGTTAATCACAGTAGATGTCAGGGCACAGCTTGTACTTAGTTGTTGGATTCTGGTAATAAATGGATTCCAAATTTCATGAACGGTATACAAAAGTAATACCCCCTTACAGAGGTTATGCCGATATGTAATGAGTTCAACAATGTCAGTATTGGACAATTTGGTATTCCAACTTTTAATGTTAATGTTTCCCGTTTTTTCCATTTTTTAGCTATAATTTGCCTAGCCATGGGAATCATGAAGTGAATCAACAACTGCATTTTCTTGTCCAGTCTGTTATCAGTAATAATGTGAAGTAAGTTTATTTCTGGAATTAATGTAATGGGAACCTCAATTAACCTATATATTTCAGATACAATTTGTTCAATATGTGGTTAAAAAAAATGAGTCATGTACTGTGCTAATTGTCACATGGAGGTTTGGAGAGCCCTGGAAATGTACTGGACAGATTAAGAATCTAGTGTGTATGGGAAGGGGAATGTGGGGGGAACCCTTGGAAGCTGTGGTTCCATTCCCCCTAAACAGTGACTGGTGTACATTACTCAGGAACCAATGTGGGCCAACAAAGTCAAGGCTTTGAATCACACTATTGTCTTGTCTTCCTTGATTTACAGAACCAAGCCAATGGTCCACAAGCAGACCAGTGCCTGTATTCTGGGCTAAGGAGGGCATGCAGACAACGTGTTTCCATAGGCCATAATATGCAAGGGGCACTTTTCAGCCATGCTGCAAGTGTCACCAGAAATGATGCTGGAAGGTATGCACTGCCACAGAGAAGTCTCCCAGAAACTGTGAAGGCTGGAAACTTTCATTCCTGGCCTTCACAGTCTCTATGCTGCTCCTAAGGGATCTTTGGAGGCAGCATCTGGAGCTGGAGGAGCAACTCATGGGGCACATTGCTAGTTGTGTAACAGGGGGAAGAGTGCATAAAGAGCCATTGTCTTTTTCATTGTTTGGAATTGTGACATGTGTTCTAACAAAAAAGGAGTTACATTAATCATACCTGTATACAATAATATTGGTGGATGGGCATTATATAAAACAAGAGTTGGTGTGTGGTTCGTCACAGTGCTACCCTCAATATATTAGTTCAACATGGAACCCTTGAAAAGCAAAATAGTCGGGATAATTATGCTAATTTCTTGTTAGCAAGCATTTCTTGATAGCAGTAGATGGTGCTATGTTCAAGCAGGGGATTCAGAGTTTGACTAATTTTTAGGAAAGTGTTTTGTGAAGTGTTTTGTTAAATTATTTTACAGTTGTCTTCATTACAGTTATATCAAAATATCTGAGAATGATCCCACCCATGGAGAAATAAATTAATATTGACTGAAATTTACAGATCACTTAAATAAGGAATTGATTTTGGTTGTCACTGTAGCAGACTCAAAGGCCGTCATCTGACTAGGGATGCCCATGCTATCTCAGGAAAGACCAGAACCGCTCCCAAAGTTGCAACTCTTTGTGTTAATTTAAAGCCCTGAAGTTACCAGCAAAGCAGAATTGTTTGATTAGATATGATCTTGACAAAGTCTCCACAAGTATCTTGCAGCCTTGGGTTGCTTTATCTTGAATGTTAGAACTGGGCCACAGCTGCTGTACTTCTAGGGTTCCAGGTTCCCTGAAATAATCATTCAGCTGAACACATATGCAGCTTTGGGGAGGTATAGCTGAAAACATATCGAGAGTGCCAGATTGATCAAAATTGGTCTTTGAATTAGGTGATAATGAGTGTGATTTACCAGGAGTTTCAAGCCAAAATCATTGAGGAGGCTGGAGTGATGGCAAGCCCTGCTGATGAGAAACACAGTTTGTTAATAGACTTGAAATCAGTTGAACCTTCACCCAAGCCTCTAACAGTCACAGGTAGCTACAGCCCTCCAAAATAGCTGGCAGATGTGTAACAGTTGTATAATGAGCAAGAAGTCTGGTCCAAACAAAAAGTGTGCACAAGGACAGTGTGATTCTAAGGAGATGAGAATTGGAAATGACCTAAGACCATCTGATTGTGTGTTTGACTTTCAGAATATTAAGGGAGCTCAAGGGCGAATTACTCCTTGCTGCAAGCCACTTATTTTTATGCAATCTTATCTTGAATTACATGGAGGTTCTATTCTGAAAAAAAATGGGTTGTAAATGGAAAACTAAGCAATCAGTGTAAATATAGGGGCTATGGGAAATGCAGCAAAAACTTCCATTGACTTATATTGGGTTGGCCTGCTACGGTACTCCCATTGGGTTGAGTAACCCACCCAACAATGACCTTTTGGAGAAAATGAAACCTCCATTGGTTTACACTGAGTTGACTTGCATTGGGTTGATCAACATACCAGATAATTTTCATTGACTTGAATGAGGAATTGGCCTGTCAATGAAAGTAAATGGCAGAAAGTAACCTGCATTGAACTGGGCACAGCAAAGCCACCCCAGATCTACCATAGAGACAATGTCAGAACATGCAAATATCATCCCTGAAAAATATACCAGATGTCAGATAAGATATCTTCAGCAATAAATATCTACACCCAGGCAAGGGTTTTTCATAGGCTTCAATACTGAAACCTACAGATGCTATGCAAGATGCCAACTACCCCCACACCAAGACAGGAGTTTTTCACTGACTGTAATACTGAAATATATAGGGGGCAGCCAAGATGCCTGAAGTTGTATGCCTACACACATTACACCTAGGACAAGCCCTTGTAAAGGTAAGATGCCAGCCTCCTATACTTCAGACATGAGTTCAGTAGCAAAATTCAGCAGCAATGGTAAAACGAATATCTTCTGCCTTTGATGATTTCTAGAGAGGATGATGATAGAAGTCACTCTTTTCCACTGGCAACTGCAAGAGCCTCTGGCTTATTCATAGCATGCTTTGGAACAATCTCTTCCAAAAAGAGGGAACAGAAAGAAAGAAAGAAAGAAAGAAAGAAAGAAAGAAAGAAAGAAAGAAAGAAAGAAAGAAAGAAAGAAAGAAAGAAAGAAAGAAAGAAAGAAAGAAAGAAAGAAAGAAAGAAAGAAAGAAAGAAAGAAAGAAAAGGATGCATTGGCACCCATCAGCATATAGACTAAAAAGTACCTGCACTCACTTAGGAACCCACTCACTCATTTCTGCCCCACTGTTCTTTGCTCCTCTCCCCTGTTCTGGAGCAAGACAGGGCATGCTGTCCTGGAACAAGCTTACTACTGGAACAGGACAGGGCTAGCCACATTTAGACAGCCCATTCTGTTCCATGCCTGGCTGCTATCTCTGGAGAACCCTTGTTTCTGAAGACTGGGGACATTTGTTCCCAGCCATTAGAGCTTTCAGTGTGACTATTTTGGGGGCAGACCCACTTTGGGCAGTGCTTCCTGGAGTGCCACCAAAAAGGACCCTCTGTAATAAACTGAACCACACAAGTGTGCTATCCACATACCTTTGTGGCTTGGTATACCAAACCTGGGCTGATTGCAGATCTTGATGTTGTGGTCTAGCTATATTGGGCTAGGGTGCTACCTCGTTGGTGGTGGAAAAAGCCTTTGAAATGTAGGAAAGATGTTCTTTATGAAAAATGGCTTTCCTTGTAGAAAATTATTTTGAGGGAGAAAGAGAACACTTTCAGAAAAAGTGTAGGGTTTGAGTCCTTCCATCTTCTTTCCCATCCCTATCCCATTGTTTATGTGTGAGAATTCTGAAAACAACTGATTATTCGGGGGGGGGGGAGAATCTGAATTAATTGATAATCCCTGTATCCTTACTATA
>MTQE01001134.1:49120489-49133625 GCA_014337955.1 Aspidoscelis marmoratus | reverse complement strand
GGGGGGGGGAGAATCTGAATTAATTGATAATCCCTGTATCCTTACTATAGCTTCTGGACTGCTCTTGGCTACAGGTCCTTTAAAAGACTGGAAGCTTCTCTTGGATAGTTAGTTGTGAAATCCTACTTGCTGATGACTTCCGATGATAAGTGAAGGGCTACCATCACTTTTCCATGTAATGTGTGGAAGATTAAATTTATCCTTTCTGAGAAAATGAATGCTATAAATGTCATAGGGGAAAAAAGGATGCAGTGATGTTTTCAAGCATTATTCTGATCCTCATCACAAGTCATGGCAATGAATATTATAAAAAAGAAGACGAGGATGAAGAAACATAAGCAGTAAATAATTCTTAGTGAACTGGCCAGCAGTAATACTTTCCACTCTTGGAGATATGTCTGTCATTGTGTATTGCAGGCTTTGTAAGTGGGTTTAATAACTGAACAAGGTGAGATTTTTCAGTAGGGATACCTGGGGGAGTAATGTCATTTCCCTCTATGCAGTTCATGCTACCCCTGAGAATAGGAGGAGGGAGGAATTTGTGGGATATTTACCAGCTAACTCATCCATCAAAGAATATTTATTTGTTCATTAATTTATTTTATGAACGTGGCACAAGTACACTATTTTACTGATCACTCTTTGTTCAGGGTTTACAAACCATGACTTGATGGGAAATGTAGCTTTTCCCACTTATTTTTCTCACAGATTGGTATTAATCTTTAACTTGTTGAAGAAAGAAACTGAAAAAAAACAAAACATTTTATTAATTTTTGGCTGAGTTTTATGGATTTTTTAAAAGTTATTTCTTTTTTGAAAACGATTTACAAATGAATTTAGTGGAGGAAGAAAAGTCGGGGGATCCACCGGTTCCCCATTCAATCCCTCATTTTAAGTAAGTCAATGGATGTCTCTGAGCTGTTGTTCATTAGATTTCAGTGGGCAGCATTTAGTTCAGATTTTATTTTATCCCAATCTTAGCTTTTGGTGCCTCCAGTTAAAAGGCTCACAAGAGAACATTGGTGAAAAATCTATTGTCAGTTACAGAATATTGAAAAGTGTAAGTACCAAGTGCTTTATACAGATGGCTATATCAATCTATTCTGCTCCATAGCTACACCCAAACATGTTAAAAACCTATGCAAAAGCAGTTTAGAAGTGGTATCATGTGGGCACTGGGGGTGCATCCCCACTGCACAATTTAGACTGGTTTTAAACCTGAATTAATTTAATCAGCATAGAGCTCCGTTTTTTCATGTTCCCATTTTTAGCTTTTTATGTTGACCCCTCCACCTCTCTTTTGTGTCATACCCTGACTTTATGGGGTGGAGATCCAAACTCTGTAAGCCTGCCCCTAATTAATATAATAGAATAGAGATAGGTGTGGGGAAGGGAGCGAGGAAGGCAAGGGATGAAGTATAGTTATGAGGAAGGATGGACAAAGTAGGCACCAGCTTCACACCTCATTACCTCAGCGCGAAAGGGCAAAGTCTTTCCAATTGCTGTCTCTTTAAAATCAGATTCTTCCTGCATTCACTAAAAGCAGCAAGGGGATGGGAGAGGAGAGAAAAAGCAGGATGGGAGAAGAAGGGGTGGGAAAAGAATGTGGTAGGATTAGCTTTAGTTACTGCACAGGTTCAAAACAAGAGTTAGGGCAGTGGTTCTCAACCTGGGGTTGGGACCCTTTTGGGGGTCGAATTACCCTTTCAGAGGGGTCGTGACAAGTCTCCTGCCATGCTTCCCTCCCACCTCCCAACTGCTCCGCCCCCATGGTTGGGGGTCTCCACAACATGAGGAACTGCATTAAGGGGTCGCGGCATTAGGAAGGTTGAGAACTGCTGAGTTAGAGAGAAGGGGGGATTCTCCTTTCCTACTTCTCCTCTGCATTTTGAACGAGCTGCTCTGCCAATTGTCCGATTCTGCCCGCTGTTACATTGTATTTTATCCCTTGTAACACGGTAAGCTGCTGTGAGCTCTGCTCTAGCCGCTACAGCTAGGAGAAAAAGGAGGGAAATGATGGGTGATTATTGGGTCAGGGCAGGGGAACTAAAGAGAACACGCCTTCCCATCCCCCCAAAAAGTGTGCATTCCCTTTGAGGAATTGCAAGGATTATTTGTAAATCCCATTGCGAGACTTCTTTTTATTTGAATATAGCTAGACAGCATTTTGAGACTTTTAAATTGCAGATTCCTCTAATCCTGTGAGAATGCTCAGCTCTGAAAACAGATCCAGTTCACTTAAAAACTTCAGTGGAAACACAGCCTGGGATGCTTTCCATATTGGATTGGTGAACTACCCAATGTAGCATGCTAGGCCATTGCATCCCCATGATGGAGTGCCCTAGTGGAAACCACACACCCCACTAGCAGGGATGTGCATGAATTATTTTTTTTTTATGTTCATTTCAAGTAGAATTGAATGCAAGGAAATTTGCATTCATTCAAATAGAGATCCTTTGAATATGGTAGGATTCAAATTGTATACAAATGGTTTTTGAATGCTATTTGAATCTGATTCAAATCCCTGCTGCCAGTTGTGCCTATGAATCCCCTATGGATAAGCTCAGAATGTGTCAAATCTACTCCAAATCCATGTTGAATCCACTCTGGATCTGCTGCAAATGTGACTGGGTAGCTGCTTTACTGCCTCCTCATATTTATGCATCTAACAAAGAACATAAGAGAGGCCCTGCTGAATCAGGCCACAGCACATCTAGTCCAGCATCCTGTTGCACAAAATGGCCCACCAATTGCCCATGGAGATCTCAGGCAGACACAAGGGCAAACTTTCAAGGTTCAAACAAATATATAGAAGCATTCACTTTGCATTCAAATGTCAATCTTCAAGTGCAACCAACATTTGATTTGAATTTGAATATATAAATTTGAATGAATTCGATCAAATATTGAATATAGTGAATATTCATGCACATCCCTACTCAGTAGTATGCCAAAATGAGACTGTATTCCAGGCCACAAACTTTCTATGGTAGTACACTAGACTATGGAAAACATGTAGACAGTGCACATCTATGGACCAATTTACCTTCCCTGGCATGATTTGGCCAAGCACTTAGAAACTGCAGTGGAAACAGATCACTGCTGGGCACCCAGCTGAAAACACCCAGATGGCAACTTTGAAGACCAGGAATTTTTGTTCTCAGTCTTTGGGCTGGGCTGGTTTGGGCTGTCTGCCTGTCTGTCTGCCTGCAGAAAGGATCTCTCTTCACCTCTAATACACATTAAAAGGCCAGAAAAAGTAAAATCCTGGCCTTTAATGTGGATTAAAGGCACTAGCATGTGGATACCACCACCTTTAAGCTGCCTTTGAACCACTTCTTTCTGGCATGTGTGGATGTAGCCCATGCCATTTTTTGCATACTGTGTATTCATTGTAACCTGTTTCCATATGAAGGTTGAACAAAAGAATTAATTAAATCAAATATATATGTTGAAATGATACCACCCCACAATACATACAGTATTTGGCATGGTTCTGGAGCAAAACATTTGGAGTAGAATAGAATACAAAGAGGAAATATATTTGGATCAACACATTCATATCTATTCACATCCAGATCCACGTACACAGAATGCCTCACACATCCCTAATGCAAGGTGTTCTGGGAGGAATAAAATTGGTTGTTTGTGTGTATGTGGGGGGGGGGACTGTATAATTTCATTGGACAGAAATAATTAAGTCTGTTTGAAGTAAACTGGGTATGTCACATTGTTTTTCAGTTGTTTATGGAGCTTGGGTAAAGACTTGGACATTACTTGGCACTTAGGATTGGCTCTAATAAAGTGGAAAGATAAGTGATTAAGGCCATCACACCACTGACTATCAGTTTCCAGCAAACAATACTGTCCTCATCAGTTGCTGGTGAAAGAGTGGAATAATGAGGGTGGATTTTTCTGCCCTCATGGACAAGGTGGAAGAACATGAGGAAACCATCATGAACACTAGTACTGTATCACAATCATCAAACAGTGTCCATTCAGTTCATTTTCTTTTGGTCCACACCTGTCAGGCTCTCTATGCTCAGTCAGATGATGGACTACCCTTTTGTACTCCTCTTGTACTCCTCCCTAGATCATGTGGTCCAATCTTTCAACAGGATTATAAAAAAAAAAGAAAGATAAATTATTTATTATGTTATTTAGATTACAGTTTAGATTCTGTCCCCCCACTCCTGAAGATACTTACCAGTGATATGTATGTATTGCTGCTTTTGTCTTTGCTCTCTCAATATTCTGGCTGGGAATGAAGATGCACATTTCCGGAATTCTTGGGTCTAATAAAAAACCCATAGAAGCTGGAGACATAGAACAAGGAGCACTGCAGGGAAAGAAGGTGCTGTCCCCCTTAACATCCACAAACTCTAGCATTAGTTGAAGAGGGGACGGAAAAAACCATCCCTAGAAGTTCAGATACCACTTCCAATTGTCCTCTAGCATGTTCACATCCTGAAACATCACAATCTGGAAATGAGAGATGAGATAATCTGATACTGGATAGGTTGAATTTTGGTGAAACGACTTCGATAAAAATTGGAAGGCCTTATTGAGGTGTGAACCCTGAGTGTAAAGAACTTCTTGGGTGTGACCACAATCCAGGAAATGGAATTACTTTTTGGTAAGGTTTTTCAGTTGATTGGTACTCATTTATTATTTTTATTGTTTATCTCTTGAACCACTGTGACGTTTTGATTAGATTGATTTAATGAGTTTATTTACTTTTATTGTGTTCTGTTCTTGTTTAGATAACTGTGGCAAAATCTGTACTGTACATTGGATAGTAACAGTACTGAAAAACTACTAATGATATTAGTGATCCTGACTCTCAAAAATGAAGGTAGAGATAGAGGGCATTTCCATACTTACCTGTTCTGGAACCAGGCTTTCTGAATCTGGACAGCCTGTTCTGGGATAGGTCCTTCACAGCACCATTCTGAAGCTCCTGTGAGCTTTGGAGCTTGCTGCAAAGGCTTCAGTGGTCGGAATTCAGAGCTCCAGGGTGAGCCATTTTGATGGCACCAGTTGGTGTGTTGCCAAAGTGGGTTCCCTGATAAACCATAGCAGGGATATGTGTGCCCTTCTGCATGTCTGCGTGTTCCATTCTAGCAGCTCCTGGACTGCTAGTAGACCTTTTTAAAAAGGTCAACCAGTATGCTGGTTTAGCAAAGAGTGTCAGCTCACTAGTCAGCATTGCTTTTTATTGTTGTGACTAACATTGTTTTTTCTCTGCTTGTTAGTGAAAGATGTTAAGGCAGTGTAGAACAATAAAAGCAAAACAAAACAAACAGGCCATAATAAACAATAGCTTTTTGTCTCATTATGCCAGCAAACCAGAAAGATGCTAATAGTGGTGCCAAGTCAACTTCATTAGATAAAACATTCCACGGATGAGGGGCCACTGTGGGGGGGGGGGGGAAAGTCCTATTTCTTATTGCCACTTTCCAAGTGGATCCTTTTGGAAGACATAGTTTATAATCGTTGGTACCTTGATGTAAGATTTTGGGATCAAAACCGGAACTTCCAATTGAGACCCTGTCCAAACTGGGGAAATATAATACTATGGTGGGATTGCGACACCTACGCATGGCAACTTCTCCATAGCCCTGCTACATCTTCCCTAAAACACACAACAGTCTTTTGCAGGAAAACCCAACACTGATGGCAGGTTTTCCTAAAACAGGGCTATTATTTACTTTGTGGAGGGGGCTGCCATCATTGCTCTAGCTGTTGTCCATATGCAGGAGTGAAGAAGATGGCTGTGCATCCATGTCATGATGGTGCCCCCTCCTGGGTAGTTTGCGCTGGCTGAATGCCCAGATGCATATGTCACTAAAATGTGCAAAGACAGTGCTGGCTCCTGTGCTGTCCAGTCACAAGTGACAATGTTGGAAGAAAACACTCTTGGTCAGTGTCCCCATGGTAAGGATACTGTGACAGAATCCCCATTCAAAGCCCTAATTTGGGCTACATGAAGGACAAAATCCCCAAAACCAAAACAAACAAACAAAAACCCTTTATAATTGTTCTCACCCCGAGTTACAGGGCAAGAACGAGTTATCCTGGGGGCATGGGGACACTCCCAGGTTATGTTTGCAGCATTAGTGGGTGGGGTTTTGCTGTCCCCGCCGCTAATGCTGTGATCGCAACTGTCCCCCCTTACCTGAGCACTTAATTGCCCAGGTAAGGGCGTGATTTATCCTAAACAATTGCCTGACAGTTGCCTTGCAGTTAGCTGAACAGCTGGCAGCTGCCAGGTGGGTATAGGGGCTGTCATGCACATGAGCAGAGCTCCACTAAAATGATTAAAACAGAAGTTACCCTAGCATCTATTAGCAGCCTAAGTGCAAATTGGCCTCTGCTCTGAACTGTGGAAACCACACCTGGAAGGCTCCAGAGGGAGACTACTTTAAAGCCTCTTCTAGCCCAGGTTTTGTCCCATTCCTGAGACATTCCTATGCAGATAGATAGTGACAGCAACAAAAGGGCCGCATTTCAGAGCCCATTGACATTTTTCTAGCCTCCAGAAATGGCCTACCTCTAGGCTGTTTCAGGGCATGTTGCTCTATTCTTCCCAGCCTGCAACTTCAGAAAATGGGGAACTTTCATTGCCTAGCTTTAGAGGTAGGATGGGAAGGGGTGGCCTTCTTGCTAACAACCATGAGCATGTTTATGCAGGAGTAGGATCCATGGCATATGCTGTGTGCTGAGATGCACTTATAATCTGCCAAACTAGGACAAGGGAAACCTGCATTCATAACTCAACAATATAGTACTCAGGGTGGCCTTAAGAGAATTATAACAGTTTTATAAAAGTTGAAATAAACAAAATCTCAATAACATTTTAAAAGATAGAAAATTAAAATAAAATTAATGGAATACCAGGGGAAGCAAAAATATTTTTAGTTCTTTCTTAAAGATTCATAGGCAGGAAGCTTGATTGAGATCAGAGGAAGTTTGTTCCACAAGATTGGTATCATCCTGGGCAGACCGAACAAGCCAATTCCACTAACAATCGGATTACTGCATTCTGCTCCGCTTGTAATTTCCAAATTGTCTTTGAAGCATACATCATATCAGCACATTGCAGTAATCCAATCTTGAGATTCTCAGATCAAAGACTTCCAAAGCCAGATAAGAGCACAACTGGTCCATCAAATGAAGTTGATGAAAGGCCCTCTGTACCACTGAGGCCACCTGAGCTACAGTTGACAGCAATGTGTCCAAGATAACCCACAAGCTTCAACATCAGGAGTGCAGCTCATCTAGAACTGGATGAACTTGATAGATTTAGGCAGAAGAATAACCATCACCATGGTGAGCAAACAGTTCAACACATTCATGGACTTGCATACTTCATATGGAAAGGAAAAGTAGTGAACAGTGTACTGACAACAGCACATTCCAAAACTCCTAGCAACCCCTCTCAGTGGTGTTATGTAAATATTCTCTTAGAGGAAATTGCATTTAATTTCACCTTGGGTTTAAGTTCAGCAATGAAATTGTCTTACTTACATTGCAGCATAATCTGTTTTGAAAATAAATTATGGGTGTATACTTCTTATTTTCTTTGCACTTCTTGGCAGCATTTGATACTTTCAACCATGATATCTTTCTGGACTCAATGAATGGCAGTAGAGTTCCATCAGGCAGTCCTTGTTCTCTTTGATATCATTATCTTACTCATGTGGAGCCTCAGCAACATGGGGAATGAACCAGCTTCCAAATGTGTGTCTGCCCATATTTTAGACTCCTTCATGGTGGTTTTCAGTGTGCACCAGTGCAGCACTGGAGCTTATGCCTGCATTATCATAGAATGGTTTTCTGGATCAGAATTTCAGGCAGTATTTTCTACTATTTCTGCTTCTAACTTGATGGTGGAAAACTGGTTAAGAGCCAAAGAACTGAGGCTGAACCAAATCTGTACTGTACTGCAGTTCCTTAATGCAGTTCTCTTCTCATTTGAAGAGACTGCACTCCCTCTGGCATATAGAACTCCCAATTCCTCTTGTATCTAGTAATCTCCATGGCGGCAAAGAGGAGCTTCCATAGCTCCATGGACTTTTTATCATCTGAGACTGGTTAACTTAATCTAGCCCTATCTTGACTTTGATTGGACCACACTGATATATGCTGTGCAATCTTATTTTGAATTATTATGGGGTGTTATATGTGGGGCTGCCCCTGAAAATTGTTTGGAAACTATGGCTTGTTCAGAAATAGGTGAAGTTATTTATAGAGAGAAAGTAACTGCGAGACATACTAACCCTTGCTCAGTTTTTCTTTGTTGCAAACATGCCTACACAGCCTGGAAACCCTTCTTTCTGCATATATCTTCTAGAATAGTAATCCTGTCAGTGTCAGCTGTTCAGATGATAGCTATAAGGAAGACAGTCTTTTTAGCTGTGCCCCTCTGCCTTTGGAATTCCCTCCACTGGGATGTTTACCTCCTTAACTACAAAAAGTCTGAAGCTTTTTCATTTCCTTAGGGTTTTATTTTTTTGTTTGTTTGTTTTTAAAGAAATTTGTGCCTTCTGGATATGGATCTTCTAGCAGTTTTGGTGATATCTTGTTTTGGGGCTGATGTAAGTTTTATTCATTTAATTGTGTGATTTTTAGCTCAGCGCTCTGTGGTTATAGGAATAAACAGACATTAGGGATGCTGACTCCCGAGGAACCCACTATACAGGCTACAATGTCCAGGCAACATTGGTTACAATTAATTGTGCAATAGAATCAGAACCAAAGCAAAACACAGGGATAATTGATATGCTGTTTTGACTGGACCCTTTTGTAAGCTAGTCTGGGCTCCACCAGGGTGCAGCTACACCAGAAGCCATAAAGGAGGGCTGCCTGTGGCCTCAGTTGCTCCAGCTCATCTATTATGTAGAGTCTGTTCTATATTATTAAAGGTTTTGTATTATTTTGTAATGTGGTATCTTGTATGACATGGCTTCTTATAGTATATAATAAATAAATATTTTATACATATATAATAAAATAAATTATAGTATTTTGCTATTTTGATTGCCTGAATTGCTGTATGGAATGTGGTGGCCCATCTAGGCATAGGATAATTCTGGTTTACTTTCATTGGGCACTTTTGCACTTCTCTGGACTACTCTAGCAAGTCTAGGCCAAGCTGGCATGGGTCAGCAGCTGAAGGGGTCGAGAGATAACAAGGTCATCCACATTTATATGACTTCTCTGTTACAGCCCTTGCACTGGCCCCAAAGATTGTGTTCCAGGCCTCAGAAGCCCCTTGAGACCTATTTCAATGGCACAATTTGCTGCACCACTGAAATGGGTCCCCCAATAAACTGGAATGCAGAGGAATGTGCCATGTTTGCAGACTTCCATGCTCCAGTTTACAACTGACTGACTACCGGTGTACTTTTTTTAAAAAAAAGGTCTATTAATTTTGGCCACCTAGCCCAGTCTACATTCTGCCTAAAGTGGACAGCAGGTACTGACAAAAGCAGGGCCACTCTGTTTCACAGCAGCATGTAGAAGATAGAGGCCCAGAAGGTATCTACAGCCTGAACTATACTGGATTATTGATAAGTGTGAAAAGACCCAC
Organism: Aspidoscelis marmoratus; assembly: GCA_014337955.1. Classification (NCBI taxonomy): domain Eukaryota; kingdom Metazoa; phylum Chordata; class Lepidosauria; order Squamata; family Teiidae; genus Aspidoscelis; species Aspidoscelis marmoratus. The sequence continues at coordinate 49,124,030 of MTQE01001134.1, read as the reverse complement.
TGTTATCTTTTATTGCTTACACCCTAGCTGCAGAAGGACTGCTGAATTAATGTGAATAAATAGTGAACATACTTTAGTTGCACTTGGAATGTTCCATGTTAACCAAGTTCACAGATTTCCAAAGGAACAATGATACTCAGTCTAACATCAACCCCCTTTTAAGGCCTCAGTTGTAAATCCGGAAGTTCATGTTTCGTATATCCATAGTCCTACAGCTTCAACTTATTATTTATTATATTGCCTTTTCCCAAATCCCATGTCAAATAATTGCTTTCAAGAGGAAGATTTATTTAAATTCCTATGTGAAGTAACCTTCTAATGTAAATTGTCATCCTGCTTCTAGCAGTGCTTAATGCACTAACTCAGCAGGCCCATGCTTTCTTTCTTAATTTTTAAATGTTTCCCTTTCTTTTTCCCTTGTGGGATAGGTGAGAAATGCAGTTGCCTCCATTTGTTATTGCACACACACACCAAAAGGAGACTATCCTGTTATTTTGAATCCAAGCCCAGTTGGTGGTTCCTGGATTTCAGACACTAAATATGACTTGAGCACTTTTTCAATCAATCATTCTGGGGGAGGCAGGGAGGAAACCTGTCAAAAGGAAATATGTTCTTGGCAATATGATTTGCCCTTTTATGATGCAGTGTGGATTGTATGAACCTTCTCATAAATGGATCCAGCATGTAGCAATATATTAAGTCCTCTTCGAATAAGTTCTTTTGATAGGATGGCTTTACCATACAATAGCATAGAGTGGTTGCTGCTTCAGGCTGTAGATTTCGGGTGTCAACTAAGGGCCCCAGTGCACAAACATTTTGCAGCAGTGTGTCAGTGGTGTTTAGATCCATATCCAGAATTCAAAGATAGGATGTGCTTTATTTCTCAAGGCATTCACAAGTCACTGAGGCTATTTTACCCATACCTGGAAAGATATAATTGCAGGGATTTGAACTGAGGGACTCCTGGGTTCTAACCTGGGGTTCTTAACCAAAGATTCTCTAGAGGACCACTAATAACACCTAAGCCTCTGAGGCATTTATGAGAAAAATGATTCTGAGGGCTCTTGTCAACCTCAAGCGCTTGACAACATCATTCATGTGAGCATCCTATTTGCACTGGGTTCTGTGCACCCCACTAAGGGGCATGGAGAAAATGGCTGCAAAGTTTCTAAAGTGAGATGCATGGCATAAAAACACTATGCAATCTGCCTTTGTGTCTGCAACAGGCTCTGTGGCCCAGCATGTGCTACAGCCATCCACCATATGGGTCTACCTGCCTTCCCGTTCAGACATTAGCCTAGTGGGAAGGAAGGAAGTGAGGAAGATGGGAATGATGGGAGGTGAAGTAGGGAGTCAGAGGTGAGACAACTTCCAGCCTCAGTGACGGGTGGGGCTTGAGGCTGAGCAGGCCAGATATTGCATTAGTTCAGATGAATTGATATCTCACCCCATGTCTGCCTGGGCTTCAGTGGCAAGGGGAAAAAGACACAGGCAGAAGGGCAAGCCAACAAACAGACATGGCAAGAGGTGGCAAGGACAGAGGAGAAACTCAGTGAGAAACTCACCACCACCCCTCTACTATGTCCGCAACACTGAGTATTGGGCAAGTGGGAAATGGAACTGCCCCTCTGCCTGCTCTAAATAGTCTGTTTCTGTTCAGAAATTTGAAACAGACTAATGAAGTCAAACAGCCTCAATGCTGAGATAATCCAGATGAAAAATAATCCACATCCATCCAGAAAAAAAATAGAAATGCATTGATCCGTCTGAACCGTAAAAACTGAAAATGGCCTGGGACCTCTTTTTAGTTGTTGCATCTTACCCCAGCCTTAGAATAAGATTTTTTATGAAAGGCTGAAATTCTATAAACGCTTGGCTGGAAATAGCTTCAGTTACAAACAATGGAACCTATGTATGAGATGACATGTACAGGCATATGGTGTTAATCATAATTACTTTCAAAGGCTGATAGTGAGTGCTGTTTTTTTCTTTCTCTCTTGGCAGACAAAATGCATTAGTAAAATAGGCAGAAGTGGCAATGGAGTAAACAATCAGAGCATTTATTGACCAGTAAAAATGTCAGTTTTTCATAAATTGGAAGGTAATTAAAATAACGACTTCTAAGATGTCGAAATAGACTTCCTTAACATATAAGTGCTGAGAAAGCAAACCTTATGAGGCCTTTTTGCTTTAAATTTCAGTTAGCTGTTACTGTAATATTGTAGTTAATGATTTCTGGAAAGCATATCCCAATTGAAATGAATATTTTTTTTCCTCGAAATATTGAGAAATCACAGATATAGAATGCAAATAGCGGGTGTGCCGCTGGAGAAAACAGCTCTTTCATAATTAGCGGAGAAGCAAGGAAACTTTTACTCCTCCACGTTTATTCAGCTATTACTGGTATGTTTAACATTCAGATAAAACGATCCTTTTTTTCAATGTTTCATTTCATTTTATAACCATTATATATTGTGTATTTTGCAATAAGCCCATCAACTAATCCACAGCCTAATCATATCAGCACATCTAAATATATCATAACAACAAATATGTAAAAGGTATAAAATTCATATTTCTAGTTAGGATATGAGATAATATGAATGTAAGAAGTGGCACATTGGTGCAGTGATGTGATTTTCACTGCAATCAAGTACATGCCTATAAGAAGTGGGAAGCAGTACATGGTTGTATTGGCATGTAACAGTGAAATGAATCTTCCTTGAATAGGTTTTGCTTTAATACTTTGCAAAAATGAGACAAGAAAACCCTTTCCTTTATCCACTTTCTTCAGGTGATGCATGATGTTATACAGCTCTGTCAGGCCTACCCTAATCACTAAAGACACAGCATAGAAATGTTCACAAACATTTTTGGTCTTTCTAGTTTGAATCAGACTTGGCAGGGGTTCAATTTTGAACATTTTACTTCAAACAGTAGGGTGTTTGGTTCAATCTGAATACTTTCAAACACCTTTGAATACCTTTGTTCAGCCATGATGTTCAGTTCAAACCAGTTTGGATTCAAATCGGTTCAGCACATCTCTAATATAGCTGGGTGGTGATGGTGGTGGTGGTGTCTTTCAGGAGTGTGTAAAACTATTGTGGATTTTGGGAGGAAGGCATTCTAGGTAACTGGTGAGGTGCATTTGGTATTATGAACCACAAACACACTTCACCAATTATTGCCTTCCCATTATAGCATGGTAAAATGAGAGTTTCCCAGTGGCAACTCAAAATGCATTTCAAGTTAGGGCAAAGTTGTGCCGTTTGCTCCTGGGGAGAACCTCCCTGGGAAGCGAACACAGGGGAGACTTCAGGTGTCCTCATTTTAGATGCCACCTCCCTTCCTAACCAGCCAGCACTTCTCTCAGTGCTGGTGAGGTGCAAATATCCACCATTACTGCAAATTCGCCGATTCGCTTGTGTTGTACTGTTACTGCAGTGATGGGGCGATGGGGCAATATGGCGTTCACTATGTCTGTGCTTCCTTTTAGGGATGTGCATGAACATTTTTTTTGTGTGTGTATTCCATTTGTATT
>MTQE01001134.1:49088214-49112024 GCA_014337955.1 Aspidoscelis marmoratus | reverse complement strand
TTTTTTTTTCCTCCATAGAATACAGTTTTGTATGTTATATTTACTCACTCACAAACATCTTAACCTAAAATATATATTTAAGTAAGTATATCTCCAGCACTGACTGCTTTAAAGAAATGCATATTTGCATTTAGGCTTGCATATTTGTTAAAGACATGTGAATTTTGTATTCCCATTCATATGGCCATTCTTGCCTCCCATCACTTCTCCCAAGATCCATTTTCTGCATTTCTATAACAAAAGGGTTCTTGGTTGCTGTAGCCTTTTCATATTTAAACTTGTGATAAATGTTCTGCATCACCCCATTCCTGTGAGCTGTTGTGGAATATTCTTGTGGTTTGTTTTGCCAATGGAAATTAAATTATATAGAGATGAGTGTCAGAATGATGAAAAGATACTTTCCCACCCCAGTGGGACTACAGAATCTTCATCCTAAACAAGCACTGGCATATTACTACTGCACTCCTATAAATAAGTAAACATAAAATCTGTTTTTAAAATGAAACAATTAATTATTTTACCTAACATCTATTTATTTGAAATTACTGTTCATGGATAGCTGTCACAACCTTTCCATTCTAACTGAAGCACTATAAATTTACATCATCAACTCATGCAGAGGTGGGAGAAAAGAGCCAAAGCACTGATGGACACTCTGCCTTTGGTTGAGTCAAACTGTGTTTTCCTCCACTGTGGACCAAAGTCTAGTTCAGCACAATCAGAGGCAAAGGACCTTTTGCACTTAGAAAATCCAGGATGGTCCTGCATGCTCTGGGATGCTGAATCCACACACCACAGTGCCACCTCCATCCCAGAGCAGCCTAGACCAAGTGGGGCTGTCCTGATCTTCTGTAGCAGTGGAGCTTTACTGGGAGTGCCCAGGACAGTCTCAATGAACTTCCAGATGCAGGGTTGAAATAGTGCAAATGCAGTATTGATGCGGGGCATTTTGGCTGCAGCTGTGCAGTCCCACACAGCATTGTGATCTCCAAAGCAACAGCCCAGCACATGGTGGAAATTGCCATGGCCATTGCACTGCAACAGCCCCCAAGTAAGTTAGAGATGGTGCTGGCACTTGCAGTGTAAACATTGGCCACCGTCCCTGAACTTAATTTCCATGGGATACCATCACATGGAAGTAAAGTAGAGGGGAAAAAAGCCCATTGTGCCAAATGCTGCTTTGTTTCTTTTCCCCCAAGCTTCAAGAGTTGCCCCTGGAATTATCTGTTATTCTTCCAAGGGCTTCCAAGGTATAAATTAGGGTACCTACAGATAGCAGTTAAAAGCTGCAGTACTCCAAGAACTATGGCATTCCTAGCATAGTTCTGGGTAAGGAGACTGAAATGTTACCAGGTTTACCCAGATTACCAATTGCTTCCTTCTATTTGCCAATTCCAAACACTTTGATGGTAGCAAAGAGAAGGAAAACAAACAAACAAACAGAAATGGGTAGGTGCTTTGCTAGCATCCAGATATTTGGAACAGTAAAGCAAGGAGCTGGCAGATGGAGGTCAAGGGTTTGCAATTGCTTCCTGCCATCTGATAGACACAGTAAGTGGCAACTATGGAATCTAAAGATCTCACAATTGTCTCTTGCCATGCGGATGCCCACCTATGTGTGAGTACCACTGACTTTGCTGCATCAAACATATCTTTCACTTGAAAAGCTGGAACCGATGTAGAGCATAGCAGCAAAGCTTCAATCATGTATTTCTGGATACTCAGTCTTAAAACATTTATATTGGGGTGTTGATTATCCACAAAATGGTGATGGAAGTTTATAATAACTGTCTTTCTTATTTCTTATTTTTAGAAAATCCAGAAAGTATTATATTTATTAATCAATACATACACAGTTTTTAAAAACTCAGTTCTTGAGCATTGGTTTAAATACAAAAGTAATTATCTTCCCTTCTCTTATTGTTTACACACACTAGATCATGTTTTCACACCCCTAAGTTTAACTGCAATATTTCTAAATCTGTTTTTAAAATTTTTGCTCGGCCCTGGTACCCCTTGGTATCTTGTTTGTATTTACATGATTAAATAGTGGAGTGTGCAGAAAATATCTTCTGTTCGTGAACATAGTTGGAAGGACAACTTGGCCAGTTTGTAAAAAATTCATTGAAAACATCAGCTCAGTTACTGAGATGCCAAAAAGGCAAGAACAATTTGATGTGTTTGGTACCACCAAGTTGGCTCAGATTCCTGAATCCCAATTGTCTGCATGGGTACCTCCATGGGAATCTCTGTGCAGTTTTATTGGCAAAGCTACAGAAGTGGTAAGCTATTGCTTTATTCTGAGGAGAGACAGAGGCTGCCTCCAGACTTTCAGAACAAATCCTCAGATAAAAATAAAAGCACAGCTTACCTGCTATGCAGTGACAACCAGCCATCCTGACTTGATAAGCAGCTTCGTAGCTTCCAATTGGAAGCTGTGAGAGCTGAGTTGCCATACTCTGTCACGTGGGTTGAGGCAGCCAATCACATCTGAGCTGTCCTCCTGCTCTTGTCCTGCTCTTCTCACCGTTATGCCCGGACTGGCGGGAAAATTTAAATTGTGTTTCTGCTGCGCAGTGAATGTCCTTAGATCAGCAGTAGCGATCGGATAATGTGATGCCACAACGATGCATTGATCGTCATGTTTTATGCCCCGATCATGGCTGCACATTCTGCTGCACAGTATAAACAACTCAGGACGCAGCCAGGGAATCACACCTGTAGCCCTTTGCTTTTCATCCAGCTTGCTCTGCCACTAACTTAGAGTAGTGCTTCTGCTTTTTTCAGTGTCCCTTTTTTTCTCTCTCCCTCAACAAACTGATTAAATGGAATAAGCTGCAAAGATGAAACTCGGCCAAGACTACCCACTAAGTTTCATGATCATCCAACCCTTTTCACCGCTATAGCCCCTCAGTACTCATTTTGGGGGCATTTTTGCACTTCTCTTCCCATCTGCTGGATGGGAAAGGAGCACAATCACATAACATTGACTAGTTCTCACACTTTGATCACTCACCTGTGATCAATCCGAGGGGGCAGTCTTCTTCAGGATGCTGCCATCTTGTGTGCGGCACCCTCCACGACTGTGCATGCGGGCTGATGCTTTTCGCAGATGCAATTGCATCAGGAGGTCAACAGAGCTGCCAGCTTGCTTGTGTGGCAGCTCTCTTGGCCTCCCCATCTAGCAGAGGTGCAGATGGTCATTGGCTGTATGTGATCAGTTTGGGTAAGGGTTGGTATGCTTATGGAGCACAATTTCATGCTCCACAGCTAGTTGATAATTAGTCCACTTCTGGGCAGGCAGGGGGAGTTTCTATTCTGTAAATGCCTCCTGCAAGTGCATATGTACTTGCCCAGATGTTGCCTAATTACCAACTATGAACTGAAGTGTGAATTGGTCCCTGATCATATCTTATGAAGTTAGAGGGCTTCCTTATCTTTTTTTCTTTGTGTACCTTACTTTCTGACTTCCAAAAGCCGAGCAGAGAGTTTTTATTGTAGATGAACGAGAAAAAGTAAGCTGTTAATTAGAACAGTTCATTGCAAAGTTCTATCCTTCATTTTTCTTCTAATATTTCTCCAGTTCCCTCACAACAGCCACTTTAGGCATCCAGCATCTGAGACTGTTTTCTTGTGGGATAATTTGACTCTGCATTTTGTTTAACTGCATGATCTTCAGACTGTGTTTCAACGTAAGCAACCACTCAGCTTGCTCCTGACCTTCAAGCCCTATCCAAAGGTAGCCCTGTTTAGCCTGCCTCCAACTCTCTCTAATTTACAGAGCAATGAGGTATGCTGCAAGGTACAATGTTGGTGAGATTCAGCTGCTTAAAATGATGGGTGCCTGGGAACTTATTGACACTTTTCTCTCTAAAGTGATTAGCTGATTGTTAGTGTACGTAAGAAGAGAAGAACTTACAATGAGCCCTGCTGGATTGGGTCACAACTAACCTAGTCCAGCATCCTGACTGGCCCACAAATTGTTTCTGGGAATTCTCAAGCAGAAGACAAAGGAAAACCTTCTTGACTTCCTGCAAATGGCCTTTAGAAGCATCCTGCCTTTAACTCCAACCTGAAGACAGTATCTACACATCAGCTGTGAAGATGATAATGTTGGTGATAGTGGTGGTGATAAAGAAGGGGAGAAAGAAGAGGAGAAAGAGGTTTGTTTTTCAGGATCCTGAACAAGGGACTCAGAGTTTCAAGTTCCCTGTACTGTATTTTAATAAAACACCCAAAAGATAGCTTCACCTTTGCCCAGGTCTGTTTAAGTCTGTCTTTCCAGTGCACTTGGAATTCAGACCACTAAAGCAGATAAGAGTCTTGAAATACATAGCATGACTGATCTGTTGAGCACCATGACATATTGAGCACCCAGTTAAGACAAAGGGATTTATGGAGGATTGAGGAAATGCTGTGTGGAATGGCATGTCAAAGTTTTAGCCAAGATACTTAGTGAAAGAGGCTTGGAGTTTTCTTAAAATTTTGGATTGCCTGGATTGACTCAGGAAATCAGTAAAACAGCATGGATCACTCAGTAATTGTGCTGTGGCCTCTCTTGAACATTCTCCTATGAAACATTGGTGCTGACAACATCTAGGATAAATCTTTGAAACAGGATACTCAGGAGAGAACAGTTTGATGGGGGGGGGGGTTCCCTTCATGCAAAGGAAATTTCTCTCTCTCTTTCTTAGAATGTTTAGTTTTGCTGAGGACTGTGACCTGTATAGATTATACAATTTGACAAATGCTTCTTGTAGCACTTTGAGATTTATAAAAGAAAGTGCCCATCACTTCAAGATTACATTCTATTTATTTACATTTAGCTTTGTTTTGTGACCAGCACTCCAAAAAAGGTCTGTATTTTTGTCTAACTTTTGTTTTGGGTTGTATGTTTATGTTTTAATATGATGATGTATGCTCTCATTACCTTATTAGTTTGAAGAAAAACATTGAAAAGATGTACTAGTAATGGTCATAAAAATTAGGTAACAACCTAATTTTGGTATAAGCCAAAACATTGTGATATAACAGTGATATTGTATTCCAATATTAATTAACTATATTTTAACAGATGGCCTTGATAAAGACGTTATGTAGAGCTAGGGTATATCCAAACAATGTATGTGGAATACACAACAGCAGGTTAAATGATTGTCTGCAATAGTTGTGCATTATAATCTGACATTCCAGGTTTTAAAAATAGTAGCTTTAAGAATATAAGAGGAGCCCTGCTGGATGAGGCCACAGTCCATCTAGTCTAGCATCCTGTCCCACACAGCGGCCCACCAATTGCTCATGGCCTTCTCAAGCAGAAGACAATGTCAAACATTCACCTGCTCTCAAGGATTTTTGCTGTTGAGTACTTTATTACTTCATATTTTCCAGTGTGTTTGGGTGAACTGTGTGAGAACTCACCTTCACAACGTGCAGATCTATCATAGCTGAGCATGCAGGGAGGGCCTGAGCATCTGAACGGAAAAATCCTTGCTGCAATGGATCATCCATAGGTGGGGGTGAAGTATTTCCCCTATGGAATCACTTTAGTTCAGACAAAAGCTAAACCACATTTTTAAATATGATTTCTGAAGCCACGCCCAGTTGCATGACTTCTGTGCCACAGTTGGCCCATTAGTATATGAAAAACCCAGTGTGGAGACTGGTCTCCCAAGTCCCATCCCAAAATTCTTCTACTTTTTCTTTTCATATTTATACCCTGATTTTCCTTCAAGGAGTTCCAGGACTGAAACACGGTTTTCCTTCGAAGGTAGGCTATGGACCAATGAATGAGCCAATCTGACTCAGGGAGTTTGATGGACAATGAAGGGATTTAATCCCAGTTCTTTCATGTACCTGGCTGACACTGTAGTCTATTGCAGTGGGTTTTTTCACTGGTTCAGAAATGCTTCTGGCCAGCAGCAACAGTATGGTTGTGCTTATTGGAATAAGAAGTTTTTAGGAAGGATTACTAGCTTTATTTCAACAGGCGGCATTCATGATATCAAGTCGTTGTAAGCACAGCTGAATAAAATATAATGAAATATGAATGGAACAGCAGGCTTAACTTTGAAATTTTTGGCTTTGTCAGTCTGTGCCATATATCATCAGATGGTTCTGTGAAGCCTTCAGCCACAAGAGTCTCATTATATTTAGTCAGTCAGGACCTTGTCTGGTGTAAATTGGTGGTGCACCATTGAAATTCAGTGAGTGAGTCCAATTTAAACCAGATGAGAATCTTGCAAGAAAAATAAGGTGGTTATAAAGCTTGTATAGCACTTTAGAAGTTACATATAATAGTGATGCAGTGTAGTTTATTATCTAGGAGGCGTGGGAAATATACTTCTTGTGAAGAGCTCTCAGTTTCCACTGATTCTTGACAGTAATAACAAAGTCATGACTGTTGTAGGGTTATACTTTTGTTTGAATGAAAACTGAATGGCCGAATGTGAAGAAGATCCATAAAGACAGTGGACTACATATAAAGTTTCATGTGAGGATATATTGCAGAGGAGTCCTCTGTACTCCAGGCTGCCATCTTGCCACATATTTGCCGTCTTGTCAGGTTCCCTTCTCATGTGAACATTGAGGGGATTCACACAAAGCCAAACACTTTCCCCTTCAATTCATATCAAACCAAAGGGGGGAAATGTGCTTTGTGCATATCCCTACTGTACATGTCACTTGAAAACACTTAGAGGACTAATGGGGTTCTGAAAGTCTTCAAAGGCAGACAATAGAAATACGTCCTCCATTCTTGTAGTGAGGAGATGTTGTTGTAAGCCCAAATGTCACCAGAAAGTGGTTTGTCAAATGGAAGGTGGACTATCAAAGAGCACACCTGTTAATGGACTACCATGCATTCCCTTTAGAACAAACAACAGGCTTAAAATGCAACCTGACTCACTGGCAGGGTGATGGACTGGGACAGTCCAGTGTTCTCATGGAAGCCACAAAGTTTTGAATTGAAAGTTAAAATCCCCCAACACAATAGTAGGAGGGGGTCTGAACTGTTACATTGTCAGCTCAGTGAAAGAGGCTGCTATGCAATGGTAGAGATTATTTAGAATCTACAGGATAGTGAGTAGCCATTCTTTGATCCAACCTAGAGTGGACTGGATCAAAAAGAGATTTGTCATCATAATGTGGACCTCAGCAACTCTGTACACTAGCAGAATCTTGATCCTGTCCCTGCAGCCCAATATATGGAGCAGACTGCTGATTCCCAAAACAGAAGCAACTAGGCATCTGTTGAAGATAAGACTCTTTATGGACAATGCCAACAGTCCTACCCCAGCCAGATAGTCTGGGCTAGGGCTGTGCACAAAGCCAATTTTCCACATTTGATTCGGTATAAATCAAATGTGGGGAAATTCAGCTTTGACCAAATCCCAAATCAGATTAATATTCATGCATGAAAAGAAGTCAACCTCCCTTCCATAACTCCACCTCTCCCTTCCTACACCCTCCCCCCACTCACCTGTTCTTGTCACTGCCAGTGCTGCCACCACCACCTGCTATTGTCTGAGGCACTTCCGGGTCTGCGTATGCAGCTGGAGTGTTGTGCGTGGAAACCCAGAACATTTTCGGCTTCCAGGGAGCACCAAAATAGGCCTGGGGGCATCACTGCAACCTATGGAAAGGTAAGGAGGCACATTGGAGCAGGGCAGGAGACTATGGTGATGTCCCTGGGGCCTATTTTGGCATTCCCTGGAGGCCAAAATAGGCCTTTTGGGTCAGTGTCACATGACCCCCATCCGGGGATCACATGGTGCTGGCCCAGAAGTGCCTTTTCTGATTCTGGGGAGCACCAAAATAGGCCTGGGGGCATCACCACGGCCTCCCAAAAGGTCCCAAGGGAATAGCACTGGTCTTGAAGGAGTAGCACTAGTTACACATTTGTTATCAAGCCTGATTCAAAGTGTTCATAGTGACATATAAATCCCTAAATGGCCCCAAATATATAAAGCAGCACCTTCTTCACATAGATCTGACCTTAAGATCACAAAGTGAGGGTCTTCCTGTAGTTCTGCTACCTTCAGGGTAGCAAGGGGTTGTGGCATGTGAGGGGGGCTTTTTTGTGATGACTCCCAGGCTTTAAAATAGTCTTCTAGCAGAGATTCACCAGGCATCCAACACTTTGTTTCTTGGCACCAGGCCTTTATAGTCCTGCTGGGGGAAGGGCGGTAGTTGTATTTTATACTGTGTTTTACCTGAAATGCTCTCCTTTTACTTTTGTGACCCATCCTGGTTCCCTTGGGAGAAGGGCAGAAAAAATGCTAAAAGTAATAAACCAAGTGAGCAAGCAGGCATGACAGCTGACTGTCCATACATAACACAAACACACATGGGCATCCAAACAAGTGTTACTTATGCTGCTAAGTGCTACTCCAGCTGAGATGCTCATATGAAGACTCATGTAATGTGCGGATAGTCATTTCTCATGGTGCTATAATTTGGATACATTACTGGAGTCATAACAAGGTTTGAACCTGGCATAGGTCACTACATTTATTTCATGCTTATATAATTCACATTATTAGGCGTCATAACTTGCCCTCCCTCTTTCTGGCCCTGTAAGGACTTCATGTTTCTTCTGTGAAAAGCTTATACGCAAACTCTACAAGGCATTTCTTAATAAACTAATTCAACCACTGATGTAGTTAATAAATTATGACTGATTTTTATTTAATATTGTAACATCCTGCTGCCTTGTAAATTTTAGTTTGAAACTTGATGCTAAGTTAGAAGACATCTGTAATGTGATGTAATTTGGATTTCCTTCCATTCATTCCCAACTGGATGCATGCATATAAACTAAATGCTGCTTAATGAGATTGAACAAATAAATGCAATCAGAAAGAAGGGGATCGAGAAAAGCTAAACTCCGATAATATATTCAAAACGGAAGGTTGGTCTTTATTTTGATTCTCCCATGGTTACCTAATCGTGCGTGCAAGCACCTAAGATTGACTGGTATAAAAATAGTTAAGGATAAAAGAAAACCTTGGAGATACAAATGGGGAAGTCAGCAGAAAATAAAAAACAGGGCTCAGTATAAGCTCTGAAATTTGTGTGTAGGAAACACGTTTTTATGAAGTCTTCTTGGTCTGAACTTTGTGGAAGTTGCTTAATTCAGGATAGCTTGTAAAAGGACAATCTATGAATGCAGTGAGATATCAGAAGGTATCACTATATGTGGAATGTTCATGGTTTGGTGCATGGTGAAAGGTATAAAGGTATGGTACTCTTTTAAAGGAATGAATATACTCAGTTCTGAGCATTCAGTGTGCCAAAATCTCTGTTAATACTGAAATTTTTAAGGAAGCTACATAAGTGCCTACAGTGGGCATACTAATTTATGCAGCAGGTTTTATTATACTGCCTCATCTACAGCTATTTGGCTACTTTAGACCTTTCTGAACTGGCCCACCTGCCTTGCTTCTCTTTCCTGTCACACAGCAGTTGCGGTAAAATTGATTAGTTTGTTGCAATTTAAATTCCCACACGGGGGCTATGGTCACACCTTCCACTTTAAGCCTTCTTCAATCCATCTTTAGGTCTGATTGCTCACACATTTTTGTTTCTATCCATTTTATTTGTGGATTCTACATTCAGAAAAGTCAAAATGGAGGGTGGAAAGTCCACAAATAAAATGGATAGAATTGAAAAAGTGTGAGCATCCAGACCTGAAGAGGCACTGTATATCTGTAATCTAACTTTTACCATCTAAATCTACTCAAGTTGGAGTCCAAAAGATTTTAACAGAACTTGCTTCTATGAAAATGCACTTGGAGGTGCAATGCTTGAAGGGAGACAAAACAAAGAGGAAGCATGTGATGTGTTTAATTCTCAAAAAGCAAACATGAATATATTTGCAAGGAAATAAGCAAGTTCTAAATACAGGCAAAAACGATTGCACAAGTGTGTTTTGGTTTATATTTCCAATCCTTATTCTGCAGAGTCCTCTAAACTGTTAAAATAGTGAAGCCACTGATAAGTCACATCTAACTATTCCCAAATAATCTGTCATGTATACTTGACCCTAATGAGTTTTCTTTATCTACCACCTGGCATCATTACTCTTATTTCCTTGCATTCGGTACTACAATAGGCACGTAGTAAGCTCACAAGGGAAATGTTACTGAGAGCATCACAAACTTTTTTCTTTCATTCACAGGAACAGAGGGTTTTTTCTTTTTACATATTTATATGTCTATAGTTGTATTTGTATCTTAAACATAAAAAATAATAGTAAACAGCTCATTTTTTTTAAAAAAAATCTTTATAGCAGCTTTATGAAGCAGCTTAGTCTAAGGCTGCAATCAGGTGTTGGTTACTTATTCCTCTATATTTGGATACTCCAGGATAAAGCTTGGGTATTCAAGAATATCCATTCTTAATTCTGGAGTATACAGATATAGCGGAATAAGTACTTGAAGTCTGGATGCAGACTTAGTGACACTGATTGAACCAAGGTCATTCATTGAAATTCATGGCAAAGTTGGGATTTGTATCTAGGCCTTGAGGTCCTAGTGGAATCCTTTAGCCACTACACTACAGCTGCATCCCCATGGGATGCCTTATATCGATTTCCCAAAACCGAAATAATTGAACTGGGTTAAAATTGTCTCCACGGCTTTCAACTTGATCCGGTTCGGCGGCATCCCGACGGCATTCCGATTGCAACCTTATCTTGGATTCAATCCTCGGAGTCCGCACGACATTCCTGTCCTCCCCGCCCATTGCCAGTCATGGTGCCCACACCCTCTCTCTGATTGGCGTTCCCTCCCTCCCTCCCAGGATCAGCCCCTCTCACATAGTTCAAAGTAACAGAGATCAGACCAGCTGATGAGGCTGGTTGAAAGGGGTGGGGAAGGAGGTGAAAAATGAACCAGATTTATCGGAAGGGAGATTTAACAAGAGATGTGTGTGTGGGGGGGGATGTAGCAAAAGTGTCTGATTTTATAGCTGTCATGAAAGCCTGCCTGCTCCCACTCTCCCTTCCCTGTGCCTCATCCATGCTTTTTTTGCCTTTTTGTTCTGATCAGCTCTAGCGATCGTGCACTAAACTCTGTAAAATTCTGTCTGCTTTCTCCCGCTCTCATCGCTGTGCAGCTCTCCACTTCCTTTCCTAGTATATATATAGCCCCTGACTCTACGTTCTCCACATTCACGTGGAAGGGTGAGGCGATTCCGAAGACGTCTGGATGCCCCTTTCTCACCTTTGCTTCCCTCGTGCCAAGAGGCTGAGCTGGAGGGTACCGAGGGGCTTTTCTTTCACCTCACGCATTTCCCAGGGCACACAGCAGCAGCAGCAGCAACTCAAACAGCCACAGCCTTTAAACCACAACCTCCAGGGCTTTCCTTTCCTTTCCCTTTTTTAAAAGTCAGCACTTTCAAAGAGCTAGAATTGCACAAAATTGCAACATTGTTATTAAGGTGTGAAGTGCCTAGAGCGCTACAGTGTAGCTTTAATGACTGGAGTTTTATAGTGGCTGTTTGAGGGTGGATTTTTTTCAATGAAATCACTATCTTTGGAAGCAAGCTATTGGGGGAGGGAAACCCTAAACATGATGTCCCCAGAATATGGACAGCCATAGGATTGGGGGAGGGCAACCCTGAATATGGAATCTCATTCCTGAAAACGGTACTGTCCACACAGTAAAAAATGTAAAACGTTTCAAGCGCACGAACCGGAGTGAGACCTGTTGAAATGAGGATTAACATTTACAACGCTTTGGGGCGATTTAACACGCGGAAATCGTGTTAAGCCAAACTGCCGTCTGGACTGCGAGGATTCAAAACATTTTGAATCCGAAATAAGGGTGCTGTGAAGACACACTCTACAATTTCCTGTGTAAACACAATGTTCTGCTTTCTGTAATAATCCCTTTGTTAGACACATTCTTCAACATGTCCTGAAAAACCCTTGGGCAACTCCCCCCTATACCTTCAACTAGTCTGCTCCTCTCCTCCAGAACAGGCAAGTACAGGTGAACACTTGTCCTCATTAATATATGAGTAGAGCAGGGTTTCCCAAACTGTGGGTCGGGACCCACCTCTAGGAAATTTAACCGTATTTGAAATAACTTTTTTGATGTAATTATTTAATTAAGTAATTAAAAAATTGTATTAAAACTTTGTTTGTTATTTGAAAAGTCCTTTATTCATATTGGTAATGGTTAAATTTCCTAGAGGTGGGTCCTGAGTTGGTAAACTTATATTAGATGGGCCATAGCCCAGACAACTTTGGGAACCACTGGGGTAGAGAGAAAAGCGGTGCTTAGAAAGATCACCACTGTGGAGAAAGTGCACCTTGGGGTCAAGTAACATCCAGATACTTGGGCCAATGAAACCCAGGAGTATGGACAGACATGCTTCTGGAATCCTGGAAACTCCTTAGGCACTTGTGTGTTTGGTGCCTATGGAGGGGAAGACTATCCTTCAACATGGGGTGTTTTTCCCCTGAGCTCCTTTAATCTGGATCTAAGAAGATCTGGATCTAAGGAATGGGTACTTCCCTTAATCCGGATCTACTAAATGTGTTTCCATGGGTGGTCTGGGACCCAATAGCAATGGGCGCTAGCCTGCCTGCTATGGAAATGCTGGAGCACCCATGTACAAATCCAGATCTACCCGTGAGTGGTCTGCTTGTCACCCCAGGTGTTTTGGAGGACAGCGGGTGCAATCTCCATAGACGCTCCAGAGAATCTTCAAAGATCCTCCAGAGTGGCTCCATAGAATCTCTGGAGCTATCTGCCACTAACTTCAAAGATCCTCCGGGGCCTTTGACAGCGTCATTGCTCTCTCAAGGGGTTCTCTTCAGAGCCTGTGCTAATCTCTGAAAGCAACTTTGGAGGGACTTTGAAGTTTTGAGTTTGGGGCACCCCTCATGGGTGCCCCCCCCAAGCGTCCTCTAGACCCCATTGCCCAATTGTAGTGGAAACAGGCTCCCTATAATCTGGATTTGGTGGCTGAAGACCTCATTGTAGACCCCTTTAATGGGGTGAACAGGAAATCCAGATTATAGGTCATGAAGGACCCATATGATTCAGATTTCCCTACCTCTGGTGGAAACAAATGTGGCTCTAATGGGGTCTGTAGTGGAAATGGGGTCATCCTGCTCTGAACCTAATGGGTCCTTAATGGGTCCTTCAATGGGTACTTAGTGCTAGTGGGAAAACACCCATGATAAGTCATGTGGCAGATTTAGTATTTTTTTGGGAGTTTGATTTAGCACTAGGAAACCATTTTAAGTCTCATAGGTGCATTCCCATGGCTTAACACCAGGCTGTATTATCTAACACAGTAGAGCCAATATATGTGGCCTTTATATTTGCAGATTAAGATTGCTCCCTTTGACCTCTTTTTCCCTTGTTCAGTGCGTGGCATGGTCATACCAGTTATAACTTTTTGGAGGTTTTATGGAAGGGTGTAGCAGATAATGGCACATTTGGTCAATGGAAAGTTGCAATGGCTGCCAGCTTTGTGTGATGACTTGCAATCACAGCCTACTGCAGGTATTGGTTCACTCACATTCCTCCATTTTCTACGCGGTACCCAGTACAGCAAGACATAATTGTCACAGTATAAGGAGGACCCATTGCAGCTGGGCGAAGTGCTTGAGGGGGCAGGACAGGGCTTGAGGAGCTGTAATTTGACTCCAGGCCTGATGGAGACCAAACGCCACTGCTTAGTGGCAGAACACATGCCTTATGAACAGGTGGCCCTGAAAGGAAACTGATGCTCTGACTTAATTCAAGCCTGCATCTGATGCTTGTGAATGAAAAAGACAGAGCATGAGGGGGTACAATTCCTATATATCCCCCCCCCTTTGAAGCAACAACTATTGCATTCAGGGCAAGAGCTAAGAATTCTTGCCCGAGGCCTTCCAAGTGTTTAATACAAACCCAGATGAGAGCCCTCAGAAGAATACAGGAATGCATCAAGATTGAGATTTTTGAAGTGATTTAATGAGTGGATAGTGAAAGCCAAAGACTATCATTTGTAGTTTCATATATAGGGGATTTGGCTGATATTGTGGCCCCCCTTCTCTTTATAGTTATATTTAAAAATAAAACAAAACAAAATCAGAAAGATGCACAATGCACATTTTTATAAGGGGCTTTTCAAAGGGCATAAATATATGGTTACTGACATTTTGCCTCTAAGGACCCTTTTGAACACATTATCTCCAGAGCGTTGCTCCAATCTGACTGTTTAAAATAGAATAAGTTGGAAAAACTCTCTTCAATGTGTTTTCAATTGCAGTTCATGGCACTTTCATCCAACAATTTTGAGGAGATAACTTTTAATTACAATAATAAGAACCACATGGGCAGTTGATTGATGCAAACCTGATGTGTTCTCTTACTTTATTAATCTTTTTAATTAGAGTCAAAAGAATGTTTTATCTGTCGGGAAGGAGACGAGATGGGCCGTGACGCTCTGCTGCACTTCTGTGACTGCAAAAACTTGATTGCTCACCAGAAATGTCTTTTAACTTGGATACAAAAGGTAAGGGAACTGATGCAGAATGTACACTTTTATGCACAGCATCTTTTGTCTTTCACTCTTCCTACTAGAACATCCGTCATCAATTGTACTGTGAAGAACACTGAAGTAGGACTTCAATGTCCTGAACTGCAAATGCATTGTGGCAAACAAGTTTTGTGAATAAATTCTCTAAAGGGTTATTTTCCCATTATTTTATTCTGAAGGAAAATCCTCCTTTTAAAAGTCCACTGGATATCTCCTGGCAGAACAAGTCTAAGAAATTTTGCTGCCTGACACAGATCAAGAGCTAGCTTTGCACTTTACCATTGGGCCAGTAAATAACCTCTTTTGGGTCTTTCTCTTCTACATGCTGGTGCAGTCCAGAGTGGCCCCCTGCCTTTTGGCACACTTGTATTGGATGCTGCTTAGGCCACACTGGGATTGTTTCTGTATAGCACAGGCTGGTCTAGGAGGCCCAAAATGGTTACCTAGAGCAAGACAGGTCCACTGCTGTCTCCTTGCAACTGGCTCAAGGAAGCCTGAAGAAGGTTCATGACCTCTGTGAAGGGGGACCAATTTCAGCAGTATGATAAAGTGTGCCGCTAAAATATATCCCCCTAGTCCTCCAAGGCCAGGAACTTTATTTCCTGTCTGTTGGAGACCTCACAGCTGGCTCTTAAGTTCAAGCATGTTTTAGAGTGCTGTGATGAGGCAAGGGAGTAGTTGTTTAGGGTTTGGGGGGGGCAGGCTTTGGACACTGCATGCTGGAAGCCTGTCCTAGAACAGGATCTCCAAGTGTGGACAGTCTTTTTCTGAGACTGTGGGACCACCCCAGCTGCACACATTTCCATCCCAGCTGGGATATTCCATTCACTAAACATTCAGAAAAGCCAAGAAATGATGTCTCTGTCCCCAAAATTAGGGGGGAAAAAACTAAGACCAAGTTAACTTTACTCCTAGAACAGAAAATTCTAGAAACTTGTTCACATTATTCAATTTTAACTGCCTTCAGTGACTGCCTTGCTCATGTTTTCTCTTGAATATCTTGGAAACGTGGCAGTCCTATTTCTCCACAGTTTCTTGGAACTATGTTATGCCCAGTATAGTGTGGAGAGACTGCCAGATTTAAGGCTTTTCTGTATCTGTGGCAATGAAAATACATACTATGAAAAAATTGTGGCAATTTGCAAATCAGGATCATGGGACAGAAGACAGTACAACCAAATGTTTTGCTTTGTCTGTTGCTTCAGATGGATGAAAGTGATGCTTTTGATCACACTGGAACAGCCGGCCAAAAGCATGTGGTAGACACATGCAATCTGAGCATTCATTGATAAGCTCTGCACAGCACCTTTATGGCTCTTTGAATGTGGATTGAGGGGGCAGTTTCTTCACTATTGAATTATATTGGTAACCTGGGCTACATTAGCCAGCTTTTCATAGATAACAATTACCACTGGTTTGCAAGATCCAGAT
This sequence comes from Aspidoscelis marmoratus, assembly GCA_014337955.1. Classification (NCBI taxonomy): domain Eukaryota; kingdom Metazoa; phylum Chordata; class Lepidosauria; order Squamata; family Teiidae; genus Aspidoscelis; species Aspidoscelis marmoratus. The sequence goes on along the minus strand of MTQE01001134.1, from coordinate 49,096,052 downwards.
CACGGCCTTACCTAAAAAGCAGCTGTAATTGTGTGAAAGGGAGGCTGTGTCTCTGTTTTAAAATGCAGAAGGGAGGCACCATGATTACTGCTCAAAATGACATCTCCTCCACTTCTGAACAAGATGCTGTTCAAAGTTGCTCTGCAAAGACCTCTACTGAGAGCGGAAACTTCAAGCCCTCTGAAAATGGTGTTCCTGATGGCAACTACACCAAGTAATGGTGTAATGTAATGACCATAAGGTGCCTAATGCCACCGCAAAGGGTTCAGGACAGATCAGAAATGTAATATTACCTTGCTTCCATCTTAGTACTTCTGCATCTGGGAATGGGATTAAATATACCAGCAACAAAAAACTAGATATATCCACCAGTCCTAAAAAAATTTCATATTCTGATTTGGAATTCCATGGGCTTGAATTGTTTTGTAGATTGGGCAATTGGATCTAACTGTAAGTCATGATGGAGCAAAAAGTATGGCTATTAGAGGGCTACCATTTCAATCCCCAGCCTCTTGCTGGAAATAATCAATGGCAAACTACTTCTGTATCTCTGACAGGAAAATTGCATAGAGGTGCGCATGCAGTCAACCATATGTTGGTCATGATGATACCCAACAGCAACAAAGTCAGCTCCAATTCTTCAGGCTCCAGGTGGGAACTTCTATGTTACACTATTGGTGTTGCTGTTTGTTGATGATGTTATTTTAACAGAAATATGAAGCCTTGGTTGAAAACATAATTGGATGAAATTTTAGAGTAGACTCATTCCTTCTGGGAGTATGAAACATGGGAGCTGTCAGAAAGATAGTCATTGGGATGGATTAAAAAAGAATAAATAAATAATATAACACCTCTTCCTTTGTGAATAATTTGTTTAAAAATTGACATGAGAGAAGTGCCATTATGTAAGAAATGTGCCAAATTGCAGACAAAATCAATAAAGAGGATTTTGTTCTAAGCATCTTTAAAAGTGATTTTGAAGGAGGTGGCAGAGAGAAAGAAAAGATACATTTCTTGCAGTAGAAGCATTCAGTCTGACTACCAGCTTTATCTGTCAGTCACAGTGTAGCTCTCAATCAACCCCCTTTGCTTTTCATTACTTTATTCTGCCACTTTCTATTATTAAATGAGCACTACTCTAGGAAATATTAATCTCAGAGAAGAATACTTCTCAAACACAAAATTCTAAGAGTGTATGATCTTGTGCCCTAGGTTTTACAAACATAAAATTACCCATAAAATAAATCGAACAAAAAACATAAAAGATAGACAAATGATTCTTCAAAACAAATTTTAAAAGTTTATTGAAAATACAGGGGAAAGACTTAAAAGCAAAGTAAAATAATCTTATCAAAACAGCTAATCAAGACAGTTTCAAAAATGACAAAAACATTTAAAAAGTCATTTTAAACCTCTCAATGTATGTTCCCAATGCTTATGCATGTGTTAAAACCTTAACAGTGCTGGAAAATCCTAACAGGGCTTTTCTTATTAATAAAAAGTCAAATAAGGACAATTTAACCAGCTAAAAAGCAGAAGAGAGCCATAAAAAAAGAAAAAGAGAAAATCTAGCCCTAAAGTTCACACAGATATTTCTCATCCCTCCAAGTACAGATAGAAAAGATTAAATCTTTATCATAGGATGTGCAAAGGGGCCACAAAGCTCTTCCAAAATGCAAGAAGTTTTAAAACTGCAGATTTCCAGCAAAAGAATGCTTCAACTTTCATAACAAAGTTTCTTAAAGAGTCTCAAAGTTCAAGCAAAGAGGATCTGTTAAAAGTAAGCAGTTCTTCTCAGCACAGCAAAGTTTGTTAGCTGAAACAAGCAGCAACTTCAAAATGCAGCTGCACTCTGAAGATGAAGGCAGCAGCTTGTAGATGAAGATAGCAGTTTCCTTAATCTGACTATGGAGCAAAGGGTATGGATCTGTACCTGCATTTTATACAAACCAAGACAATGAAATTGATTACCCTGCAGAATTTACACACAGAGACACACCAAACACCCAAAAACATAACTTGTGCACCTTGAAACCTAATACCTACTTAATTCTACCCAACTCAAACAATAAGGACAGAGTTCACCAAAATAAATTGACATATTAATTCTTTCTCCCATCAAACCTCTACATCCTGAGTTTTGTTTACAAAAAAAGCCCCTAAAATTGCCTTTTCCTCAATGAGTTAGGAGTATTTCCACCAACCTTTTAATGGAAATACATTTACAAATTTAAAAAGAGCCAGATCTTCATTCTTTAGAGAAAAACAAACTCCTACCTGACAGGATTAACTCACCAAGAGATTTGGAATGAGGTGCCATCAATATGCAGATGACACCCAGATCTATCTCTTGGTGGCATCTGAATCAAGAGAGGGGATTGAAGTGCTTGACAGGTGCCTGAAGGCAGTCATGGGCTGGATGAGGGTCAATAAATTGAAGCTGAATCCAGACTTGACTTAGATGCTGTGTGTCACTGGGCCTTGTCTCTGCGAAGTTGGGAGGTGGCCTGTTCTCAATGTGAGTGTTCCTAACTACCGCTGGTTTGACAGTGAAGGTCGTTTCTGGACAGAGATGATTTGGTCACAGTTATTTATGCTCTGGTAACTTCCAGAGCAGCTTCCAGCTGAAGCTGTTGCAGAACTCAGCGGCTAGACTGCTGGCCAGACACACATCATGCTGGACTTAGAAGAGCTGCACTGGCTGCTAATTGTCTACTGAGCCCAATTCAACGACAGCTGGTAACTTTAACCTATAAGGCCCTAAAGGACTTGGCCCTCAAATACAGCCCTTATTTAGTATCCATGAGAATGACATCCAGTAGTGAAACCTTTCTTGCTGTACAGTGTACTGTCACGTAATAAAGTAACTTCCATAAAACCTTAATAAAGGTCTTCTCCGAGTACTAGCACACCTGTTATGAAAGTTCTCTGTGCCTACATTCAATTTTCAATCCTAGTAGAAAACTTCTTTCTTTCTTTCTTTCTTTCTTTCTTTCTTTCTTTCTTTCTTTCTTTCTTTCTTTCTTTCTTTCTTTCTTTCTTTCTTTCAAAAACCAGATTGATTTGAATGTCCATATGAAAAATATATATAGTAAAATGAGTATATTGAGCTGTTTGTACTTCTAATTGGATTTTTTTTATTTTAAAGTAACTAATTTTCTATAGTTATGTTACAATGTGGTCCAAGATAATTCTGAAATAAATGTTCAGTTCTGTAAAGCCAGAAGCATAGGATTAAGCCAGTAAAAACAAAGTTGCTACTAAAATTCAGTTAAAGATGGAGACATCATTTTATAACTGCTTATGAATGTAGGGTTAGACTAACACCCTGCTGTAAATGATTGTTGCCTTACAAAGGAGGAGAAGGAGAAGGAGAAGGAAAGATGTCCATCTTCTATAAATCCACAATGCTGACAAACCTGAAAAGAAAAGGTATTGGAAGATGTAACATGTTTCTTGTGTACAAAAGACGACACTGCAGAGAAAATTACTGGAAGGAAAATAATGTACATTGGACACAGAACTTCACATTTTGGTGTGATTTTCCTGAAGCTGAAACTGCCTTGAAAACTGATGCAATACAAGGTAATCTTTGTGTTTAGCTACTCTCTACCACTACACGTCTGGAACCATTTGCTGATTCAGCTTGTTTGTAGAAATGGGCTGTGAGTTGTACAGTAACAAGGCAGCAATGTGATCAAAAAAATTTCCTTTCACAGCTCCTAGTGCTCAACCAGACTGGACCATATCTGGATGAGTGAAATTGTTTTCTGGGTTCTGCACCCATGAGATGCACATCACAGGATTTACAGCTACTTCAAGATTTCTCTCTATGTTTATTGAACACCCATTTATGTGAACAACTAATATTGGAGAAGAGAATGGAAGAACCTTTCTCCTTGACATGCTAACTTTTCACATTTGGGAGAAAGAGAAGCAATGATTCAGTTCTGTAGTTTGTAGCCTGTATTCTAAAGTGATATGGTCCCTGGAGAGTCTGTTTTAATAGCCACAGGATTAAGTAATCCAACCATCACAATTTCCTGTTTTCTGTTAGGCTTTCTGTTCTGTTATCACAGGCTGGGGGCCAAGCTACTGTTTTTATTTTGTATTTTTAATGTGTGGTTTATTGCAATATATTGATTTAATTCCATTTTTATTTTACACTTCTCTTAAATTTGTGGTGAAGGCTGATGTATTGTCACTAGCTGCCTTTTTAATGATTTGTATTAAGCATAAAACATCTTATTATCTAGGGATTATCTAAAAACATCAACTGGTACACTTTATGCTTTAATCGCTGACTATTAATGACTTCCAACTGAAGGTCATCAAGGGAAAAAAAGGAAGAGGCGGAACTCCTTGGTTTCAGGTTCACCTGCATCTGACTACATGGACAAATGTTCATCTTCATCTTTTATTTTTAAAGTAATAAATGCTTTAAATAAAGTAATAAATGCTTTAAATAACATACTATACATTGTGGCAACAGCTGCTTATGCTTTTTTATGGCATGTCCCACCAATGTATTTAAAAAGCACAGGCATTATTTGTAACTACAAATTAAAAAATGAGGACAAAAGCTGACTTCTCTCCTGCAGTCTTGAGATACAAAATGTTTTTCTCTATGGTAGCCATGTGTTCTACATTGCAAACGTTAGTCACCTGTACGAAGGGCTTGTCTAAGGATAGTCCTTCATTTCAAGGGGAACTTGATTCCATTGCTCCTCAGTTTGAAGATAAAAGAACAGTAAGAAAGGAAGGCACCTAGCACTAGACAGCACACTGAGGATTTTATTTACACATGTCACCTTTCTTCACACCATCAATTGCTGGGCCAGATCTCCACTTACCAGCGGAGGTGACCTGTCTGGGGGCATGTAGGGGAGGCACCATAATTGCCTATTAAAAAAGACACCTCCATGTCTTCATTTTAGAGTGCAGAAGTGTGGCCAGCAGTGGCCAGGAGCACCTTCATTTAGGACCACGGGATGCCCTTGCCAATCAGAAATGCAACCTGTGTTTTAAGACACTGTAAAAGCAACATAGCTTTTCAATGTCATCTACAGCAGCATTTACAAAGCCACTGAATGGTGTGTCCAGTATGAAGCAGAAAGTAGAAATGTGCTGCCTTTGAACTTTTAAAATATCCCTTTTGCAGAAAATGAGCTTTTTGCCTTTAAATCTAGGCCTTGAATTAAACAATTGCAAAAGGCAGCATAGTAACCAATGAGTGAAGCCCTGGGATTCAATATCATTTTTGCTTGTATACTTGAGGCAAAGAGCCCATTGTACTAATTCATCCAGCTCCAGCTCCCTGTGCCATCTGAATCAGGAGAGGGTCTTCTGTCCTTGATACAGTTGCAATGCCCTGGAAGAGACAGGTTGTTGTTGTTGTTGTTGTTGTTAGTTTATTTCTAAAGCGCTGTACATGTACTCGGTGCTGTACAAAATAAAATAACCAAAGAGTAAAAAGTAAAAAAGAGTAAAACCTGCCGTTGGCGTACAATCTAAAAACAGTAATAACATACAACAACAGAGACAATGATTAAAATAGACAGCAGAGCATCAACAGGCAGACTCTCCTGGGTAGGGAGAGTAAAGTCACATATGGCCTGGGAATGCTTCCCTGAACAAGGTTGTCTTCAGCTCAGATTTGAAAGACGAGAGTGAGGTAATAACGCGTAATTGAGGGGGAAGGCGGTTCCAGAGATAGGGGGAGGCAAGAGAAAAGGGATGAATCTGAGATGGGGCAGTGGAAATTCTAGGCTGAGCCAAAAGGTGTGGAATCTGGGAGTGTTCTTAGATTCTGCACTGATGCTTGGACCTCAGGTGAAGGCTGTGGCTAAGAGCACCTATTTCCAGCTATAGGTAGTTCACCAGCTATGGACCCTTATGGACACAGATGAGCTGGCAAGAGTAATCCATGCTCTAACATCCAGACTGGACTATTGTAAAGTGCTTTATGTGAGTCAGTAGAAAGTGACACATAGCAGCCAGATGTTGGCTACACTGGCACTACAGGAGTGGGTTTTTTTTCCCCTGCTGTAAATGAAAGGTGCCCCTTTTGGAATTTGGGGTGGGAGACAGCTCCTCTCCCCATTCCACTGACAAAAGGTGACCTTTAATCCATTATGTGGATGATAGCCTTAGTTTGGTGATCACCCTTATTAAGTTCTGGAGATCAATACTCTGGTAGATCCTTGCAGTTTTGCTTTTCTTTTGAGTTCCTACATCCTCAAGGAGCATTTCCTCATAGTTAGGGACGTGCACAAATAATTTGCACATTTGGAATTTGGATGAATATGTCCAAATTCTAACATTTGTGGACAGATAAAGTAGGGCCCTATTCATAGGGCCCTCTCTGTCCATGAATCGGATAATCCAGTATCTGTAGAAGCATCAGTCAGATACCTTTGGGGGCATTCTAGTGGCATGGTGGTGGTGGCACAGATGGCATGGTGGTGGCAGCGCGGATGGCAACGGCGAGGAAGTAAAGTAAGTGGGGAGATGGTGGGACAGGAGGGTGGAGGAGGGGTGAGAATTAAGGGGTGGGGGAGGATTTATTTGTTTTGGGCATGAATATTCAAAAGAATATCCATGCATGGATACGGATACCCCCACATCTGTGGTGGGGTATTCGGCCAGAGTCGAATGTTTCCACATTCTAGTAATCTTGAATAGAATGTGGAAATTGGCTCCATGCTCACCCCTACTCATAGTTGGGATTGATCCTCTTCTTTCAGCTATTCTTCTTGAAGGATTGTTTGCAAGAGCCTCCATAATAACTGGATTTTCCCATGCAGTTCTGGCTCAATTGAAACTGTTCAGCATGTGCTTTTATACCGTGATGTTTACCTAGAATTGTAAGCAAAATTAATTAGGTCAGTGATACTGCACCTGCTTGGTTGTTCAGATAAATTCTATGTGTTCTTCATTAAGGTTGATAAATACCAAGCAACTACATTTACAGTAGCTAAATACTTCTATGAGGCAGTTGCTTTATCTAAACAGTTAATAGATAGTTTCTAGCAGATTCTGAGGCATATTATGATGAAGCAGTATATGTTAAGTTTTTTTTAAAAATAATTTGCTTGATCATGGTCAATAACTAGCAATTATGTTTAACCAAGGCGGTATCAAAAGCAGCTTAGAGAAGTTGGCACCTAAACATTAATGCCTTAATCCACATTAAAACCCCCAAATGTGCACTTCTAAAGTGCATTCTCTGGACCTTAATATGGATTAGAGATGAAATGGGTAGGGATGTGCACGATATTTTTTTTGTTTCTTTTTTTGCATTTGAATTCAAATAGAATAGAATAAACATTTGAAATTCAATTGAATTTGATTGAATGTGAACATTCAAATTCAAATAGAATGTCTTCACATTTGAATTTAAACATTCAGACAAATTTCAAATTTTCCAAGACATTTGTTAAAATGATTTGAATCATCTGAATGTACAGATACGTATGTATCACATGCGTATCTATATGAATATCATACATATCTGTATACGTATATGTATACAGAACGAAAACGGGATGCATAAGGGATGGATACGAAATGCATACAGATATTGACATGTTGACATTCGTATCTTCAAACTCATATCTAACATTCAAATGAATAGATTTGAATGTATCAGATTCGAACTGTTTTTTGTTGCATTTGGCTTTTAAACATTTGAATTGAATCAAATGTTTTGGCATTCGACTTGAATTTGAGTGCAGAAAACATTTGTGCACTTCCCTACCTCACAACAGAACACCCTCTGAGGTAGTTGGGCTGTGAGAGCCCAGAAGAGAGCTGTCACTAGCCCAAGGTCACCCAGC
>MTQE01001134.1:49061331-49075237 GCA_014337955.1 Aspidoscelis marmoratus | reverse complement strand
TTGGGGTATTTTTAGGTTTCAGATTAATCCAAATTATCTAAAATTTTACTCCACATTTGGTTACAGGTCATATGTCTTCCTATCAGTGACAGTAACACAGCAGCTATGGAGTTTTCTCTTGGATTAGGACAAATACAGCAGAGTGCTTTTAATGTTAATAACCTTGCATTAGTCCTAGTGAAACCAACATTGGTACCTGTGAATGTATCAGTTCTGTGTATACTGAAGATAGGGGGCTGGGGGTGGGGAGCTTCCTAAAGCAGAGTGTTTTTCCTCCGCAATTGAAAATGTGGTTTCTAAAAAATTAGTTCCCTGTCTGATTTATCCTTGAAACTCAGGCAACAGCCAAGCTCAGACTGAGACAAAAAGAACTACTGCAAGTGGAAGGTCCATTCAAAGCAGTGAGGAACTGCTTGGACTCCATTTGGCAGATCAGAATTAGTGCCAAAGTTGGCTATTTTCAGGGCTTTTTTCCTCAATGGTTTTGAGGAAGTATTCTTACTTGTTGGGTTACCTCCTTTCCACTCCATGCATCTAGACAGTGAAGAAATCACCTCAATCAAAGTAAGTACATTGTAATTTAAAAAGAAAATATGGTAAGAGTGTTTCAGTCGGGTTGGAAAGAGTTGGAATCTGGTAGGGGGTGTTAGTGTCTGGATGCACAGGGCCCAGGGTGTCCAACTAAAGGAATGATCAGATCTCAGGTACCTGTGTAGATGGTACCTTAGTAACTGAACAGATTTGCATATTCAGTGCTAGACTCTAGGTGCTGGACCCACAGGAAATAGAAAACACAGAGAAACACCATTCTGCTATCCCCAAGCATCCTTACGCACAAAAAAGACTGAAACAGCAACCACCACCAAATATTCACATTCATTTTAGTTGTTTCTGAGAGTAAATAAAGAAAATTCTCTTTTAAATGAGACCATGGAAGCCCATGGGGCACATCATTCTTTCTGTGCCAAGGATGTCTTTCTCTTCTTTTTCCCCTTCCGCATTTCTTTATTAATAAAAAACACATTTTGTTTGCAAAACAAAACAGATTGGTCCAGTGGCACAAAACAATAATGCAAAGAAGGCACTAGTTCATTAAACTGGAATATAGGGATTGGGTTACTAATTTGATGCTTTTAATTTCATGTTATAAATTATATCCTTTCAGAAAGTAGGAGAAAAATATTTCCCGTGGCAATGGCTATCTACAGACAGTAAAGTTAAATATTACTCCAGAGAATGAAAAAATTGAGGGAGTTGCTAGAGATTATACCTGCTGCTCAGATGGTTTCTGAAGAAGTTGTTTACACACACACACACACACACACACACACATATTTCCATATGCATTTTATAAATATGCTGCAAATGAGAGAACTGCTAGTTGTTCTTTAAGATTTTTGTTGTTATAAAAAATGACTATCAAACTCAACAGTCATATTCAAAAACAAACATAAAAATATTGGTAATAAAATATTGGTAATAAAAAAATAAACTTTTTTTTCAGTTCATGTGTTTGTTATCTTTGCTAATGTCAATTCAAGATAAACAAAACTCTATACAATTAAGCTGAACAGAGTTCTTTAGGCCACCTCACCTGTCTTGAAAAATCAGTGGAGGGACAGAAATTAAATTACAGAGGATTCATCTATAAACACACTTTCATTACTGTCTGGATGCTTTGAAACCCTATAGTCATAACTAGGGATGTGCAAGAATATTTGAAATATTCATTATTTGGTTGAATTTGGCCAAATTCAGATATTCGAATTTGAATTGAATGTCCAGACATTTATTTTTTAATATTCAAATGAATATGAGTATTTTGAATCACTCGTATGAATAATTCGGACTTTCATGTGTGTACGTATCCGTATGCATTACATATGTATCCATGCACATCTTATTCGTATCTGTATCCATCTGTACTGATACGTACGGGATAAAAACGGGATGTGTAAGGATGCATACAGATAGATACAAATGTTGTCAACGTTCGTATCATCAAATATGTATCGAATATTCGTATGAATAGATACAAATGTATTTGAATCGGTTTGAATTTTAATACATTCATTTTTTCTCTTTTGTATGAATTTGGATATTCAAATATTCTATTTGAATTAAATCAAATGCTGAGTTCTGCATTTGTGCACACCCCCTAGCCATGACAGCAAGCTTCCTGGTGATTTCTGGATGTAGCTGAGGTATCAGGAAGATTGAGTTCATTCTGTCATCAGACCTCCTTAATGTGGCTTGACAGCACTCACCTTAATGTGCATGGTTAGCTGCTCATGTGTCCCATGTGCAAGGGGAATATGCTGTTTTCTGAGTTTTAGGCAAAAATCCCTACCCCAAAATGCTTATATTAGTTCTAGTTATTCTATGCATATCAGTTGGTTGGGAAGTTTTGAAGCACCTGTGTGGTAGAAAATAAGCTTCCTCCCCCCACCCCAGAGAGACGTTAAAAACAAACACCTTATTTGCCACTATCTGATAACTTCAAAAAATCCTGTTGACTACGGTAGCATGGGCGAGGAGCTGTGACCTTTTTCCTTTCATGTGCCTTATTTTGCAAGATGACCGTGAAGTGCGAAATGCCACTATTGATGCACTTGCAAAGGAAGCAGCAATCAGGCTTCCGGTTCCATTTTTCATCTCTCCTTTCTTGGTGATCAACTTCAAGATGCCAGAAAGCATAGCACTCTTTACCCTTTAAGACTTGCTGGGATTTGTAGTTTGGTAAAGAAATAAGAAAGAGGGAAAAGAGAGGAGACTGTCTTTCATCATGAACGGGGCTATACTCAGTTAATCTAAATCTACAATGTCAGAAGACTTCTAGAAAAAAGCAAAACAGTCAACAGTTCCCTCCTGGAATATTCTAAAAGTCAGATTTGAAGTCTAGAAATTTTTTTTAAAAAAGAAGACAGTTCAGGACACTTGGCCTGCACTATTTAGAAGTTAGTCCAAAGAAGACCTGTTTGTACATACCCAATGGGGACATTCAGAGATACTCCAGGAAGCTCTATCTGCACACTATGCTGCCATTTCTGTCCTGGAGCATCCAGAAGTATCTGCGAGTGGCCCTGATCCTTCAAAGCTGGAGAGCTTCTGGATGCAGCATTCACAACTTCTTCTGACGTGAATGCTGTATGTGGGTAGGATGAGGTGGTTGTGCAAATGTGATTGTAATAACCTTGGCAATGGCCAGGTGTGAGGCAGGAGTTGCCATGGCTGTTGCCATGGCAATCCACATGGTTCAGACACACCATCCACACTGTGAGCACTGTTAGTAAATTTGGAGATGGCACCGGCACTTGCAGTACAAATATAGCTGTCTCTGAACTTAACTTTGTTTGAATGATATATCCTTCCAGGGAGTTAAGTGCAAAGAGGCACTGAGACAGCTTTCACACATGATCTGATGGGGGCAGCCAGTGTGTCACAGCAATGCACAGATGTGATGGAGCTATGAAGACCAAAGGGGCTTAGTTCTGATGCTGCCTCCAAATCTGTTGTGGGCTGCTGCCCAGAGAAGCCTAAATCCATAACTGGGATGCCGACAAGGACCAGGCATAAGGATGGAACATAGTTGCACACAGTGTACATGGCTTGTGTAGACATCATGACAACATAACAGCCAGCATGTCAGCAATGCAGATTCCACCTGATATTTGGGGTGCAAGACACCATCATTGTGAGCAGGTGTGTGTGGTTTTCCTACTCTCCAACCAATGTATCTCCCAAAAGCCATCATATGAATGGTGCTTCATCCATATGTTCAGCAGCATGATGGCATAAGCCATAGGTGCTACTGCTACACAACCATAGTTCATTTTAGTGTCACTTCTGTTGAACCAGGAGCTGATTATTTTCAAATAATTATACCTATTTTAAAATAAAATCCCCAAAATTTATGTCAGAAAAAAACCATTTTTTCATTTAAGGCTTTGTCTTGCCAAAGCTATGAAAGAACCATTTTTCCTTTGTAAATGAAGGTTAAACACTGCAAACTTGATTATTCCTCAAAGCTCTGAGAGATTCTACAGTCCTGAGCCCTGCTTTAAGCTGATTGTCCATTATCTTTTTGTGCCTTATTGACTTGAGGACTAATTAAGAGCATTAGCATAAAATGAAAAAATTAAAATGCAAGAATGGTGCCAATTATCGCATGTGAAACACAGTCTGAAACTGTAAAACATTCATTTTCATTACTGATCTGGCCCTGTGAGTCTTTAATACTGCCAAGCTGATAATACTTATATGTTTCCATATATATGTTTCCCACACTTTGCTAGTACACAGTTTTATGGACTACATACTTTTCTCTTAGGGTCTTCAGAATGAAAGTACTCCAAAATGTGAAGTGTGCACCGCTGAGGTAACCTTTTTTCCATTTATTCATAACACCACTGATTAAGAAGGAAATCAAACAATTTTAATCTGTGAGAAAGCAAATCAAGCAGCATATTTAAAACTCTGAGCTGTTTACCACAAAGAACCTGACCTAATGCCAGACTTATCAATAAGGTGACCATTACCAAGCTGCTTTATTTCTGTGCTCAGAAGATCATAAAAAATTGCTTTGCTTGCGGGGTCATTGTGATACCTGCACTGATGACATGTTTATGAATATTAATGAACACTCTTTTACATACTTCGTACTGATGATTTTTCTAATTTGAATCTGGACAGTGACATCATTAAGAGCATTCAAATAGCCCAATATTGCCCCTGGTTGATTGCATGGGAACCTCTATGTAGTTTTCCTAGCAGAGATATAAAAGTGGTTTGCCACTGCCTATTTCTGAGAAGAGGCTGAGGATCTAACCAGAAACCCTCTGCTTTTCAGGCAGTTTGCTCTACCATTGAGTTCAATGGGATATAAATGGATATCGGACACCATTTTCAACTGCTAGTAGAAATGCTTATATATTATGTTGTTTTTAGTGTGTTTTTACTACATTGATATTAATCACTTTAAAGTATACAAATAAAATGTACACATTGTAAAAAATTTCAACCTGGATTCTGTGACTTGCTTCCTCTGCTATTGCACAGATGCTACAAATAAGTATATGGCCAGCAGCAGGATCTTTTCCCCCACAAAGCCCCATCTTAAACTTCACTTGGTAGATGACCTTTGTTATGTGCTTCAGTTTAACAACAACAAAAAAAGGACTCCTGGTTCCTATATATTAATAAACATTATTTTCCCAGTTCTTAAAGAGAAGGCCTTTGATCTCCATGTAGTTCACTAATTCAAGCTGTACTTCAGCCATCAAGTGGCCCTTTCATAGTTATCTCATGTGAAAGAATTGTTGTGGCAGTTGCAGGTAAGAGTGCTACAGTGAAATAGCTCAAGGGTTTGTTATGTTTTAGAGTGTTTACTCTACCTGACAGATCTATCCTGGGTGCCACTGTCATCTTGGTTATTCCCCTGGATGTTATTTACATGAGTCAGGATACATCATTTCTTCTATAGCAAGACTGGAAAAAGAGCAATCAGTAAGCTTATGAAAGCTACTGTGCCTTGCTGCAAACAGAATGGGTAGATCTGCAGTATAGATCTTCAGTAATCGTGGCACAACCCACACCAATGCAAATATGACTATAATTCTCCTGTCACCAAGGCCACATCCTACATATAGATACTTAGATATCAAACCATTTAGCAATATTCCAGAAGAAACCACTTCTGGAGTAATTGCTAGCTGACCAGATGGCTGGGCGACCAAGCGTGGGACAAGGAAAAGAACTTACTTGGTCTGCTTGCTTGGCTCTAGTGATGTTGTGATGCATACATCCAGGCATTAAATGACCAGAAATTCATGATTGCTGCCTTGCGTGCAAGTGTGGATGGCATTTTCCATTCAACCCTGCGCATGCATGGTGGCCACTTACAGGAGCCAAAATAGTAACCAGAACTCTGCATTGACAGGAAATGTGTCTAGAACTCCAGCCATTGAGTTGATAGAGGGTCAGTGAAATTTGCTAGCCCACCTGGCAGGTGTAATTAATCGTGACTGCTCATGATCCTGATCAAATCTATGTGCAGATCTATGTGGTCTACAACTTTTCTACATGGGCCCTTAATCCTAACTGAAGTTCTATGCAGAAAGGACCCTAGTCTGTTCCTCATTGCAGCCTTTCCATCTCACAAGCCTTTGGGGACTTGCCTACAGATGTAGCCACAGCCATAACAGTCACAGCTACAAAGCACTTCTACCTGACACTTCTAGCTAGAACACTTCCACCCCCTTGTCTTTTCTTCCACATCATAGGCCTATTCACACTAAGGCCTCTAGTGCATAATTTGTGAACTCCTGGGGAAGCCCATAGGTGTGGAGAGTAGCCTCCAAGCATGCCCTTCCTCCCCAGAAGTTCCCTAATCATTGATTAGATGTGGAGCATGAAATTGTGCTCCACACGTTAATCAACATTAACCAGGGATTTACCTGAAGTGTCCAGTAGCATGACCATTCATTCTTGCTGGTGCTCCAGAGTTGTTTGAGGTGCCGCACATGAACACTGGCACCTCAGATGACTGTAGACACGAGTGCACATGTGCAGAGTGGCAGTGCTGTCCAGGTGAGCACCTGAGCCAAAATGGTGGTGACCAGCAGAGGACCAGGCCCTGGATTGAATATGGCGAGTATCCAATCCTGGGGGGAGGGAATGGCCAAAGTTGACTAGCGCTCAAGTTTGAGCACTCGTCAACATTGGTTAATTGCAGTCACTTCTTGTCCAGTGGACAGGAAGAAAAGTGCGAAAACGCCCCATATCTTAGGCTGGTTTGGAGAACTACACGGGATGTCCTGTCATAGAGATAGTACACTGCTCTGACTCTGCTACCCTAACCCTACTAATACATGAGGCTTCACCTGAATGCCTCTTTGCAGAAAAAAATAACCAAAAACCACAAAAAATCACAATGCACTGTGTCAAGGTTGCTCCTCAGAATGCCTTGGACTGTGTTTTCAAAGTAATGCTGCTGGGATTTTTGTTTGCCTTCTGCTGCATATGGATAAGCTGTCAAATATATAGGATGCCTCTTATATTAGGATGCACTTTCAAGGAAGTCTCCTGAAAGCCACCACAGAGGGAAGAAGGAAAGAGAAATTCCATAGATACAAACTTTGAAGAAAGGCAGCTTTAAAATGCAAAATTCCGAATTTTCAGTTTATGAAAGTTGAGTCTGACGGGGTCGTCCTATAGATCTTTGATTTCCTGTAGAACTAACCTGGCTCAAAAGTTTGACAAAGAAGTTTGTATCCTTGCTAAAGGAGTACACTGTGAAAAAAATAAAGTACACAAACGTGCTCTTTTGAATGAATAGTGGATTTTATTCCAGTATATTGCAGAACTCTGTGTAATCTGCTTTTCCATGTAGAGATAAAATATGTAAGGCCTTCTCCTCCTCCTCCTCCTTCTGTGATGATAAAATTTGCATAGCTATGCTTTAACAGAGTTATGCAACCCTGGGCCTTTCTGCACTGCGGTTTATTCTGGAATATATCCTAGAAGATGGGTCTGCTATCCACATGCTAGTTCAGACTATGGCAGGCCCTGCCTGAGGCCATCCATAGTAGGAGTATGCATGAAGCCATTTTTCCATATTCTATCTGAGTTTAATAGAATGTGGAAAAATTCAGCTCTGGCTGAATACCCCTCCCCCCAGATGTGGGGCTATTCGAATCTGAGCACGGATATTCAGTAGAATATCCTACTTTCCTCCCCCTCCCCCACTACCCTCCTTTCCCACCCCTCCTTTCCCAACCCCTTACTTCCTTACCGTCACCATCCACAGTGCCTTCTCCATGCAGCCGTCACCCTCCTGGGCCCTGGAAAAGGCCCACACTGCCACTGGAGTGTGCCCCCCATGTAAGTGCGCAGCAGGCAGTCAGACACGTGCACTTCGGTGGTGGCACAGGCCTTTTCCAGGGCCCTGTGGAACCACGTAAGGGTTCCAAGGGTTAAATACAGGCCTTCCGGTTTTACTGGAAGGCCTGTATTTAGCCCTTGGGGCCCTTTTGCAGTTCCAGAGGGCCCTGGAAAAGACCCACACTGCCACTGGAGCAGGTAAGGGTACCCTGGGGAGGCCGCGGGGGGAGGTTTGAGGGAAGGGTGGCCAGGATAGGGATGCCCTGCGCAGAAGCTGCAGCACCCATTCCAAAAGGCATCCGCAGGACTGGAGCATGCAGCTGCCAGTCACCGTATGTTTCCAGTGGCACACAGGGGAGGGTGGAGGGAGGCAAATCAGCCTGCTTCCACCTTCCCCAAGATGGTGGCCACAGGGACATCCATCCCTTCACCTGACCATGTGCAGAAGAGTCGTGCTTCCACACAGATCTAGGTGAAGGGATGGATTGGAGACCTAATTTTTTAGGTTTTCATTTTAATCCATTTTTCAGCAGCGAGACCTGTTTTAGAAATGGATCTCGCATGCCTAAATGCAGAAGCGGTTGCCTGGAAGGGTAGCTAAAGAGGTCTTCAGTGCAAAAGGTAAGTACACAAGGATCTTAAATGGGGGGTTAAATGGGGGGTTAAATGTCTGGTTGCCACACTTTTGTGGTTTTAGATAGTGGCCTCAAATTGACTGCTCTTTAGCACCACCCAGGGAACATGTGTGACTTAAGGAGCATCACAGACACGAGCAGTCATTGTCCCAGAAAGGCTACCTCTGGTTGACAGTTGACAGTTCAGGCAGAGAAGGAGATTGAATGGAATAGGTCTTTCTTTGGACTGAAAAGGTTTTAATAACTTTCCTCTTGTTGTTTTCTAACCAAAAGCTTGCCTACCTCTTTGGATGTTATATAGAGTAAGGTTTGTCCAGGTGAATGGCTGTTTTTTGGTTAAGTAGGCAGTTATAGTTAATAGATGGTTAGAGCTCCTTAGTACTCTGTCCTGTAAGCAGCCATGTTGTTCCATGTTCATTATCTGATTCGTGGACAGATAGGGGCCTTCTAACAGGGCCCTATTCGATCCATCCATGAATCTTGGAATCTGGACATATTCATCCAGATTCCGAATGTACGGATAATCTGTGCACATCCCTAATCCATAGTCTGCATTAGCTTGGAGACAGCAGGCCCCTATTCCATGAAAGCTCAGTGCAGAAAGGGCTCCTGTATGGTAGTTAATAAAGAGCTGGATGTTAATAGTGTGGGGGAACAGCAATGTTATTTTGCCCATGGTATGTTTTCCCTTATAAGGATTAATGCTTAGTGCTAATTCATTTGTGTTCTGTGATCTCTATCGTGTTATAATAAAGATACTTAACACTTTTCACTTATGAAAAACCCAATTTGCAAACATCTCATTATGAATCTCCACAACAGCCCCTGTAACACAGGTATATGGGTCAATTCAGTGCCCTGTTTTAATAAACCTCCAGTGTTCAAGTAAATTACAAAATGTGAAGTCATTAAATCCACTTAGAAGAAGGAACATTCATGAACAAACACTTGTCTCATTCATTATGGCCTAGATAAGAAAGAGACAGAAAATGGTTGTAGTGGTTACTAACGAAAGCTTCTGTGAGAACTGAATGTAGTACGGTGCTAAAAGGACCATTGTATCTGGTCTTTTCCTAACATGCTTCTAATTGGCAGTTCATCTTTTGTTGTTTGTGGAAACATTGTGCAAAATGTGTGCACACAGCAAACAATGCTTATGTGTGTGTAGGTAGGTAGGTAGGTGCGTATGTGTGTGTATTGTGTATTTATCCAGCCTTATACATAGAGGTCTCAGGGTAGGTTACAATAAAACTAATACAAAAACATAGTTAAAAATGGGATGTGCACGTATATTTGAAATATTGATTATTTGGATGAATTTGGACGAATTCAGGCATTTGTATACAAATTGATTGTTCACACATTTGTTTTTTAGTACTTGCACAAATACGAATATTTTGAGTTATTCATATTAATAATTTGGACATTCGTATGTGTATGTATCTGTATACATCACATATGTATCCATACGCATCACAAATATATCCATATGCATCTATACAGATACGTACGGGATGAAAACGGGATTCGTACAGAATAAAAATGGGTTGTGTACAGATACATACAGATGTGTACAAGATTTGTACCATTGGATACGTTTCAAATATTCATATGAATAGATATGAATATATTTGTATTGGTTTGAATGTCCCGACATACGTTTTTCTTTATTCGTACGAAGTCGGATATTTGAATATTTGATTTGGATCGAATTGAACATTGAAAATTGCATTCGTGCACACCCCTAGAACTCACTAAACCAAAAAATAACAGTGCCAAAGATGAAGGGACTGGTTCCTCACCCAAAGGCAGGAGGAAAGGATGTGTCTTCACCATGTACCTAAATATATACAGTGAAGGAGTTAGATACATCAGATGGAAGGATGTTTCATCACCTGGAGGTCATTTGCAATTTTTTGGTGATGATATGTGTGATGTGGTGCTATACTGTAGCTGTGGAGCACTATACACAAAAGCAAGCCCTAAAGTGTTTGATTGGTGGTTTTTGTTTGTTTGTTTGTTTTTGCATTGCCTTAATCTGAATTGTTGTTTATTACCCTCTCCCTTAGAAATTAATCCTTAGGAAATTAATCCTTTCCACCCAACCTTTCCTGCATACATTCCAGCCAAAAATTGCAGAGCCCCAGGAAACACCATGTGAAACAAATGATTATGCAATCATTCCTTGCAGAACTAGAATTTATACAGAACTCTTTAGGATAAATGGATGTGGGACTGGTTGTATGATCACAGCCAAAATTAGTTTGTTATTATGCATTTTAAAGAAGCATATATTTATTCACCTGTTCAGTTTAATATGTCATTCTTCCTGCCAAAACGTTAAGTATGGGAAGCACCTGCTAAATTACTTCTGCTACTCCATCCCACTAAACTAGTGAAAGTTGACACAACTAGGGAGCTGATACAAAGAAAACCTTGACATTCACCATGCCAGAGAAGCAGCACCCACTAGTGATACCACAAGACCTTCATGGTGTGCTTTAATTACAGGGTTCCATGGTGGTGAACACAACTTTCAGACCTGTGGACTAGTTGTGTAAAGTATACAGTCAGAGTTCTTAATGTGCCAGAGGGAATCTGTGAGAGCCACTGCTGAGCCATATTATGCTCTCACCAAAACTCAGCCAACTGTCCTTGCCCTCCTTCTAGATCCTTAATGCCTTGGAGACTGCCCTAGCTCTCTGTCCCTTCACACCACTATGGCCTTGGTCTGAGGTGGGAAAGCTTTGGAAATCAGAGGCCTATTTGCACAAGGGCCTCTCGAACGTGAGTAGGACACCCTGGGACGGAGCATTTGCTCTGCTGGACCGGCGGTTCCGTTCAGAACTGCCCCACCCCATCCCAGGGCTTCCTCCTCACGTTCCAGATGTAGAGCATGAAATCACCCTCTACACCTGTCCCCAGCTGTCCCAAACCATCCCACAGCTGTACTGGAGGGAGAGCATTCACAGTCTCCCTCCCGAACAGCCACGGGTCCTGCTCCATGCTGCCAGTATTGGGCCAAAAATGGCTCAACAGCTGGCAGGCCTGTGCAATTAACTCAACTTGCTGGGTCTGGGGTGCTCGTCACACAGCCTGGAGAGCGATGTGCTGCAGTCTGCACAGGCGTGTGCTCCGGTAGACTGACCCCATGCTGACAAGCCAGGTGAGCATAGGGCCAAGCTACTGGGAGTGTGTGCACCTGAGCAAACTGGGCATCTAGGGGTTCACTGCTGGCCACTGCAGTCTCACTGGGACTGCTGCAGTCAGCAGGACAACGGGACACCCTCAGCTTAATCTCCCCCCATCCCTTTTGAGGGCAGGGCGAGACCGGACTGGCAATGTCTTCAGCTGGGGTGATGTGCTTCTCCATGCAGTAGACCGGGCCCACGCTGTCTGTGGGCCCAGTCTACTGCATGGAGCAGCACATCTGCTGGCCCATTGGGTTGATGCCCGGCTGGATTCCAGGCGTTCTGTGCAGGCATGGGTAATTGGCCAATCAGAGCTGGTGGCATGTGCAAACACACAACACCACTGGCCAGGGCCATGACTTTGAACCCGGTGGTGACAAGGTAAGTTGCATGTGTGCGCATCCCCAGGTAGGCCCCAGCCTGGGGTGGGTTTCTGCAGGCTCTAGATGACCCAAATGGGTCACCTAGAGCCTGCAGGAACCCAGGAAGGGACGGGACCAGCCTGCCCCCCTTGGGTCAATAGCACCCCAATGGCGGCAGGCCTGGGAGGAGCATCCTGCTCCCACGCCAGCCTTTTCAGGCTAGGCTATGCGGGCATAGATTCCCCTTTCGCATCTAAGCATGAAAGAATGCATACCTACCTCAATGCGAAAGGGGAATCTGTTCCCGTGTGTCCTACCTTTTAGTAGTGCCAAAAGGCCTCATATATGCCTGCAGTTACTCTGCCTTTACACCTTGTCTTCTGCTATTAGCTGAATAAACAGAGGAACCTGCTTCTGTGGTAGACATGTGTGAGAGAGGGATTCTTGAGTAATATGGGCCTTGAGAGCTGCTGGTGGGTGATTCTGACAGATCTGCTTGGAAAGTGCAATGCAAATGGTTAGACCTTACAATTAGAAATGAGTTAGCCTGTGTTAGTGACTCAAGGTAGCCTGGAAAATGCAAGTTACAGGTACATTTCCTATTTGCAGGAATGGACTAGAGAGGCAGACCTGCAAATGTTGGCTATCCATAATTTGGAGTGTCTCTTGTGTAACCCTGAGTCAAGCTATGTTCCTTCCCATGATCATGTGTGCTGATACTATTGGTGCCTCCAGAGAAAGGTGGAAGCAGCGAAACAAGTTCCCTGCTTCCGTGCCCCACAGTATGAGTGCAACATCCCACCTACCCTGCATGAAGTAAAGAAGATGCTGGATAACCAGCATCTTTTTATCACATGCCAAGGGCCCTATTCAATCCATCCACAAATCTGCCACTGATGGAGCTTCGCATCTGGTGGATGGGAAGCAGCTCTGCCTGAAATGTGAATCTTCCAATCCTCCAGTTTGGAGGACCGGAAGGAGCTTTGTATTTAAGGTGGAGCAAGAGGCACATCTGGAGGCACTATAAGTGAATTCTTTGGTAATAATAATAAGAGATCACATTCTAATGAACTATGCATTAGAATTCAGTTTGATGCGATTGACTGTTCTGTGCTAATCAATGTTCCACCCTTCCCCATAGATCCCATCATCTATGGCTAGATGCCAGCTGTCATTGAATCCTTTGTCTTTAGTTTCACTAGAGGATTTGTAAGTAGAAACATACTCTTAATACCTTTATTCCACCCTAGAGGGAACAGAGTACATTTTGAAGATTGGTGATATTCATTTATATTTGTATTTCTCATTATCTCTGTTAGCCACATGTTGATACTGACTTAGATATAAATTTTTCTATTAGTCCACTGTGTGAACCAGCGTAGTCCTAGTATTTTATGGAAATGTAGAGACATAGGACACATTATTTGGCTGTCCTGGTTGTTCTTGTTGCTATAAGGCTATAGTTTCATCACCCGAGAAGAATGTGGTGGGTGTAAGGATGTCTGGGAATGTAAATAATGATGGATGATAACACAGAATCTTAATCAAGAAACTATTCTAGAGTTCTGTGAAATATGATATAGGTTTGCAAATGGGCCGAGTTTGGAAGGAGAGCAATAAAAACTCTGCATCTCATTGTCAGCACTGTGAAAAGTTCTTTAACACCAGGGGATTGTTAATTTCCTTCCAGACCTGTTCACTCAGACATAAAGTGTTACAGTGACCTTCTGCTTATCTAGGCCTCTATAATCTGGATCTTCTCTGTTTTATTCTTCCCTTTATGGCTTGAAGCAATCTTACTGTCCAAGCAGCATTTTAATTCTAAGGAGGAGTAAAT
>MTQE01001134.1:49018757-49046627 GCA_014337955.1 Aspidoscelis marmoratus | reverse complement strand
TTTTGGAACATTCAAAATTCATTTGAATGTTTAAATTTGAATGTGAAGACGTCCTATTTTGAATTTGAGTGTCCACGTTCTATCGAATTTGATCAAATTTTGAATGCTTAGAACATTCGTGCACATCGGTATTCTGGCCTAGTATACCAGCTAGTGCAGTATTGCCTGTATTTGTGGTGAAGTTTAAATGACTGCACTAACCTGACCTACCTGTCTTGGCATAACATTATAGCATAGTTGCTAACTCCCTGTTTGAGGCCTCCAGTCCCCTTTCGTACGAGAACTCCAAGATCCGGAACTTCAAGATCCAGGTCCTTTGGGAGATCCAGATCTTGAAGATCCAGGAGGACCCCATGCATCCCCGTGGGCTCACTAGCACCCAATTGAAATGAGTGCTGAGCAGAGTTCTGTGGGGATACCCTTTCCAGCTCTGTTTCACTGGAGCTGGGAGAGGGAGAGGTGGGGAGGCACGGCTTCATAGCTGCTTGTGCAGCAGCTATGAAGCCAGTGCTGGGTTGTCTCCCCTTCCTCTTCTGCTACTCTGGGTGACTCTGAAAACAGAATGGTCCACAAAGCCATTTCCTGTCTTTGAATCCTTCTGACTTTGGATTTGAAATTGGGAAGCCTTGCTTTAATTCTGAGAACAGAGGGAAGGCCCTCCTCCTTGCCTGTCATATTGCAGCAAGTTAATTCCCAGCTGTGGCCAGGCCAGGCAAGGTCATCTCTCCCCATGGTAGGATTGGCTGTAATTGTGAAACTAGTAGGTAAAGGTTACCTCCTTCACTTTTGAGGGGGAGAGGAATAGTATCTACCCTTGAGTCTCAAAATTATAGCCATCCCCTACCCCTCAAAAACACAACTGAAAATTCCTTCACTGCAATTTGTCAGGCCAAAGTGTGATCATGGTATGGATTAAAAAGAAGCAAATTGCTTCTCTTAATCTGTTGGGAGAAGGGCAAAATGCTTGCATCTCTCTTCTCCTTCTTGTGCAGATCTTCCCATAGTGTTTAAAGGCAATGGGAAAAGGATCCCTCCCCACTCTGGTTTTTCCTAAAAGAACAAATAAATTTGACTTCTCCCACTTGATATGCATTTGAATCATGCTCTTTCCTGCTGTCACATCTAGTTCAGAAATTTCTTAAATAGGCAGTCTGAAAAAAAACCCCCAGTTTTCTGAGCAATCCCTGTCAGGACTGAATTAACAAATTCCATGCAACCTTGTGTTAGGACACATACAACAGATGTCCCCTTCCTGAATAAAATCTGCTTGGTTGAAATGTTCAGATCTTTACGTTTTCTTGCACAGACCTTTGTGTTTTGGTGTGGAAACTATTACATGCAAAAAGCTGCTCCATCCAACCACATTTCATATCTTTATTTCATCAGATAGTCTTAATTTTCTGCATGACATTATCTTTTCAAGTTGACACACGATTGGGCTGTGATATTTGCATATGCAACTAACAATATTCCTCTGTATATGTACTATTTCTGTTTTTAACATAAGGAAGATGAACTAGCTAATCCTTCCAAAGAATTTTGTTAGTTTTCTGATAATGATATTGTTTCTCATATTTTTATAGAATCTGACATTTTTCTAATAGAACATGCAGACTTCTTCCCTCATTTTCCAGTTATTGATGTTGAGTTTCTTTACCATGTTGTTATTTTTACTAACAGTACTATGGTTATTTAGCAACACCTGTCAATATAAATATCATGTCATAAGAACTTCTCTAAAATTGAACACGTATCTAGGGATTCGCATATTTGACACATATCCTTAGGACTTGAGTTTGGTTTCACAATCTGTGGCTGATGAGAGAAACCCAGAGAAGGCTTGCAATCACTTTTAAAGCTCAAAAATAAGTTTTTGAAAAGACAATGCTAAAATGAAAAATAAGACTTCTCCTTTGGAGAACTAGCTATTTTAAAAGTGCAGAAAGGTTTTGTTAAGAGGAACAACAATGGCAAGCTTGTGAGTAAATCTGCTACCTGAATAAACTATATCTAGCTAAGAGAAAGAGTAAGGCAAAAATGACTGCTTTCCTAGTTTCTGAGTGGCAGAGGTGGTTTCAAACACAAATACTTTGTCTTTCTGGGTATCTTCTGCCTTGGCTGAACAAAGCATGAAGAAGCTTCAGTCTTATGAAATGGGTCAAGCTGGTTGAACCCTTGTGTGTCATTTAGAAAGTTCTTTACTAAAGCTCCAGTGCGCCTACATCAAAATGACTCAGCTTCCAATTTGTATGATAGCTCTCAAATCCGCCCATCTACCTTTGCTTCATAAAGGGTAAACTGCACTCTCATTCTGCAGTTAGAAGTCACAGCGTGCTTCCACATAGGCCCGTTAAAACACATTACCAACACATACAGAACACATATAAGACTTACCTTCTGCACAGGAGGCCGGATCAAAACTGTTTGGATTCTCGTCCCCATGTCCAATCAGTTTCAGGGGTATTTTGAGGATTATTTGGTTTTAAAATGGGATAAATAAATACCTATATTTTCAGGTGTTTTTCCCAGTTTTGCTTTTGAAACATTTCTTTCTTATTGCTGTGGTAACGCTAAAGCATTATCAGGGCAAATCCATCATGAAATGGGTGGGATTTCTCCCAGCAGGACAGGACAGGGCAGCCCATGGCCAGATTTTTAAAGTGCAGGGAAGCATTTCATCCATTTACTTTTCAGCCAGCCTCTCACTGATAACAAAGTAACAGTTCACTCAATAATACTTCACACCCATGGACTCTAATAACAGTGTTACCACACTGCCGTCAGTTTTTGGCTTCTCTGAAAGGCAAAAGAAAGGAGCTAATAGGGCAGCAGCAGCAGTGTGTGTATGTGTGTGTGTGAGAGAGAGAGATTGGGAGGAAGGACACTAGCGGCATCTGTGTGTGTGTGTACCTGCGTGCCTCAGAAAACACAAGTGAGATGGGCTTATCTGGGAGGTTGCTGTGCGATCACACACACACACAGGGAATGAGATCAGAAGAGGATTCTTCCTTTCAAGTTTTACTTTTGTATTGGACAAACGCTTTGCCTTGGCAAGTGCTGCTCTCTCTGTGAATGTGTGTGTGTGTGTGCACACGCGCGGGGATCTTTTAGTTCTTGAAGGATCTTTTATTGCTATGGCCTTTTTAAAAAAAGGAAAGGAAGGCAAGGGGACTGAGTTGATTTTTTTTTTTAAAAAAAATCTTCCTGCAATATGCTGCATTTGGGAAGCAGAGTAGAAGGGCTTCTTTTTCTTTTCTCTTTCCCCCACCCCCCCACCCTCACAATATTCTGTAATACTTCTAGAAATGCTTGGCTTGGCTTGCCAAACAAGGAGACTTTCCCCTCTTCCTCTCCTCTTTGATTCAGAATGGTTTTGATTCTGTGGAACCAAACGGGCAGAAAAAGCAGGGGGGAGGGGGCTAGGATTCCCCATGTCATCGGATCAAAGCCAATGGGGAGAGAGGGGTGGGGAAAGGGAATCGCTTTCCCCAATCTGTTTTCGGAAGCGTTTTAAGTGTTTAAGAGGGGGGACACAAAATGGGGTTGAATCCAATTGCCAGATGCTCCTGTGCTTCCTTTTAATGCGCTTTACATATTGATGTAAATCAAGATGTAAATCTCGATGTCTGTTGCAGTTTATTTCTTTAATGGGAACTCACCCTAAGAAGATTATCCCTGAGTCAGAGAAGATACTGAGAAAGGTATACTTCCCTTGCTCCCAAAGTTAGTTGCTTGTCCTCCCCTTTTCTTTCACTGCCTTCCTTTTCAATTCACAGTTAAAACTACGTCTCTTTTCTCTCAATCGTATAACATTTTTTAAAAAAAATATTGAATGATATACAACAAAAAATACAGTAATATCACATAACATATCTCAATTTTTCATCAGTTACAAAAATATAACAAACAAAAATACCCTTCCCTGAACAGAAGAGCAAAGCATTAATAACCCTCAATTAATATTGTTTAAATGGCCTGCCTTTCCCTGGTGCCCAAACCATGTTTTATAAGTTTTCCCCAATTGCTGAACCAATCAGATGTTTTATTCCCCTCAGAAACAAACTTATTTGTCTGATAAGGTCATATAACATAAATTCTGACATACAGGCCTCCCAGTTATTTAATAGGCTGGAGTTTTTTCTATTCCTTTGCTCAATCTTATAACTTTAAAAACTCCTGTTAATTAAATAAATTCTTCTTTTTAATGTAATGGCAGATTATGGCTTGGCATGGTTTCCCCAATTCATTTCAGGGTCACAATTAATAGTGGACAATAATTGATAAGATTTGAATCAAGTGTCATGGAGAAATAGTTTATTGAGCTCCATCCAGTTCTTCCCAGATGCAAATCAGCACAAAAGATTTATTTTCTCACTGAATTCTGCCTGCCTGTGCTCAGCAAACAAATTTCGATTGGCCAGAAAAATCCTCATGCAGTGTGCCTTGCTGAGTCTCGCTTTCCTCTACTTTCTTGATCTTATAATCAAACACTCTGCTGATTAGCATTAACCCTGAGAGGCAGTGGAAATGTTTACTGCATATTTAGCTGAAGTAGGATTCAACTCTTGGTTTCTAGCTGGCAAAAAACGTGTTCCTGCCATAGTCATAATTATTTTTATTCCTCAAAACCAAGTCTTTTCTCCTGGATACTAAGGCTGCATTCCCATTACCACTTAAAACTGTTTAAAAACTGTTTAAAAAATGGTTTGGATCCTTGCCATCCCCACCCCGAATCAAGTAAAATGGTTTAAAAACAGTTTGGATCCTTGTAATTCCCATTCACAGTCAGTTTTAGGGCTATCTTGAGGATTATTTGGCTTTAAAATGGAATTAAACACCTGATTTTTCAGGTGTTTTTGTCAGTTTTGCTTTTAAAACGTTTCTTATTGCTGTGGGAATGCTACAGCATTATCGAGGCAAATCTGTCATGAAATGGGTGGGATTTCTCCCAGCAGGACAGGACAGCCCATGGTCAGATTTTTAAAGTACAGGACTACTTCAGCAGTTTCCTTCTCAGCCAGCCTCTCCCTGATCACAAAGTAACAGTTCACGCAATACTCCTTCACACCCATGGACACGAATAATAATGTTGCCACATTGCTGGCAGTTTTTGGCTTCCCTGAAAGGAAAGAGGAAGGAGCTGACAGGGCAGCAGCAGCAGCCTGTGTATGTCAGAGAGAGAGACAGGGAAGGAGATCAGAAGATTCTGCCTTCCAAGTTTCTCTTTTGCTTTGGACAAAGGGTTGCTCTCTCTCTCTCTCCTCTCTCTCTGTACTTGAAGGATCTTACATTGCTGTAGGCTTTTTTAAAAAAGGAAAGAAAGGCAAGGGGACCAAGTTGATTGTTTTTAAAAATACTTCTTCCTGCAACAGGCCTTGCCTTGACAAACAAGTTTTCTCCTTTCAAAGGGGCAGCAAAAGCAAGAGGGAGGGGGCTGGGATTGTTGGGGGGTGGTGTCAGCCCTCGTTGGTATTAAATCAGCAGATGCGCGGCCATGTTGGAAAGACAAGCTCTGCTGTCCCGGAAAACTTTCTGGCATCTCCGGAGCTGTCCAGCCTTTTCAGGAACTCCCTCCTTCTTCTGCCCGCAGTTTAAGAAACAGACTGAAACAGGAGTTCTCTCTCTTCGCAGAGGTTTTTTCTTAAAGGTTGCCGCATGTACAAGTATACATTTCTCCATCCAAGTTCTCGTCCAGCAATCAACAACAATAACACTTAACCAGCAGTGTATAGGCACTTTTATACCTTTTTCTTATCATAGATGGTGACTCACTTCCTGAGTGTTGCACAAGCCTGTGTTGCAAGTGTTGCACAGACTTACGCAATTCTTGCTCAATCCAACCTTACTCAATCCAACCTTGGGCACTTTGTTGATAGTCACGCCTGTGACTCTTAGTTACCTTTGCCAGCACATCCGTGCATTTTCCTTATACGGGCTTCCCTGCCTAACAGGGATTCCCCACGTCATCGGATCAAAGCCAATGGGGAGAGAGGGGTGGGGAAAGGCTCAGGAGGGAAATGAATGCTTTCCCCAACCCATTTTGGAAGTGTTTTAAATGGTAGGACAGTGAGGACAGAAAATCGGGGTAAAATCCGATTGCCAGATGCTGTTTGCTTCCTTTTAACACATTTTACATATCGATTTAATTCCCAATGTAAATCCCAATGTATATTGTGTTTTATTCCTTCAATGGGAACTCGTCCTAAGTGTATTTTTGTCAGTAGTTACGGGTCAAGTTGCTGCCTATTGTTTTGAGTAATTTACTCAAGGTGAAAGTTTCTCTTGTTGCTATTTCGATTGTAAAATTTCTGGTGAGCTTTTTACATTTCAATACAGAAACTTTGTATTGTGATCTGCTAAGTATTTTTCCTTCCTTGAAATCCACTCCATACCTTTATCAGCTAAGCCAAACTCTTCCTGAAGATCCTACACACATGTAGGTATGGTGCCACGCATGGGCATAGAAGGAGTTCCCATAACAGCCTTTAGCAATCTCACAGAACCCTAAGGCATAGAACCTGTAAGGCACACTGGTATTCTGGAAGTTATGGCTAGAGTACAAGTGATGTAAATCTAACCAGACTCAGGTAAAAACATACTATCGTGTCATGAGTGGTAAAGGAGCTGGTGTGTTCAGGCCATAAGGAGCAAAATGTACTATCTTTGGAGACTTTCTATGACAAGTTCACAAACCAATTTGAGGAGAAAATTGCTCAGAATCACATGGACTCCACAAATCATGTCCTTGGATCAGGAGCAGGTGGATATGTTTCTAGTAAGGGTTCAGCCAATTGCTTATCAACTTGCCCATTTCCTGTTGTAGCTTAATTTGCTTTGTTGCATAAATACCTCATTGCACAAAGAGAGCTGCCAGCATTCCTTAAGAATTTTAGCTCCTTCTCAAGAAGACTCTGTGGACCCAGAACTATCCAGTTGCAAATCTACCCTTTGGAGGCAACAGGTTGGAGAGAACAGTGGCCATTTATTTACAAGAATACTTGCAATGAACTAGTTATCTAGATCTACGAGGAGAGAAGGAAACTGGATGAGCACCTTCCATCAAGCTCCCAGCATTAACCCCTCCCTCCCAACTGTCACTTCAAAGGCTGTGAAGGAGCCATCTTGCCTGTGGGGAATGGAGGTGAAAAATAAAATAAAAGTATTTTACCATTTCAAGGACACTGTTGCTGCCAGAGTGCCACTGTTCTCTCCCACACTATTTTCCTTTTGTATCTTATCTCTTTAGATTCCAAGCCTCAGAGCAGAGACCTGTCTAAGATTAATATAATATTGTAACCCACCCTGAGACCTTTGGGTAAATAAATAAATAAATAGTTCTGCCTGTCTTCTAGTGAGGTTTTCACATTTAGTTGCATGCACAGGTGGCTGACATTCAGTTAAATTTTTGTTAAGTTCCTCCCCATAAGCTGTCCTGAGAGGTGGGATGGCTTAATTGTGTTAAATTATGTGCATTTTAAGATGTCATTTGGTCTGCCTTGAGACCTGTGGGTGAAGGACATGAGAATAAAAGTGTTTATGCTGAAAGCAAATGAATGAATGAACGATGTAACTGAAGAAAAAAATAGATCCCTCCATAGTTCTCATTTCTTGCTATGTGGCAAAACTAAAGTCTGGACCAGGGATGTGCACAAATATTCAGAATATTTGTTATTCATACAAATTTGGACATTCAGCGTTTGTATCTGCACGGGTACATATGCGTCTCATACATGCCCATACACATCTGATTTGCATCCCGGATGCAAACGGATGCATACAAGATGTGTATGTACCCATACAGATACCAATGCCCAAATTATTTATACAAATACATGCAAATGTATTCATATCAAATCAAATGTCCAGCCATTCTTGTTTTTTGTTATTCGGATACATTTGGACTTTTGAATATTTGATTCATTACGAATCTAATTTGAAAATTGCATCCGTGCACACCCCTAGTCTGGACAGAACATGATCAGCTTGCACAGCCATTTATTGAGTGGCACATAATTGAGCCAGATGGGAACTTTAAGGCCACTGAACTTTTGTTCCACAGCCTTGAAGCATGGAGGGATGAAGCACTTGCCATATTCATGTCATGCCTCCCATCCCAGTGGCAGGATTACTAGATCTCACTGCACAAGCAACTCATTTCTAGGCCATGAAGATGGATCCTGAGTTCACTGTGAAGTTATGCTGATAAAATATAGCATTTTAGTGGTCCCCGTGGAGTTTTATGCAACAAAGCAAATTATAATCATGAAGCAAATATTCCCGGAAAGATGTTCAGGATTGCTATCATTCCCCAATATGTAAAAGTGAATGATATTGGTTGCCCGAGTAAAATGTCACTTGCAGTCTTCTGTAATCTGAAATACTGGAATTGTTTCTATTTCAAAGCTCATTAGGTTTTGATAACCAAAGTGGCTAATGACACGCAGCAGCATTTCCCCTTCATATTGTGTGTATGTTTAAGATGTGAGCTCTTAAGGCTGGTGATTCAGATGTTAAATACCCCCCAAAAAGGGGGGGAATAACTTTTGTTCTCCTGAGCTAAGAGCTATTGTGCAGTTTGACAAACACTATGGCGTTAAACTTCTGCATTATGTTCCCTTAAACAAGACCTTTAAAATGCAGCTTCATTTTCTTCTCCCCTTTCACTCCTTTGCTTTGTGTAATTCTCAGTTACATCTCAATTAGTCATGACGTATACTTTGCAACCTTGATGTGGAAAAGAGGATTTTAAATAATATGGTAAGGAGTTTGGAGAGGAATACACTATCACAGAAGCCATTTTTTAAAGAGGGGAGGGCAACTCCATCCAAACACTATGATGAAATGTTTTATGTGCATACTGTCTGCAGCAGGAAGATGTGAAATTAAGGAGAGCTGTAAAATATAAAGACTCCAGATCTGCATATGATTATCTGTAGTAAATTGAAGTAAATTTACTTTATATTACTCAGTGAATGTTTTTCAGTAGTAAACTAAGATTTGTTTTTGCTTCTGTTACTGCCATATTTTTACAGACCTGATGGCCATGCCGAATTCAAAGTTTGCCCCCCTCGGCAACTTTTTTCATATTCGGGTTTGTAAAAAGAGGGAGAAAAGATATTCATGGCAGATTACTGCAGATGCCCTGACGTGAGCAAAATGGTTGCAGTAAATCAAGTGTTTAGCTTGGCATTAGGAGGCTCTGAAAAAAAAAGTGTCCAAAAGGACTGGATAGATGAACGTGGGGCTCAAAAGGGGCCTAGAAGCTCAATCCCATTCATATGTTACTAGTATGGAGGGATTTCATGGGATTAAAAGGTCAGCAGACTGTGCTGCTTGTGTAAACTGCACATTACCTGATCACTCACTGTGGGTGGAAGTCTACAGTAAGGAAGCTTGTTTGTTCATTTACCCAGTCATTCACTCATGAATTTTTCAACCCCCAGATTTCCCAAAGTTGTTTACATAATGAGAATAATAAGAGTCCCCATACTTTATCTAAATATACAATACTGAAAGAAAAACATTTTGGATTGGAGAAGAAAGGGAAAGAAAGGATCTGTACCACAGGCCCTTTCTGCTCTTATTTGATTTGATCTGAATCAGCCGATCTGAATCAAGAGCAGATCACAGACTGGGACAGCACTAATTGCACTAAGACAGCTGTTCCAGCCTAGTTGTTACTCTGGTTTAACCACCATTGCTCCAGTCTAGCCACCACACTGGTCACCCTCTGCAAGTTTTGATGGCCATTTCAGGGGCCTGCCAAACTCTGCCATAACATGGAAGCAGCAGGCCCCTATTTCGGGATATTCCAGAATAAGGCCCAGTTCAGAAAAGGCCCAAGTTTCTGATCCCTCTTGGAAGGTAACAAATCACATTAGACAGTCTTCTTACAAAACTTATATGGAAGCAAAGAATCTTCTTTCTTGCACACTTTATCAACATCACATAGTTCCACTCACAGGCTCCACACATCTTGAAGTCTACAGCTATGGAAAATAAATCCATTTTCTAATATCAGCTTTTCTTTTAACCTATTTGTGAATGATTTATTGTCGTAGAAAGTCAGATGATGATAAGATAGTGCTCTTTAGAGGTCATTGAAGAGTTCTTGGGAAGTTTTTATACCAAGGTGCTGGTCTCACGGTGTCAGCCCGATAAGAAAACTAACAGTTTATGTCAAAGTTGGCAAAATGAGTTTGTCTGATAAACAGTCTGCTTACTGAACATCAATCATACTTCTTTTTCATGCTATGTTGTATTTATCATAAAGTGAATTTTAGTGACTTGATACTCTCTTGGAGCTCAGATTGCTGCATGTTAAACAGCATAGTTCCATGAGTGGAAAGGACAGGATATTATGCATTTTCCTACCCAAAGGTGAGGTCACTAACATCTAGGGTGTCCAGTGGTGTGAGTGTGATATTATTTGAACCTGGATGAGAAAAGTAATTTGTTCTCTATAAACTGGTTTGCAAGACAGTTGTAGTACTATATAATAAAGAAGAAAGTGGAAGAGAAAAATGTGGAAAGAAAAATAAGCAAGACAAAAAGGCAGATGCAAATGAATGAATGAGTTCTGTGAAAAAGTTTTCAAAAGATGAGTAAGAAACGGAGAAACGGAGAATTTCCTAAAATAAAATGTTTTGAGACTGTAGTGTATAAACAATTTTGCAAGTATGTTTTTTTTTTCCTATGGGAATAGAAAAGTGCAAGCTGTGCATTTCAGGTCCCCCAAAACTTCCTTCTTCCCCTCCCTTCACAAGCATTTTCAGCTTATTCCACTATAAATCGCTTTGCAAAATTGCCTTGAGCTTAAACAATATATCTGAGCTTGGGTTAAAAGCCTATAAGTGGTTCTCTGCTTGAACAAAGTGAAATCAGGTTACGTTAATAGAAGTATTAATTAATTTGCCCTCATTTATGCAGCAGAATTAGCATTACTGAAAAGTCTTTACTGCCTTTAAGTACGCTAAATTGTGCGCAGCTTTGGTGACACAGTTTCAGCCATAACATGTAGCAATGTGTCAAATACTGTCGAAAATTATTGTCCAATTTGGAAATTTGAGACATAACTTGGAAATGCTGTGGGGTGTGTTATAATGAAAATACCAATCCACATTAGCCATTGTTGCCATAAGCAAAAATCTTAATATCTTGGCCAAACCTACTTAAGGTTCACGTAATAAAGTCACATTCCTAATTTTATTAGGGATGTGCCAAGCTAAGCTTTTTGCTGGCCTTTGGAGAGATTTATGGCTTAACTTCTGCTGAATTAGTGGTGACTGACAAGGGGACATTGTTTTATAGGATGCAATTTAAATAAAAACCTGCAGGGTATTTCTGTAACGTTGTCAATTCAAGTCCCAACTGGAAGAAAGCAATGTGTATTAGGGAGGAATCTTCATTAGTTTTTATGAGTGCAATCTAGTGCTGTCAAAATTTTCCTCACGAGGTAATGTACAGGGACAACTGGAATCTTGTTCTAGCTCCAGTATAAAAATATTCTGTTGGGTGTGTTTAAAATGGAGAAGAAGAGACTAAAGAAAAATGTTAAAATGAATCTGGTAAAGCAGACGAACACATAAGGATACTAGGACACTATACCATGAAGAATTCATTCCCACTTGATTTTTAGCAATTTCTTCATAGGACTTAAGTTGAATAATACTTAATTACAAGGTCTGTTATCTTAGGATCTTTCCATATCTGCCCTTGCTGTTCCAGGACAGAATAGAATACTTTGTCCCCGAATAAGTAATCCATCCTATGCTGGGACAGGTTGTTTCTGGAACAAAACAGCATAAAGACAGCACATTCTACACAAGGTCTTCCACTGCCTCCAAAGATCCCTTTGAGGAAGTGCAGAGACTGGAACGTCTGGGAGCAACAAGTCTCCAGCCTGGACACTTTTACAGTGTTTCCTGGAGTTCCACCAAAATGGATCCCTTGTAGTCTAGAAGACCATGGGAGTGTAACATTTGTGGTTTAAAACACCAGGCCTGAGCCAGCGGTAGACCTCTTCATTGGAGTCTAGAGATTTACTGGGCCATTTACTGGGTGCCATTTTGAGCACCCAAGCCCAGTCCATGCTTCATCCAGTGCAGATGGGGCATGATGGGAAGGAACCAGACATAGTGCACAGTAGTATGTGAATGGGAAGCCCTTATTCTCCAATTTATTCCAGAATAAAGCCCAATTCTGAAAAGGCCTTAGAGATGTATATATACCCAAGTGTGGCTGATCCATAAGGGAAAAAACGGTTGCCACATCCAGCATCCCAAAGCCTAGTCATGGTCCCCATGCCGCAATTTAGGGATAGTTAATCGCTGCATAATTTGATACATTTTACTCTAGAGTTTCAGTGGGGCCTTTCCACATGTGGGTTTGCTTAGAATTTGCCATTCAGGGGCAACACTAATGCTCACAATTTTTGTCAGCTTTGTTTGAAGCCCATGTCAAAACAGCAAACTGCCTCTGATCTGAACCATGTCAGGCTAGGACAAAGGGAGATTTATCAGCACTTTGGTAGCTTCAAATGAAGCCAGGGGGGCAACATGTGGCTGGCGCCAGTCACATCTATTTGTACCCACATTCTTTTCCTGCTACTGTCACCACCATCAGCTCAAATTAATCTCATGTTTGTCTTCTGATTCACCACTCCAAAAAAGTACCAGAATCCCACTGATGCCACTTATTTGTGATATTTTACTTTGTTCAATGAGGATGATTTTCATATGAAATAGGATTTCTGCCTGCAGTGTGCTGGTGCTCTTCCCTGTTCCACTAACTGTTAGCTACCCTGCCTCAGTTTAATTAGTCCTCATAGCGACAAGGCATCATTACATGATGGCACTGGTGCCTATTATAACTATAAGACACCTAAAAACAAGCAGGTAGCCCAAAAGCTCATATGAAAACTGAGCCACTGGCCAGAGTAGATTACACACACATTAGCCAATCTAGAACTGAAACGTACATAGGAGCAAGAGAAAGTGGACCAAAGTTGTGAGCTATAGGTAGGGTATTGGCCACTTTGTGTTATATTCCAGTTGCCTTCTGTGCTAGCCCTGTCACTTGATTTCCTGCATATGATTCTTGTAACCTCAGTGAGGAGCTAACAAGGTCAGGTGGCTCAATGCTCTGATATAAGCTGCCCTGAGATAACTGGGTTACAGAATGAACCCAAGAATAGGCAGACGGACGGACGGACGGACCCACCGACAGGCAGGCAGGCAGGCAGGCAGATAGACAGATAGACAGACAGACAGACAGATAGATAGATAGATAGATAGATAGATAGATAGATAGATAGATAGATAGATAGATAGATAGATAGATAGATAGATAGATAGATAGATAGATAGATAGATAGATAGATAGATAGATAGATAGATAGATAGATGCCAAATAAGCAATGCAAACCACACTCAGTACCTCAAATGTTGAGTCCAATTCTCTTCCTGCTTCATACATTAATGATTTCAGCTTGGCTAGTGTGTACCTAATCTAGTGTGTTCAGTAAGGTCAATTTTCATGTAGGTTTGAATGGAACTGTAACCTGAAATGCAATTAGCACTTCCTTGTTCTCTTCTCCACCAGTCCCAATGGATGCCAGCCATCCCTATTGCCTCTTAAGTTTGGTATCACATAATATGTGATGTAATGGGATATTTATTCCATGTTACATCTCTGGCAGCATATTCATGTAGGCAAGATGTGATGTGATATCACTTTCATCACATGATGAGCTCATATGCGTGAAGGAGGCTAGTTTAAGAACTTTGGCCACTTTGCCTACCCACTTTCGTTTCTGAATTTATCTTCTAGCATGTTGTGCAAGCTTACTAGTTCTGTCCATTTCCCAGTTGCCAAGATTTCACTTAATTGCTGCTGCTATGTTTTGTGCAGTTCTTCTTAAGATGCTGTCTTTACCAACACATAATGTACAATCATACACCTCCAAAGAATGGCAGAGTAGTATTTCCCATTAGCATTCTTTTTCTACTGGTGTCTGATCGGGTGTTTTTGAAACTTTGCAGATCACATCATGAAATATATGGTTATTTTTGTCAGCATACTGCCTTTAAATATGGAGATCCCACTAACAGTCACAGAGCTATCATCTTGAATTGTTCTTTCTGTTTTGTTTGAAGAGGGCATCCATAACTTTCCAGTTGTGACAACTGATCATTCTGGCTGGGATCAATAGCATTTTGTGAGCCAGTTTGGTCTAGTGGTTAGGGAGCCGGACTCTTATCTGGGAATACCGGGTTCGATTCCACCCTCCCCCATGAAGCCAGCTGGGTGACCTTGGGCTAGTCACAGCTCTCTTCTGAGCTCTCACAGCCCCACCTATCTCACAGGGTGTTCTGTTGTAGGGAGAAGAATAGAAAAGCTTTGTCGGCCACTTTGAGTCCCCTTAAATGGGTGAGAAAAGCGGGGTAGAAAAGCCAGCTCTTCTTCTTCTTTGTTTTAATGTTTTAGTTTTTATTGTATGCTGTAACCCACTCTGAGATCTTGGGCTGAAGGGTGAGATAGAAACACAGAGAATAATTTTGGAGTCCAACAGCAACTTAAAAGGGACAGGTTTCCCTCCTACACATTATTACCTCACCTTCATTTTATAATTACACAATTTTTCTACCTTAATTTGCACTTGGCAGATATACGCAGGTTGATATGTGTCCTCTTATCAAACAATCTGATTTAAGGATAAGGTATTTCAAAATCCTCTTTAGAGAAATTTATGGATATGGGTTTGTAATAAGAATACTGTATGTTTGGAAATATTTGTGGCTTATATTATGTTGTGTTTCACATGATATAATTAAAGAAATAGTAGCTGCTGATTGGGTAAGCATCTTAGCCTCATGTCAGTGGTGGCTCACTGGACACTGGAATTTTGCTGTTTTGATTTAGGCTGCATCCAGACATTGGTTACTTATTCTGCTATATTTGGAAATTGTAGAATATCCAAATATAGCAGAATTAGGCATTGACATCTGGATGCAATGTTAAAGCCGATTGTATGCTAGCAAATCTTCCTTTGTTCTGGCCTATTTCAGGTCAAAGGGAGGTTTGCCAGTGTGTTTATGGTTTCAAATGAAGCTGATAACTGAAACAGAGTACAATATTGCTGGATCCACACACTGTTCACATGTGAACATGCAGTTTCACAGAAATTCAGAAAAATACCAGATCTCAAGTGTCTTACTTTCCGTTTCTGCTTAATTCAAGGACAGAGTGGTGAGACATTATGCCAGAAGACACAATTTTTTAACACATGTTTGCACTGCCTGACCTTTTGCTTTGGTAGCATAGCATTAGGCCGATCTATGCAGAACTAACACTAGCCAGAGTAGACAATTATCAAGGAAGAGGGGGAAAACTTTACAAGAAAATGTTGGTCTTTGAGTATCCAACTGAGCGTTCAAAAAGGGGGCACAAAGTCATAGATACAATACAGATTACAGCTTGCTCTGGATGAAGTTTTCATGCAATTATGTCATGTTGCTCTTAAGAGCACTGTTCAGTTTTTACATGTTCATTTTGGCACAGTGAAAATGGCAGATATAGGAATGCCTCAACAATTTTATATGAGAGAGTTCTGATGCAATTCCTTAAATAAAATGCAGATAGGAATCCTAGAATTATTCACATATGCCATATTAGTAAAATGTTCTATATATGAAGAAAATACACTTTAAATCCATGTTTTTGCATGGAAGTATTTCTGACACACACACATACACACACATATAATATAAACATGTTTTGAAAAAATGTGTGCCACTGAAAAACATGCATTTAAAATTATTTCATTTAATCATGTTCAGTCTTTTTTAAAATCACAGATTAACCTTAAGAAAAAAGACAGATCTTTAGAGATTAAATACAACAGTGCAACAGAATACCAGTGAAATTTGATGACTCCTAAGCAGCTGACAAAATGTTCATAGGTCAGCCTTTTGAGATTATTATGCTTCTTGAAATTTCCTGTTTTCATGTGACTCAGCTCAGAATTTGGACTGGAGGGCTTTTGCTTTTATATGCTTATATGAAAAAATATATATAAATGCAGTCCTATTCTTAGTACCAATTCAAGAATACAAAGCTGGAAAAATGCCGTAAAAGCATCTGTAATATGGCTGAGATGATTCTTTATGGCAATTTCTGAACTGCATATTTTGGTGCACACCATGTAGGTTGACCTTGGTCTGGATCAAATGATCTGAATCAAACAGGGAGTGTTCTAAAGGTTTGAATCAAATGCCCTACTTGTTCAAAAACAGAGGATGTTTGTGCACTTGCCTCCCTGTCCACTGGACGGAAAGAGTGCAGGATAGACTAACGTGTACTAGCATTCACCATAGGGAATGCTAGTACATGCTAGCCTAAGCCCTGCATGCCTGGACACTTACCTCCATCCAGTTGCACATCCGATTAATTACAAGGCACCACTAGTTTGATTGCTGTGCTCTACATGACTGTGTGTGTGCCATTGCCATCACTATGACGACGATGGCTCTCTGTGCATGCACAGTCATGTCAGGGGTCATCAGAGGTGTCAGTGTGCTTGGGCAGTACCTCAGATGACCCCCTGCACTGGAAATGGTGAAAATGGCCACTGTGCAGATGGGAGAGGTAAGAGTTTGGTCAGCATTGGGTAGGGTTAGTGTGCCTGTGGTGCATGATTTCATGTACCACAGCTAATATGCAATAGTTTAGCATCTGGACAGGCAGGGGCTGTTTGTAGGCTGTAAATGCCTCCTGCAAGTGCAGATGCACCTGCCCAGATATTAACCTATTCCAAACTAAGATACCAAGTGCAAATTGGCATAGAGTTTGAATTTTAATTAACCAAAGGAGTATTCATATGAACACACTCTGTATGATTTGCGTGCAAAGGTGTTTGAAGGTATTTGAATAGAAGCACATACCATGCCTTTTCAAAGAAAAAAGTTTGAAATTGAACTGAATGAATGTTTCAGAAAAAAAATTAGTGCACTTGTCTAGTGCTCAGCTCCAAATAGATCTTTAGACTCTTTCCACAGTTGTTCTGGAATATATCTCACAACAGGTGTCTTTTGTCCACATGCTAATGCAAACTATGGCAGGTCTCACCTGGAGCCTTCCATAGTCTGCACTAACATGTGGAGAGCAGGCCCATATTCCAGGATATATTCCACTCAGCCTCTAAGGCCAAATGCATAAAGGCCCTTAGAGATTCATGATTCTCATTGACTAGAATTCTAAAAATATGGACGTTTTACTAATATGAATAAAGGCAGTTCTGAAAGTTCTCTTACACAATATATGAACTGTGTACACTTAAGAAAGGATTCAAACTTTCTGAAATTCATCCACCTACATTTGTGTGAATGTTCAGAAACATTTTTTTTAAAACCTAGTGGAAACAGACATCAAATGAGATCTATTAAAAACATTTAACATTGAAATGAAGATGATTTTAAAAATGCTTCCCATTCTTAATGAAGAACTGTATCTAGTTCAATCTACTTTTTCACAGGGGGTGGCTTTTTAAAAACTCTTGCCTCCAATGACCTGCCAATGTGACTCCCACCTCTGGAGAAATATGTTACAAAACAAGCAAATAAGCAAGATATGAATGTTTCTGCTACAGCCTATGGATCATTTTCCAGAAGTTAACAACTAGTGATATTCTTCATGTGGACAAGTAAAAACAGCAGCTGCAACTCTGCTTGCAGAATTTCATGTAAGATAATGCACAGCTGTAACCAGTGGATTAGGATTCATGGGGAAAGGACAGAATGAGAAGCCTTGATCTTTCCAAACTCTAGGAACAGAACAAGCCCTCAAATTAAATTTAATTATGGTCTTGACATCTCCTGCAATTTTACTTTTGTACATGCGGACTTTACTCAAAAACTTTCATGTAAATCTGGATAAAGCTGTGTGTGTTTTTTAAATCGGTTTATGTTGTACATTGCCCCCAAACTGAAAGATTGAAAAGGGCCCAGAACTGATTGTTCTCCTCATCATTGGGAATTTGTCCATAGGTCTTCATATACATTCTATAACTTGAGCACTGGCCCTCCAATCAGAAAGTAAGCATCTGCCAAGCTACTTAACTAGATGTTAGGCTCAAGAGTATATGATATGGAAGTGTGCTTGGGGGCAAGATCCTGCACAAATGAGTTCAGAGGCTTCAGCTGAAGTACTTCAAGCCAGAATATACTGTTCTGTTCTAGTATCCTTCAGTAGCTCTACAGTATACTAGTCTAAAGCATGGCTGAAGCTCAGTGGTAGAGCAAACTGTCTGGAAGTAGGCTACAGCAAACCACTTCTGTGAGCCAGTTTAGTCTAGTGGTTAGGGAGCCAGACTCTTATCTGGGAATACCGGGTTCAATTCTACCCTCCCCCATGAAGCCAGCTGGTTGACCTTGGGCTAGTCACAGCTGTGTTCTGAGCTCACACAGACCCACCCACCTCACAGGGTGTTCTGCTGTGGGCAGAAGAATAGAAAAGTGGGGTAGAAAAGCCAACTCTTCTTCTTCCTCACCCATAATCCACATTTCCTAGCCTAGAATATTCATGAAAGGGGGAGGGGCAGACCAGTGTGTGAACAATCCCACTTCCAAGAGGTCTCAAAGACATTTTGAAGACATGTCTTTTTAACTGCATGTGAACATAGCCTTTGAAAGTAAATATATATGTGTGCATGAGAAGAGCTGAACACGGCCCTGACACATGAGTTACATTCACACTGTGCTATTCCTAAAGTCCAAGTTCTGGAATCTAGTTCATTCAGTTTCAATTCTCCACATCCATACAGGGAAATGTGTTTCTGAGAGGAAAATCTGAAGACAGAATGGAAATAATGTGCACCTCTTTCTTAAAAACAAAGCAAAACCACCAAAGACATGGATCATTTCCCTGCAGAGATATGCTGCTATTATTTCTAGCTTTAGAAACAAGTGTATTTCCTGGAAAATGTCATGGATTTGAGTACTATTTTTTCCCATTTATTTCTGAAAAATAAATATCTACATATTGCCAAAGAAACGGTGCAGGCGCAGGGTACATGAGAAAATGGACCTCTGTTCCTCTGTGCCCCCATGGGCTAAATATGGAAACAGTAGACAACTACAGTTTAAAAGATTATGAAATTCACAGATTCAGCGTAAGCATTAATACATTCCTCCAAAGTTTGCCTGCAGGGAAGCTTAAGTGGTTTCTGAGAAAAGCGGCATAGTTTAGCATTCCGATATGCAGAACAGCAGAGTACTCATGTCAAGTGTAACATGAGAAGCACCTTGCAGATTCTTTTATAGAAGATTATCTCTCGATTAGCATCACCTCTGTCTAAGCTCTTGTTTCCTAAAGAGGTATATAGGCTAGCTTTGTATGTTCTGTTACTCCTGCTTGTCTTTGATCTGTCCCATGAAATTGGTTCCCTTTTGTTCTCTGCTTCTTGAACGAGGGATGTCACCTCCACTCTTTTCTTCTGCTTGTATCATGGGGTGTTTATAAAACCACTCTTCAATACACATGCACACACAATTCTAATGTGCTAAGCAGTTCCAGAAACAGCCATATAATTTCAAAATGATACTGATTTTGTTTATATGCAACATAATCTTTTACAGTGCTTAGTCTTTATTTGAAGCATTGCAAAGTGGATTTTTATGAAAGGTATTATAAAAGACTCCTTGTTTCTTCATAACATATTTGAACATTAACTGATCAGAGTTCAGATAAATAGTCTTTACTCTCCATTAAAATATTAAAAAGCCTTTGGTAAGGAACTGGCATAAAGATCCTTCATTCTTGTTTAATGAACACTTGTTGGCAAGTATAACACTTTAATAGCTTTGCAGAATGAATTTTGTGTGAGCATCCTCCATTTCCCTGTCATTCGCTTGTCCAGGTGCTGGGAATTTATTGGGGGAAGCATATTTTTACTCATTAGTTTTGTATTTGATTACAGAACAGTAAAATATGAACCACCAACTCCCCGAGGCATAGCTGTGTACATTGAGATTAGTAATTGCATGTCATCGTGTTTTCCATTGGAATTTATACGGACAGATGGGATAGGTGCTTCTTAAGTGGGTTTAAAAGCAAAGCAAATTTGTATTTAATCTTTTTTCCAGGCATATTTTCCCTAATGGAGGAAAGGTTAGAACAGATGATATATTTTAAACACAGTTTTAATTTATTTTTTCCTTCTCTCTTCACCCTCCTTTTGTTAAAGCACAAGGATTTTTGCTTTAGCTGTATTAGGTATGTATATAATATAAAACCAAATATATAACCAGTTAGAGGAAACAAAATACACAAATATTGAGATAAACAAGAAGATGCACAGTTGTATGCTCAAAATTAGTGTAAAAGTGCTTCCATGGTTGGTTGGATCGATGCACTGAGATTCTATTTTAATTGTAATATGAAAGACTGCACTAACACTAGACATTCCAGATTATGCTTACTAATCTGGTGTTTCTTCATTTCTTTTATGCCTTTTTGCCCCCCACATATATTTTACTTTCTCTGAAAGTTGTGTGAGCATGTTGATCAGAGAAGACGAGGGTTACAGTTCTTCGTTTTTCAAATGCTACATTTCTCTTGATAAAGTAACAAATTTCCTTGTAGTACTTCTGGTTTACAAAAACTGAATATGCTGTAAGAATTGCTTGGTTGATCTTCTTGTACTGTATTTGTGGAGTTACAGAATGCCTAGGGTTTTTTTTTGTTTTGTTTTGTTCTTGTACAAAAATGCTCATAAGGGCAATTTCCAAAACAGAGTCTAATGAGGTACTTAATAGTCACAAAACTGGCACATTTGATAATTAATGTTCCTTACTGAATTTGTGCTGATGTAGCATGGTTTGAAAGAGAGAAGTAAGTTAACTGAACATTGTGCTTGATCCAACAGGGGAAATTGAAAGTTAACTTCATGTTTTAATAATAATGATGAAAAGAATGAGTGAATAAGTGAGGGAGAGAAAGAGAAAGAAATAATGTGGATGTAGAAACAAGAAAGAAGAATTAGTTACCTTCATTGGCATTGGCTATCTTCTAACTTTCATTAAAATGTACTTGTTGCTGAACTAAAATGACTGTGTTTCCCATTCATATAGCAACCAGCTGTCTTCCCAATGCAATATTCACTAAGGGGATGAGTGCTTGAATTTTTTGCTCCTAAGCTGTTGGTAAACAGTTTGGAA
Organism: Aspidoscelis marmoratus; assembly: GCA_014337955.1. Classification (NCBI taxonomy): domain Eukaryota; kingdom Metazoa; phylum Chordata; class Lepidosauria; order Squamata; family Teiidae; genus Aspidoscelis; species Aspidoscelis marmoratus. Next base: position 49,025,412 of record MTQE01001134.1, on the reverse strand, counting down.
ATGTTTACATTAATCTTTTATAAATCAAAAATCTAGGACTACCAAGGGAGTTTCTCTTTTAACCTCAGGCTTGCTTTTAAACAGAAGTGGGCTCAGTGAACTTTTTTGAAATCTCATCAGTGTATGAGAATAGTTATTCATTTATGTATTTCCATTTATATCCTAGCCTATACTTGAAGTTAGGGATGTGTATGAATGTTCTAAACATTCAAAATTCAATTGAATTCAATTAACATTCAAATGTACAGATACGTATTTACAGATACATATCTGTATGCATCTCATACATATCTATATGTATTTGCATACGAAATGTGTACAGATACATATGGCACGAATATTGTCGACATTCGTATCTTCAGATTCAAATCTAACATTCAAAAAAATAGATTCAAATGTATTCGAATCAGATTTATTTGCATTCAGATTCTAAACATTCGAATCAAATAGAATGTTTTGACATTCTATTCAAATCAAATGCAAATGCAAAAATGAAAAATTCATACACATCCCTACTCAAAGTCGTAGGCTGGGATACATTAAAAAGTGAATAAAGACTACTAAAATGCAGAATACACCGGCCCTTCAATTAAATACTTTATAGAACAGAGGTTTTTCTTAATAATAAAAAAGGAAGATTTTTTTTACAGGGACAAAAAAAAGGATTCAACTATACCATATATATCATTAAAGAAAGTGTTATACCCATTTTGATCACTGATATGCTTCTAATGAACAAATGGATTCTGTGCACCATACAGGAGAGAAAACATTAAAAAAAAGTTGAAGTCAATGTCATTAATAGCAATATCGTCATAAGTAATACTTGGAATATGCATTTATTTATTTAGTAAACTATTGTTATGGAATTCTTCTGAACTAATCTATGTTTATGTTTTCCCACATCTGTACAAATTTTCAGATTGAGGTTTGGTTTTACAGGTATGTAATTGGAGGTCTCGGATCAAGGAAATTTGTGCAGGGGAGAGTTGAACTACTCAAAGTTTAATAAATATAAATACATTTTCTTAAACATATTAAATCAGAAAGCTAATTGCAAAAAACATTTTGACAGTGGGCTGTAAACCACGGAATATACAAACCCTGTATTTATGAGAGGAAATGACTACAAATTATTTAACTGCAAGGATTGTTTGCTCAAAATGCAAGATACCTTTACACCTTTGGGCTTAGATTAAGTTACTTTTAAAATCAAAAGGCAATGATATCTTTACTGGCTTTGGCTGAGAATTTCAGGTAAAGAAGAAGCAGAAGCAGAAAACCTATCGAGTAGAAGAGCTTCAGCTCAAGGTAAGAACAACATGTACGTTTTTGACCAGCTTTAGCAGCTGGGCAGCAGTAGAAAGGTCAGAAAAGACCATAACCTTCTAGCAAATTTCTATGCCCTAATAACTCCTGCAGCAATGAATTTACATTCCTATCCAAATGGCTCCCATTCAGTAGTCCAAGATGGGGATGAATTTGGCCCTCCTGAATATGGTCACTGCTGTCTTTTTAAAACCCAAATCTAAGGTTCACCTATTCTGTATCTGTATATTCTTCATACCATTAATGAAGACTTGGTGAACCACAGCAGTGCATGGAGTTCCAGATATCCCGACTGAATTTAAATGTTGGTCACTACTGTTAAATAGAGTAATATAAGGTCTTGTATCAATTGTGCCCATTAGCATAGCTAGCTGTGTATAATGGAATGGATCCAGAGCTTGCTTTCTTACTCAGAGTAGCAGTTTCTGGTATCAGCAATCTCCTTTCTGCTTTGTTAGGTAGCTTGTCATTGAACTGTCATCAATGTATTCTTTTTGTATTAGGTGACAAAAACAAATCATATGGAGGTTGTGCATTATGTTATGATAAACAGGTCAAAATGATTACACAAAACTGTGAGTTGCATTAAAAAACTGATACTGCAGACAGCATTCTAGCTTTGAATATGTTGCTATTAGCCCTTATACCTTGACAAAGATAAAATGATAAAATGGAAATGTGATTAAGAATACAATACAGAATCACCAAAAAAGAAAATAAAGCCTTGCCTAATACAACATCTGACTGTTTTTGCTTTTGTGTTTTTTGCAATTTCCACACAACTGAGGCATGTTCTTCAGAACTATGCACTGTGCTACTTTTTATAATAGTCTGATAATAACAAAAATTCTTCATGTGAAAGAAGTTTAGGATTCCCCATCTCTTCTGAAAATATTTATCTCTAGCTAAGAAATAAAAAAAACAATATAAAACCAAAAGTCTTCTATTTGTGATTGGCCACAGAGACAATTTGGTGTTTGATTCTGCCCAATAACCCTGTGGAAGTAATTGTTACTTAAGGTAGTAAAGCTTTATAGTACTTAAGGCCTGCAAAGCTTTATAAAAGCAGATTTCAACCAAATACCACATTCTTCAGAAAATTTAGATGTTCCTAATAAAAGATATATCATTGTTATCATTTTGTTTAATTAATTCTCCAAACTCAAAAGCTTCACCAGCAATATTTGAAAAAGAGAAAGAATATGAAAGTTTTTTCAGGCCTTTGGTTATTTAGGATCTCAAAGCGCTGCTTTACCAAAATATGAGGTCTCTAAGTGAACAAATACATCTAAAATTTTGAAATTCATCGAAATGGTTAAATTTAAATTTATAGACATTCAATTCAAATTTGAATGTCCAAATTCTAACAAATTTGATCAAATTCAAATGTTTCGAATATTTGTGCACATCCCTACTTGTTATCATGACTAGTGTACTTCTGTTGCTGATGCTTTCTTAGAGCACATGTACACTCTATATGAAGCTGGTAACGTAGTGTTATTGACCCTAGAAGTGATTACAGGTGGCATCTGCTCACACCTACTTGGGTGTGAAAACTATTTTAAAAACATGCATGCTGGTCTGTTCAAGTGTTCTGGCTGCCTCTATGACAATAGCGTGTTCACTTAAAGATTTGTAATGCTTATGCAAATAGTGTCTATTGTTAATAAGCAGCAAGAATTAATTAACAGTGTACAAGACAATATGGAAGTGCAAACTGTTAAATAACCTCCATGTTCTCTCAGAAGGAAGGGATGACTATGCAGTCAAGCCTCAAATATCTAATGTGCCCTCCAATTTGTCAAAACACACTCTTGCACTGAATGGAATTGTCATCAAGGGGTGTTTTTCCACTGCGCTCCTTAGATCCGGATTAAATGAATGTCTGCATTAAGGGAAGCACCCAATGTGTTTCCACGGGAAGTGTAGCACCCATTAGCAATGGGTGCTAACCTCCCTGCCATGGAAACACCTTTGCACCCATCTGGGGAATCTGGATCAACCCCCAAGGGGTCTGTCAGTCACCCCAGGTGTTTCAGGAGACGGGGGGGGGGGGGTGAACTCTTTGAAGTCCCTCCGAAGAGACCAGCACAGACTTTGAATCTGCTCCGGAGTCCCTTTTGAACATCTCCGAAGTCAGCACAAGACAGCCCCGGAGCGCCCACGATGTCAGTGGGAAAAAGCTCTGGAGCGCATCTGAAGCCTGCGCTGATCTTCGGAGAGACTGGTGGCGAGACTCCGAAGTCTTTGCCGATCGCTTCGGCGGGATTTCGGTCTACAGAAAGTCCAGATTAAAGGCTGAGATGTACCCATATGATCTAGATTTCCCCAGCGGCGGTGTAAACAAATGTGTCCCAAATGGGTGCCATTGTGGAAATGGGGTCATCCAGCTCGCACCCAAATGGGTCCTTAATGGGTGCAAAAATGGGTACTTTCTGACAGTGGAAAAACAACCAAGGATACTGATAGCTACATTGATAGGTGCATTCAAAACTATGGTAACAGGCTCTCTCAGAAAGCCCCAAGGGTGTACCAGTCAAATACTCCAAGGCACTCACCACCATAGATCTCTCTGAAAAGGGTCTTTCAATCCTATGCATCATTAATCAGAATGCTTAAAAAGCTCTCTAATGGCACTCCCATTGTTCAGTGCATGCTCTGTGTTTGTCTGGACAGTGACAAAAAGTGTCACGCTGGTGAAGGTCCACTTTGGGGGACTGTTCCTGGGAAAGGGCCCCCCTTATCTTCAAAGGTGACATAGAAGGCTGAGACACAGTCCATTTATCCAGCACCTTAGTGTAGTACAGTCTAGTGATCCAGTCCACGGTTTCAGGACAGCTGAGTCTCAACAGGACAAGAATGTCTGACACCTGGCTGAGTAGTTGATTGGGTACATAATTTACAGACCTAGTACCTAAGAAAGAAGGTTCTCTTGAATAAAGGAACCTAGCATTGCCTGTTGTGTGACAACCGATTGCCGTGCGGACAGCTTATGACAGTACACTTGGGGGCAGAATAAAGCCTCCCCACCTTGGTTCACCCTATGCTGCTGAAGTGTGGATGTTGCCTAGGCCATACCTAAAAGACCTTTTTTGAAATGATGATTTTTTTTCTTTTTAGCTGTTTATTTTCATTTGAAGATCAGGAGTGGATGTCATTTGTTATAACTTTAAGTAGTAAATCGGTTTCTCATTTGTGAAAGGAATGTTAGCCTTGACTGCCCTTTCTCTCTGGGTTGCCCAAAAGACTATTACAGATGGTAGTGGAATCTTAAGAATAATTTTAGTATTACACTAACAACAAAGCATTTGAAAATGTATAACCTTGTGGGTTGCTTTTTTTAATTTAAAAAAGGAGCTGTGTGAATAACTATGAAATCACATTGCTGCTTTAATGTGATGATCCTTCCATTTTCCTCCCTCCCTCCAACTTTAAAAGCATGCATTCAGATTCTTTCTTTAAAGTCAAGGCAATGTGCTGATTGACTGTACTGACATAATTGTGTTAATGACAAGACACTGAGGCTACATTGTTAGATATGTCGCTTAGCATCACTATTTATTTAGTTCACTTCTGCCAAGCCTGAGTTATACTTTTTATACATTGTGGTTTCAGTCAGTCACTTAATGTGCTTCATTGTTGAAATAACATTCTTTTCTTCTTCTTCTCTTTTCCTCTCTCTCTTTTTTTTAAAGAAGTCTTTTAGCCATAGTTCAAGAGAAGAAAGTCTCCCTAAGCATCGTTAAACAAGGTTCAAAGTTTGTCCTCGCTGGAAGATTTAGAGTTGAAGCACTTAGAAAATGAATTCTTTAATCTATAACATGATTAGCAAAAAGAGGTTTTCTTCTTCTTCTTTTGTATCTAAGCCCAGCTTTTAACATAGGTTAATAACAGTAATATGCTTTTTAATCTACAAAGAAAAGTAAAGAAAAATTCTTCTTTTATTGTTTTCTTTCGTTATTTTTCCTAGGTAATCTTTTGTAGTTACTGCCTTGAACTGTTGAAATGTCATTGTCTACTGTTTACCAGAAAGAAAGATAATTGGAAATGCAGGTTTTAAGGGCAGAGAGTTATTCTACAAGTGGTCAGTGTTGCTGTATACTCTTTGAAATGGTGTGACACTTTGCAATTGAGAAACTCATTTAATTCTAGTTGATAGAATACAGAAACTCCACTATTTAAATAATTCTGAGGTTGTGACACAGTATGAAAACATATAGTTTGACACAGTGTGAGAACAGATAGATAATCTAAAGTTAAGGCCAACACTTCTAAGGTTAATGTATGTAAAGAAAAATACTGAAAAATAAGGCCATTTTTGCACTTGGCCCTAGATTATATCCCAGAATAGGGACCTGTTATCTGCACACTAGTACAGACTACATTAGACCCACAGTAGGGCTTGCCATTGTCTGCACCAGCATGCAGATGACTAGGCCCTATTCCAGCATATAGTCCAGAATAAGGTGCTGTGCAGAAAGGGCCTGAGATAAATCAATATGTATATAAAAATTTCACAAACATCTTTGCAGTACAACTGTCAGCTGCAAAACTATAGGTTGAAGTTCAAACTGTTGACTGCAAAACTGGAGCTAGAAGTTCAAACTGCAAAACTATATGCAGAGGTTCAAATAGGCAGTTGTGAAACAACAGGCAGAAGTTCAAACAGTCAATTAGATGAATTAAGTGAGTTCACAGGTTCTGAAAGCTGTGAAATTAGTATTCCTTCAGCAAGTGAGGGATCAGAGTCTTGCATCATTAGCATAGTGGCCTCTTTTATCTCCTGAGCTGTTGGTTAATTGTTTTGATTCAGATGTAAACCATCTATCAGGATCCTAAACAATTTAAGATCCAAGTCCAGACAACAAGCTTCCCGCGCATTCACATCTGACGTACTGCTACCATTAATATTGCTTCTTCTGTTAAAGGCAGAGCTTCAGGAGATGTGATCGGAGAGGCCAAACAACTTCTGGCCTTTAAATGAAGGAAAGGTCATTAGTGTTGTAGCAATTGGAAGTCGAGGCAATAACATGCCTACAAGGGAAGTAAGCAATATAAGTTCTGAAGTATATGAAGGAAAATTTGCTGTCTGGAATAATATAGAAATCTAGCTGCTATGAATTGCATTTCCAGATCTAGTCTATCGATCTTGAGTGATAGAAGGTGCAATTAGCAGAGACGTTTTGAGTTTATTTTTAACAGAGTTGAGCTAAATTTGAAGATGTCTTTATAGTTTAAGATACTTTTTTATTTTTTTATTTTATTTTTTAATTTGTTTTTTTTAAAATATATAACAACAAACATAAAAAACACATAACATAAACCA
>MTQE01001134.1:49006907-49018725 GCA_014337955.1 Aspidoscelis marmoratus | reverse complement strand
TTTTTAAAATATATAACAACAAACATAAAAAACACATAACATAAACCAAAGATACTTTTAAAAGATCTAACCTATAATTGCACTTTCGGTTTTACACAAATGACCATCAAGTATGAACTCTATCCATAGGGAACTCTATATTGAATCAACCTACCTTTGCCCTGGGAATGTGTGAGTCAAATTTAAATAGAATTCTGAGACCAGAGGCCTATTCACACTACAGCCCATAGTGCATGATTAGGCAACATCTGGGGAAGAGCATTCATATCTTGAGGAGCCTGTTACAGCCTCCAGGCATTCCCTGCCTTTCCAGAAGTTCCCTAATCATGCCCTTTACTAACCTTACACATCCAGGCCCCAGGCATTCTTACCTCTTCCGGTGCTCTGGGGTAATCTGAGGCACCACGCATGCATGCTGGCACCTCAAATGACCATAGACATGACTGTGACGGTGCTGACATGTGTGTAGTTGCATGGGGCGCTGCAGTCAAAATAGTGGTGCCCTGAAGGGTGCCAGCCCCCCAATTGAATCAAGGTAAGTATTCAGTATTTGGGCAACATTGACTAGCACTCCAAGTGAGAACGCTAGTCAATGTTGGTTCAACACGCTCCTTTCCGGTCCAGCAGATGGGAAGGGAAGTGTGAAATCAACCCAAGTTCTACACTGCCTAGATTGTCTGTGAAAGCATAACTCTACTTACACAGATTATGTGTCCACCTAGTCCTCCCAGAGGTGGACTGGATTAGTGTTGTAACAACTTCAGATGGAATATCAGAGGATATTCCACCTGAAATAGTGGCATGAAGCCAAATACTCTTCCATGCTGACACTGCTGGAAGCGGTGTCCTCACAGTAGTTGCCTAAGTCACTTAATTTAGTGGAAGAAACAAATACACTGACATTTGCCTGCCCTACCCCCTGGCTGATAACTAGCCAGCCAAAATACAGTGTCTGGAGGATGCCATAGTTGCAGGTTTATTCTGGCAGTTTTCCTTCCTCTTGTTCTTTTACTTTACTGCTATAGTTAGTCAGCTGTGTCACCAGGGAACTCTCTAGCAAACGTTTTGAGCTGGATGGCCTTCCAAATATCTGTGTACATATGAGAAGTAAAAAGTAGTGTTTGTAAGCAGGTATAATTGAAGCACTAAAGTAACTTCTGCACATACTATTTGATGTATGTGAAAACTGCTACTAGACCAGAGTAGAGTGAAGCAGCCCAGGAGATATTTCACCAGGCTACATAAGTGGGCCTGGCAGTGGAATATTTCAGATTTGGCAAAATATTTCTGGGCTAAGGAATGGGCTGTAACCACTTCTACTGCCACCTTCTTTATTCATGGTAGTAGCAGATCTGAACCTGGCTTGTACCATATTTGCAGAGTGGGTTTTCCCACATAGGAGTGGATTATGTACCCAGAGCAGGTCTGGTGCCAGTTATGTGTAGACACAACAAAGGGCACCTGGCCCTCTTTTGAGATATAGTGACATGTAGTCATCCCATGTCTGGCAGCTTACCAGTTTTGTCCAAGAAGACCAGGAGATTATATGTATATTTTAGTATAAATCCAACCCTTATCCATCATATCAACTAAACAAAAGGGTCTTCTCAGAGTTCACATTCCTGGGCAGCCTTGGGCAAAATGCACTCAAACCCTCCCAGCCCCTCCCCAAACTTACCTGAAATGTGAATGGCTGCCAGATGGCAGCCATGTCCATATCCTAGGTGCTGGACATGAACTTCTGGGCCAAGCATGAAAAGGCCCAAAGGAAGAGGGGGAGGAGTTGTAAAGTAGAGATTTCTCCACTGATTTTTTCAACAAGGGAAAAGGTATCTATATAAACAACCTCCAGCACAGAAAGTAGCTACCTGGAGAGTAACACATGCCAATGTAAGCTTCCAAAGATAGCTCAAGAAAACAAATACATGTCTGCATCAACCCAGCGGGGAATTCAAAAGCAATTTTAAATATATATGACAATATACCTCAACCTTTGTCAGGTTAGTGTTTTTCAGATAGTTAGAACTATAATTCCCATTGTCCCAAACTGGGCAAATTAATTCATAGCATTGCCCTACAGGAGTGCTTCTCAAATAGGAGAAGTCAGATCCCATTATCTTTATTGGCTCCAGACAATTCAGAAGCACTTTTGACACCAGCCATACCACTGAAGGATGCTTGCATCAGTCCTTAGAAACAGGATATGTGGTGCAGATGACATACTGGCCAGAAGAACTGTATCATGCAGGTTTGACTAAATTTGTTAGAACTTGAATTCCCCCTGCCACAGCTACCACCAAAAACAACAGTGTAATTTCCTTTGCCTGGTTTCTGCACAAAAAAAACTTTGCTTGGTCTAAAAATACTGTACACAGTGGAATTTTCAAGCCAAATTATTAAAGTTAAACCATTGCTCCCTTTTGCCTTTCTGTGAAAAACTAATAATCTCCAGATTTCTACACCCCATCATATTTTGCAAATTTAAGCAGTTTAATCTCAGAAGTTTGATTTTGCTTTTAGTCTTTTCAGACTTGCACAGTTGCTAATATTGATCCTTTTATTTGGACAGAAATGTGTATATAAGACAAGAAGATATGGCAACTGATATAAGGCATGGAAGTGCTAATGAAAGAACACAGCTGAGTAAACTTTAATTGGGGATAAGAAGAAGTGCCTTGAAGAAACAGTATTATCCTGGAACAAGCCTGGTGGACCTGCTCCCTTTCTGCATTTTGTCACAGTAGTCTGTGTGCAGGATGTTCCCAATGGAGCATCTGCACTTGAAGGGGACATTTCCAGCTCTGGTACGGCCCCTTCTGCGCAGGAGCATATTGCAGGGAAACTATGTGTGGCACCCAATTTTATGGAGACTTACCTTAATCCCTAGTAAAACCCATTCACACTTCTGTGGTGCTGGGTGGGTCATCTGAGGTGCTGAGCAAGTGCACTGGCACCTCAAATGACCCCAAATGTGTGTGCGACATGTCACTGTCATCCCAGTGACAGTTACACCAGGTGCCAGGACAAAAATAGCACTACTTGGACATGCGTCTGGATCTCAGGTCCGCAGAGGAGTGGGAGGAGGGTGACATGCACTAGAATGGGAGTTCACTATTCCCATCCCTCAGATGGGTTGAGAAGTGCAGCAAGCCCCCAGATCTATACCTGCTGGCAAATATTAACAAATCCAAGTTTTAACTCTATCTCAGCATTCATTCAGAATGTGAATTTTCTGCATGTGAAATGCAAGTAAAATGTCCATGTACATTAAGTGTATATAACTCTGTGTCACATACATTTAATGACATTTGGGACAGCCAAAATATTGAGGGAGGGAATCAGGTTTTTATTGGCAACCTGCCATTATTCTCTCTAAATTGTGTTTTAATCACAGTTCTTCAGAACACAGTTAGGGAAGATCAAAGGAATTTGCAAAATGCTCTGTAAGCCTCTGCTGCATTGAGATGCCATAAGGATCTTTTCTACAGGATTTCAGACAAAAGAGAGACATTTGGAGGAAATGACAGTCCATCTGGAACAGAAGAGGGTTCTATGACTACTACCCTTTCCCATATTTCAAGAAGTCATCTCTGGATTACAAGACAGTCCAGTTACCACAAACTTGATGACTTCTCACTCCTCTGTTTTCCACACAAAACTATCCTAATGTCCTTCTCATGTAGTAGAATGGACTTTCTGAAGGGAATTTTCCTGGTATTGTTCTTTTCTTTTATCACTTTTAATTGGATTCAAAAATGGTATTAGTCTGTTTTTAAAATTAAACTTTTACTTTACTTAACAATATACATTAAATATCCATCAGATAACGGACTTATAGTCACCTTCTATATGATGCTCATTCAGAGTGTCATGTCTACTTGCTAGACTTGACCCTAGGAAGCACAACGTCCCAGGAAATGTCATGGCTCCACAACACTGGTGGCTGTTCGCAGAACCAAAATGGTTCAGGGGAATATACCAATAGGAGACCACTTCAAGAAGTCTCTTCTTCAGAAGAGATCAATCCAACAGTGTAAGTAATCTGGTGCCATATGCCAGGCTCCCAGAAATGGCCCCAGAAGTGGACTGTTTCTGCATAGTCAGTGAAAATATTCCCTACCTGAAACTTCAGCAGCAGGGAATTTTCATTCCTCATCTCTGGAATTGGGGCAAACTCTGGCACAAGCCATCAACTGCCACTTCAGTCTTGGCCTGGATGGAGCAATGAGGCCCAAGTTTGGCATATAGTGCAAACACAGCCTCATTGATCCATACTTTTTCTATTCATGTTGCTGTTTTGTTTTGATATTATGTTGTCTTACTTTACTGTACTTTAACTTGAGTTGACATATCCCAAAGAAGGTGGAAGTTTCTGGCATATCCGTGGATGTGTCTGTGCAGTTTTCTTGGCAAGGAAGGATATGATAAGTGACTTAACCAGCTTACTATTGGGTGCTTCCAGACATGTCTTAAACTGTGAATGGCATGTGCAGTCCCGATCGTTTCATCTTTTGTCATCACTCCACAATATATGACTGTTACATTTTCCATAGTGCAGGAGAAAGAACTCTTGCTGCGCAATATACAGTTAGATTGCATTATCTGGCAAATACAGGCAGAAGGATGAGGACTTCAAATGAAGTGATGCTAAACCCGGAAGGGTAACTTGAAAACTGATGGGGTCTCTGAACCCATGTGACAGTAAACTCTTGTTGCTCCGATGATTCCTTAAACAGGAAACTACGGAGCTGAATTTTTAGTCAGGACAATTGATTTCCCTTTCACTATGAGTAGACATCTGTTTATCGCTAAACTGCACATTTAAACAGCCCTGTCTGGAGGCAACCATAGTGTTGTTCTAAAATGTCTAAAATGTGTTTGTTTTAAAAATAGAGAATAAACATTATTGCAATTGAACCTGGAATCTTAGGCATATATAATATAATTACATGAACTGGAATTACTTAACCAGTTGCTGAGATTAATTTAACACTTGAACTCTTGCAAAGTAAAATTGATATGGAATCTGTAACGATTACAGGTGGTTAGGAGTTAGATTTAAATTTAATGCATTATCCACAAGAAATAAATGTGAAGTTTCAAGGAAGACAGCTCTGTCATCAATTCATATCACACTGCTCCCTAATAATAGCTTCATGGCCTATGTACTGTATGTTTTCATATGTGAGAGGAAAATAGTAAAAATGTTTCACTGAATGGGAGAATGAGAAAACACCTGCAAGGCAGGAGGAAGATGCTTGTAGTGCTCTTATTAATGTGACGTCATGCTGATCACATGGTGCCCACTGCTCCTGCTATCAAGATACCACCAGAAATTGACCAGCATGATCTTGAAGGTGGGAAAGGGCAATCAAACACAGGAAATAGCCTCATGGACCATATGCTGTGTTCAATCAATCTGATACTCACTGAGGAAATCCTCCTGAGTAGAGGTAGCAGAGCTGGAGAGAGAACTCAATGGCTTGACTGGAGAAGTAAAGTGCAGTATCCAAGTGGACACCACATTTTTTTTTCTGAGCACTGAATGTGCCACTAGAGAACATGGTCAATGCAGACACTTTCCTATCATGATACATTCACAGACCCATAGAGGCATTGTGCAAAAGCCACTTATTGTTGAGCAAGGCCTGTTGAGATGATTTCTATTATAAAAACAACACGTTGAGGACACTGGTACCTTATCTTGATATCTTGTTTTTACCACAGGTGGCTGAACCATAAAAGCAAAGTGAGCAATGTGTCCCTCAGTCTTTACCCTGCACAGCAGTCCAGAACTAAAGTACCTATCAGACTTTCTCCTCCTATATACATCACTGAGACATTTTACTTGTAAGTAAAGTACAGTATGATCTGTGGGCTAATTCTCCTGTGGATCTCTGCATGAGATTGCAGTCTCATCTCTGACTACAGTCAGTCATGGCTCCCTTTTCTCTCTCTTGCTGTCTTCCCTTTCAACCCTGGGAAACAAAATCTGTGTCTTCCTCCACACAAAGGCTAGAAGGAAGCCACTTCATTATAGAACAAAACCTAACAGGAGCCCTACTGGACCGGACGACAGCCCATATAATCTAACATCCTGTTTCACACAGTTTGGGTAAAGACTGAGGCCATGTCTCTACTTACCTTAGGAGGCATCCACTGCTGCTGTGTTTTCAGCGGTAGCAGAAGTCTCACAGTGATCACACCAACCCCTTTCTGGGTGAGATTGTCAACAGAGGTGCCATTTTTGCTGGGCGTGATTTCATGCTGTGAATGGAGGCCCTGTGGTCAGCTCCTGGAAATGACAATCCCACAGTCACAAATGGAGACACTGAGGCATCTTTTTCAGCAGCAAATCCCAGGCATCCAGAAGCTCAACCCCTTGCTGAATAAGTAGGGTCCCAGCCTGACTCTGTCCCGCTGACCCATCCTGAAATCTGAAAAGATTTAAGCTAATTGATATTAACCAAATGGACTCTGGGCCTTTCTGCACTTGACCTTATTCTCGAGATAGCAGTCTGCTGGCCACAAGCTAATGCAGACTATGGCATGCAGACAGCAGGTCCCTATTCTGGGATGTATTCTAGAATAAGGCCAAGTGCAGAAAAGCCCTCTTTATTACTGGCCCTGGTAAATATTGATTTATAAAATATTACAGATAAGTTTTGCCCAGAAATTTTCTGGCTTGAGGGTAGGGGATTCAGGCGCTTTACAAGGTTATTTTACAGCTTGTCTTGAGCAGGGAAAGCATCCATGGCAATAGTCTGAGCACTTTATTTGAGAAAAGAAAACAAGCTGCCATCCAGGCTTTTCCTCTTTCTATCCCAATGAGATTTGGTAGCTTTCTCAGAGATGAAGTACAAAAGCATTTACGGTTCATGTTATATTAATACTGTGGCTTGATTATCAAAAACCATTACTCTTGGTTATCTTGCTGAGGTTGAACCAAGCTGCTATAAGTCAGGCTGCCTACCCACACAGTATGTATTTTGTTTTTATGATAACAGCATTCTGAATGTAAAAGTGCATTGGTAAAATTATGTCCCAGGGTTGGATTCACTATAAATGGGATGCACTCGCTCAGTTCTTACTCACACACACACACATACACATATACAGAGAGAGAGAGAGAGAAGGAAACACAGATTTATTTTATTTACCAAATAAATATTTATGGATGAAGAAGTAAGCGGAGATAACAAAATTTACCTCTATTCATTCAGTATTTGTGCAGGTCAATTTGACTTGTGGTCAAACTCAGGGGCAGGATGTTAAAAAAATTCTTTTAAAACTCTTTGTCCCCATCATTCTGGTCGGAGAAATGATGGACTGGTTGCTTCCCTTTCTGTTGTGTTTTGTTGTTGTTTTCTCTCACAGCAATAAGCCTCACAGCTCTTTATTATTATTATTATAATGATACTATATTATATACCACAGTAGATCCCTATGGAGGAAAATGATTGTTTCAGAGTTCTTTGTGGATTACATGCATTTAGGATTTGTTTACAATAATGATTGTGTTTGTTGTAACCTCTAATGCTAATGCCATTGTGGTTGACTTTTTAATTTAGTCCTCCCTTACTGCGATACTTTCTCAGAGCGTGTTTGTGTTTCTTTGAAAAAAGAGAGAAAGGAAGAAAGACTGTCTAATAAACTGCAGAGCCAGTCTTAATAATAATTTGTCTATCTTGGATATCTGTTTTATTAAGCATGCCAGTCTGGGCAGAGGGAAAAAGCATTCTGCAGAGTCCCTGCTGTCACTGACACCTGAGGATCAATGACTTCCTGTTCCAAAGTTTCTTCACAAACAAAAGTGATTTTTTAAAAAAACAAAGAGTCACGCAGCTGAAAAGCCCCATGGGCCTCTCTTTGGCCATCTACATTTTCTCATTTATTTAAATCCACTCTTTGTTCCTTGTGCTATGAAAAGCTAGTGCAGTCCTGCATAAACAGAATGGTTTGTCCAGAATACTGATTCCTTCAACAAGGAAAATAATTTTGGGTTCTTTCTGTTTTTTTTTTCTTTTTGGTTTTTTTTTGTATGTTAGTTAGATCAAGGAATTTGTAGCTAAAGGTCTTGAGGCCCTTTTATACTTTCATGGTGCCAGTTTTTCAACACTTCTAAATTGCACAATGCCTTTCAACTGTTCTTGGATTTTCTAGAGTCATAAACTAGCTAGGCACCAAGAGTGCTCGGTGTGAACCTGAGCGGCATAGTTCCTAATGGCCTGCGGATCTATGTCATAGTCCTCACAGCAGAACCTTTATGTTGTACTCATGAACCTTCTTTCCCAGGGTGCATTGTGCATAATTGGACAAGTATGGCATCTGCATGGATCTGCATTTATGCCGTCACCCTTAGGACCCTTGAAAAGCAGTGAGGGAGAAAGACAACTTGCATTCACAATAGGTGGTCCTGCCTACTGTTCATGGGGCCATTTCCTGTGTTAAATGGTTCTTCCCACGATCAAGACTGCAGCCAAGGATTGAAAGTTCCACAGCTGCAATCTTCATGGCTAGGAGAACTGGCAGTGCATGGAAAGCACACTACTAATTGAAAAATAGCACCACCAAAAGGACTTGTGCTCTTCCCGTGCTACCTTTATCTAGCATCTTGAATAGAAAGGACATAAAACAGTTTCTAAATTTGATGTGAACTTAATAAGATTAACTGCTGGTTTGGCTTCTCCCAATGAACCCCAAACTGAAAACATTTGGGACTAGTAAGAAATGCTTTTCGGCAGCACACCACTGAAACGCATCTCTCAGAGCCTCTGAGGCTAGGAATATTTGCTCTTAGCTCTCAGAATACTTGTAGCCAAGACTTGAAGCCCAAACCACTGGTAGGGTGAATTCCCATTATAAGCTTAAAACGGTTTTGAAACAGTTTCGATCCTCGCAAGTCCCCACGTCAGGTTGGCTTAACACGCTTTCCGTGTGTTAAATTGCCCCAAAGCATAAATGTTAACACTCATTTCAACAGGTCTTGCTCCGGTTCATGCATTTGAAATGTTTTACATTTCTTACTGTGGGAACGGTACGGTTTTAATGGGATGAGAATGCATGTTTAGCTTGCTTCCAAAGATGGTGATTTTACTGTAAAAATCCACCCCTTACAGCAGCTGCTACACTGTAGCAATCTATCCACTTCACACCTGATAACAATGTTGCAATTTTGTGCAATTCTGAAAGTTCTGACCTTTAGAAAGGGAAAAGAAAGGAAAACAGCTGCAGGTTCAGGGAGATGTGTGAATGTTTTTAAGGCTGTGGCAGTAAGTGGGCGAAGGGGGCTTGAGTTGCTGCTTCTGCTGTGTGTCCTGGGCAATGGGGAGAGGGGAAAAACTTGCTGGCTGCCCAGTGCTGTTTTTCCTCTATCCAGGCAAGCGGCAACCACCCAGCCACCCAGCAAGGCTCCATGAAAGAGTCCGTTATGGGTGGCACATTCACACCAGAAGGAAGAGGGCAGGGCAGCCCCAAAAAGCGGCTTTTAGAAAGTAGCCACTTGAGTCCCCTCTTGAGTCACGTATGCCACGTACAATCCTCAGAATCCGGATTGAACGCAATTAAGTTGAAAGTAATGGGATCAGGCAAATTCGCATTTGCATCCGGTTCTATTATTTCGGTTTAGGGAAGCCGTATTAAGCTTGTAATGGGAATGCGACCGTACAGTCACATTCTAGGTAGTTGCTGTTCTGTTGTACTCATTTATAGGCACATGACATTTCTGTACTTACCTTAAAACCACAAGGGTGGCCAGCAGCTTCCTTTCCACCATATAAACCAGTCCACAGAGGCATGCAAATGTGAATGTGGTGCATACCTCTGTGTTCCACCTTAGTGTGGGAGCCATTTCAGCAGTGCATCAAAGTGCACTGAAAACATAGATACTCTGGAGATCCATAGGCCAGGAATTTTAGTTCCACAGGAAAATACGGAGGTTGGCTCTGAAGACCACATGATTTTGGAGGCTGACACAAGTGCTTTACTGGAAAAACTGTCTAAATGCAGACAGCCTTGATCTGATACAACTGTCCCCCTTCAGCTGCTGGACTGTTCCAGCTCAAACTAGGGGGCATTTGCACTTTCTGCCCTGTGCAGGGGATATATTACATGCCAACCCAATGCTCCCTGCCTCATCCAGATATTTGCCTAGTGCAGACCTGTGGCCTGGGCACTGCCATCTCGGTGTGCAATGCTGGAATCACTGCAAATGTGCCAGCGCCATCACTAGGATGACAGTGACACACCATGCATATCCAGTGATGCCAGCATGTCACATGATGCACCAATGCGCTTGTGTGGTGCATCACATGCCCCTTTGTGCACCATAGAGGTGCAGTTGGGGACAACGCTGGATGAAATAAGTGCATGCATGGAACACAAAATCGTGCTCCACATGTCATTTGCATGTAATACACTCCTGGGAGTGTACCACATGCAAACCATGGGACAAAGTGCAGAAAGGTCCCTGCTCTTGCTAGAGCAGTCTAGTAAGGCAAGTAGAGAAGCAAACACTATTTCTTATGGCACTAATTCATTCTTATCCACTTATATGTTCCTGGAATAAATTGACTGGGCTTTGATTGAATATTCAGGAGCAGTTTTTAGAATGAACAAGTCACAGGATAGTTAATGTTTTGTTTTGTTTCTAGTGGAAAACTTGCACGTTTTATGTATCACAGCTGCTAATTGATTTATTATCTATGCAAATCATGATGGCAAACTGTGTCTATCTAAAACTGCCAATGAGACTATTTAAAACAGACTTTGAGAAGAGCATTATTGGGTGTATTCGGACATAGCAAAAGGAGCCTCAAAAACAGCTTAGAGGTGGTAACATCTGCACAGTAGTGCCTTAATCCACATTAAAGGACAGAAAATGCACTTATGTGGCCTTTAAAATTGATTAGAGGAGTGATAAAAATGCTAGTATACATATGCTATAACCTTTAAGCTGCTTCATCCACCCAGCTAATGAATGCCCATTTCTGCCCTGAACCAGGCTATCCTGCACTAAGGTAGGATATCTCATCAACCCATCTTAAGGTGGGATATGTTGCCATTGGCAACCAGCCTTAACTCCTGGGATCAAAGGCTGGACCCTGCTTTGAAGGTGGAGAACAAAGGTTCCAAGCCTCACAACTGAAGCCTTTTTAGTGGCACATCCAAGAGTGGCTCAGTTTACTACTACTACTACTACTACTACTACTACTACTACTACTACTACTACTACTACTACTACTACTACTACTACTACTACTGTAAAACTATTATTCAAACTTGTATTCAAACTTGTTCTAAAGACAAACCATAATTAAACCATTTTCTCGAATACACTTTGTTAACACCCTGCCTCTGTCATGATTTTTTTTAACCTTCTGCTTGCTGTTCCTCTTCTCCTCTTACAAATATTCTTTTTCTTTCTATCTTTTTTCTAGTCCCCAAAGCCTGTAACTATTAACTCCTTAAATGTAATTCAGTGCTGATTCCATCTGCCAGGCCAAAAAGGGACCAGGGCTGGTATACCATTCCATGGAAATGTGAGGTACACTCTCCTTTTGTATGCCAGTATGCCAACAGTTATCTACTTGTACACTGCTTTTAACAAGTGTACTAGTAAGGCAGGAAACAGACAGGTTGCTCTAAGGAACATATATCTCTACTAGGGGTGAGGGCTTTGCTAGTTCACATGCATAACAGAGCCTAGCATGCTCCATGGACCAGAATACCTGTCCATGGCAAAAAGATCATTGTGTCTACTAGACATCCTATGTTCCTTCCTTCCTTCCTTCCTTCCTTCCTTCCTTCCTTCCTTCCT
>MTQE01001134.1:48980989-48997253 GCA_014337955.1 Aspidoscelis marmoratus | reverse complement strand
TCGAATTCTTTAAACCAAAATAACGCATGACGTGAAGACGCGGCCATAGACAATAGCACCTAATTAATATAAGATTTGCTTAAGCACATAAGTGAATATGATTGTTCTTAATGTCATGGTCTATGATGTTTGTGTTTCAAATTACAGTTCACAGCTCTGTGTCAGTGGGCTTGTCATAATGCTAACAAGCTGTTGCAGTTGTTTTTCCATATTTATTTTTGTGCTCTTGCACCCCTCCAACTGGAACTGTCAACCTACTTACCAAAATGCAGTCCTTAGCCTTTGTACTGATGTACTGACCTCTAGTTCAATGGTCACCTGCTCTTTACTGCATCTGTATCACCAGCTTTAAACAAGAACGTTGTGCATGTTTATCAAATCAATTAATGCAAATGATAATATTCGCCGAATGATTAACATCAGTGCCTACACTCTGCATTTTGTAGGCAACCAATTAAGAGCATAGCTAATATACTGATGTAATACTGTGCAAGTCATCTCTTCTGCATATCCCTTTAACATGCATATGTGTTAAAGCATATTAGCTTCCTTCTTTTTGAAAAAGGTTGAGAAAACAGCAATTGATTGACAGCTTGTTTGCACCAGTCAATGCACTTTCTGAGAAAGCAGTCTGAAATGGACAAACTATTCTTCCACTGTGTTCTGCCTGAACTCCCTTCCTGTGTGAATAACAAACTACCATATTGCATACCCTATAGATACTACCTGTATGGTCTCTCTACATAGGAATTACAAGTAGATTACCCTGACAATCAGTTCTAAAGCATAAGGTAAATAAGCCACCAGTTAACCTGGGCTCTTTGGGCCTTTTTCAACTTACCTTATGGTGTAATCCAGGCCACTTATTGGATTGCTCTGGGCACAACTGACAGCTCACCTAGAGATGCCTCAGCCCTCTCAGGACCAATTCAGCTGTGGACAATTGAAAAGTTATGCACAAGCTGACCAGCAGTACATCCATGTCTTCTTTTGGGTGCTGAATGATGGTGGGGCATGGGCTGTGCGGCTGTGTCTGTACAGTTATTTGGAGTTGGCAGATCTCCATGGCAACATCTGACCATGCACAGGATGCTGGTATGGATCTTGCAGTCTGACAAGTCATTGACACTGCATGACTGCTGGCAAGGTATAGGGCTAGTTCAGTGTGGGCAGTGCATATGACCACATTTCAGTCTTATCAACCTGTGATGGTAGTATTATACCATACCAGGCAAGAAGTGTGAGAAGATCTTTAATCTGAAACATGCTTTCCCAGCTAAAATGGCTATCCTTTGTTTCTGAGGCACTGAAGAGAAGGCTTGAAAGTGGGGTCTTTCACACATCAGCCTCCCCCTCCTCAGTGCTAGAAAAGGTGGATAAGAAAAGGCATCTCTCTCTGAGGCATCTTTGAGATGTCCCTTTTGGTATGTTTGAACACAGCCCAAGTAAATAAATGAGTATCTTTTTTGTTCTTGTTTTCTAGATGTTAATATGCTGGCAGATTTTAGGTCTTTGTGTTGTTGGGTACCATCAACTTATGGCTGACTCCTTGTTGGCTGCATGAGCTCTTCGTGCAGTTTTCTCAACAGAGACACCAAAATAATTTTCCATTGCTTACTTTTGGGGTGAGGTTAGGTAACCCTCAAATGATTTTGGATCCCATGATACAAGAATGCTTGTTCCCCTGATGTTAATATCCTGGAAGATTTTAGAACATAAGAACATAAGAAGAGCCCTACTCGATCGGGCCATGGTCCATTTAGTCCAGCATCCTATCCCACACAGGTCCCCTCCAGACTAGCAGAATAAAATCTGCAGTTGGAGGAAAATTTGCAGCTTATCTGCTGCGATGTGACGTTCCATCATTTGGACTACAGCAGCCTCCCCGTAGCTTCCTCCTCAGATCCTGTGAGACTTTACATTGGCATGTCCATCACATGGGATGGGGCAGCCAATGGGAGTTGAGCTGCCCTCCCAGCTCTCATTGGCTGTCCTCGCCATCCTGTTCAGACTGGTGTGAAGCTTCGAATTTTCTAAAACTTGTGCACAGAATGCTGATATATCACCATTAAATAAATTCGCAGTAGCACGGCTATAATGCAACACCGCTACGAAGTATCAGTCACCGTGTGTGACGGCTCGATTTTGGCTGCACACTCCAGTGTGCAGTATTAAGAAGTCTGAATGAACCCAGTGTGGCCCACCAGTTGCTTATGGACGTCTCAAGCAGAAAACAAAGGCAAAACCTTCACCCAGTCTTGAATCCCAACAGATGACCTTTAGAGGCATCCTGCCTGTCTCCCCAGCCTGGAGGATGTATCTAAGCATTCATTCTAGTAGCCATTGATATAACTGTCATCCACAAATTTGTCTAACCCTTTCCTAAAGCTCTCTAGGCTTTAAGGTCCTTTTAGTAGCAAGTTCTCATTATTTCTTTTAGAAATTGTTTGGTACTTGTAGCTTTCTGATGATGTTTTATGGTTTTATGCTTATGATGCATACTATTCTGGGTGCATATAATGAAAGCATGAAATATAAATAATTAACTTGTGCTGTTGTCATTATTGAATTCTATATTTGCCTACTTATTTGAATCTGTTTTGCCGTATTAAAGAACTTGGGCATTCTAAATGTTAGTCTTCGTGAATTGGGAATAATTCCTTTTAGAAGTGTTTAAACATGAAATTTGCAACTCATATTAAAATATCCCAGAGTAAGTGCTAGTCTATGTAGTTACAAGAAACTAATACTTCTGTCTGTAAAGGCACTCTTTCCCACATTTTTCCCCATATTTTCTTCCTTGTGGTGACTTTAGAACTTTTTGATAAAACCTGCATCCAGAACATTTTGAACCAAACATATAGACTCACAGAGAAAGAGTAGGAAGAAACAGACTCACTTATTGTGAAAAAGTGGCACATGAGCTTAATTGCATAATAGCTTATTATACAGCCTGGAAACTTTTGGCATGGCATTTGTTTATTAATTAAAACATTCCTGGCCTGTCCTCTATCTGAAGATCTCAGGGTAGGGAACAATAAAAATTTTCATTTCAGAACCACCAGCATTAACAAATGAAAGCAGATAAGAATTTTGAGCTTCAATCCAACATAAAAATTTCCAGCTGAGTGTTTCAAGACTTGAGTAGAATTATATGTTTTAAGCCAATGGCTAAACAACAAAAGAATGCCCCCTTGCTGACTTTAAGATGAAGAGAATATCTCTACTGGGCTACCATCATGGAATAGATTGCCTCTCACACATTGCCATCACTCCTGCTATTACTCTTCTACCACTCTTGAGTAGGGATGTGCACGAACATTGGTAGCATTAGATGTGGTTGTATGGAAAGGGCTCAAGAGGTATGTTGACTTTATTTAACTGCACTTATTGGACCTACAGGCTACTGCACAGGGCAGCAAGCTAGGGAGGTGCACGAATTATCTGGGCATTCAGAATCCAGACAGTAAAACTGGAAGGCCTGTATTTAGCCTTTGGAACCATTTTGCAGTTATAGCAGGCCCCAGAAGAGGCCTGGAACAACAGCAGCAGCACAGAGAAGGTGCCGTGGAGGTAAGGTAAATGGGGAGGGAGGGGGAGGGGAGGGAGGGGGGAGGGGATGGAATGGAATGGAATGGAATGGAATGGGAAAGGAGGGGTGGGGGATTAATTCTGGACATGGATATTCTATAGAAGATCTGTGCCTGGATCCAAATACCCCCACATCCATGGTCGGGGTATTCGGCCGGCGCCCAATTTTTCCACATTCTATTCAACTAAAAAAGAATGTGGAAAAATGGCTCCATGCAAAGCAAACATTCTCAGAGGTAGTCTTTTCTCGAATGTAGCCTTTTCAGTCAAGAGCTCCTTCACTTTTGCTACCAACATGGCTTATCTCTATTAAGGAAATGGCTAAGTCCTGAGACCATTTCCTGCATATTGCTTAAAGAGGCTGGCTGTAAACATCAAACCAGGGAACTTTCACTTCCTGGCTTCAAAGTCTGAAGGGCTGGGATGCAGGGGGCATATGGATATTGCTCATCTCACCTCCAGAACTGAACCAAGGAATCTGGCCCAGGTGAGGCCATTTTCCACTCCATACAGAGACAGCCAATATGGGATTTTGGAGTACTTCCAATTGTTATCTGCACCTTAAAGTAGTACTGTCACCTCAGGAATATATCACTTATTTCTTATGTTAAAGAATTGCCAGGGCTGATTTTTCAGGATTCAGTCCTAATTGATCCCTGAAAAATACAGGAGATTTGCCAGTTCATTTTTATGAAATCTGTGTGAATCACCAACAGATCCATGAAAATGTATAAACACAATTTGACAGATTACAAAGGCTGGTCTCTTGATCAAATTCAAAATGGTGCCCTTCTCAGCATACAGTATCAGAGCTTACCAACAGATCTGATGAAAATAGCAGCAGCACAGTTTGAAAACGATTTGAGACATTATACAAATGCAAGTCATTATCACTATGTGGTATATTTTTCTCCATATGTGTACATAATTCTCAGCAGCATTAATGAAAAATCTATCCATGCATCAAAAGGAGAACAAATCCCCATGTACAACTTCCTTTCATATACAAAATCTGAAATGATATGGGCTGTTGTTACAAAAAGTGGAGTGGGACTTAACTTTTTCGTTAATGTATTGCTGCTTTTAATTGACTTTTGTTGTTTTAATATGTTTTTAATGTCTTGTAAATCACCCTGAGCATTTTACTATGTGAAGCCATATAAAATAAATACAGGAAAGAAGAACCAACAAATGGAAGCAGATAATGTTGTTACTCTCTTGCCAGTGCCTTCAGAGAAATAAGAGTCAATGCCAACATGTTGCCTACTCCTTTCCAGTGAAAGCAATCTAGCAATCAGAATAGCATGTTAGTGATGATGGTGCCTGGATACTTGGTAGACCTCATGTTGCCTTACATCGTCTAGAAGAGTCTTCCAAAGCATCTCATCAGTGGGATAATTTTATTATAGAGAAATGGGAGAGGACTGTCTTTGTGCTCAAGCTGTGGAATGTTCTCACCTTGGTTGGGGCTGCTCATTGTCATTACTTGGAGATAAATTAATGGCCTTCCAAGCATATAAAGATGAGAGGTTTTTTCCCTAAACTTCTGTTGAGGTTAAGAGATTTTAAGCTTTTGATCATCTATTAGTTTTCCAAGATTTTGATGGTGTTTCTCTGTTTCATGGATCTTTGGAGAGCTTTGGATGAGAAGTAGTCCTGAATCAGTAGGCCCCAGTCATTGGAGTTGGCCTCCTTATTCTCTCCTATTGATTTGAAGCTGCATCTACATGCAGCAGCAGAAGAAGAAGTAGCTCAGAAGTGGGTTAGAGGTGGTAGCATCCAGTCCTCTGGCCTTTAATATACACTAGAGCAAGACTGGGAACACTAGCATCCACATTAACACCCCTGAGCCACTTTTGAGCCACTTTTTAAATGTATGTGGAATAAGCTTGAATGTCTGTCATGAATGGGAGAAGAACTAGTACAGAGGTATCATGGGATGATGCGTCAGTTAAAATACCTATATTGGAAGACAGGATAGAAAATAGCCAGTGGCATCTGTGGACCACACTGCAGGGCAGAATCACAATTTTATTACCTTGTTGTGGAACGAGGTTTCTGATTGCTGTGCTGCTTATCTCTAAAAACTAGCAATCCTAATATGTCATTCCCTGGGCTTCACTCCACTTTTTCCTCTGTGATGTGGCTGAAGAAAGGCCCCTCTTAGTGCAGACTTCCCAGTCTTGAACTGGATATGTAAATCATTTTCACTGAAATCTCCATTACCATTCATTAAGCAAATGTGTGCAGTCATTTGGCTCAACTGTGTTTTGTTTTGGTTGGGTACAAGTAGTAAACCAAAGACATCAATTACATTGTTATTTGAAGGGTCTGTAAATTATTTTAAGGGATTAGTCATGCTGAAGAATTAAAATAGATATGTCCTGTTTGTAACTTCAGTTCCCAGGCACTGAAAATGGCAATTGGGGGGGGGAGTATTCTGACCACAGTGACTTTGGCCTCAAAGCAATAAGCAGGACCATGCTGACATCAACTTTGGCAACAAGGCTAATCAGCATAGTGAAAGCAGCTGCCAGAACTTCATAGCATTCCAGAGGAAGAAAGGTTAATTGGGACAATTACAGCACTATGTTCTGAGCAGAAAACTTTCCAATGGAACCTTCTAAGCACCTCTATGGGCCTATCTCTGCTAGGATGGGTGTGAGCTGGCCAGAGGAAAAGGCAACTCAGACATGGTCCTGCCATCCCAGCAGGTTGTTTCCATGGCTTCCGGCAAGATTGGCTTGAATACAAAGGAATTCTTTCTCTGTTATGGTTGCCGGTTATTCCACAGAGGTATGGGCAGCCCCTTCAATTTGTCCCATAGCAACTCCATGGCCACTGCATGCTTAATCAATGTGGCAGACACAATTAGAGCAGAAAAAAAATCTTACGCTATGCTCAAGGTGCTCTGTTTTGCACCTCAGGGAGGGAGCAGGGGGCATGGAAACATGTGACCCTAAAAGTGAGGAAAAGTCACTGTGGTTAGGCCATAGAGTTTGGTCTATCTCTTTCTAGTACAAACTAACCTGAAATAATTTTGAATTAGATTTACAAACAAATATGAGTGGGTCTCAGAGGACATCACTTCCTCAATTACTAATCTATGGAAATTATTGTCCTGTAAGAGCAGCAGAAACACTGAAATTAATAATATTATGATTGCTTATATATCCTGACTAGATTTATTCAAGCCTTTTGATGAACATAAGAACATAAGAGTAGCCCTGCTGGATCAGGCCACAGCCCATCTAGTCCAGCATCCCGTCGCACACAGTGGCCCACCAAATGCTCATGAGCATCTCAAGCAGAGACAAGGATGAACCTTTGCCTGCTCTCGAATCCCAGCAAATGGCCTTAGAAGTGCCCTGCTTACCCCCTCCAGCCTGAAAGATGCACCTAGGCATTCATTCTAGTAGCCATTAATACATCTGTCATCCATAAATTTGTCTAACCCTACCTTAAAGCCATCTAGACTGGTAGCTGTCACCACCTCTTCCAGCAGCACATTGCATAAGCTGATGACCCTCTGGGCGAAGAAATACTTCCCCTTGTCGGATCCGACTCTCCTACCCATCAGCTCCCTAGAGTGCCCCTGGTTCTAGTGTTGTGCGATGGAGAAAAGAAATATTTTCTATCCACCTTTTCTATACCATGCATAATTTTATATACTTCAATCAGGTCCCCTCTTAAACGCCGTCTCTCCAGACTGAAGAGGCCTAGACATTGCAGTGTGGTTTTGTAAGGGAGGTGTTCCAGACCCTTAATCATTCTGGTTGCCTTTTCTGCACCTTCTCTAGTTCCACAATATCCTTTTTGAAATGTGGTGACCAGAATTGTACACAATATTCCAAATGTGGCCTCACCATAGATTTATAAAGAGGCAAAATGACACTTGCTGACTCATTTTCTATTCCCTTCCTAATTATTCCCAGCATCGAACTAGCTTTTTTTGCTGCTGCCGTGCACTGGGTTGACACCTTCATTGAAATGTCCACCAAAACCCCGAGATCCCTTTGCTGGTGTGTTGCAGAAAGCTCAGACCCCGTCAGTTTATAGACATAATTTGTATTCTTGGCCCCGATGTGCATTGCTTTGCACTTTTAAAGATTAAAGTACTTGTTAAGATTAAAGCACATATATTCTGGATTATATTCTGGGACAAGGAAATGCCATAGTCTGCACCAGCATGAAGATGGCAGGTCCCTATTTCAGATATAAACACCAATGCAGAAAAGGTTTCTGTCTTAAACTCTGGAAGTCTGCTGTCCTTGCAGCCTTCTCAGACTTCATGCAAAGATTTCAAGAAATGGCTGGGGCAATTTTGCACTTCTCTTCCCATCCCATCAACAGGAAAGGTGTGTGAGAGACTAACATCTTGGCAGGAAGCAGGAGCTTGTAGGCTGTAAGTTCCTCTTGTAAGTGCAGATGTACCTGCCCAGATGTTGACTAATTGTAAACTACAGGCCAAAGTGTGAATCGGATTCAGGACAGTTCAATTACCAACTAACTGTTGGTGAGATTAGCGTAAGGCACTACAGCATGGAGGCATATCTGTATGTCCTCATTAATGAAACAAACCCCAGAAGTTGTAGTTCTTGCCAAACAAAAGACTCAAGAAGGACCAATCCAGCTGAATTGTGACAAATGCTTTAATAACATGACTGGCCACTGGGGGCATTCATGTCCTATGAACAGATACAAAAGTTTCTCTATTGAATCCCTGCCACAACATATCTCTGCATTGCTAAACTTATTGCCCTCCAGGAGTTGCATGGCATGAAGCAAAAAGCTTTCTGATTAGTTTAGATCTCAGATTTTTCAGATCAAGAAACTTTCACAAATAGAGGAAATTCTCCACCTCATACTTTATATCCAGTTCTTGCACAGTGACAAAGATATAGATATAAGTTCAGCAATCTTATTCTTCCTTCTTTTATTTCATGTATTCTTTTTGACATCAGACTCTTTCAAATGTACTTTTAACCAAGGAACAAACTTGCCTAGGTTTTTCAAATCAAATTTAAAACATTTTTTAAAAATCAATTTGAAAGTAATGTGAGAAAGAGCATTCAGTGCATCTCAGAAAATGGGCTGAGTATTCACACAAAAGTTAATATGGAAATTGGAATATTTCAAGCATGTCCCTATTTTCAGCTCTGCAGTGTTCACTGGTACGATAACAAACATGCAGTGATTATTTTAGTTCCGTTTTTGCTTGCTGGCTTAAAACATGTACATTGAAAATTGGAATGGAGAAGCTGTGACCTTCCAGATGTTGCTGGAATTCGTCATTGTACCTGACAGTGTCATGGGACTAGTGTGTGTTAACAGCATCTGATAGGCCAGATGAAGGATTCCAACCATAACTGATGGACCAGAGGTAACAGTCCCAGGTGTATGAGGAGGATTCAAAAGGTGCCTTTCTGTGAATGGAAAGGGATTAGAACAAGTTAAATCTTCTATGAATAAAATAATCAGATGGAAAACTGTGTGGATTCCCCTGAACCCCACACTTTTCTAGGAGAAGATTAACCATGGATGATCAAAGCGTTGTTTGAAACTTTTGTATCTATTCATAGGACATACCATATATTTACTAGCCTTCAGGGAGGGAGTAGAGTCCTTATGTATGGTCATTTGTCTTGGCTACCCCTGATGTTCTGGATCTGCTGGAGGAGGAACAATGTGCTTCTAGGGAGAACATGCTTTGTTATTATGTCACTGAACCACATAATGCATATAAAAATTTGCTTGTAAGCATGACAGGTTCCAGAGTGCCAGGAGAACCCAGATGAGTTCAGAAGTTCTCCATCTCATCTCTGGAACCTGATATTTCTCTGTGCACCAAAACTGGAATTCCAGATGACAGTGCACATCTTTACTATCAGATCTTGAAAGCCAGAATTACAGAGGTTACCAAGAGGATACAATGCACTCAGTCAGTAGTCCAGACTAAGCAACGGGGACTAGTCTTATTCTGGCCCATAACTGTCTCAAGAGGTCCCTGTTCCAGATTAGCTGTAGATCTGTTTGAAAAGATTTACAAGCATACCAATTGTGACGGTCCCAGAACAAGGAAAATGCTGCAGCTCTATTTTTTAAACTTTGCAAGCTTTTTTTTTCTAAAAAAAAAAAAATTATCAAACACGTTTAAAATATATTGATAAAAAACCATTAAGATTACACAGTTGTTAATCTCTTAATTATATTGTCAACTCCCAGTCTTCTTCTTGTTGTTAATTGTAACTCTAATAATCTGCTTCCCCTCCCCTTTTCTTCTGCTTTGTCTTATTTCTTTTATTAATCCACGAAACCTGCAAGCTTTGAAGATTCTTTTCAAAACCTTGACACAAAGGTTGGTGGTACCCTACCTTCAAGACTGTTCTGTTCACCACCTCTATCCTTCTGTACCAGAAACAACATATAAAATATGGGGCCTGGGGCAATTGATGGCAGAGATACCTTGCCTAGGGTGTGGACAGGAACAGCTATGATACCTCTGCATTACTGTCAGTGTTGGTCTGAGATGGACAGCATCCTTGTGCTACTAGCAAGGGGTGTGTGGAAATGGTTCTCCATCCAGCCTAGGATGTCCAAAATGTTTTCGCAAAGTTTGGTGAACAATTTGCAGGGGTGTTTCTTCCTACTCTTCTTAGGATCAGTCACAGAAATTACTCATAATCATTAACATTACCTTTTGTTTTCATTTCCAGAAGCATAAATCAACTAACTAGATTGTTTTACCATCCTGATTACTGTATGTCAAAGATCTCTTAGTACTTTAAGGCGTGGGGGGGGGGGGGGAGAGGTTTGGCAGGCGTGTAATCCATAATGAAAAACAATTGGTTTGACTAGCTGGAACTGGGAGAAAAATATCTTTTGGAATGAATAAAGAAAAGTTATTTCATGTTGAAGAAAGAACTATTTCATATGTTTGGCAGTCAGTATAACCAAGCGACTCAGCAATTGTGTGTGTGAGAGAGAGAGAGAGAGAGAAAGAGAGAGAGAGAGAGAGATTGAGAGAGAACACACACACGTCTTGATCACTTACTTTTTTCTCCATCTATACTAAAATGGTTTTATGAATAAATGGAAGCAAACTCTTGACCTCCCCCTCCCTTGGGAAGAAGAAACTGTCTTGACAAGTAACACAGATAGTCTAGCAGCTGAGATAAGCCGTTCAGACAAAGCTTAGTGTGATTTTATGCAATCTTATTTTTCAGTCACTTCAGTTTATAGCTCCTCCCATTCCATATAGCAGTTCATAGAAGATATTTTCAGATCAGGACGTTAGATGAGACACTTTACAAAGGAGAGGAAGTTCAATGCAGAGTCTGGTCACCACTTGGCAGTCATAGTATTGCTCCTTTCTGAATTTTACATCTAAATAAAATATAGATTACAGTGTGTGTCATTGAAGTTAAAACCATAAGTCACCCTCTGTGTATCCATTTCAAACAATTATATTTTTCATTTGTCTTTTTCTTGGCTAATTCTCTGCAGTTCACTGTTCTATGTTTTTCTTTCTTTCCTACCAGTCCTTAGTGTACCTCTTAGTAAGAGGTTTTGGATCATTTTCAGCCACAGTGGATTAACCATTAGTTTAAAGGACTCCTCACACTATAATATTGTTATTTGACTAAGTACTTATTCAGTTCTTGGAATAACAGTCTCTGATTATAGTACTGCTTCTGGTTTTGTTTATAGTCAAAGGATAAATCATATCTTTGACAAGTTAAAAAGAGTAGAAAGAAGCATCCATTTCTGGCAAGGTTAAGTGTCTTTGATTGGAAAGAGCTGCAGTGTATTTTGTACTTACCATGGGAAAGCCACTCAAAAATCCAGCTTGTTCAGGTAGGAAATTGTGCCATTTCAGTTTAGGAATAGAGCAAAAAGTAATTCCTGTTCACTTTTTGTTGCCTATCACAAAACTTAGAGAGTTAAAACACAATTGGTGTTCAGTCATTCAGTTGTGCCCAATTCTTCATGGCTGGTTAAAATCAAACAGGAGGTATTTGCAAGGTTTGAGTTTGAACTTAACAGAGTTCAAATTTGAGCCAAAGGGCTGTTCAAATGAACACATGCTGATCAGAGTTTGAAGGCTTCAAAGACATTGGAATCAAACTGAGCACCATGCCTGTTTGAAAAGAAAAAAAAAGAATTTGAGCGGAATAAAGGAATGTTTGGTTTGAATCAAAATGAACAAGAAAAAAGTAACATTCATTGCTTCTATCCAGCAAGTCCTGTTTTTTTCATTATTTAGTTGAAATATTTGAACTTCAGCTTCAGTATTTGCCCATCTAGTGAACAGAGTATTTCCTTTATTATTGTTTGATTTGGTCTCCTTATCCTATCCTGTTCCACCATCTTCAGATGTTCAAGGATTGGGGGATCCATGGTAGACATTCTTTTGGATAACTCCCAGGCTCTGAGGTGCCCCAACGGCCATCATTTTACATGTTCCAAAACATGATGAAGACACATCTTGTTTGGATGAGGGAGCACCAAAGACTCCTTTACTTGGGGGGGGGGACTGAGGAAGAGCATACAGGACTTATGGAAAAGGCTATATGAAGCTAGTAATCAAGACTCCCTTCTAGACAGGATGAAAGACAGATTGGCAAAAATTTGAGTCCATGTAATAGTGGGAGAGATTTATGTCTTGGGTGTCATTTGCATGATGTATGTTGGTATATTGTAAAGATGTAAAGATGATAATAAAGTTCCACTGTTGAAAAAAAAAATAATCTGAGAAAATTATTAAAACCAAAATACAAAAAAAATATAATTATCATTAGGTTTTCCTGTGCTGGTACCAATGAGTGGTATTATATCCTTGGTGAAGGGTAGCTTCATTTGGAAAGTGCCTGAAAACTGTTAATCTAAATTCAGCCTAAAAGTTCTCTGTATGTTTTTGCATATTCTTCTGAATAACCTTTGATTACCAAGTGCTGAATTGAGAGTTTGACTCAACAAGGGTCTAAAGCAGAAGGAGAAGCCTTGTTAGCACACAGATTTTTGCCTAACATATATAATGAAAGCAGCAAATTAGGTTCTGTGCCCATAAAATGGAGAGAAGAGAAGCAAATGGAGCATGAATCAAAAACAGTTTTATAAGGCAGTAAACTATTCGTTACAAACAAAGCTCAAAGCGTCTGATAAGGAAGGCTGTTAAAAATCAATGTATGAGAAGAACAGAACAATTGTGAAAAAGTTTACAGTATTTCTAAGAAGAGAAAGACATTGCACTGGTGTGTGTGTGATGCCAGCCTTTCCTGATAGATAAGCATTTTATTTAATTTTGGCATCTCATAAAACTTTGTATTCATTTCCATGGAACTTGGAAGCTGTTCATACTGAACTGTTCATGGTGCGATGGGCAAACTTTGTTTTACTGTTATTTCCTAACATTGCAAAAATGCAGGAAAAAATAAGGGTTTTTCAGGACTATTTATGGGGTAATAGAACATTGTACACAACTAAGTCAAGGCATAGACTTGAGGGACAATATAGGACTCAGTGGGACTGCTTCTTCATTAAAGTCTAAAGATACTGAGGAAACATGCTGCTACACTAGTGTAACTACTGAAACGTAAGTAAGAAATGTAAATGGTCCCAAACCAGGTGATAGAAACACTTCACATTTGTATAATGTCATTGCTGCTCAGTTTTACAGCATAGGATGAACATAAGAACATAAAATGAGCTCTGCCCTGCTGGACCAGGTTACAGCCCATGTAGTCCAGCATTCTGTTTCATATAGTGGTCCACCACTTGCTTCTGGGCATTCTCAAGCAAAAAACAAAGGCAAAACATTTACTCGCTCTTGATTTCCTGCAAATGGTCTGTAGATGCATCCTGTCTGTCTCTCCAACCTGGAGGAAATACCTAGGCATCTATTCTAGTAGCCATTGATACACCTGTCCTTCATGAATTTGTCTAACTCTTTCTTAAAGCTATCGGGGCTGGCTGCTGTCACACTTCTGAAAGTAAATACTTGTTCACTCAGGGCTGCATTCCTTTGCGTGTACTCTGCTGGATTTGCATACTGATGCTAGTGGGCAGTTCCCAGTTTCTATCCCATATAAGATGCTGGCTTCTTTCTTGTTTTAACCAACAGAAGATGAAACTCATTCTTTTCTATCTCAGTTCTTTGGGGTGTATGTCTCTATGTTTGCTTCTTACAAATGTATAGTTTTAAAGTCCCCTGAAGAGCAGTTATTGTCCTGGTTATTGAAAGGAAAGGTTTAAGTGCACACATTGACCCAATTATGTTAAAACCTACTAAGGGAGTACTAAAATATATTTTATAGCCTCACACAGTATAAGAAAATGATCGTTGCCAATGATGACCTATTAGTTTACATAATTATTTAGAGATGTTAAAATAGATGGAGACATAACAAAGAGGAACTTGAATACATGCAGTTCATAATGTACATAGGTTCCATGTTCTCTTTCTACCTCTTTGTCAATGCTCCCGGCAATGATTTACAAATGCCCCAGCAATGACTGAAAACAACCCAGAGGGACCAGAGGTTAATTCAACAGCATGTAGTCAGAGACATGTTTTGGTTACAGAAGATCTTGTTTAAGAAATGTCTTAGTTGTTTAATTTGGAATTAAAACTAACATATTTTTGCTTAGCCAAGAAAATTTTATTTATGACATGTTCTCGGTATCAGATAAATAAATAAAATAATAAAAGCAGCAAAACAAGCTGAAGGCACAAACCCAACTTTCAGCTTGAAACTAATTTTTATGACCATGTTCTAACATGTACCCAAAACAAACCCTCAGGAATCAAAAGTTAGAATGATAATGTTTTCTTAACTTACAGGAGAAAGGCAAAGCAAGGGAGGAGGTGCTACCTATAACTCCATTTAACATATTTTGACTGGAAAGTAAACCATCTGTTATCTGCTTTTAGGCATCAGACAGACGAGAGTTATGCAGGTTCTTTGGAATCTTGTCTTCTGGGCAAACTCTGAAAATATAAAAGATGTGACAGGAGGGAGGACTGTGGTTCATAGCATCCTGCAGCAAAGGTGCCTTAACCCAGCATGTCTCGGGATTAGGGATGTGAACAAGTATTTGTAACATTTGAAATTCATATGAATTTGGCCAAATTCAGACATTCAAATTCAAATCAAATGTTGGTAGATTCAAAGACTGACATTCAAATTTGAATCAAATGTTTTGATACATTCGTTATGAAGCTTCATATGGGATTCATATAAGATTTGTATGGGATTGAACATTCATATCAAGTATGAATCCTACCACATTCGAAAGGGATCTGTGCATATATATATGCACATTCAGGATAGCCATTTCTTATTACAATAATGAAAACTGGAGGCTGTCCTAAGGCCCTGATTAAAGTGCTTTTTGACATTGATATCTTAAAGTTGGAGGTTTCACTAAACTCATTTTAAAGTCTCCTTTTCTCTCTCCCAGTAGACCATTGGGATGCTTTTGTGGTTCCTGATAGGTGGATGAATGTTGAGGCCATGCATGGAGCTAAAAGTGCTTTAGGATACATGAATTCCAGTGTAAACTGACCTGCACTTCTTAAGCTAATAACACAGTTTCCTTTCTGGGATGACAGCAATATTTCAATATAGCCGAGACCTCCCACCAGCTACACCTACAGAGTCAGGCGCCCTCTGGAAACCCCAGTGGTACAGGGTTCTGGAGATGCTGGAGGACCAGCATGTGCATAGTGCCCTTCCTCAGAGTGGAAAAAAAATCACTGCGAGGGTGGCTGTCTACCTCAGTTACTCTTGCAGCTACCACATAGACATTCTGTAGTGACAAGGTAGATCTGCATGCCTGCTTTGCACAGGTATCAAACTGTCTAGTGTCCACCCTTGGGGCTTTTTCTATTTTGGTCTCTAGAGTTCAGCTGTTAGTTCCAAAGCCAGTGAAGGGCAAGCCACAGGATGCATAAACATCCCACATATGCCTGGAGGATGGGAGCAAGCACCCCCATCTTAGAGCACCCTATGTTGCCAAAGTGCACCTAGGAAAACTGTGTCTTTGGAGGACCTTTGGAAGACAGTAGAAAATAGAAGGGCAGGATGTGCTATGGCCCATGGGGTCATGAGGCATCAGACATGGCTTAATGACTGAACAACAAGAATGTGGCTCAAAAGTGGCTTAAAGATGGTGGCATATGGATGCTACAGTTCCAATTCCACTTCTAATTCATATTGAAGGCCAGACTTTGGAATGTGAATTGGAGGCAGGATGGGAACGGTAACACGTAGGTGTTACCCCCTCTAAACCACATTTGAGTTGCCTTTTTTCTGTGCATGGATGCAACTCTAGTTCCAAAGGTTATGGGAATTCTGGACTTGAAAAAAGTTCTGGAATTGGTACTTCTTGTGGGTGCACTGCAGCTTGTTTTAAAAGTACTCTTTTGTTATTTAAAGAGGCACATTTGTATGCTTTGGCATTTTTGACATCTTAATTTTTGGCTAGTATCACACAGTATGGGTGCGTTCCCATGGTACTAATTTGTATCTCTATTGCCCCTCCACTTAAGTGGATTAAAGAAAAGCGAGTTCAATCCAGATTTAAGCGTTCCCAAGGGGGTAAGCAAAGCACGCATTTAGAATGAACGGACCGTCCCCAAGGAACTGTGTTTTGTTTACCCGCATCTTTT
>MTQE01001134.1:48963682-48976478 GCA_014337955.1 Aspidoscelis marmoratus | reverse complement strand
GATATAGAAAAGGTGGATAGAGAAAATTTCTTTTCTCTATCACACAGCACAAAACCAGGGGGCACTCTATGAAGCTGACTGGTAGGAGAGCCAGATCAGAGAAGGGGCAGTATTTCTTCACCGAGAGGGCTATCAGTCTATGGAATTTGCTGCCAGAAGAGGTGGTAACAGCAGCCAGCCTAGATGGCTTTAAGGAAGGATTAGACAAATTTATGGATGACAGTTGTATCAATGCCTACTAGAATGGATGCCCAAGTACATCTTTCAGGGTGGGGGAACAAGCAGGATGCCTCTAATGCCATTTGCTGAGATTCAAGAGCAGGAGAAGGTCTGCCCTTTTCTCAGCTTGAGATGCCCAGGGACAATTGGTGGCCCACTATGCCTGTGTCCCCATGCAACTTTGGCACAGTTCCAAGCGTGGTATCAGCACAGTCCATCCTCATGGATTTTGGATTTGGCACGCGAAAAGCATGCCAAATCCCCCCACAGCATGCCACAAGCATGCCAGATTTGATACCTGCTAAAACAAGTCTTGGCACTGTTTGGGGAGCTGGTACACATTGCTCAGCGAGCTGGGAACACACATGGGGACTCTTGCGGGCTAACAGGGAGGAAATTTGTGCTCACATCATTGGGAGGGGGGTGTGCTTGCTGTTCTTGTCCTGTCTGTTGAAGATCACAGCTGCTGACTTTTTTAAATGCCGATCACAGAGGCATGCTGGAGAACAGCTTGGTTTTTTAACTTTCTGCCATTTCCATAGAAGGAATTCCAACCCTGTTTCAGAATGCCAAGGCAGGCTGCATAATGGCTTGATTTTTGTTGAATCTGCAATTCCAATTTCCTCGATCATCAAGGCAATCATAAATAGAGTCTTGATTTTAAAGTTGATGGGTGCTCCCATGGTCCCTGGTGGAGTGGAGGTGCGCAAACCTGCTCAGGCGCCTACTGCTGCTCAACCTTGTTGCGGCTTTTGGCATTAAAAAAACATTTAAAGTTATTTTTATGAATGGAGCTCTGTTTTTACTTGTTTCCATGCCTCCCACCCCAATCTTGGCTGCCAGTGCCACTAAGGGAGGGGGGAATCTGGCTGATGTCAATCCGGCATCCAATAAGGAGAGAGGGGTGGAGAGGGTGTGTGTGTGAAGCTGCCCTGTACCAGGGTTTGGCACGCTTTGCATGGGGACATCACCATCTATGCCCAACCTGTCCGGTGTTGCCGGGAATGTCATGGAGATGCCCAAAATGTGTGCTCAGTCCCGTGCCCAGCTCCTGTGTGCCCAAACAGCACCCAAAGTGTGCCAGATGTCCAGCATGGGGACGCAGCCTATGTGAGACAGGATGCTGAACTAGATGGGCTGTGGCCTGATCCAGCAGGGCTTCTTTTATGTTCTTATGTTCATGTGGAAACCTACAAGCAGGGGATAAATATACACCTTCCCCTGGTCACGATCTCCCGCATATCTGCCTGGAAGAGACCTACTGTCTCCAATGTCAGCCAATGATAGCCTTGTCTGTCATTATTTGTTTGAAGCTTTCTAAGAAAGGATAGAACACCATGAAGAGCTTGAAAGTAGCTGCATCTAGGACCGTGCATCAGTGTTGTGACTTTTTTGCCTAGAGAAACTCTACATTTAGCCCACACACACGTATGAACACAAGACATGAGCATTACCACACCATTACTGCCATATTGCCCTGCACAGGATTTGAGAACAAAATAATATTAAAAGTACCTATAAATGGAAAGTTTTTGTTTTTGAGAATAGGGCTGCTTCTAGACATGCGTAACATCTCTTATTACTGCTTTTCTTTGAATATGTTTAGCCACTTGTCTTCTCAAATTTGAGCAAGACTGGGCATTAACTTTGGTGGTAAGCATATTTGCCATTTACTGGGATGGTCCTGAAAACACCTGGACAGGGGGAGTTGATTTCCATTCAGAGTTTGGAGAAAGTGATTTACCTTACCCATAATTCCAGGGAAGCTCTTCAACCAGAGACTTCCTGATACTGAAACTATGAAAAGGGTCAGCAAAATGCAACCTAGGTGTAACTTTTCAAGCAAAAACTACTGCTGATTGAAGAAGTAGAAGCACTGGGGAAGCAAAAAGAGTTAATGCAAATACAGCCGAACCTGGAAGTAAGTAATGCGACTTTCCAAGCAAAAGTAACTGGCCAAATGGAATTTCTTCACTTAAGAAAAATCACACACACACACACACACACACACACACACACACACACACACAGGCTCAATCAGCTGTATAGGAGGCATTGAGGAGGGGTCAAATGGGAACTTTTGGCAAACAGGCATCCTGGTAAGTGTGCCGTTACAAGAAATCAATTACCATTCAATTTAAATTCAGATAGGAGGAATCACTTCCCCAAACTGCTCCTAGTAGAAGCAGCTTTGCTTGATGTGTGACACATAATGGAGGATGGAAGCCAAACTGATTTCGTTTTGCTTCCAGTGGAGGCAAAGTCCCAGCATAATTTGCTAAGAAGTGTGGTTTGGTTTTGAACGCTTTTGTGGTGATATGCATTCTTCTGTAAGTCCTTTTCTGCATTTTAGTTCCTTTTCCATAGAGGAAGAAAAAGAGAGACAGTAAACAGCTAGCAGTGGTGACAAAAGGGTTTGTACATGCTCAGGATATTTTTCCATAGCAGTTTTTCTATGAGGCAATTGCTGTTTGGCTATTCTGTGCTCAGTGTTTCAAGACTGTTAAATGGAACCATTTTAGGCCATGTATAAGTTATCTACGTTTTATGTAAAGCTTTTATTAAAAATGCAGACATATTACTGGATATATGACAAAGATTAATTCCTCCCCAAATTTAAAATGTTTCAAATTACGTATTAAGGTTGGTATAAAGATCATTATTGTGTGTATGGAGATATTGGACAACTTTCAGAGAAACCAAGGACCAAGGGAATTCTAAGAATTCTATGACTTTTCAACAATAGCAGTTTTTAGTGGAGTTTGGGGAGTTGTATGTGGCATTACTAAAGGGAAAATGCTTTTTAGAATTATTCTGAGCCAGTTGCTGCCATTAATGCTATTAGACTGTAGCCAAGCCATGGATTCAAATGCCAGTAGTATTCCTGTAAACATCAGAAGGAGGGAGGGGAGGGGAGGGAAAGGAGAAATACTGAGCTTCTCAAGGACTCTTCCCAGATTGACATGACTTTTTTCAAACTCCAGAGTACAAGAACCCTCAGAGGTATTATCACCCCACTTCTCAAGTGTTATGTGTCTGCCCCATCATACTTCCCATATTATTACCCAAAAGTGTTATGTTGTCCATGACAGCTTTCAGAATCAGAAGCTTGTTGGAAACTGTAGGCCAACTTGCACTTGGCCTCTTAGTTTATAATTAGTTAACATCTGGGAAAGTGCATCTGGCACTTGCAGGAGGCATTTACAGCCTACAAATGCCCCCTACCTGTAGAGACGTTAACTAATTATAAACTAGTGGTGGTGCATGAAATTGTGCACTACACTATGGGAGTGCACGAGTATTCGAAAGTATTCAAAATTTGATCAAATTCGTCCAATTTTTGACATTTGAATTCGAATCATGTGTCCGTAAATTTGAATTTAAAGATTCGAATTTTGAATTTCGGATCTATTCATTCAAATTATCCAGACATTCACATGTGTATGTGATCGTACACGATGCATACTTGCATGTACATATCTTTCCTGCATCTATACGCATTTGGACGCATCCATATGGGATGAAAATGGGTTGCATATGGGATAACTATGGGATACATATGTACGTGTACAGATGCGTACAGATGCGTACGAGATGCATAATGATACATATGGGCACATATGAATGTTGTTGACATTCGTAACTGCAAATTCAAATCAAAGGTTGAAACAGATTCAGATTTGTTAAATTTGAACCAAATTTGGTCAAATTCAAGTTTTAAAGGTTCAAATTGAACTGAATTTTTGGATATTCAAATCGAATCAAATCCCTAAAACTGCATTTGTGCACACCTCTACACTACATGCATACTAACATTAACCAAAAACTTACCTGACGCATCCAGCAGTGATAATCTGCAATATTTCTGATGCAATGGGGGCAATATGAGGGGCTGCACAAGTGTGCTGGCATCTCAGATTTCCCTGATGCGACTGCATGTGCGCAGAGTGTCATTGTTGCTATGATGATGGCACCGGCACATGCACAGTGATACAGGGCACCACAACCAAATTAGTGGTGCCCTGCAAATGATCAGATGCACAACCAGAGACAGGTAAGTCTCTGGTCATGTTAGGGCTAGGCTAACATGTACTGATTTTCCCTAGTGTGAACGCTAGTACATGTTAGTCTATCATATGTTTTTATCTGCTTCGGATCAAGGCATGGTCCTAATCTTTAGCAACAGCTGCATGTATGTTTACAGGTGCCTCAAAACTTCCAGCTGAAATAATCTGTCTGCAGCTAGGAATGGATGAAAAATACTTTCCTCCAATGCTAGTTAAGGTAGGTGCATGCGTGGTCCAGGCTTAGCCTGCACCATGTGTACTGTACTTGCTGTAGTGGGTGCTTCTGGATGGAAGGAGCCATTTCTGGTTTGGAAACAGCTCCTTCAAGTGCAGATGCTCCATCTCAGAGCTCCCCCCAGGGCAACTAGTGGTCCAAGTGCAGAAAGGCCACAGGATAGGAAGCCCTTAGGATGGTTCTGGATCAGAATGACACTAGTCCTGTGGGAAAGAAGTACATTAGTGAGCAGCTTGTTCAGGCAAGTGTGGAATGTCCTTTGGTTGCATTCACACAAATGGAAAAAAGTGGCTCAAAAGCAAGTTAGAGATGTGAGCATATGGCACTTATCCACGTGCCAGTACCCAAACTGATTCAGAGAGCAGAATTGTAAATGTCCTCTCCATCCAGCAGTGGTGCATCAGTACCAGCTCCATCTTTAAGTTACTTTGAGAGGGGAGGTATCTGAATGTGGCCTCTATGATTATGAACTAGTTGAAGCCAAGAGTCTGGTCTCCAGATGCTCTTTGCTGTGTTTATTCCAGCTAAAATCCACCTAGGTTGAAGGCTCAGGGTAAGAGGGAGTCAAATATGTCAGTTTTAGAAGGATCTGTAAGAGCATAATTTGACTCAGAGCACAAGAATGGCGCTTATTGATCTCATTAAGAGTGGTGATCCATTTCCTGCACAGTTTCAATGCTGATCTCCCCCCCTTGCCTGTGAGTAGGAAGAATCACTCACTCATTTTATTCCGTGTAGATGTACCAATGTATTCATTCACTGCTGTTCACCCAGTTCTCTTGTTTATCTAGCTGATGGATATGTCTTTTGTAAATGCCCCACATTCATCCTGGATTTCTGAAATAGGTAGCCATTTAAATCTGAATACAGGGGATATATCTATTCTTCTCCAATGGGAAGATATCGCCTCTCTATTCAGGTACAAATGGCAACAAAAAGCAGTAGAGAGTCTCTGATGCTTTCCCTGTCCAGATTATTGACTCTTTTAGATGAACACATCAAAGCTGTACTTCAAAGCACCTTTTGCTTTCTTACTACAGGAAGAAATGCACTTCACTTTCTGATTAACAGGGTGGTGTTGTGTAAATAACTTATTAGCTGCTTCAGACCCATTTCCATAACATACCAGCCAGGCCATTTAGTTACATGTTTGAGGGGAAAGACTGGCAGATTTTTGAAATAATACACTGAGGAAATGTCTTGAGCTATTCATTGTATTTGTTATGCCATTTAGTATAGTCATAGCTTTAGTTTATTTAATTTAGCCTGCTAACAGATGAGTGAGAAAATTATAAACACTTTAAACCATATCATTCTGTAACATTTTGCTTCTGCTTTACTGACAAATCATTGCTTTAAGGGAATTAAGGAGGAAAATGAAATTGTTCTTCATGGAAACTTTGCAGAGGGCGTGGCTGCTTGTTTTCTTCATTTCTCATTCCAAATTAATTTAGGGTTCAAAAAGTAGAAGTTTATATATATATATAGTTTAGCATGAAAGGACTTTTTTGTCCAACAATGAGCTTCCTGTCTGAGTTAGTTATTCTTCTTCACACTTGTACTAACCACATTGACCATGAGAAAATGGGCCTGAATCTGGAGGCAAGAGCAACAGAAATTAGCATAATGCAGTTTATGTTTCCATAAAATGTGTTTTCCCTGATCTGAACAATATAAATATTTTAAGTACCATAACTGTATTATGACAACATTGACAAAAGTGTCTTCTGCACATTTTTAAAAATATTTGCTCATAGCCTATGCTAAAAGTATAAGAAAAACACACACTTGGAATTGAGTAATAGTTTTTAAAACTGCTTTCCATCCATTAGTGCTCAGGTACTGTTCATGAGTGAAAGAATATATCCGTTGGTTACAAAATCTTAAAGGTGTTAAAACAGACCTTTACAGGACATGGAGATTTGTCCCAGTTGCAATGGGACCCCTGGCTGTGCCCCCATCATCTACTGTATATTTGACAGCAGTGTTGTTGGAAAATAGGAAATAAACTAGGCTTTTGGAGGGAGAATTACTCATCTCAGTTGTTTCTGCAGGATGGAATCTTGGTTTACCAAACTGTTCTATGGCAGATTGTATTTGGCTGGCATATGTTAGCCAAGGAGAAAGGGGGAAAGGAAGGAGTTCCAAGGCAAAGAGATGCAAAACAACTTG
Source organism: Aspidoscelis marmoratus (assembly GCA_014337955.1). Classification (NCBI taxonomy): domain Eukaryota; kingdom Metazoa; phylum Chordata; class Lepidosauria; order Squamata; family Teiidae; genus Aspidoscelis; species Aspidoscelis marmoratus. The sequence continues at coordinate 48,969,785 of MTQE01001134.1, read as the reverse complement.
TTGTTGTTGTTGTTGTTGTTGTTATTCCCTGAGGTTTTTTAATACCTTACTTTTCCTACTACAAGACTAGAGCAAGCATTTCATTGGGACAGATTCTTCCTCTTGGATTGGTAAGTCTGAATTTATTGGTTGCTGTAGAACAAGGGGAGGGAGAATTGGAGAGCCAATTTTATATGGTAAAGTGTAATTAAAAAAAAAACCTCAATCAGGAGCTAAAGGAAACCTGACTTTAAAGATATTTGGATCATAGCATGTGACCAAGTGTGAAAAGGTTTTAAAATAGCAAATAGTAAAACAATTGAATAAGCTTCCTGGTTGAGTATTCACACCCTGGGACAATTTCCTGCTTTTAAGCAAAACTTTTTCTGGCTGATAATGAAGTTGAAAAAGTGATTTGGGGGAATAAAAATTTCTCAGTTTAAAGATGGAAACCTGTCCTCTTCAAGATGCTTTTTTTTTTTTAACCATGCATTTACTATGCTGTTTAGGTGCCTTCAGTGGCAAGGCATGGTCAGAACACCCATATAGTTGCACAGTTCAGAGTCCACAGCTTTTTACTTTGGAGTTTCCCTGGAATGCTGCAGTGGATTGATCGTCCTGCCTGAACAATTGTGCAGCAGCTTCCATGGTCACTACACAACTTCTGGTGAACTGTCTGTCTGATGGGAAGGGACTACACAGGGACTCTGAAGTTTTAGGTAGTCTGGATCTCTCCATAGATAGAGCATGGGAAAGTTTAGAGTACAAGTCCTATAGTCATTCAAGGCAACATCTATGTGACAGAACTAGTCCAGAATGGGTAAGGTTTCAATGCTGTCTGGTGAAATGACACACACCAGCATGCAGATGTAGATAAAACCATCTTGGATTAAGCATTCCCTTTAATTTCTAATTTCAGAAGCTGATATTTCAGACTGAAAAATAAGTTTCTGGTGGAGGCCACATCATGTCCTTTGGAACAATTCCCACTGGATCGAGGGGATCTTTCTGCACTGGGATTTATTGCCAGATTTGATTTCTGAATAGGGACTTGCTGTTCACATGCACATAGGGATGTGCACGAATGGTTTTTTTTGGATATTATTCATATAGAATTGAATGCGAGAAAAATTGTATTTATTTGAGTAGATTTCCTTCAAATGTGGGATGATTCGTATTTCATACAAATGTTCAATTCCATACAAATCCCATATGAATCCCATACGAATTCATACACATAGCATACAAATCCCATACGAAACTTCATACAGACCTTCATATGAATGTATCAAGACTTTACATTTGGATTCAAATGTCAATCTTCAAATATGCCAACATTTGATTTGAATTTGAATGTCCAAATTTGGCCAAATTTATATGAATTTTGAATATTATGAATATTTGTATACATCCCTACGTGCTAATGCAGACTATGGCAGGCCATGCCTGGAGCCTACAGTAGTTTGCACTAGTATACAAATGGCAGGGCCCTATTCTAGGATATAAACTAGAATAAGGTCCAGTGCAGAAGTAGAGGTTCTTCTCTATAGTCTTCTCCGTGGAAATGTAAAGACTGAGTAATGTACTGACACCAACCAACTTGGATAGCTTAAATCATAGAGGACTACCAGAATTATTGCCTAAATGTATCACCTCCAGCTTGGTGAGACAGGTAGAATGCTTCTAAAAGACATTTGGATGGAGTCAAGAGTATGTGATAGTTTTGTCCTAATCTTCTGTTTGGGAATGCCCAAAAGCAAATGTAAGACAGGATACTGAACTAGATAGGCTGAAGAAGCAAAGGTCATGGTCACGCCTTGCTGAAGTAGTCCATCTTATTAAGAAACAGGACTCAAAACACAATAACTCTGATTACACCAATACCTGATAATCCTTCCTCAGTGCATCCTCTGTTTGGGTTACTATGCTCACACCTTTCTGTTCCTGTCCTGGGAAGCCTTTTCAATACCTTTTTAGATCTCCACCATCTCCACTATCACAACACCCCCTGTGTTCTGATAGGATAAAGGTTCTGTGACTCAACAGCATGAAATCACAGATTGGCTGACAGGGAAGACAAATTCATGCACTATCCACCCACTTTTCAGTTTAGCCTCCTTTAGTCCTCTTCCCTGATCACACCCTGAAAAATGAAAATGGACTAACACTATAGCAGCTTGAGTCCTGTGAAAATCAGGACTCAGGAAAGTACCTTTGGAGGGAGGAACTTCTCTTTCGAAATGTTTCCACTACTCCTTATTATGAAGCCACATCAGGGATTTCCCCCTGAAAAATTTATTCATTCCCCCAGGCCCAGAGATTTAGCTTTTAAAATCTCTTTTATATTTAAAGCGGATTTAAAGAGAACCATGTTTAAAAATATGCAATATTAGATGAGGAATAGCTTCAGACTTTCTTGATGCTTTCATGTTTTATAGATTGAAAGCATCCGTTTGCACCTAACAACGTTCAGAACGAGTCCATGTTTCATTTCGAGGATTTTTTGTTTTATTTGTTTGTTTAGTAGAACGGTTGAAAATTCATGGGCTGAAGAAGTTATTGTTTTGATTCTTTTAGGCCCTGCTGAATCAGATAAGTTGAACAAATAAGGGGAGAGGTATGACAGGTTCCAATATAAAGCTGAGTTCTTTGCATTGGATTAAATAGACTTCCTCACCTTTGAAAAATCTTGATGTGATATTGGCTCTGAGCCAACCACAAGACAAAAGTAATGCTAATTAAAACAGAATATAAAACATTTTGAAAGAGTTCAGGGACAGTAACATGTTACAGTGCTAGAAATCCAACAACCTCAAAGTGTGTTAGAGAACTAAAATCCTTGGTACAGCTTTAAAAATAAAATAAAATAAATGAATTTTTTACAGTCAACCATTTACGTCCTTCCTGGCCACAATCCAAAGAGTTACTTTAGGTGCTCCTAGGGTTTGCTTACACCTAGTGGGATTTGAATTAAAATTTTCACCCTTTTAACAGCAACCTCCCTCCTTAATCTAGGCCATACCAGAACTTTTTTTTCCAAAAGTTCTTGTTGTTTCACAAGTGGTTTCCCTTGTAACAGGCAAAGGGAATGGTGAATTAGGAAAGTTACATGACAAAGGTTATATGGGGCAACTTGCATTGTTCAAATTAATTGTTGATAAGCCCTTGCTAACTGTGTCTCTGTGATCTCTTCATAGAATAAAATATATTAGCTTACGCAGTTTTTTTAAAATCACTATAGTCTTATAGAGTGTTACTTTTTTGTTTTATACTTTTAAAAGAGGTATAGATGATGGAGAAATGTGACCATGAGGAGTGGTGGCCAAGCAAGGGCACGTTAGTGTAGAATACAGGCAATCCCACCCCCCGGTAGTATGCTTCGGGCCTTTCCGCACTGGCTCTAAAAATGGATTTAGAGCCAGATGTGGAACGCATTTAGACTTGGCTTTCGCATAGGGGCCGGAATTAGGACCCCTTTGAGTAAGCCGCGTCCGCATATTGGCAGGCAAAAACAGTTGTTTAAACCGGTTTTGCCGCCGAAATCCTACCCAGATGTAAGACCTGAAAAAATCAGGTATTACATCTGGCTTTCCCCCTGAAAACGGTTTGGAAATGAACGTTTCCGCACCGGAGGGGGAAAAGCCGGATTGCCGGTGCATGCCCAGCTCTCAGAGAGAGGCAGAGCGCATGCTCTGCCATTCTGACAGCTGGGCAAGCCTGGCAGCCAGCTTCCCTGCCTTGTCCTCGCCAAAGAACGGAGAATCCTCCGTTCTCTGGCGAGGGCAAGGCACCCCCACTCCTTCTGTCACCCCAACCCCACGAACAGCCCCCTTCTACGTACCTGAGCGCCTCCATTTCGTCTCCATTTCGATCGTGAGTCTCGGAGGGACGGCAGCAATCGCGCACGCGCGCGCCATTGCTCTGACAGCCCTCCAGGCAGCCCAGGAATACATTTCCCACTCACACAGCACCCATCCCAAACCGTTTCCCAATCCGGCCTTGCCGCTGCGGCCCCACGCGTGTGTGTACACGCGGGGTCTGGGAGAAACCGTTTCTGCTGGAAACGGATTTCCTTTTGAAAATGTTTTGGCCAAAAACGGATCTTATAGATCCGTTTTCGGCGGCAAATGCGGAAAGGCCCTTCCTCCACAGAAGATGGATTATGATCCATTTTGGAAGACTCCTTATTTAAATTACTGGTAGACCTCAATATCAAGATCTACTAGCATACTAATGAAGCCTAATCTGGAACACAGAGGCATGCAGAAGGTGTAGACCATGTTCCAGTTCATGGCAGAGCCCACTTTGACAGTGTGCCTTATTAAACCAACAAAATGAATCCCCTGGCATCTCTGAGGCCAGGAAACTTCAGAGCTTTTGTGAGCTTCAGGGTTGATGCAGTTGGGCTGAAACATGCCATCACCTTGTAGATCCCATTGTTCCAGCCCAAAGCAATCCATCACAGACTTGGGATGGATCACCCTGTTTCTGCCCAACATTTCCAGACTTTGAGAAGTAAGTGCAGATTTATATCAGACAAATGCAAGGCTCTGAATCCTGCAATTGCCCTGCCTCAACTGCCCTGTGGTCTCAATCCATGGGTCACTGAGAAGGTCCATGAGAAGATCATATATTTGAATAGCATAGTTAAGGTTGCGCAGCAATATTTCAACTAGGCTCACCAACCTGTGTCTGCCTGCTGCTTCTGTGATTGTTCCATCTGAAAATACCCATATGCTAGTCAAACACCCGCCAGTTTCCCTTTGTTTGTTCTTTTCAAGAACAATGACAAAAGGGGTTGCTGTTACAGGAAATCCAACTCACTGCTGGATTTCCCATAACAGTGATGTTTCAGAATATTGCCTCAATTTCCTAGGACTATATTGGGATACTTATGGCATTCCCAATATAGTCCCAGGAGAATTGTGGGATTCCTGTGTGAAGGTTAATTCCCTAGAAGAAAAATCATGGAAATACAATAGGTTGTGCCCAGGATGGGTGAGCAATACTGCTAGAAGCTCCTCCTTCTACTGAGAGCAAGTCCTCCTTTTATGCAATCCCAATTCAACTTGAACGTTGGGTATTCAGAAGAACTGGCAAAACACACTACTTATTGAGGTTCAAGGTGATCCTGTGTAGTTATGGATCATGTTACGAATACTCTGGTTTATTTGGGCATTCTCCCACTTTGCATACCTAAAGCATTCAGAATTAACCAGCTAAAGCAAATTGTTGCCATTGTGGCAGTGATAGCAGAGCCTCCCCAAGAGTGCCAGTGTCCCTGCATGGTGCTGGTGCTGGGGCAACCAGGTGATGCCTCGCACAATTATGCCCATGCCACTTGTCACACACTCCCCTTGCACTTCTTCAACCTGAAAGAGGTGCAGATGCAGCATACAGGGCTATACTATTCCTGCCGCTAGTACGGGCATCAAGCAGTTTTAACTATCATGTGCATAGCCAATTCTAGTGAAGAAACAATTCCATACAGTGTGCATGCATCTTGTGGATGTGATTTAAGGTAGGTGCGAAAAGGCCCTATGTCAGTAAAAATGGACAAATTATGCATACACATTTTCCGCTAAAAGGCCATGTTCCCATTCAATTAAAAAAAACACTATGATATCTATAAACTGATGGGGACTGAGCTTTCTGCAACACACCAGGAAGGGGATCTCGGGATTCTGGTGGACAGTTCAGTGAAAGTGTCAACCCAGTACACAGAAGCAGCGAAAAAAGCTAATTCAATGCTGGGAATAATTAGGAAGGGAATAGAAAAAAAGTCAGCAAGTGTAATTTTGCCTCTTTATAAATCTATGATGAGGCCACATTTGGAATATTGTGTACAGTTCTGGTCACCACACCTCAAAAAAGGATATTGTGGAACTAGAGAATGTGCAGAAAAGGGCAACCAGAATGATTAAGGGTCTGGAACACCTCCCTTATGAAACCAGGCTGCAACGTCTAGGCCTCTTCAGTCTGGAGAGACAGTGTTTAAGAAGGGATCTGATTGAAGTATATAAAATCATGCATGGTATAGAAAAGGTGGATAGAAACAATTTCTTTTCTCTATCACACGACACTAGAACCAAGGGCACTCTATGAAGCTGATGGGTAGGAGAGT
>MTQE01001134.1:48904882-48917407 GCA_014337955.1 Aspidoscelis marmoratus | reverse complement strand
AAAAAAAAAGACTCATGGAGAAAGAACTGGTAGCAATGGGGTGATTACTGGCTTAATTGTTCTGAGAATAAATAGGATGTGCAACTGGTTTAAAAACAGTGCCACTAGAGGAAACTACAGAAAGTTCTTAAACACTGTCTTATAGATTATTTATTGACCTGTAATTTTAGAAATGAATGTGTGAATTGAAAAATAGCATATGTACACTTTCGGTAAAGTCACACTCATTTTTACATGGCAATAGTTAAAAATATTTTCCCCTTAATTTCTCAAGGGATGCTGAGACTTTTCAGAGTTTTTCTTCCTTGCAAGAGGGAATAATTTAGATTTTCTTCCATCTCTGTCAGAAGTTGAACAGACGAACAAAACAGATTCTTCAGAGACAATTTTACACAGAGTTACATCCATCCAATTCAATTATAAATTAAATTGACTAACGAACCATAGCTCATTATGGGAATCAATTACTCAGAACTGTCTTTGGACCAAAAAACGTGGAAAATAAAAAATAATGGTCATACTTCAATATACCAGATTGTCAGTGTTTGAAAGCTCTGTTTTTCTCTGCCTTGGCATAGCCTACCGCCAAAAATGAATGATAATCATTTGTTTTACTGCTTGTAGAACTATTCCTGTTTTATAAAGACTTGATAATTCTTGAGCTTGATCTCTTTCGGACAAGCACCTCAGGCTTTTTTGAGATAACAGTCCAGCCCTAGAGTAATGTCATCACATGGATATCTTTCAGATCAGTTTATGCAAATGTGTTAGTATAAGAAACCACATTTTAGCCTCTGGTATAGACCAAACAATGCTAGTTGAAAATGCTATGAGGTAGTATTGAAGGCATTTGATTAATAAAATAATTCTTGTGACAGAAAAGTAAACTAGCACACCCTTCTGGAATAATTTCACATGAAATGTTTAGTACATGTAATGAATATATAAATAGGGTATATATGTGTCTATAGCATGTGTATAAATGTATGCATATACATTCTTTTCCATTCTCCTTAAAGGAATTACATACTGTATTTTCCGGCGTATAAGATGATTGAGCATATAAGACGACCACCAACTTTCCAGTTAAAATATAGAGTTTGGGATATACTCGCCATATAAGAAGACAACACCCAGCATATAAGATGACCCCCGACTTTTGAGAAGATTTTCCTGGGTTAAAAAGTAGTCTTATACACCAGAAAATACAGTACTTTGCTTTTAGCATCTAATTTTACCCATCCACAGACCTTCAGGTATCAGGCAGGACAAGAATACAAATAATAATAAAATAAATAAGGAATGAATGAACTTTGAGAATTGTTCTTACATAGAGCATACACTTCAAGGTCTTCCGATATATCCCAGGAAAAAAAACTGAGGCAAAATTCGCACATTAGAGATGTGACAAAACCCTACTTATTTTTCTGTAACTGGAAAGTATCTTTATACAATGACCAATACATTCCATATGGAATCTACAACTGCAAAATATGACTAACCCATGTCAGATATCATCAGTATAAGTTATGATATCTCAATAGAATCTCCATATGTAGAGATACACCTATAAATACCCAATGACAGTGGAAAACATTATAGTATGTCAGTCAATTTCACAGTGGGCTTGATATCTAGTCTGTGATCATTATCAGAAGGAAAAAGCTGTGGGTGTGCATAAAACATAAAAACTTTTATAAGAACTTTTAAAGGACTTTCCAGGAACAGGGCAGATAATACATGTATTGCTCACAGAGGCTGGATCAAGTTGTTGGTTACTTATTCTGCCTCCCTCAACTGTCATACCAACAGCTTGTAAAAGGTCATTATAATACTGGCATATTTGTTTTCAGTCCCTTTTCAATACTGTTTTTTAATTATTATTATTATCCCTAACATTCCATTGCCTTTTCTCATAATGGAGCTTTACTCCAAGATCTCTTTCCTCATCAGTCACAATCAATTCTGATCCCATTCACATATGTTAGTAGCATCACTACACATTTGTTCACATTAAATGCTACCTGCTATTTTGATGCCCAGCCACAGAACTTGCAAAGATCCCTTATTTTGGTAACTATGATATAAGTCTCATTTAATATAGTCTCATGCAACTACAGCAAAGTCTCATTTTGGTAACTATGGTAAGAAACTTACAGCAGGGGAAAGAGTACTACAAGCAAAATGCTTTTCTCCCTCCATATTTTTGAAGAGTGCTACACTTATTGCACCTTTCATAAATTGATAGTGGCAGTGATAGAATTGGCTGCAATACCGATCAAAGACAGGAAATGCCCCTGGGACAGTGCAGATTGTGGCATGGCAGTGGTAAGGGTAGTGGTCCATGCAGATATCACATTTATGTTGTCATGGAGGGCATCCCTTATGTCCTGCTGTTTTCATGTATTTGCATATTTCTTCTTTATCACTTTTCCCTTTTACAAAAGTTCAGCCTCCCTCCTGTTGGTTTGCCCTCATGTTCTCGTTTTTTAAATAAATAAATAGATGTGATTATTACCTCACACACACATCACACAGAATAAGGATTTTAGGAAGGGACCTCCACAAAATCCACAAATCCAGATATCCAGAGGAATATGGACTGTTATTTCAATTTAGTTTGGAATTGTTAAAGTGCATTTATCCAGTGCCTAACAAACCTGAAATAGCTTGGAATAACAGCTATGTGCTAACTCTAAAAAAGTAAACTTTTTTAGTAAAAGTAAATGTTGACATTCGTATCATCAAATACGAATCGAATATCCATATGAATACATACGAATGTATTTGAATTGGTTTGAATTTGAATACATTCGTGTTTTTCTCTATTTGTACAAATTCGGACATTTGAATATCTGACTGGAATCAAACTGAATGTCGAAAACTGCATTCGTACACACCCTAGTGCAGCATGCTTTAGTGTAAGTGGCCAAAGTAGCTGCCTGTACCAAGATAATGGTAGAGCTGGTCTATCTGCAGTGCAGAGACTGGCGGGAAAATTCAGATTTTCTTTATACTGTGCAGCAAGTGTCCTTAGATCAGTATTAAGGTAAGTGTGCAGCACTGACCATGTGACACCATGATGATGCATTGATTGTCATGCACGATGCCCCGATCATGCCTGCACATTCTGCTGTGCAACATAAACGAGTCTGGATGCAGCCTGTGTGTCTATTTTGGAATAAGATGTTATTTGGGGGCATAGGAAGGTGCAATTGTTTCCATAAATCTGAATAGATATCTGAGAATATGCATAAAGGTTCAGCAATCTAAGGAATGGGGTTTAAAGAGAAGGATGGGGAACAGGGAAGCAGAATCAGCAGTTTAAAATATGTATTTCCTTGACATTCCAATGACAAATTCAGCTTCATTCCCCCTCCTGTGTGTCTTCTCTTGCATATTTGTATATTACAAATACTAATATTTTTCTTACAATTTATCAGAATTTTAAAGCCATATTTCTAGTCTATATGATGAATATTAATGAGTTGCATAAATATTTTTGCATTAGAAGTAGGCTCTATAAAATAACAGTGTTCTCAAATGGAGGACATGTAATTTCTCCCACACAGAATTCCAATCTTCCTGTAGATATGCAAAGAATTCAAGTTTGAGAGTTTGAAAGGAGACTTACATTGCATTACTGTAGTTTTTGGCAAAGTCTTCTGCTATTTTAATTTTAACCAATTAGAAGAGCCAATCTTTTTTACTTCAGAAGTATATTACAAGATATCACATTCAAAGGCTGCCCATGCACTCAATTAATTACTGATGTCCAACTAAAGGTCTACCATTAGCTATTGCCATGGCAACCTTTAGGAGACCTCTGCCCACCTGTTGCAAGACAGAAACAGCATTAGGCAGTTGGTTCCAGCACTAGGCCTCCCTCTGGCCTGTGGGGAATTTGTACTAATTAGAATTAGTTGTCCTTCTGTAGTCCAGCTCCTGACACAAATTGCATTCTGTAGCTTTTTGTTCCACTCGAGTTCACAGACAAAATAGCCTGTGCCATGTTTGAAATGAAGCAAGGCAATATGAAAGGATTTTGCATAATTGGTTAATATACTTTAACATTTTAACTAATATCCTCTGTGTTAGTTTCTTGCAAAGAAATATTGCTTTCTTCTTTCACACACACTCTTCCATTCATTCTTTTTTTTAAAAAAAAAACTTATCTCCTCCCCCCTCTCTTTTCCTTTCCTTTCTTTTTTACTTGATAATTATTTATGATCACACACAGAGGGTAATTTTAATGCCACTTGTTCAGGTGTCGTTAAATCATGGTCAGGCTCAACTGCATTTCGAACAAAACAAGTGACCTTTAAAAATGATAGCGTGGAAATGGGCCCTGTGGTGATGGTGAACTGAAAAAGTACAAATTGTGGAGTGGCGAAAAGAATTGAAGCTCTTTCACGTATATCAGGAGAATATCACTTTCTTTATTGAGACCAATAAAGATGGTGGAAGAAGGTAGAATATGTAAGCAAGCCAAGTAAAGAGGAAGCTATATGGAATGGATAAGAAGTATGTGCTGTTAAATGCTAATATTGTTTAGTAAAGGCTTAGCCAAAGCGCTTTTCCTCTCCTTAACCATGAATGGATTTCCAGATGCGCCTTCACATTAACCATCATTAAGGATTATATCCAGACATAACCTTTTTACATTGGCCTTTGATTGGGGGAACAGCATACTTTCCAGATTGAGACACTGTCACTGTTTTAGCTAACTTATTTTATCTTTTTTTATATACTGATTTTATTGTGACCCGCCCTGAGATCTTCATATAGGGTAGGGTTGAAATAGAATAGAAACAAATAAATAACAGAGACAGGAACTGCACTACCCAGTAGTGGCATCATAGGAAAGTCCAAAGCTCTTGGGCACTGTGCCAGCATTTCATTATAGGGTAAGCAGTGCCATTACAGTTATTTGTGCTTGTACATGTTTTCTATAGCTCCCATCATCCCTGAATGTTTATATTGATGGCTTGGACAGAAGAAGAAGAAGAAGAAAGAGGAAGAAGATTTGGCTTTTCTACGCTGCTTTTCTCTCCATTAAGTGGACTCAAAGCAGCTGACAAAGCTTTCTGTTCTTCTCCCCACAACAGAACACCCTGTGAGGTAGGTTAGGCTGTGAGAAGTCAGAAGAGAGCTGTGATTAGCCCAAGATGACCCAGCTGGCTTCATGGAGGAGTGGAGAATCAAACCTGGTATTCCCAGATAAGAGTCTGGCTCCCTAACCAGACTGGCTCACTGGCCAGAGAAAGAAAAGAAACAAAGGATGTTTCTGCATTTGCCACTGAAAAACAGACCTAAGAAGATCTGTTTTTCGATGAGCAGTCCTCCGGAGGATGCGTCCCAAATAGGGACAGATTTGAGGAGGCCGCCCCACATCCGCACACTTGTGGGGAGGCTGGATTGGGCAGCCAAATCACCTGGTTGCTGTGCGGAAGGCACACCACCCATTCAAAAAGTCCACCGGATTCCCACGCTGCCAATGCCGCCCCCGGAGCTGCTGGACTAGAGCAGGCAGCTGCCAGTCACTGTATGTTTCCAGCGGCACATGGTGCATGAGGGAGGGGCTTCCAAGGCAGGCTGCCCTGCTTCCACCCCTCCCAACATGGAGGCCGCTGGGACATCCATCCCTTTGCCTGCCATGTGCGGAAGCGTCCTGCTTCCACACGGACCCAGATGAAGGGATGGATTGAAGACCTAATTTTTGAGGTCTTCATTTTAATCTGGTTTTCGGCAGTGATACCCATTTTGGAAATGGATCTCGCACGCCAAAATGCGGAAGCGGCCACCAGGAAGGGTCACTAAAGAGGTCTCCAGGACAGAAGGTAAGTAAGGGTTTTAAATGAGTCTTAAAAGGATAGTTAAAATGGTTTTCGCAGCCAATGCAGAAACACCCCAAAAGGTCTTGAGAATACCTTGTTGAGGGCGACTGCTGTAGTATACAGTAGAAAAGAACATAAGAACATAAGTGTCCTGTTGGATTGGGCCACAGCCCATCTAATCTAGCATCTTGTCACACATTGTGCCCCCTCAAGGAGAAGACAAAGGCAAAGCTTTCACCTGTTCTCAAATTCTTGCAAGAGTGAATTCCCACTCATGGAATAAAACGGTTTACAAATCAGTTTCAGGGGTATTTTGAGGATTATTTGGCTAAAAAATGGAATAAATAAAAACACCTTTTTTCAGATTTTTTTTTCTGTTTTTGCTTTTAAAACGCTTCTTCCTTATTGCTGTGCAGCCAGGCAGCTCTGTCTCTGCTGCCCCCTTTTCACTTTTCTGCATTTGCGGAAAAGTGAAAAAGCACCAGTTCTGAGTTTGTGTGTGTGTGTGTGTGTGTACCAGCCGGTGCTTTTGGCAATGTGGAGGGAAGGGGAGGGAAGGGGAGGAAAGTGAGTGTTTGTGTGTGTGTGCATATGCAGGACTGGCAGGACGTCTTTTGCCAAAGCATGAGGGGAGGGGAGAGGAGAGAAGAGGGGAGAGCTGCAATACTCCACCCTCCACCACATCATTGTGGGATCCAATCAGCAGGCAGGGGATGGGGCCCTGGCTGGCAAAAGGGGGGAAGAAAAGATTCTGGGTGCTTCTGCACCTGCCGCTGAAAAATGGATCTAAAAAGATCAGTTTTTCAGCCATCCGTTCTTCTGAGGATCTGTCCCAAATAGGGACAGATCCTGGGAGGCCCCCCACATCCACACATGCATGGGGCAGCTGCAGCAAGGCCAGATTGGGTGGCTGTATCACCTGCATACTGTGCGGAAGCCGCAGCACCCAGGGCTAAAGGCAGCCGGATTCCCATGCCGCCAACACCACCCCTGGAGCTGTGGGACTTGAGCATGCCGCTGCCAGGCAACGCGTGTTTACAGCAGCATGCGGCATGCCAGGGAGGGTAGAAGGAGGCAAACCAGCCTGCTTCTGCCTTCCCCAAGATGGTGGCTGCTGGGACATCCAGCCTTCGGCTCTCCATGTGCAGAAGCATCCTGCTTCTGAAACGGATTGAGGTGAAGGGCCGGATGAAGACCTAATTTTTCAGGCCTTTCCAGAGGCCAGATCTTTCAGCGGCAAGACCCAGTTAAGAATGGGTCTTGCCTGCCAATGTGTGGAAATGCCACTGAAAAGGGACCCAGATCTGGCCTCCAGTGCAGAAGGTAAGTTTATATGTTGTCTGTATGTGTGTCTAATGTGTGTTTATATGTGGTTTAAGGGCCTGTGCGGAAACACCCTCCCTTTCCCTAATGCAATTCTGAACCATTTTGGGTTGATAGCAATTTAAAGCGATTTAAAGCCACTGAAGTGGGGACTGCCAGAAGTGTTTGAATTGCTTTTTTTGTTTCATTTTTAAACTGTTTTAAGAGGCATGAGAGGAAACAGGGCCCAAGTGTCCTTTAGAGGCATACTGTGTGCTTAGGGTTTAACCATAAGTTCCACAATTAACCATGCTTAAATTTTATAGTTTCCTAGGTCACAGAAGATACAATTTCCCTAAGATACACAGAGAGAAAGAAAGCAAGTTACGATCAAAGAGGTCCAAAGCATGGCATATTCATAAAAATGCTTACTGAGGCACCATCTGCACAGACACTAAATGTGTCCCTGAGTGCCCCAGGAGGACATAATTGTCCAAAGAGTAAAATACCTACAGACCTGATTGCTCACATGCTTTTAAACTCTACCAACCATTATATTGTTCTCAATCACTGCCCAAAGTGACTTACCGATAATCCTAGTTATAGGACTCCAAGGTCCTTTTGGATTGCATAAGTCACCACTATCTTGGGTGTTTTTCCACTGTCACTAGAAGTACCTGGGGCACTTTCCAGAGTACTGAAAATGCCTAGCTTCTGGTACCATTTCTGGTGCCCTAAGAACCACCCCAGTTAAACATCTTACCCACCACTTTGGATGCCCTGCTGGCAGCAGCTCCAAGCCTCCACGCCAAACTTCAACACCACCCAATCTACATGTGGATGTAGTCCTATGGTCCCAGTTCTCTGAAAGGAGGATTTTAAGAAATTATGCCTTTCAGAGAAATCTGGAGGAAGGAAATCTTTGAGCCTCAAGAGCTTACACAGTATAGTTTCCAATACTCCTTACTTTTGGGTGAGTTGGTGTTGGGTGGGAAAGACCTGTAGGATACACAGATATGCAACATGTCACAAAGTTACGAATCCCTGATTGGCTGAGGATATTCAAAGTCCTGTCAACAGATTCAAAGTGGAAGTCTTAGGGTCTGAAGGAAGGTTTGCTTTTAGTGATGCTTTGCATAGAATAAGATTTTAACCGTACATTTAATCTTCTGTTTGTGTAGTTTATGTTCATATTATGGGTTTTTTTCTTAATTTTTAGAACTTCAGAAGAAGCAAAGTAGAAGAGGAAATATTTGAAAGAAACATATCCAAAATGTAAAAGCTTACTAGGAATCAGGCAGCCTTTATATCTGTGTTACTAACAAATCATTCCAAAAAGGTTCATTAAGCTCGACATACTTGAATGTAACTAATTCCCTGACAAAGAAAGGTTATAAAACTTCAGACTTCTTTAGTTTAGAAAAGAAGTAAAATGGGAAAGCATAATAGAGCTGCATAAAATAATGCATGTTGCGTAGAAACTTCAGAGATCTCCTTTAACCCTTCCGTCCATAATATTAGATCCTGAAGGTATCTGGTTAAGGAAAACACGGGGAGATGGTTTTCCATTCCATTTTGTTATAGTGACTAGTCAGATGCCTCTAGGAAGCCAGCAAACTGGACATTAGCACAACTTCTCCCAAATTTTTCACCATCAACTAATTTTCAAAAGTGTACAGCTTCCAAGCATGTACATTCCTAAATTTAAAAGTGCCATACATTTTTCCCAGGGTCACTTTGGAGCACTTTTTTCAATGCTATGGTTATTGCCTCATCACCATCATGATCACCACCGCCACTATTATATCACAGCTGCCATTTCTTTATCTGGTATTGGTCTTCATTTTGCATTGAGTTCTTCCCCAGTAATTTAGGATGATATAATGTATTGATGGAATATGTGTGCAGATTAGGGATGTGCATGAATGTTTTTTTGACATTCCATTCAAATGGAATTGAATACCTAAAAATTCAATTCGAATCGAATCTGTTGAATTAGAATCTAACAAGATTCAGTTCATTTTTGCCAAATGTGAATCTTTTCCTTTGAATTTTTTATTCAAATCTACACATACAAATGCCAACATTTGTGTGTGCCCATACACATCTTCCTGAAATCCATACAGATCCGCACGCACCCCTACATGTCTGTATGCATCCCATAGTTATCTCATATGCAACCCTTTTTGTCCAGTACAGATCCATACAAATGCATACAGATGCGGGAAAGTTGTGGATCTTCATGTACACATCGTGTACAAACCTGTACACATACAAATGTCTGGATAACTCAAATGAATAGGTCTGAAATTTGAAATTCGATTCAAATGTTTACATTTGAATTTTGGGGCATTCTGTTGGAGTTAAATTTGATCAAATTTTGAATGCCTACAAATATTCATGCATATCCCTAGTGCAGATCTGAGCAGAGTGACATTTTCCAATTGACCAGTGGAGATTTTGTCAATATGCAGAAATTCTAAGTGCCACCCAAGGTTTGTTGATATAACACCCAGTGTGCCAATAACCACTGGAACTATAACTGCTGGATTGTACCGTGTCTTTCAGTTTTGATCTTCAGCTGTTGATGTTTCATGGTCTTCTCAAGATCTGGTGTGCTGTGAGCCAAAACTTTATTGGTTTGTATTTGAAAGTCCCATAGTATTTTGACCTCCCACCAAAAATATCTGTGATATTTTTAACAGATGTTCCAATATATTATTGTTATTGTTGTTATTGTCATTTATTCTGATATTGTAGAACAAATAGAAGAGTAAAATAAGCTAAATGGAAAAAAGTCTTGTGGCACCTTGAAAAAAATATATATTGTGTCATGGCTTTTGGGGAGTCCAGTTGATCAAATGCACAAAATTGTTACCCTAACCTCACAAATGAACACAAGTGAGCAACTGTTTAGGGAAGAGAAGTAGAAAATGATATGGTATCTTATATCTTAAAGTCTTTAACTCAAATAATATATTGTAAAATACATCATTTATCCTATAGAGAAATAAAATGCAAATATTAATGGACTATGACAATTTAATTAAAGTTTTGAAATAGATGTAGTGAACAGTGACAGAGTAGTATTGAATAGCACCAGCTACATAATCCTAGAAACAACTTTTCTGACCTGTCAGAAATACTGAAGTCCTCATGTCACATTCTCAGCAACAAATGTTGCATTTTCTGTTCCCATCAGAATAGATAAAGTGCAGGTGTGCTTCTTGCTCACTCCCATGTTCTAAAGATCAAGGCCACCTCCAGACATCACTTATATATTCTGCAATTTATCAATGTACTTTTCAGTATCCCAGACAGAACTGCAATTACAGAATAACAGGATATTGTGCTGGGATTTTATGGAATAATAATAACCCAGTAGATCAGGTCTATGCTCTGGGACAGTACCAGGAGCACTGTGATCACGTCTGGGAAATCGGGTACAATTACAAAGTAATTATGGTGTTGTTGTTGTTTTACCCTATCTGGATGCAGCCACATTTCCATTTGAACTGAAGCATCAGTTAGCAAGTGATTCTAGTGCAACAGAGAGAAAGTTCCAGGGGGGGGGGGGAATAACCCAATTCTTCTGCCATCCTTCTGCACACTGGTGGCAGAAGTGAACTTTGCCAGATCTGCAGAGCATTTTTCCCACTTTTTGAGTTCTCCCAGAGATGGATTCAACCTCAGGAGTAGGCCAGGCATCAGTGATGTGTGGACTCCCACTCGTCATAGCACTCCTAGCACATGATGACTGGCAGAGACCATGCTCTGGGACCCTTGGGGGTCAGCTGTCTCAGGTCACATGGATTTTGACCAAGAGAAGGCCCTGACTTAAGATGGAACATGATTCATAAGCCTGAAGACCTTCCAAAGCAAGGGAAACTGCTATCTCTTTCCTTCATTGCAACAACAACAAATTATTATTTTTGTTATTGCTGATTTTATTATTGACAATAATACTAATAATAATTGCCATTATTGTTATTATTACCAGATAATATGGCAACAGGAGGTCAATTTGCTCGCGTGTAAGGCTGCCATATTGCATCATTTTCTTGTGATGAAATTGGACTATCTCTAAGTTCTAGGCCAGGCGCGCAACCTCCTCTGCTACTGTTACCACCACCAATTCTCTAGTTAACAATGATTATTCGTATCTGATCTTCCTTAAAATATTTGAGCCAGGGACAACAGAGAGACTACTGGAGAGACTTCACAAATGCTTTTTTCAGAGATGGAGACTGAAAATCATTTGTCAAAATTGTATGAATTTGTAATTCATAATTGGCATGAAGTAATTTAAGGAAATAGTTTTCTGCTGCTGACATTGCTGTCAAAATAAATGTGGGGGAGATAATTATAGTAATTAACAAAATAGATAATTATACTTTGTCATGGTATAAGGTTCACTTTGATTTCTGATTAGGAGCAGATCAATAGCAGACAAAGTGCATTCCTATTCATATCTGATTAATATCATTCCACAGACGAGCGTATCAGTTTTTCAAGCAGGGGAAAAGCAACAAGGAAACATTACATCAGCAACTAGCTGCTGTGTGGCACAGGTCCCTGTAACATATATATTCAGCTGTTCCACAAAGGAATCTTGTCAGCTTGCCATTTGGTATACAAGGCTCATATGATGTCCCTGGTTAGTACTGGTATTTGGGTGTATTTATTCCTTTGAAATCAAGGCAGTTTGAAGAGCAGCATTGCTTCACAGCCTGAACCAAATAAATCAGTATAGCTGTTAACATTCCTGATTTCCTAATCTCCAGTAGAAGAACTGCAAAGTTCTACTGATTCACATTCACAACTTTCACCTAGTATTCATTTGGTTGATATTTTGGTTTCCATTAACCACTGATACATCATTTTCTTCTCAATGAATTGCACAATTTTTATCAGTAATGATTTTCAACTCAAATCCAATGTGTGATTTAAGTGTTTCCTTCATTTTTCATTTTTTATTTTATTTTTTTAGCATTGTATTTTGAAATCCTCTCAATCTTCACATTTGTTGTATGGCCTTCTTTAAAATAATGTTGAAGGCAGGGGTCACTTGTTTCCTCTGGGTTCTTTTATTTGCCCTTGTTTACCAGAGGTTGGGACATGGCTAAACAGAAAACATATAGCCATGAGTGCAGCATTTCAGACGTCAAAGCCTTTGCCTTCCTAAGATAAGTATTAGGGAACTTAGGGCCTTTCCGCACAGGCTCTAAAAACGGAATTAGAGCCTGTTCGGGGAAGGATTTGGACGTGGCTTCCACATAGGAAACCCAATTAGGGTCCCTTTGAGGACGCCATGTCCGCACATCAGCAGACAAAAATGGTTGTTTAAATCGGTTTTGCCACCGAATCCTACCCAGATGTAAGACCT
>MTQE01001134.1:48885479-48903863 GCA_014337955.1 Aspidoscelis marmoratus | reverse complement strand
TCTCTTGCCAGGGGAAAGCCAGGAAAGGCCCCGATTGGGCCCGTGAAACCCTGGGTGAGGCGGGGGATTTCTGCTTCGGCTTCCCTGGCAAAGAGAAGGGGCCCTGGGCCCTTGTCTTGCCAGGGCAAAGCCAGGGAGGGGGCAGCCGGCCGCGCCATGGGAACTCCTGAAAGAGCCAATGGCGCAGGCTGGTGGGTGGCCCAGCTGTCAAACGGAGAGCATGTGCTCTCCGTCTTTGACAGCTGGGCATGCGCTGGCAGGGCCGGTTTGGGATAGGTGCTGGTGCATTCGCCCAGCACCCACCTCAATCCGTTTTCCCATCCAGCCCTGCCACCCCACACGTGTGTGTACGCGCGGGGCCTCCAAGAATCTGTCTCTGTTTGAGACAGATTATTTTTTAAAACCGTTCCGCCAGAAAACAGATCTTTTAGATCCGTTTTCGGTGGCGTGTGCAGAAAGGCCCTTAGGGTGTTTTTCCACTGGCACTAGAAGTACCCATTAAGTACCCATTAATGGGTACAAAAATGCCATTACATACCCATTAATGGGTACTTTTGGTGACAGTGGAAAAACACCCTAAGAGTCATAGGGAACTGAGGAACTACTAAAAGTGTAACTCTAGGGCTGGGATGCCAAAATAGCACCCTAACCTGGTTGGTCTTAGGGTTAGAGTGCCAGACTCATACATATCTCATAGTCACTGGTTTTGATTCTGCACTCCGCCATGAAGCCAGCTAGATAACATTGGACTAGTCACAGCCCACTTTCTAAGCTCTTACAGGCCCACCTACCTCACAGGGTGCCTGTTGTAGAAGAAGAGGTTTGTCAGCCATTTGAGTCCCCTCAAATGGGTGGGGAAAGCGGGGTAGAAAACTCTTCTCCTTCTCCTTCTCCTTCTCCTTCTCCTTCTTCTTCTTCTTCTTCTTCTTCTTCTTCTTCTTCTTCTTCTTCTTCTTCTTCTTCTTCTTCTTCTTCTTCTTCTTCTTCTTCTTCTTCTTCTTCTTCTTCTTCTTCTTCTTCTTCTTCTTCTTCTTCTTCTTCTTCTTCTTCTTCTTCTTCTTCTTCTTCTTCTTCTTCTTCTTCTTCTTCTTCTTCTTCTTCTTCTTCTTCTTCTTCTTCTTCTTCTTCTTCTTCTTCTTCTTCTTCTTCTTCTTCTTCTTCTTCAAGATCTGCAAAGGGAGGAAGGGAGTGAAACACTATCATTGATCTGACTCACTTCCTCTGCGGTAAAAATAGCAAGATGTCAATAATGCTATTCCTAAAGTGATGGGGCTGAGCTTTCTGTGATGGATCAAGAAAGGGGTCTTGGAGTTTTGGTGGACAGCTCAATGAAGATGTCTACCCAGTGTGCAGCAGCAATGAAAAAAGCAAAATCAATTCTAGATGTAATCAAGAAGGGAATAGAAAACAAGTCAGCAATTATTATTTTGCTTTTTTATAACTCTACAGTGAGGCCACATCTGGAATATTGTGTACAGTTCTGTGACCACACTTAAGAAAGGATATTGTGGATCTGGAAAAGGTGCATAAAATCACCAAGGGGCTAGAACACCTTCCAAACGAAACCAGTTTTCCACATCTAGGTCTTTTCAGCCTTGAAAGGTGGTGTATTTAAGTGGTGACCTGATTGAAGTATATAAAATCATGCATGGTATGAAAAAGTGGTTAGAGATACTAATGTCACACAACATTATTATCAGGGGGCATTCTACAAAACTGATGGGCAGGAGAGTTAGGAGAGTCAAGGGGAAGTATTTTTTACCCAGAAGGTCATCAGTCTATGGAATTTGCTACCAGAAGAGGTGGTAACAACAACCATTCTGGAGAGCTTTAAGAAAGGATTAGATATATTCATGAAGGCCATTTGTAGCAATGGCTACTAGAATGGATGCTTAGATACTGCCTCCTGGTTGGAGAGACAAGCAGGATGCCCTCAATGCCATTTGTAGGGAATTGAGAGCAAGTGAATGTTTTTCCTTTGTCTTCTGCTTGAAGCTCCAAAGCAATTGGTGGGCCATTGTGTGAAACAGGATGCTGGACTAGATGTGCTGTGGCTTGTTCCAGGAAGGCTCCTCTTATGTTCTCTTATGTTTTAAAAGTAGTGGTGTACTGTCTATTTGATCTTGAAAGGCAGAGGTGGGGAAATCAGAACTGAAGTGAAGGCATTCCCAACTTTGATTCTGACAGTAGGTTCCCACCTTCCAAAAAAGATTAGAAATGGTGTTTTGGAGTCTCAAGAAATCATTCTATCCTCTCCCTCAAACTGAAGATGAAAGGAGGACAAGACTGTTTTTTTTAGACCTGGAACTAGTTTCATTAGAAGACATACCTGTATAGCCATTAAATATTCTGTTTACTACTCATTCATCATCAAAATGCCTGATGTCAGAGGAATCATAACACAATTTTATCTGTGCCGTGTACAGCAAAATGGGGGAAATCATTATATGGATACTTTAGAGTGAGTTGGGCTCTTTCTGTACTTATCCTCCATGGAATCAGTGTCCTGGAACAGCTAATTCTGACCAGGGAAAGGTGTGGGCTGGAACAATGCCATCTGCTTGATGGCCCTTGTCCAGAACATCCCCCAAAGCCTCCTGGGGATGCATTTCAGCTATGCACTTTCATACACCCCTAAAATATATCCTCCAGTAGTCTCAAACATGGAGATGTGCTGCCAACACAGCATGCCTCCTTGTTTGGGAGGTCTAAATTAGTCTACTGGCAACCCTCCCTGATCAGAATTATGCTCTCTCTAAAGCACACAGAGTATGCCAGTGGGAGGCATGGCCCTAGATCCATACTAACATGCAGATCTCTGATGCCCAGATCAGCACTACTAAGCCTTTAATTCTAGATTAAGATTCCATGCAAAAAAAGGTATTGGTGACTAAGGCTACATTCACATGCACTCATGTGGTACCATGCATGAGCCTCAAGGGTGCAGAGTCCACATGGCCCTGCATTCAACAACCAGCATCCTACTGTAATACACATTAGAGCATTGTAAAGGAAGAGTGGGAGTAGGCACTCCAGCAGCTCCTATTTCCACTCTTCCACTTTTCCCACTGGAACTGCTTGTACAAGTCAAATGGGCCACTTCTAATATGGCTGAAGATAGCGTTGTTTCATAGAACACAGACAGTGGTCCACTTTCAGGGCTGTTCCTTGTGATTGAAGGAGATTGTCCAGGTTGGCACTGAAAGTTTGCCAGCTGAAATATTTGCATGGCCAAGAGCAGTGGCAGGCATGTTGGTTGCCGCCATCAGAAGAATCCTGCTACCTGGGGGAATAATAATAGGTTGCCAACAACAAAGAATGGTGAAAGGAAAACCAATCTATGACCATGTTTCTGAAAGTGAGGACACTTTCAGGTTGTCTTAATTAAGTACCTGCCAACACCCATCCCCTGATAGAGAACTCAAAGCCAAGTCGTAAAACTTTAGGGTCTCTTGCTTTGCCATTTGCTATGGCTGACAACTTGATTTACTAGCTCAAAGGGAGAATCAAATAGAAAGAAACTGCAGGTGTCTGATGGGACATATTGGTCTCATCATCATCTGTCACTGAATATACAAAATGAACCCTCCCTGCGGTTGCCATGACCAAAGCAATAGTGTATAGAGATCAAAGGATGAGAGTGAGTAATCATTTAGCCCTACCCTTAAAGCCCCTTATAGTCACCACATATTCATGATATTATTACATCCCTGAACTCCAAATGGAAAGTACACTATAGGAAGTCTATTGTATCTTTCTCCCATGGTTGGCTTCCAGATTCATCTCCAAACTTGGCTTACAGTTGAGGATGATAAAATGCACAGGCCAACAACTCAGTTTTTACCACTGAAAAAACTCCAGCCATGGAAAGAGCCAAATTTAATAAAATTACTAGAAATAATTCAAATGAAAGCCAAGTTCCCTGAGAAAACAATGATAGTGCTTGGATAAATGCTTAAAAATAAATTGAGTTCTTAAAACTGATAGCCTAACAAAGAGCAATTGAGAAGCATAAATGAATGCAGTACTACACATAACATTTCCCCAAAAAAACCTTACACAAAAGGTACTGTCATGGGGCAACCAATAATTTTATTTACACTGCTTAAAAAAACACTACAAAACCTAATTTATCAGTTACTGTCTTGTGACAATTTATTCATTGTTCACTGTTAGAAGCTAGAACTTACATAGAAAGCATGATTGGTGATAGCTTCTCTATTTCAATATGGTATAATAGAGATAACACCGGGCCCAAAAGCTCTACAGCCGCCTTTTTGTCTGCTTTGTCTCTTTTCATTAATCTATCAGCATCTTCATTTAATATAATCCAAAAAAGCAAGGTAATTGCTTCACTTATCAGTTATCATCACATTCGCATACTTATCATGTCAAAATTATTTATGTGGATGGCCAGGTTGATCTCACTGCATTTAAAAGCTTAAAAATTTAAATGACTGTTCTGCCAGTTAGGTTATCAAAATTGCTGCATAAGCAATGAGTTTCCTCTTTCTAGATCTATGAGGTTTAGGGAAGAAGGAAGGGAGAGAGGGAGGGAAGGGAAAGGGAAAGGGAAAAGAACAGATAAAAAAGGAAGAAACATAAGGGAGGGAGGAGTGAGAGAAAAAGAAAGGAAGGGATGGACAGACAGACAGATGGAGGAAGGAAAGAAAGAGAAGGGAGGAAAGGAAAGAGAAAAGAAGGGAGGGAGGGAGGAAGAAAGGAAAGGAAGAAAGGAAAAGCGGGAGAGAAGCTCAGCCCAGCCCAAAGGAACTGCAGTAATACCTATGCCCATTGCCCAGATGTAAGCAGAAGTGCTGTTATGCTGTTTATGATGCTGAAATGAATTGAGTTCTCAGAGAGACAGGCAACATCCCTTCATGAATAGCACTTCTGTACCATTTGGGAATAACCATCCAACTTCTATAGGTTTTTTGTTACTGTTTATCTCTCTTTTAAGATTGGTTTATTATCACCTTAGATTCTACAGAAGAAGAGTGATTGATATATCAGCATCTGTGCATGTATAATTCATCCAGGATGCAGAGTGGTTAGATAGAGCGGCTGCATCTCCATTGCTAGGGGAGTGGAACTCAAGCTAAAACAGGCATTCTAGGCACTTCCTAAGTTGTAGGTCTAGACAGCAGGACTAAGATAAAAGCAATAAAGCTGAACAAATTATCAATTAAGGAGAACCTTGTAACAGAGCCAGAACTAGCAGTTTAGCTATCCAGAGTAGGGACGTGGAAGAATATTCGAAATATTCATTATTCGATCAAATTCGGCTGAATTAAGGCATTCGAATTCAAATTTAATGTCCAAACATTCTTTATTATTCGAATAAATACAAATATTTCAAACCATTTGTATGAATAATTCAGACATTTGTATGTGTACTGATACGTATCCATACACATCTTATTCATATCTGTATGCATCTGTATTCAAATCGATTTGAATTTTAATACATTCATTTTTTCTCTCTTTGTACAAATTCGGACATTTGAATGTTCAATTTGAATCAAATTGAATGTCAAAAATGGCATTTATGCACACCCCTAATCCAGAGCCAGGAACCAGCAGTACCTAATCCCTTATAATTGAGAAACTGGGCAGAGAGAGGACTCTAGAGGAGGAGAGAGATGAAGGGCAGGAAGCAGCCAAAGTGACTTAATCCAGAATATAAACTGGATTAAGGCCCACCCAAGGGCTTTTGAGGGTGCTGGATGTGGTGCAGCAGAGTCAGAAGACACAAAGCAAACTTACTCCATGCCCTGCAGCTTAGGTTGATCTGAACAAGTCATGTACCATCCGCTGGCAGTTTCTTGTAGTCCAGGGTGTGATGCAATGTGAGAGATAGGGAGGTGCATGGGTCACCTTTTATGTGCCCTCATCCTAGGGTGGCTGATTTAGGCAAGGTGTATGCCCACTCAGATGCTACTTGGTGTGGTGCAGATGCTACTTGGTGCAATGCAGCTCATTACCCATGGACAAGTTGGGAGCTGCAAGGTGAAGCTGCCCCACACTGGTGTAGCAGCCAGTGCATGTACTCTGTCTTATTTCTCTTGCTCAGATATTTCTCCAAAGATGATCTATGTTGGTTGTTGTTTTTAATTAATTTAAAAAGAGTACCTGTTCTGTGTCAGAGGACCTGTATTAATTCTAGTGCATTGTTGCCAAGTCCTTCTGTCAGAGATTTCATCTATATCTATATCTATATCTATATCTATATCTATATCTATATCTATATCTATATCTATATCTATATCTATATCTATCTATCTATTGATCAATAGATAGATAGATAGATAGATAGATAGATAGATAGATAGATAGATAGATAGATAGATAGATAGATATCGTCCATCTGTCCCTTCATTCATTCATTTGTTCATTCATGTACTTATTTTTGCATTCCAGGACACAATTAAGTGTTATAGCAGAGCACAACAAAAACAATGTACTTCACTGGGTATTTCCCTTTGTAACATCTGTGTGCTTAATGGTGTAACCTTTAAAAAAAAAGTCTGAGAAGACATACCCGATTGACAGCTTACATGTGGATGGTAAATTCCCATTCCAGAATATAAAGTGGATTAAGGCCTAGGGCAAAAAGGGCAAAACAGATGTGCTTCAGGCCCAGTTATGGGACAGAAACTGCCTTGGTTGCCCTGGTTGATGAGAATGCTATTCTGTTGGTTCTCCTGGACCTCTCAGCACCTTTTGATACCATTGACCATGGTATCTTGTTGGAGAGACTACGGAGTTTAGGAGTGGGAGGCAGTGCTTGGCATTGGTTTCGCTCCTATCTTCAAAGTAGGTTCCAGATAGTGGCTGTGGCAGACACCCTCGGAACTCACTTGTGGGATTCCTCAGGAGTCGATCTTATCTCCCATGCTATTTAACATCTGTTTGAAGCCATTGGGTCATCAGGAGATTTGGAGTGAGGTGTCATCAATATGCAGGTGATACTCTGCTCTATCTCTCTATGCCATCTGAAGCAGAAGAGGTAGTTGAAGTGCTTGACAGGTATCTGGAGGCAGTAATGGGCTGGATGAGGGCCAATAAATTGCAAACTGAAACTGAATCCAGACAAGACAGAGGTGCTGTGTGTCACAGGGTCTCGATTCCATATAGTTGGGAGATTCCCTGTCCTTGATGAGGTTGCAATGCCCTGGAAGGGACAGGTACGTAATTTGGGGGTACTCCTGGACTCCATGATAACATTTGAAGCTCAGGTGGAGGCCATGGCCAGGAGCACCTACTCCCAACTACAGCTAGTGCATCAACTGAAGCCTTTTCTGGATAGAGATGACTTGGCTACAGTTATTCATACTCTGGTAAGCTCTAGATTGGACTAATGTAATGCACTCTACATGGGGCTGCTCTTGAAGATGGTCCGGAAGTTGCAGCTAGTGCAAAATGCAGCAGCTAGAGTGCTGACTGGAACAGCTAGCTGGATGCACATCATGCCAGTTTTAAAAGAATTGCATTGGCTGCCAATTCACTACAGAGCCCAATTGAAGGTGTTAACTCTGACTTATAAGGCCCTAAATGACTTGGGCTCCAAATATCTAAAGGAACGCCTTCTCCCATACCGACCTGCCAGTGCCTTAAGATCTTGCAGTGAGGCCCTCCTGGTTGTCCCACCACCTTCAGTAGTGAGGCTGGTGGGTACCCGAGATAGTGCCTTTTTGGCGATGGCTCCCAGCCTATGGAATAGTCTCCCCCTTAAGGTGCATCACGCCCTTTCCTTATATATATTGAAGAAAGCAGTAAAGACACACCTCTTTGCCCTGGCCTTTGGCTGAGGTTATTATTTTCTCTTCCCCCCCCCACCCAGTTACAGTCACTATTAATGCAATATGGAGTGTACTGTTTTAAATTTGTTGAATTTTTAAAGTGTTTTAATGTTCATCTTGTTTAATTGGTATCTTGTTTTTAATCTGTTGTTTAATCTGTTGATACCCCCCCCCAGAGATCTTAGGGTATAGGGTGGGATAGAAATGTAAGTAAGGCCACATCCCCATTAGAAGCTTAATCCAGTTTCCCTAAACCGAAATAACAGAACCAGATGCAAACACGAATTTGCCTGATCCCATTACTTTCAGCCAGAATCGCATTCAATCCAGATTCTGAGGAAGTACGTGACTCAAGGGGGGGACTCCAGTGGCTACTTTTTAAAAACCACTTTTCAGGGCTGCCCTGTCCTCTTCCTCCTGGCATGAATGCGCCACCCATAAGGGACCCCTTCACGGAGCCTAGCTGGGTGGCTGGGTGGCTGCTGCTTGCCTGGATGGAAGAAAAACGGCAGCGGACAGCCAGCAATTCTTTCCCCTCCTCTCCTCATTGCTCAGGGCACATAGCAGCAGCGGCAACTCAAGCCCCTTTCGCCCGTCATCGTCACAGCCTTTAAAACATTCACACATCTCCCCAAACCTGCAGCTGCTTTCCTTTCTTTTTCCTTTTTTAAAGGTCAGAACTTTCAATGGCAAGATTGTTATCAGGTGTGAAGTGCTTAGATTGCTACAGTGTAGCAGCTGCTGCTTTAAGGGGTGGATTTTACATCTTGCTTTGGAAGCAAGCTATTGGGGGAGGGAAACTCTCATCCCTTAACACGGAAGGGTCCCCACAGTAAAAAATGTAAAACGTTTCAAGCGCACGAACCGGAGTGAGACCTGTTGAAATGAGGATTAACATTTACAACGTTTTGGGGCGATTTAACACGTGGAAAGCGTGTTAAGCCAAACTGACGTGGGGTCGGTGAGGATTGAAAATGGTCTGAAACCGAATTAAGGTTGTAATGGGGATGCGGCCTAAGTAAGTAAGTAAATAATGGAACAGGTATCCTATCTGTGAGGGTATAGCCCTCATGAGCAACTGTGTTTGCTTATAGCTGTTAAGTAAAACTCCACTGTTGTCATTCATACTGTTATATAAGTCGCTGCATGGATTTAGTATTTTGAAATGATGTAGCTTTGAAATGAAAGCTTCTGCACCCTGAGGGCAGTTCCCTTTTAAAAGCACTTGCATTAGGATTATCAAGATTATCAGCCTGTATGTTAAAGATCTACTAACATCCTTAACTACCATGAGATTACTCTAAAGAACTCCTCAGACACTTTCAGAAATGATGAAGAGTAGGGATGTGCACAAATATTTGGTACATTTGGAGTTTGTATGAATATGCATGAATTTTGACATTTGTGGCCGAATCAAATAGGGCCTATATTCGTAGGCCCTATCTGTCTGCAAATTGGAGTATCTGGAATTCATTGAAGCTTCAATGAATACCGGAAGCCCCCAGGGCTTCCTGTCCTCCCCGGGCCTCCCATTTCCCCCTCACAGCCTCCCATAGGCCCCAGCAGCGCACCTTTGTCCTAGGCTTTCTGGTTCTGCGCACACAGCTCCCACTGCATCGCACAATCCCCTTCATTTTCTCCTTCTTGCCCTCCCTTTTATATATTGCTGCTCCTTCCCCTGTGCCTGGACTTCACTTTTCCATCCAATTTTCCCTGGTGGCCCATCACACCCCCAATTAAAAAGAATCCTTTTTTAAAAATGCCCTTGGCTCCTTATGTAAAGATTATGATGGCTGAAGCCTCACAAATTGTGTGAAGCAGAGCAGAAATGAGTGGGCAGGCGCTCATCCTCCAGAGAGCAACCACCCACAAGGAAAGTGGGACAGGAGGAAAAGGGAGACTTCCTGCCCCATGCTCTAAAAACTATGTTCCCTCCCCCAAAATTCTATTTCTCCCAATTTCCAAAATAAAATGGTCCAACACTCCAAACTGGGCTGAGCACTCATTTAATCCAAATGAAAATGGTACAGTTTTCTCTGATTTGGTCCACAAAGAGTATGAAAACTCAAAATCTTGCTGGTACAGTTAACATTGAAAAATGGCCACTAAACTGATTATCTGCCCTTTTTTTAGGTAATTTCCACCTGACATCTGTTAATGCATGCTATGCAGGCTGGTCTTGGCCCAAATTGAAGTGGCAGCCGGCTGTGATGCCAGGGCCATTCATATTTTCACAGCTCAGCCAGACTGTACACAAAAGTTCCTGGCCTCTAAAGTTCCATCCAAAACTCTTTTTCATTGGGCATCCAGAAACAGCCCATTTCCAGGCCTGTTTTTCAGATCCCAGCAAAATGGCCCCCAGTTGGTCTGGTCCATCACCAGGAATGCTGTGGAGAGTGCTTTAAAACGGTCTTCCATCAGAGTGGGCTCCAGCACAATTTTCTTGTTTGTGATTGCATTTGGACAGGCCATTCCACATGATCTGTTGCCACAGGCCAGTAACCCAGTATGGAAGCTACTTTGCATAGCTCAGTTCTGCATGGATCCTTTATCACGACCAAATTCTACTTGTGAGATGGAGCAAGCTCATTATTATTGTTAGGGTTAGTATAACAGAAGCCATTTTTGGCTATGATCTGGAGGCAGTTCTGTTTCCCATGCCTCTGACAGTTTTCAAATGTTTGCAGGGGGGGGGGAAGCAACAAAGAAGCAGTTTAAAAGCAATGCAGAACAACTTTTCTGATAAGTGAATAGAATTTCTTTCTTTCGGGGCATCAAATTTAGGAGAAGTAGTGGCTTTAAAATAACAACATTATACTTCTTCAATTTCTTTTCTTGCAAAATTACTAAAATACCAATCCTGTTGACTGTTTTCATGTTGTCTTGTGATTTGCACTCAATGCTTTATAGAATTTAGTTCAAACCCATTTCTACCATGCACTAAAGCTGATTCATATTTTTATGCATCTGTCTGGACAAGTAGTTATAGTACATAATAATGCTTGAGAAATTTATTATTTGCAAATTCTCATATGAACTTATCTGCTTTGTAGCTTCCTGTCAAATTTCTGAATTAGAATGCAGCAGTCTTTCAGAATGCTCACTTATCTGAGCTCTGTGAAGCAGTTCAAAAATCATTGAAATGAATTTTATACATATTTCAGAAAGTATATTTAGTGATGCATATGTTGAAACAAATGCATTTAGAAATGTCTCCTTCGTGAGAAACTATAATAAACGCTTATGTATATTTTAAACATATCCATGGTATTTTTTTAAATCACAGATTAATTCTGAGATGAAACTGAATAAGTTTATGAATGAAAACATGTATAAGAGATGCAAGCTAAGGCAGGATCCACATTACAGTGGAGGCTTCTAGGTAGCAAACTTCAAAAAGTGTTCTGAAAAGAAACCTACAAACGTAGTACTCCTTATTAAATTATTTACATTTTCGACCCGCTCTATACCCAAAAGTCTCAGGGAAGAGACTATTCAATAATCTGGGAGCCATCACTGAGAAGACTCTATCCCAGGTGTAGCAGTGTGCTGCTCACATGCTTATCACCATCACAGCTGCACAAACATCACAGCCAGAGAACTTCTGCAATCTGTTTAGCCAGGAACATTTTCCTGAACACAGGAAATGACCCTGGAAGTCAGCCATTTTCTATGGACAGGAAAACAGAGCTGGTCTATCCAGTCCAAAGAATACAGGACAGGTAAGTCTATATTTTCCACAGCAGCAGGATGGAAGAATGGGAGAAGGAATTGCCAGTGTACTTTCTCAGCTGTACCTTCACATTGCTTTAACAAGCACTTACACTGGTCTTCTTGCTGGATACATATGGGGTTCAGTGGACCTCACAGTGCCATTTCAGGGATGTGCAGACTCTTCACTCTTATGAGACTCTGATGGAACCACAACAACACCATGCAGATCCTGTTCAGAATTCCTACAAACAGATTTAACTAGCTGGCTGCATGTGGCTTACTGAGAAAATTACTTGTGAATTGTCAAGGCCTTTTCACACTTACCTGACTGGTTCAATAATGTCACACCAGTCAGGTAAGGTACCAACACAGCGGCAGCCATCCGTACTCCAAGTGCTGGAAATTCTCTGTACTGGGCCAGCAGCACCTGAAGTGTGAATGACCAGGGCAGGACAGGCTGGATTGCCATGACAATGTCTAAGGTAACATCTGGTGCTTGCTCAGTCATACCATGGCAATCTAGACACTGTGCACACTTGCACAGCCACAGGCATACCACTATGCCTGCTGACTGTGCTGCACCTAGAAGAGGGTGCAAACTCAATGTCCTGAAGAGAGCTAGCCTGTTCTGGTAAGCATATGGGCTGCTTTTTAGCAGTCCAACACTGGAGGGCTTCGAGGGAGTCTGTGGCCCTTTCTGCACTGGCCCACTGAAAACCGGATTAAGTAAATCCGTTTTTATGAAATGTGTCTCTAGCAAGATCCGTCTCAAATAGATACGGATCTAATAAGGCCCCATGCTTCCACAATCACTTGGGAAGGACGGATTGTGAGGAACACATTATGCCTTCGCAGTGTAGACACAGTAGCTCAGATTTCCAGACAGCTGCCCCAGGAGCCGCGTGATTGGAGCATTCAGCCATCAGTCACCGCTCCTTTCCTGCCATGTGTGGACCAGTCAGCGGCGTGTCCGAGATCCCGTGTCCACCTGGCAACGAAGCCTGCTCTTTGTGCATAGAATCGCTACATTCAGACTTGCTGTCCCTCTGCCGCTGTAGCTGGGTGTCTGCCCGATGCGAAGCCCATGTGAGAGGGATTTCGTGGCTGGACTGTGCTTCTCCCGCCTCTCTCAACATGGTGGCTTCCTGTCCCGTCCGCATGTGTTCTCTCTCCCATCCGTGTGCGGACGCATCCTCCATTGATGCGGATTTAGAGCACAAGGACGTGAGCCAATGTGGAAGCGGACTCCCTGATGTGTCTCTAATGGGTGCTGCAGTGCAGATGGGAATTTTGCAACTGTTTTAAATGTGTGCTTAATGTGGGCTTAATAGGTATTAAGTGGCCAGTTCGGAAAGGCCCTGTGACAACAACTGGGGAGTTGCCACAGCTCTCCAATCCATTTGAGCCTCCCTAGTGAGTGGACCTCATCTCAAGCTAAGTGTGAACAAGTCCTCAAGTTCAATCAAAATTAAACTTGTAAGGATTTGAGGGAATGTGAGCCCATTTCTTCTCACTGAAGTGAAAGTGGTCAATGTTTGTGCACACCAGCTTCAATGGTACTGATCCATTTGTAGGATGGGCTAAATTTGAGCTTGAAGCTAAATGCTACCATACTGCCTGTTAGCCATAATTTTTTCCAGGCATGTCCTGTGGAATCTCAATGATATGTATGCTAATCAGAACTGAACAATCAACTTTTCACTTGTCTTGCTTTCATCACTTGAATCTTTAGGGTATAATAGATTCCTGATCCAGTTATCTTATACCATTGGGCAGTTTAATGTGCAACAGACCAGAGGCTCTGCATTCACTGTTTGCTACATGTCTCTTTATTCCATTACTGGTAAACAACAAAGCAGATATGTCAGAAGAAGTTAAGCCCCTCCCTGCCAGGAGATACACAAATATACTTGTATACCTCCAGAATCATTACCCAGATCATGATATTGGCTTTTGTGGGTTCATTACTATTTCCTTGAAATGGACTAGTGATATTTCAGCTGCAAGGAACAGATCAGGTCCGTAGCTGATAGTTGCAACTTGAGGATTTAGAGAAGCACAATATTCTCTCAAGTTACAACAGAATTATTTAACTGAATAATAAGGGTATAGCTTCAGAAGGCCTGGTAAATATTAAAAGTAAACATAATTGTTGCAAATGTAATGAAATTCTGCAGTCTTTGATGTGACAGCTGTTTTGAAAGATGTTCCATTTCTCTTCTTTAAGATCAGCATTTCCTTGGCCTAACCCTTTCTGAACCAGGGGCAGTTTATCTCAATTATTGCTTTTCTTCCATCGGTCTTTAAATATAATTTCATTTGCCTTTATGGATACTATAACCCTTCAGAATAGCTTTTAACCTTTGCAAAAGCCGCCTTGACCTGACTTGTATCAAAGTTTTCATGTTATTTTGTTGTTTTCAAAAAGCAATATCAGATAATAGAACCTGAACAGCTGAGTGCTTTGCCTTCCCTCAGAAATGGGGACACAGTTTTTATTTTGATGATGATGGTGATGATGATGCAACAAAAATAAGCTATTTCTGTGTTGCTTTTTACTTGTACACACACACAAAGCCACAACTCTTCAGATCTGATCTCCATTTCAAGGGCAGCATTGTACTGTGTAATATTGCTACCACAATATATAAGTTTTATGTTTCCAGAGGAGGAGAAGATTCCATAATGCTTTAAGAAACATTACCTAAAGAGTCTAGCTCATTTTTTCTGGTAAATTTACTAAATGTTCATCTTGAGATTGCCTGTTTCCATCAGGTATAATAATGTAGCTATTTCTATAACAAGGGCTGTGACTGCACCTTCAATTTAAACCTTCTTCAGTCCATCTTCAGGTATGACTGCTCACACTTTTTATTTTTTATCTGTTTTATTTGCGGACTTTCCATTTATGACAGAAATGAAAAGGTATGAGCCATCAGACTTGAAGACAGATCGATGGTGTAAAATGAAGGTGTGGCCATGGACTAAATGTTACAAAAGACAGAAACCAAAGATGTTTAGGGAAGGGGATATCTGTGGCACTATATCCTTGACATATTGGATCCACTGTGGGTTTCTCTCCCCCCCCCCACACACACACACCACTTATCCTTTAATTAAAATGCATGATAACAGAAGAATGGTATGTGTAGATAGACGGGAGGGGGGGGGCTTGGAAAAACCTTCATTACTTATATTTGATAACAAATCCATAACTGAAAAATGGCTATTTAAATAAAGTTTAATTTCAACTTGCAACAGAGTGTGGCTTAGACTTTAAAGAACCTAGTGGGTCTTTCTGCACCAGATCATGGTCTAATCTAGGCCCCATCATACTTCATCTGCATTGGATGAAACACAGACAGGGCTGGGATGCCAAAATAGCACCCTAACCTGGTTGGTCTTAGGGTTAGAGTGCCAGACTCATACATATCTCATAGTCACTGGTTTTGATTCTGCACTCCGCCATGAAGCCAGCTAGATAACATTGGACTAGTCACAGCCCACTTTCTAAGCTCTTACAGGCCCACCTACCTCACAGGGTGCCTGTTGTAGAAGAAGAGGTTTGTCAGCCATTTGAGTCCCCTCAAATGGGTGGGGAAAGCGGGGTAGAAAACTCTTCTCCTTCTCCTTCTCCTTCTCCTTCTTCTTCTTCTTCTTCTTCTTCTTCTTCTTCTTCTTCTTCTTCTTCTTCTTCTTCTTCTTCTTCTTCTTCTTCTTCTTCTTCTTCTTCTCCTTCTCCTTCTCCTTCTTCTCCTTCTTCTCCTTCTTCTTTTTTAGATCTTAAGGACTGCAATCAGACCAGGGTCAATATACTGGACCCCAGACATATGAGGTGTGACATGTCCTCATGATCTGACATACTACAAGAGACCCTTTTTGGTGGCACTCCAGGAAGCCCTGCTGGAAGTGGGTCATCCCCCCAAAAATACCCTAGCCAAGTCCAAAACTCTGAAAGTTGAGAGTGAAAGTTCCCAGCTTTCAGAGCATCAGAACTGACTCCAAGAGTTCTTTGGAAGCAATGACAAGGGCTGGAGCAGGGCAGTTGTCTGAATTCAGCTGGCCCTGTCTTGCTGCAGTGGCAACCTGCCCCACCTTGGGCAGGTTGCTTGTTCCAGAAGAGGGCAACCCTCCCTGCGCTATGTGTTTCTTGACAGAACATTGAATTAAAACAGTTTCTAAAAAAAATTGTCATAGAATTTCAGATTCGGAAGTATTATGATCCTTCTTCTGTGTGCCTACAATGAGAGGCCCTGGGGCTCACTCGGTCTCGGCATGACCTTCAGTCACAGAAATCAAGGTGGCTTTGCAACATTAGTCACTGCAGGTCTGAGTCCTATCAACCCTCTGCATTGATCAGGCATGGTATAAATACCAGAAGGTCCATCTGCTTTTATCCAAACTTCTACCTTGGGATGTTTCTGTCTGGCTCTTTCATCCCATTCAGGCCTCAGCTATGGACTCTGAGTAGAAAGACTGTCTGAAGAATATATAAACACACCCATGTATACAAGCATCTTTCTGAAATTCAAACTGTGAACAGAAGTGCATATCCTATCCTAAAAAGCATTTTGTGTGCAATCATTCAATGTCATTAATATGATCTGAGCTCATGTCTCTAGGCAGCTCATAGGGCACCTCACAGAAGGGGCTAGGGTGCCATAGCTGCATTTTCAAAAGTAAGGAGCATCTGCTAAAAGAATTAATGCCCACCAAAAGAACCCAAGGAGCACAATGCTTCCATGAGGTGCCTACAGGTGAAGGACACAATGCCACACACTCTTTGGAGGAGCACCTCACTTGCTGCCTCAACAAGCACCTTCCTGGGCCAAAAAGGAAATGCAGAAGCCCCTGTTGACAGTGGACAAGGCATTTTTGTCAAGACACCCACCTCAGACCCTCCCACCTTTGCTGGGGAGGTATGGTCTGATGATAACCTTTGAATTTGTTTAAAAAAAAAATCTGTCACTGTTGTGTTCCGGGCTGCAGCAACCCTAAAATCTATCACTACCTGGCTTAAGTTTTAGGACATTTAGCCAAGCTTTGATCACAGGACATTTCTGACAAACTCCTGGGGCTTAGCTAGGCCCTAACACAATGTGTCTTTCACCAGCATAGGTGCATGAAATAATCTTCCCAATTAATCTTTCTTATCTGACAAAAACTGGTGAAAAGTACACTAATACTGTTCTGCTCTGTTTACAGAGGAATGAGCAATGCCACATTTTTACCTACAGTCAGGGGGTAAAAAAGGAGACAAGCACTTGATGTTAAAGTTCTCATCTGCCGAAGGATCTGCCCACACTAGCCCATTCTAGTCTTAAGAAAGAGTATTAAGCTGGAGATTAAGACAATAGTAGGTTAAAGCTGCATTTGCACACAGTTAAAAAAAGTGACTCAAAGGGTGCTTCCGCACAGGAGCTAATTAATCCGGGTCTACTGCACCCGGATTTAGTAAAACCGGATCCCAGGGGAACCGGTTTCACCAAATCCGGATCCCTGGCAGATCTGGATTTAGGGGGTAGATCCGCATCTAACAGATGTGGATCTACCCCTCGCCCTGTGCCGCCGCACACGTGGCATAGATCTGGATTGGAGACGGGTGCTGTGTACATGCACAGCACTCACCTCCCATCCGTGCCCCTGGGCCCTCCCCCGGCCCTCCGTGATTGGCTTGCCGGAGCCAAGCCTGGCGAGCCGGGGGACCTCACTGCTGAGGCTTGCCCTCGCCCCAGAAGCGGTGCTTCTGGAGCCAGGGTGAGCCTCCCTAAAGCCCACCCTAGCCCACCCTGGTGGAGCGTGGCAAATCCCCTCCTTACCTCGTCAGCGTTGCCCCGATTCTGAGACGAGGCACCCAGGATGCAGCGCGCCTGAGTCCTGCGTGCCTCCTGAGT
This sequence comes from Aspidoscelis marmoratus, assembly GCA_014337955.1. Taxonomy (NCBI): domain Eukaryota; kingdom Metazoa; phylum Chordata; class Lepidosauria; order Squamata; family Teiidae; genus Aspidoscelis; species Aspidoscelis marmoratus. The sequence goes on along the minus strand of MTQE01001134.1, from coordinate 48,886,453 downwards.
GGCTGGGGCTGCTACTTCAAATATGGTGTGCAGTTAGCACCCATTTAGCACACTTTAAGTATGGATAGGTGCGAACGCACCTACCGGAAGGGTGCTAAATTGACCCCACAAATGCGGACGCGCCACTGAAAACTGCTTTCAAAGTGGTGTTGCTGTGCGGACACACCTCACCGGAAGTGTGCCACACAGCAACGCGTGTGAGGAATGGCTGCGCCAGAAGTGTGCATTATGGGTGTTAAAGGGCCTGTGCGGAAGCACCCCAAAAAAATTGTTAGCATCTGCATACTAACAATCTGCATTTTCTTGCCTTTGATGTGGAATGGAGGTGGGATGAGAACATTAGGGTCCTCATGTTAAGGCTCTTTGAGCTGCATTTTTCAGGGGTGCAGATGTGACCAGAGTGCTATCCAGCTGTGACTCTGGGCGGCTTTTGAGCTGCTTCTGTTCCGCCACTTCAGCAGGATTCTTGAGTGCTAACCAAGCACACTAGTAAATGTTATTATATGCACTGATGGCACTGCTAAGTCTAGCCCATAGTCACAGTAACTGACACTTTGCAAAGTGAGGGGAACGCATTTTGATGGAGAATGTGAAGTTTGATTTGTTTTATTTATTTATTTGGTTGCTTGCATTCTTCCTACATCACAAGATTTGAGGTATCCCACAGAATAACATATATTATGGAACACATAACAAGAAAATAAATATAAATATTTATAAATAAAATAATTTACAAATTAGGATTTTAAATACCAGATGGAAAGGGAGATCCAAAAATAATAATAAAAAAGAAGAGTATGAGTTGGCTTTTATAACCCACTTTTCTCACCTTCTCACCTTTTAAAGGGACTTAAAATGGCTGACAAGCTTCCCGTTTCTCTTCCCACAACAGACACCCTGTGAGGTAGGTGGGACTGTGATTGTTCAGAAAGAGAGCTGTAACTAGCCCAAGGTCACCCAGCTGGCTTCATGGA
>MTQE01001134.1:48861554-48884561 GCA_014337955.1 Aspidoscelis marmoratus | reverse complement strand
TCCATAGCCTGGGGGCCATTTCTGAGAAGGCCCTCTCCCGGGTGCCCACCAGCCTCACTTCTGAAGATGGAGGAACAACCAGGAGGGCCTCCCCTCCAGATCTCAAGGCACAGGCAGGTCAATATGGGAGAAGGCATTCATTTAGATATTCGGGGCCCAAGTCATTTAGGGCCTTATAAGTCAGAGTAAATACCTTGAATTGGGCTTGGTAGTTAATTGGCAGCCAGTGCAATTTTTTTAGGACCAGCGTAATGTGGATCCGGCTAGCTGTCCCTGTCAGCACCCTAGCGGCTGCTTTTTGCACTAGCTGCAACTTCTGAACTGTCTTCAAGGACAGCCCCATGTAGAGCGCATTACAGTAATCCAATCTAGAGGTTACCAGAGCATGAATAACTGTGGCCAAGTCATCTCTGTCCAGGAACGGCTTCAGTTGACGTACTAGCCTTAGTTGGGGTAGGCACTCCTGGCCACAGCATCCACCTGAGCTTCCAGTGTCAGCGTAGAGTCCAGCAGTACCCCCAGATTACTTGCCTGTCCTTTCTAGGGCATTGCAACTCCATCAAGGACAGGGTGTCTCCCAACTACACAGACTCAAGACCCCACAACACACAGCACCTCCGGCTTATCTGGATTCAGCTTCAATTTATTGGTCCCCATCCAGCCAATGGAGGGACAAGGTCACAAATAAAAGAATAACACCAAAAATTAACACCACTGGTTGTGTTAATCCCTTCTTAACTTTGCCAAAATGAGTCAGAACTCCTTGATCAAGCTATAGCTGGTTAATTGTATTGACAGACTTTTGCTTATGCCGATATCTCCAATCTACATTTAATGTCTGTCCTAGCCTAAGCTTGGTCTCTTTCATGAAGTGCCAGTTTTTGTCTCCAAACCACTATTTCAATTCATCAGTCTTTATATACATTCTAGTTGCTGTCCAGCCTGATTAGGAGGCATACATATTACATTCTCCATCATCATAAGGACTAGAGCTTTTGAAAGCTTGAAAAAGTCAAAACCCATAACAAAGACGTATCTTCTAATTGCACAGAGAATTGCTGGATGTGTGGGTATTTATTACAATGAATCCAGAGTAACTTAACTGTTGTCACTATGAGAAAATTGTATTTGCTGGGCCAGCTGCCAAAAATCCTACCATGAAATGCCATGAAGTTAAAGGGGCTATTTGGAGCTTGCTTCGACTAGGGACCTTTGTTGTTTTCTTCTCTCTCCTCCTACAGATGCTAGTTAAAAGCTTCAAGAGGGCTCTTTGTCATTAGGGTTACAATTACCCTATTTCAGGCAGTCATGCTTAACATCTAACCATGGTTCATGAGATCAGTAGGTGATACCTGTAAGCACCCTAATGTGTTAAACGACCATGCCAGGTAGTATTAGATATCTCTAGCAGTAGTTCCGTACAGAGACCATCTGCCAAGAAAGGTTAGTTTGTATCATTAAGTTATTGTGCTTTTCACTTAAGGAAAAACAATGCATTTAAGAAGTTAATGATTGCATTCAAGCTACCATCTTTTAGCTTTAAGCTAAAACAGAGAATCTGTTTAGTGTTGCTTTAGGAAAAGGAAAATGGAAACCTAAGCAAAAATACAGACTTGCACATGTAGTTCTACCTCTCCATAGGTGGATTTACCTGCAGATTCCTTTGTTTTCTTTATGGATCATTTCACTTGAATTGTGACTGCCTTGAATGATATATAATACATTTGAAAGAGCAAGCCTGCAAAAGTAAACTGGAACAAAAAGATATTTATTCTTCAGATTTAAAATTAATTTCCTGTATTCTGCCTGAAAACACCCCCATTCTATCTAAGCCGTAACCTTCTGAGAAGAAAAATGAAAAATGATGTTTATTTTATTTTGCTTTATTACATCATGACTGATAACTGATGCTGTCTAAATGCAATAGTTCCTAGATTTGCTCCTCCGCTGAAAAGCAATGGGCCACAATGAGGGATCTGCTGGCTGTGTTAGGTTACATTTTCTGCTCTTCTCCATGTTAGGTAATCAGATGTCATTGAGGCAAAATAAATTGGAACTACTCAAGAAATGCAAAGAAAAAAAAAAGAGGTGAAAGTGCAGAATCTGGTTTGGATAAAAGTTTAATTCTATCGTTCCAAGTGACATAGCCCTTTACAGGAAACAGAGCATACTCAGACAGGAGTGGCCAAGTAATGAAGATAGATTTGTCTTGTTATCAGTGAGTCATTTACAAGGGCTTGAGGTAACCTTAAACATAGCAGATAGCTCAATGGCACTTGCCACTAAGCTCCTAATTAATGAATAGCAGGCTCTAAATTAGCAGTGCAGATTTACAGATGAATTCTGAGCATTTGTTAAAACGATGGACCAATATCGGGTGCTCAAGCCTGTTATTTCCAAAGTGCATTTTGCGAGAAGTGTTCACAGAAGGTCCACGGAGTCAACAGCTGCATGTCCAGGTGTGCAAGCAAGGACGGGACTAATTCAACAGAGGGCAAGGCAGAATAGTTGAAACCGTGCCCTGTAACACCTGTGTAGGCGATTAAGGTGGATCGGAATGATCCCTTTTTAACTGCAAATATAAAGATTAAATTTCCTGAAGACTTTCTCAGGCTTCAATTTGATATGACACTCCTCTTCCAACACCCACACTAATATATATTTAGGGCTGGCCCAAATCATTCTCCTGGGCTTTAGGGAATGTGCAGTTTTGTTCGTAGGCAATTAAAATATTGCTGGAGGTGCCTGTAACATGATGGCGCATCCTCAAATACCATTGCTACAGAGATGTAAGCTGGTAGAATGAGCTCTGCCTGAAAGCTGCACTGAGATATTTATGTGCCAATTAAGATGCATTTTCTAGCAAGAACAACAGCATTAAGTATCTGATTTGTCCTTGTGCATTTTCAGGATGAAAAACAGTAACAAGGAAGAATATGTGGTAACTCTAACCTTTAATAATAAGCCACTACATTATGAGAGGGAGTTTAATCACTCTAACACACCTTATATTCAATGCATCTCTTCAATAAAAAGATTCAGCCCAGTGCAGGCAACCCAACTTACTCAGGCTGTGAGTTCTATCATTTCCAGGTATTAGTAATTGGGATCCCAAACTGACTACACATGACATTTGGGTTTGGACATTCCATCAATGTACCTGGGAGAAAAAGGAGGCTCACAATTCTGAATGTCTTTTGAAAAGGAGGAGAAGGAAAAAGGATGGCACTTTGTTATGTGATTGTCTGTGTGTAACTGGGCTTTTCTGCTTCTGACAAAAAAAAGCGGGGGGATCCAGACACATCCAAGAGATGCAACTAAAGAGCATCCTGAAGCTTTTAGTCTGAGGTACGGATGTTGTGGTCACACTTTCACTTTAAACCTGAGAGCTCCAAGACATCCAGAAGCTTTTAGTCTGAGATATGGACACTGTGGTCACAGCTTCACTTTAAGCCTTTTCGGGTGCTTCCGCACAGGCCCTTTAACACCCATTAAGCACGGATTGGGACACGCGTGTCCGCATTTATGTGCCTTTTTAGCACACTTCCGGCCACGCGTGTCCACATTGCACGTCCCTCTTTAATGCAGATTTCGGCGGCAAAACCGGTTTGGTGCCGCCGCGTCCACGTTAGAGGGGGCTATTAAGTACACTTCCGGTAGGTGCATCCGCACCTACCCGTGCTTAATCCGTGCTTAATGGATGTTAGTTACACACCACATCTCAAGTGGTTTTGTGCCGTGAAAACGCATCCATTTAGGATGCGTATGCACGACGCAAGTGTAACTAACGAGGGCCCTCCCCCCGCCTGCCATGATTGGCTCGCCAGAGCTAAGTATGGCAAGCCGGGGGGCCTCGCTGCCACGGCTCACCCTCACCGTCGCCCCAGAAGTGGCAGATCACTGCTTCTGGGGCGAGGGCGAGCTTCCAAAAAGCCCACCCTAGCCCACTCCACTGGGCCCGCGGCGAAACCCCTCCTTACCTCTCCGTCGTCATCTTTGTTGTGAGGGTCTTTGCCCAGGATGCAGCGTGCCTGCGTCCTGCGCGTCTCCTGGGTGGCTGGGGCTGCCAGTAGCAGCCCTTGCCCTCAGGAGCGATCTGAGCAGGCGCGTTGCCCTTAGTCCATCTTCAAATCTGACTGCTCACCTCTTTTCATTTCTGTTTTATTTGTGAACTCTCCACCCTGGAAAGTCCAAATGGAGGGTGGAAAGTCCACAAATAAAAAGGATAGAAATGAAGAGGTGTGAGGTGAACATTGTGCTGAGAAGATGGACTGAAGGTTTAAAGTGAAGATGCGACCAAAGCCAAACTCACCATTCATGCACACTCTTCTTCAGCCTGTCTCTCCTGTTGTGGTGGATAAATCACGTATAGACTACACATTTAGGGCATAACAATTGCAAAGTCCATACAGGGCATCCCCACAATGATTTGAATCCATGCTCAAACTGAGTTCTATATATTCACGTCCCCAATACTTTCTTTCTGGCCTTGCTCCCCCACCAAGATAGGCAAGTTTATGTGTACAATACTGAAGTGCTCTCAAGACTTTTTATCCTACCTTGCTGTAAGGACAGATTCTCAGATGTCTGGAGCACATCTGGGACATAATGCATGCAAGGAGCGTGGAGTAGTAACAGCCTCTGTCCACCCCAGTGCCACCCTATTTCCACATGTTTTGATGTAGCCTTAGCAATTTAACACTTTATTAATTTCTATCATGCATTTTAGTGAAACAGATATTTTGTTTAATTGTGATATATTTTGCCACTCTGGGGCCATCTGGCAGGCTAATAATAGAACCAGCAATAATGTGTCTGGTGGATTGCACCAGAAATGATGACAATAATCACCTGAGTTCCTCTCTCCACACCATAAAGGGCAACAGGTGGTTATTGATGTTTTCTTGGACAATATTTCACTGCCTGTCTCTCCGGACCTCAAAGTCAGATGAGAACTATTGGTATAATCCTGCTTCTTCCTTCCTCTGTATGATTTGTTCATGCCCACTTATGTGCCTTAGTAACAGTGTAGCGGGGGAGGGGGGAATGCAAATGCAGGTTTTTGCACATGGTGAGATGTGCCCTTTTACACAGCTGTTAAAAATAAATGAGTTAAGTGAAAAAATGAGGGCTGTTTCTGCACTTGCATGGGGTGAGAGAAGAGACTGGTCCAGATGGAACTACTCCAACTGCACTGATTTTAGGCTGGAGCACTAGGATCTATCTGAACTTGGATAGCCTGTTCTAGGACAAGCCTTGTGTTGCTCTAAGTAGCTCCAAAGCTTTTGCAAGCTTTGGAGCTTGACCTGAGAGGGAGACTTGTTTTGATGGCACAATTTGGTGGCACTTTCCGCATGCCTGCCTGGATTGATCTAGTGGCTCCTGAATCACCAGTACTGTAGAGCTGTTAAAACAAGTATACCAGCAGCTTGTTCTAGGTGTGCTAGCAGGGCTTGTGGCCTTTCCTGGTGCACACCAAAGTATGGAAGGAAAGGCCCAGATCCCCGTGGGCTCTGTTTACTTTGGTGTAGATTCGAGGCAGCCCCAATGCAAATTGTAGCTTGAATTAACACGTCCCCATGTGACTGAGGACATGCTGGTTCAAGCCGAATCTGCCTGTCCCCATGAAAACCGCAGTAAACCCCTGCATCGGGGAACCACATCCTTTTTTCTCCACCCCCTCCCCCTGAAAGCAAGCCTAGCTGACATCACCATACCCTGTCCCGCCTGCTGCAGTGATGACAGGGAAAACCCGTCCTGGTTGCACCTCCAAAAACACCACACACCGCATCAATAAGATAAAAATGATAAAAGGGGGGCATAGTAGGAAGGGAAAGTGTCCCATTGCTTGAAGCCATGGGTGTGCTTCAGTCATTTTAGTGGAGGTGTGCTCCTCTGCTTGACAGGAGGCATACCTCTGTCTGACAGCAGCTTCTGATCTTGCTCAGCTGAGTGCAGGGAAGCCACGGATGCTTCACCCATTAAGGCGATCAAGTATTTGTATGCTAAATCAAGCCCTTTGGGCAATCAGGCAAGGGATGTGAGTCATACTTGTTGCTGGAGAGACACCCACAGGGCAAATGAGAGCTCATCATTTCTCTTTCAGCAGAATTTCTTTGAAGGGATCCCCAAGCAGTTGCAATCGCAGCACACACGGCAGGGACAGCGAGCACAGGTCAAACCCCACTTGCTAACGCTGCGATCGCCAATCTCCACCCCCAATAACCCAGGAGCGTCTCCATGACTCCAGGATAATACGTGATTGCCACCGAATTCACGGTGAAAACAGTTGGAAACGGGGCGGGGGGTTTGCTGCAGATTTTTGCCATTTGTCCCACATGTAGCCCATATTAGAGGCTTTTCATGGGGACGCTCCGAGGCAAACTCAGGTTCGCCTCAGAGTATTTTCATCATGGGGACACATCCTGTTTTAATGAAATGTAGAAAGACCAAATTATTTGGTTTTGGTTCTGGCCATTGCAATTGCAGAAAGATGCCTATGTTATTCTTCCTTTTCTTTTCTTGACCACTGTCTGATTGAGCACACATCAACGTACTCAGTATTAAAAATAAAATAAAATTCAAAGCTTGATAACAAAAAGAGTCTTTTGATTTCCTGCAAGCTGATTTGCATTGACCAAATCTCTATATATATTTTTTAAATGGGCTGAATTTTTTGTTTGAAGGCAAAGAGACTAATATTTTCTAGAAATGAAATCTGCTGGAATTATAGGAAGCCAACAGAGACTTTGTCCATCATTATTGCCCCAGCAGGAACTATATAAGGGGAGAAATTACACAACATAAACAGACTTTCTTGCAGACACCAAGTGAAACATGAGCATTCTTCCATACCAGGAGAAATGTGTATATAATTTAATTACTTGATAGGCTATCATGCATAATTGCTAATCAGTCTCAGACATTCTTGCAGAGTTACAAAGACAAGAGAAACATCCATGCGGGTCATAGCTTGCAAGCATCAAGGGCTGGTTAATATTGTGGCATATGATCCCATGCTCAGAGTACATTAAGAGTTTTGTGTCATTCCATTTATGGGCAAGATAAAGAGTTGGTCATGCCTCCAAGGTTTGTTCTCATATTAGCCTTTTCAACACTTGATTGAAGGTCTTAAAAGAACAGACCAAATATAGAATTTTGAATACTTGCAATCATTCAGAAGCTCACTTTTTAGTTTAAAATCCCGATGACCAAAACAAGCTTTAAAACCTAGATATTTTTTCTACCAGTATGATCAGGAATGTCTTAAAAAGAACAGAATATGCTTTCTTTGTTTCTAAAGACTGGTATTCTTTTTATGATCTCTATTTGGGACTCTTTTATTTACATACATTCTAGTAAACATTTATTGCATTTGGTAGGCATCCATGGTGCAAGAAATTACTCTCTCCCTATCTTCCACTTTCCATTTTATCAAAAGTGGTATTTGTTGTATTATTATAAACTTCCCTAAGGAGAACCAGTCTTACCCCTACGCCACTTTGGTGAACTATCTCCTATTCTGCCATGTGTATTTTTCAACTCCATCATGTCCCCTCTCACTTGCTTCCATTCTAGACTGAGGCCATTTCTGCACTATATGAGCTGTTCTGGCCCATATAGTGCAGGTCAGTGAGTGCAGGCCACACTAGGGCAGGCCTGCTATTTGCATTCAGACAACCTGTCACGGGCCAGACTCAAACCCCAGCTTCAAAGGCTGGGCCCAATCTTCAAAGCCGCTGCTCACCCTCTGGCAGCCAGGAACAAACTTCTACTGCCACTTCCAGTGGTGGTTCCTGGTACGCTACCAAAAGGTCCCCCTGATCTATCATATTCTAGACTTTGGAGGTGTATTGTTTGCATGCCATTAGTAGTCCAGAACATAAAGCCTCATAAGATTGCAGGCTTCTTTAAAGATACCTACTGCAGGACTGGGATAAGGCATCATTCATTTTGGCACGCTATGTGTAGCTTTGTCCAGTGCAGATGAAGGGTGCTGGCAAGGGGTGGGACTTCCTCAATTCCAGACCAGCACATAGAAGGGAAACCCCTGGACCCCTTCCTATTCCAGGCTTAAGTGCAGAAAGGGTGTAAAAAGCCCAACCGTTTCAGTTTTTTTCCATCAGAATGGAAATAATGCTTACCACTTTAGTTCCCCTCCGAAACATTCCCAATTCTACTATATCCTGTTGGATATAAACAAGGTCTGTTCTATGTACATAGAAAGCTCCAGGTTTATATCTTGGCATCAGCAGTATAAAGAGGCCAGGGAGCAGTCCTACCTTTCTTTCCCTGCATTAATAATAAATGGGATTGGGAAGAAATGCTCTGATGTTGTGTAAATGACATTATTTGTACAAAAATATGAAAAGTAGAATATTAACACAATCCTCCTAGATTTTCATGAAGGTTAAGCCCTTCTAAAATATCACAAATTTCAAAACTTGCAAAAATTGGCTAACATGTTGATACATGAGTTTGTTGACTTTTTTCAATCACAATATTTCTAAAAGGGTTTTAGCTCCATGAAAATGCACAACTGTAAATTATAATACATATAAAACAAATAAAATAATTCATAAAGTTAAGCAAATGTGTATGTGTGTGTATCATTATGTTTTATAATGGTATACCATTATAATGGTGGCACAAATGTCCCTAAGCAATTACAGTGCCTGGACTGGAAGACTCTTGAATGGTGGGTGCGTGGGCACACATATTTTAGGATTATATTTATCCTAAGTTATATTCTTTATTGCTCTACCTGTAGTTCTTTCTTTTTCCCTCAGTTTCCTAGCTTTTATCTACTCCAATGCAGGAAATATATTAGAACAATTCTAGGGAATGGTGATCCAGGTAGAATCCTCACAGCACCATAATGACACTGTGGCTGTAGCTCAGTGGTAAAACTAAAAAGGAGAATGTTTGGAAAGATAATGAGCAATGATGCTCATATTTATGTCTGTACCATCAGCATAGGCTGCCTCCAGAGGACAGGAGGCAATATGGGATACAAACAAGGTTATGGCATAACCCCTTGCTATCACCTGACAGACACACATTCCAAACCCTCGTTTACCTTCATGTCAGATGAGGTACATAGAAGATCACCTCATTAAGGACTTCTGAGAGCCAAGTTCCTGTCCATATTTGTTTGTTTGTTCCTCACATGTTTGGCTGGCTCCCAGAAGTTCCCAGTGAGGTGATCTCATGTGCACCTCACAAGACATAAATGTAAGTGAAGCCATTCATGAAAACTAATGTTGCAATTATCATTGGGAAGGCCACAGTGATGTCTGAATATGCCAATGCAATGCCATTAGAATTGACTGGAAATCTATGCCATTGCTACTTAGGCCTCGTTCCAACTGGTCAAAAAAGTCTCGGTTTTAGTCTGGATTTTTTTTTACCAGCACCAAGAGCTCCTTGCAGCTGTCTCAACTGCATTGGAGCAGCAGGGAAGTGGCAGCAGTATCACTCTCCACAGCAGGAGGGAGGTGACGACAGACATACCATTCTCCTTCACTGCTACCTACCATTTGCCTTCCCCACCCCATTGCTCTATGTCATCATCTCTCCCACCATTTGCCTCCCTCCCACCCTGTTCCTCTGTCTTTCATTGTCATCCTGCCATTTGCTTTCCCCACCATTCTCCAACAATCGCAGGAATGGGGAGGAAGGAAAAGGCAGGAGAAAATGACAGATGGTGGAATGGGTGGGGTGGGGAGGGCAAACAGCGAGAGTTGATGAAAGATGGAGGAATAAAGTGGGGGAAGGCAAATATCTGCGGGATACGATGACAGATCGAGGAATGGTGTGGGGGAAGGCAAACAGTGGTGGTGGTGGTGGAGGAGATTGGAGTGGTGGCGGCATTCCCATTAATAATTATTCAGATTATTCCAGGATTCCAGAGGGAGTCCTGTTATAATCTGAATAGGGATTCCCTGGATTTTTGGACATTTAGTCCTCAGAAATGGGTAATCCTCTCAAAAATGTTGGGATGCTGGGGGCTCGAGCCAAAATGAGGCTGGACTAAAATGCCAGTTGAAACACAGCCTTAAAGATGTGAGTTAGTCAAGTCTTGGATTGTGCCCATGACTTGGCAGTATAGAGTGTGCTGAGATAGAGACACTTTCCCTTGTTCTGATGGTGAGGTGCATGTCAGCCAAACAGTCATGCCTTGCCTCTTCTCACCTTCAAAGTTCACAGCTCAGTTCTGAGGCTGAAATATGGAGGGCCCTCTGTCATGCCAGAAAAGGTTCTAGAAGTAAGCCTTTGCTGGCAGCATCTGCACAAAACAGGTGTATAAATGGATCTTGTCTGCCAACTTTGTCTCTGAAGTTGGTGGGTGCTCCTGGAACATTTAGATATACTCTGAAGAAGGATGCTGCAGAGGTCACTTAAGAATCTTCCATTGTTCTTCTCGGGGCACTCTATGGCAGCAGGTATTTCCAGAGTATGACCACCATGCTCTTGGGGGCTTTTTCAGGGCTCTCATTGCCAAGCAGCCCAGAAGATGCTCTGTTCCCAAAACCTACACGATTCATGACCAAAAATGCTCTCAGTAGCTATTTTCAAATGCTGACTGCTATTTAAACAGTTATCATGAAACTTTACATCAGTCAGTCTGTGGTCACACCTAAGGTTTAATCCAGCTTCAGTCCACCATCAGAGTGAGAGAACACATCAGCAAAGTGACCAGTAATTTTCTTTCCACATTATCTATCCCAAAGTTGAATTTTGTGAGTTATTTAATACTGAAAGAAAGCAGCTTGTCACTTTGCTGGTGTGTTCTCTCACTCTGAAAGTGGACTGAAGCTGGATTAAACCTTAAGTGTGACCACAGCCTCAGTGTTCATTTGTTAGTAGTTTGGGGCCCAATAAGGTAGAATCTGTTTATTTGGGGAGCATCCATCTGCTTCCACCTTTCTTCATATTCAGGAAGCACATAAAATGTTTATCAGCTATTACATGATTGCAGGTAACTTCTGGATGAATTGGTGGACGCACAGTGGAGGAGTGGACAGCATACTTATAAAAATCAAAGTAACATTACTATTATTTTATGGTTTTCTGGAACATGGCCTTTTGGATAAGACAGCACTTCAATATCTTTCCAAGAATACAGAAACACTACAATAAATTATTTGGAGCATAGGCCAAACGGGAAATGAAAATCCCTAGAAACGTGAGCTCCAAACAAACTGGCAGTTGATAAAAATCACAGTATAAGCCAAGATAGAAAAGGAAAAAAAGGGAATACCAGAAGTAGGGCAAAGAAAGTAGTGGGGAGGGAGGCTGGCTAAACCAGAAGAGGCAGCGCCATAGCAGCATCTAAACGGAAGCTCTTCTGTCCTCAAAAGCAGTGAATTGTTTACCATAGCAAGACCAAGATACTTAAAGAAAGGCATTCATAGATCATGGAAATATTATGGAGCATCATATAGGCCAGTTGTGAGTCTTGCCAAGGGTGTCATGAGAGAGGGAGTCATGACTAGGGATCTGCATTAATGATTTTTTAAAATTCGTATCAAATTGAATGCCAAAAAATCTGTATTTGTTTGAATAGGTCCCCTTTGAATGTGGTAAGATTTGAATTCAATACGAATGTTCGATACAAATTCAATATAAATGCTCAATATGAATCCCATAAGAATCCCCTACATATCCAATATGTTTCCCCTTTGTATCTGCTCTGAAAACATCAAATCCATTCTGAATCTATTTTGAATCAGCTTTCAGTCCACTTCAAATCCACTCTGGATCCATTGCAGATGTGACTGGCACAACCACTTTCCCACATCCCCAGTTCACAAAAGTAACAAAGCTTTGCACAAATATTCCAAAGCATTTGATTCGAATTCGAATGTCCACATTTGAATGAATTTGTATGAATTTTGAATGTTACGAATATTTGTGCACATCCCTAGTCATGACATGACTCTTTGGATGCAACAAAACAGTCCATAGGACATCAAAAGGAGAAAAGAGAAAAGAAGGCAGAAGCAATAAATAAATAAGGAATGTTGTAAAATCTATTTCATGTGAACAGTTGTCACCTGATTGCACCCTTGTTCAGAACAGTATTAATCAGGAATAGCAAGCTAAAACAAAATAACAGGTATTCAAATTAGGATGCATTTAAAAAAATCTGCTAGTAAAGTGCAAATTTGCCAACAAAATTCTCAAATAGTGTTTTTAATAAGTTTGTTATCTGGAAGCATAATGACGTTGCTTTATGCTTCTGAGAATTGCACCCAATGCTATTTCCTGTGTTATAGCCAATTGTTTCCCACCCCACATTTTCAGTAAACCCTTTGAAGATATTTTTCTTCATTACACAAGCCCTTAGATGACAAGTGACTTCAGGAGCGTATGTACAAACTAGGCTTCAGGCAGTTATTCCTAAAAACAGATGCAAAATGCTATAAAACAAAATGCATATGTTTCAGTGCCAGGCTACAAGCCTAGGTACATGGTTTTGCGAGCGAGTCTTGACCTTTATGTTTCTTCTCTTGATTAATTTTGATTTAGGCTATAATCCTAAACACACTTAAATATTGCATAAGCCCTATTGCACCCAGTGGGAATTACTTCAGAGCTAAAGTGCACAGTGCCCTGTTAGGCTGAGTTAAATTCAGGCTAGAATAATAGTAAATGGAAAGGACACTAAATAGGTGTGTACAGGGTCACATATTTTTGTAGTTCTCCAGTATTTAATTTTTTTTTAAAGGAGTGTTGTGTTTTCTTCATATTAAAGCTTGATAAATCTATTTTAATTTCAAACCTACAGAACAGTATATTGAAGAAAGTGCACAGGAAGTTTTAAGGGCTTGCTGCATATGCCGTACCACTGAACATTAGAAAATACCTGTTGACTGATTCTTTTTATAGTAGAGCTTTGCATTCATGCTGCTGGTAAAATATGCCTGCTGAAAATTGCCACTGGCTTCTACTGATAAACTGGCTTACCCTTCTGGTGCATTATTGAGATCTTCTGAATTCCACGCATTAGTGTGGAACACAGAGCTTGCTGCCTGCCCCAAGTTGTCATTTAGACCATGCGACAGGGAAGTCACCTGCATGATGGCTGATGGTTCTGATCTCAAGATCAGAAGTTGCTGGTTAGAACTATCTCTGTGGTGTAATCAGAAAGGGACTATTTATGGAGCTGTTTTCAGGACCTGGTGAAGAGGTGACAGGCTCCTTGCATCACTCAGATCACTCCTGCCATCTGCATGACATGTAGTTGGTTGACCCACAGTGAGACACACTTCAAGGACCACCTTAAATCACTCTCCCCTTTGGATGGTATTCAGCACAAGTTTTGCACCAGGAATAGCTCCAATGCTCCCAGAAGGCACGATGTTCCAGTGGACCAATCCACCACACGGGCACAGCATTCCTTGTGGACTGCTGCTGTAGACCAGCAGCTCAGTGCAGAAACTACTTATGGTTCTCCTAACTCCTAGATATCCACTGGTGTCAATTATTTGTGTAAAATAGTTTTGCCCTACACTATGGTCAAGCCATACTGTTACATACTCCATGGCAGCTCCCCATATTCACTATGTTCTTAAAGAAGCGGGATTTTCTTAACTGTCCTTAACCAAAAATTGTCCCTTGCCTCATCTCACCAACTGCACCAGCCTCTGTATAGGAAGGCTGAAGGTCAAATCTCATAATCATCAGAAGTAAATCCAATATGCATTCAGGGAGATTTACTCCAAAGTATGTACATAAAACTTTATAGTCTTTCTGGTTAAAGGATCTTTGGGATATAAATCTGGTAACCAGCTGAACTTTTGAAAATGTTACAAAGAAGCATTGTGTAGATAATAGGCATTGTGGAAGAACTGTTGTGATGCTTGTTCAGTAAAAGTCATTAGTTACACTTACGCTTATGCAACCAGGCAGCAAGACTCACTTTCTTTTGCCAATGAAACCTAAGTCATGGTCCTGTTGTAGCAAAAAACTTCTCATTTTGTGAGCACAATCTATTGAGCTTCACAGATCTCTCTGTGGAGCATAGCGTACCATTTTTGTTCCAGCTGATCAACACTGTATGCCAGTTTCTTTATACTATTCAATAAATATTAGTATTTACTTTCATGGTTTGTCTGGAGAAACTGTACGACAGCAAGGTTAAATGTGTTTTAAACACCGATTACCTGCAAGCCATGTTTAATTCTAACCATAGGTTGTGGATATTTCACCTCATCAGTATTTTTCTCTAATCACAGTGTGTGAGTCATGCAACCTATCAGGAGCAGAGATACAAACTACTATAATTTTGGCATGCTTTGCAACAATGACATAGAATAGTAATCTTGCAATAGCTAAATGTTCTCTTGTTTTCCCAAAGGTTCCTATTTGATGACATTTCTTGTGTTATTTTGTACAATCACATAGCAACGTAACCTAAAAAAATCTTTTAAAAAACCTAGGGTTAGCGTTTGGTGGCCCTCATGTAAGGAAACGGTTGCTTGCTTAAATGTTAAACAGACTCAGATAATTGTTTTCATATATATGTATTCAAGTATCTCACAATTGAGGAAAGACCACAAAGCATACCTCGATCTCTAAAACCTTTTCAATAATTACAGTAATTATTATGATTTTATTTATTTATTCATTTGTTCATTCATTCATTTTTAAATCAAGGAAAATGACAGGTAAGAAGGTGTAATATTGTATTTGACCTTTTAAAATGGCACCTTCCTCATTCCTCTATGGTCTTCTGACTTGCTAAAAGCTTCAGATTTTCAACTGCTATTTTGCACAGTTATGCACATAGTTCCATCCATCTCTGAGCACAATAAGGTTCACTTTAACATAATAGTCTTTCAGATTGAGATAATTCTGACTGAGGAATGCTTCTTCCATGCAAGTAAGCCTGGCCATTTCAGAGGAGGCTTTCTCAGTTATGCTGCTACCTACAGAACAACGAGAACAATGGCCTTTTCAGCTGAGGCTGCCAACTAAGAGCTGCCTCCTCCCTAAAATAAAGCAAGAACCTGATGCCTGGAGAGAGAGAGATAATGTAAACACATAAGATTTAATAGTTCTTGATAGTTAATTATTGAGGTTCATTGCTGGGTTTTCTTAGTGGTCTAATGTTTTATGATGATACACCTTTTACTGTTTTTGTATCACAGTGAATCAGATTAGGAAAGTAGCCCCATAAATAGTCCTTTCTGATTGCACCACAAAGATCATCTTACCCAGCATAACCCTACAGCATTTCCTCAGTTAGTCTACAAACTGCTGCTCACTGCCCAGTAATGCTATTTGACATGAAATCTCTTCCAAGAAGTTCCAAAGCATTATGATGCTGTCTTCTGGCAGCCAGAGTTACAGCCAGAAAGACTTCTGTCTCCAGAGTAGTGGATGGTCATGAAAGATGGAGGCCTAGTATGTCCTGAGGACCAATGCTTTAGGACAGTGAGAGTGAAAGCAGGTAGATATAGCAGTGACCTAGTTGTATTAATGAAGATGATATTTACCATGTGTTAAATAAACAAAAATCTTTGGGACATGCTGTGATTCAGTCAGCAAATCAATACAGAACAGTAAAATATAATTCCAAAACAGGACCAGAATTTCCACCAGGAAACAAACTTTGATAAACACCAACTAAAACCATTTAGAAATCAATTAGATTTCTTAACAGAGTCCAGATGCACTTAAGTTTTAATCCACCTTTTATGTGCCTTCAGAGTGAGAGTACACTAGCTGATGTTCTACAGCCTACAAACTAATGCTGAGCCATTTTTAAAAATATGTGTGGATGCAACTTAGGTCACTCTTACACATGAGACGCAAATAGGTCTTTGAAGCTGGCTTTCTGCTATAACTGCAAAATTTCTGGAGAAATGGTTGCTTAAAAAGTAGGAGGCCCCAAGTGTGGTGTGTAGATGGAAACACAGTAGTCGCCACAACTTATACAATCACTACTATTGGGTTTCATGCTTTTCTTCCAGAATACTTTGCACTGATCCTTTGCAGCTTTCTCTCCCTGATCTAACAGAAATGGGTTGTTGTTGTTGTTTTGCATTTGATTTGTATTGAATCAAAAATGCAAGAAAATTTTATTCGTTTGAATAGATCCCCTTTGAATGTGGTAGGATTCTATTTGATATGAATGTATTCATAAAAAATTTGTACGAATGTTCACAATGAAAGCATACCTATATGATACGTGTTCGATACATATCCAATATGTATCCAGTACATATTCAATATGTATCCCTTAACAAATCCACTCTGAAAGAGTCAAATTGGCCCTGAATCCACTTAGAAACTGCTCTCAAACCATGTCAAATTCACCCTGGATCCATTGCAAATGTGACAGGTGCAGCCACTTTCCCAACTCCCCATTTCACAAATGTTCTGAAACTTTATAAAAATATTCCATAACAACCATATCCCTTACGAATGTCAATGTATGAATGTTGTAACATTCAATTTGCAAATGAATGTATGAATTTGTATGAATTTATAGTATTATCAAATGTTATGAATATTCTTGTACATCCCTAATTGCTGCCCCTTCACTTACCTGCCATTTCCTAAAAGGAACCATGGCTTTACCTTCAGAAACTACATGTTTCCCACCTTATATAATTGACGGGTAGACAACAGAAAGCCATATGCCATGTAAGATCGCAAGGAGAAGGAAAGAGAAACGTATCTCCTATCATTATTTACCTGTCTTTTACCACTCTTGGGACCTTGTCCATTAGCAGGTATATAGTATTTATTGTTATCAAATCTTTACTACTGAATCAGGCAGCACCCTCTTTTGACTTCAGCCATTCCACTCTTGGCAACTGGTCCCTGGCATTGCTCCTGGAGGTATACAGTGCTCAAAGAAAGATAGAAGTGTGGTGGAAAGTTCCTAGCTCTTATTATAAGCTATGATTCAGCAGCCAGCTCACCCTTTTAGGAAGCAATTCTTTTTCCTCAGATAA
Source organism: Aspidoscelis marmoratus (assembly GCA_014337955.1). Taxonomy (NCBI): domain Eukaryota; kingdom Metazoa; phylum Chordata; class Lepidosauria; order Squamata; family Teiidae; genus Aspidoscelis; species Aspidoscelis marmoratus. The sequence continues at coordinate 48,867,588 of MTQE01001134.1, read as the reverse complement.
TTATAGGAATTGCTCTCCTGTGTCCCTGCATGGCACAGTGGGGCTCAGAATGATGTAGAACTGCCTTTTGATCATCAATTGTTCAGCACAGTGCTGGACGACTGATGGGTGATAGTAAAGGAACAGAATCCATTTTGAGTACCCATTTTGCTTCTTCTTTAGGACACCTGCCTACGAGCTTCAGGGTTTTTTTCCCAGGGTGCTGGGCCAATTTAGCTTGTTCTGAGCCCTGAAAAATGGCTCTTCCCTTGCATCTCTCCTTGTAGTAGTATGTCTTGCAACATTCAGTGGATTTACAGTGGTGAAATAAAGCCTATCTATTTCAGCAGAAAACCAGGTTGTAGATTTGAGCCACTTTATACGGATCTTTTTATACATATAGAAAATTATTCAAGGCAAAGACAGGTTTATGAAGGCATGAGCACAGCCTCTGAATTGGGCCCTCTAAGTCTTTATCTCAGATGATGTGCCTTCTCTGTTAGCTTCTGACAGAATAAAGATTCAGAGTGTTAATCTGCAATAACAGTATCTCAACATGTTATAGGTAGTTCAGGGCCATTTTGCATAAATGGTATGCATTGCCTGTTGTCTTAATCTTTAAAACTACCAAATATCTTGCATGCACATTGAGGTTAAGGTTTAATGCATTCTCCTGCCGTAAATGCCTTACTTGAGACTAACAAACAAGGGAATATTTGTTTAAACCCTTTGTGAAACTCAAACAAGCTTTCAACAGCTATTTGTATATTTATGGTTCAATGTGTATTGCTCCTGGTCTGAACTGTTAGCAGTTAATGTTCATCATATTGCAGACTTAAATCATTTGATTTTATCCTTTCTCTCTTTTCTTCATTTATTCCTCCACAACCCACAGTATGAACTTCAGAAAAAAAAAACACCATGGCAAATTCTGAAGATGCGATGGCACAAATGGCTCATCTTTTGCACAGTCTTGCAGTAATGATCAGCATTCCTTTTCTAGTCTATCAAATGATGATTGTGTTCAAGGATCCACCACCTACTCTTGTTTTCCACATAGCAGCTGTCTGCTTTGGAACACTTACAAGAGATACTTTTGACCAAGTGAGTGAAAACAGACTCCAAATTTCCTTCTGCTTCTCTTACGCAAAGTAACCAAACTGGTTGTTTGATTTTTAGACCGAGTGACATTTGGAATGTTCTTATAGATCAAATCACAGAAAGCTTTTCTTCAGAAGAGTTTGTAGGAGGAGCTGCTTTGGGCTACAGCATCCATGAGAGTCATAGGAAATATTGGCTCTTTCTGCACTTAGCTACCTGTGTCCACTGATCCAGATCGCATGGAGGAGTGGGCCAGATCAGTGCCATCTGCACTGAAAGTGCTGATCCAGCCTGTGCCACACAGTGGGTGCAAGGTTTGCATGAGTTTTGTAGTCACTCCCCTGCTTCCTACTCTTGGGGCTTGGGAGGAGCAGTGCACTAAGACATACCACTGTAAAGTACTCCCCAGTAGTCCCAGAACAAGGAGACATGCCATCTGCACATGCCTTGTGTTTTAGATCTAGGTACTTGTCCCCTAGTAGTATCAATTAAACAGTACTATCAGGAATCCAGATTAAGGGTCTCTAAATCTGGGGTGAATTCACACTTCAGCCCATCGTATGCAATTAGGCAACATCTGGGCAGATGCATCTGCACTGTCAGAAGGCGTTTAGAGACTTGAAACACCCCCTGCCTGCCCAGAAGTTGACTAACTGCGTACTAGCTGTGGAGCATAAAATCGTGCTCCACAAGCATACTAACCTTTACCAGGGACTTACCTGAAATCTCCAGCGGTGACCATTCACACCTCTGCTGGATGGGGATGTCATTGGAGCTGTCACGCAAGTGCACTGCCATGACTGTGACTGTGCAGAGTGTCAATGTTTTCATAGCAACAGCACTGACACATGCAGAGTCACAGAGGGTGCAACACTCAAGATGGTGGGGCTCAGAAAAGGAGCAGCCTGGCGATCAGACACTGGTAAGTGTTCAAATGCATGGGGGGATGGGCTGTTAATGACTAGCGCTCACAAGTCATTAACATCTCAAGGGTGAGCGCTAGTTGAGGTTAGTTGATTGCACACCTTTTCTGTCCATGGGACTGGAAGGGAAGTGTGAAAATGCCCCTGGAGCCTGCTTCATCTAATGCAGACAGAATAGGACAGCAGGAGGCAGGTCTCCCTGATCTGGCCCAAATGAACCCTCAGGTAAATGCAGAAAGAGCCATTGGCTCTTGTCCCACCACAGAGGTAGAAATCACACTGTTTATATGGTGGTCCTCCTGACCTCTAAAAACCTTGCTAGTTCTGCAGTTGCTCAGTTTCCAGGTCTTTCAGTAATCTGCCTGAGTGGAAATGACCCCAAAATACAGATATTTTCAGTCTGATGAAAACTGGCTTGGAGGAAAATTGTCACCATCCTTGGTTGCAGAGGAGATGAATGGCCTGCATCTGTTTATCATGTTACACATTTAATATTTTGAAGGTTAACGTTACCTCACGGTTATGGTCAGACCGCCATCTACAAGGATGATGACCCATTAGGGTGATCTGCCCTCAGAGATTTATGGAATCTAATGAACTTTGGAATGTTCTGGGGAATACTGAGTAATGAAACAGGCACAGAGCAGTGGGTACTTCAACATGAAGGAGCGTTTTCCTCTTTTGAAGTCCACTTTCATATTACATTTCATGATATCATCATGAAATGGTTTTATCATGTCAGTTTCATGTGATGGATATTCATTATGAATGGGCCCCTACATAGTGATACCCAAGTGCATAGTGGAAAGTGAAAGAAAAAACACCTCTATGAACCTTTCTGCACTGGGCAGGTTATCGCAGGGCTGCCATCGTCTGCACTACCATGCAGATGGCAGATTCCTATCCCAGAATATAAGGTCCAGTACAGAAAGGGCCTCTGACTTGGCAAATATTACTTGAAGAGTCACCCTTATGAGACTGTTAATTTGGCAAAATAAAACAAGACTTCTTTTATTTCAAGAGAAGTGGAAAACTTAAGGACCTTTCTGCACTAGTTGTTACTCCATATTATATCCCAGAATAGGGACCTGCTGTCTGCATGGTAGCGCAGACTGTGGCAGCCTCTAGATAGGGACTACCACAGATTGAACCAGCATGGAGATGGCAGATCCTTGTTCCAGGATGTAATTGAGAATAAAGACCAGTGCAGAAAGGGCCTAAGTCTAGTTTATGTGTAGGTGGCCCTAAATTGATTCATATGAAATTTTATCTTCTTTCATCATTTATTTTCTGTCTTAAAACCTTTCCCTGTTAAATCCTAACTTTGTGGTTCTGCCTAATCTAATTATAAATGTATTAGTGTCTCACTTCCCCCCATTGAGTTATAGTAACTGTGTGACTCCAGAATTTGCTATGATATTACCTTTGGTGAGCATGAAGATCTTACAGATGACATCAACTTATTGACTAGCAAAAAGAAAGAAAGAAAGCACTGTAGTACAATGTTGTGAATTCTATCATGTAACATGAATTTTATTCTGTGTACGGATGTGCACAACTATCTGTAACATTTGTTATTTGTACAAATTCAGATGAATTCAAACATTTGTATACAGACTGAATGTTACAACATTTGTACATTGACATTCGTATGAATACGAATGCTTCAGAACATTCATACAAGACTTTGGAACATTCGTGAAACAGGGAGGTAGGAAAGTGACTGTGCCAATCACATCTGCAATGGATCCAGAGCAAATCTGACATGGTTTGAGAACAGATTCAAAGTGGACTCAGGGCAGATTTGATGCTTTCAGAGTGGATATGTTACAGGATATGTATCAGATATATATCAGTTACATATGTGTCTGTATCGGATATTTGTAAGAATTTGTATCAATATTCCTATCGGATAGAATCCTACCACAATCGAAGGGGATCTACTCAAACTAATACAAATTTTCTTACATTCAGTTTGTTACGAATCAAATGCAAAAAAACTCATTCACGTACATCCCTAATTCCATGTAGTATATGTGTAATGTGTACCCAAATCAATTGAATACACTGTTCTTTCTGCACAAATGTCCAGAACCTTTAAAATATCATTCAGTTTTATCCACCACTTGCATCTGCATCTTGGAAATAAAATGTACCCATGATCAAATCCCTTCTTAGTTCCTCTTTATCTCAAATCAACAGGCCCCATGCTGACATGATTATCTCAGAGCTGTGATGGTCACCGTTAAAATGTTGACATTTACTGTTTGAAACTAATTTGCGTTGCTGTGAAATTGCAGGTATGTCCTGTAAATAAGTGTCACTAACATGAATTATCTTCAGACACTTAATGTCAGCATTTTAATGATGGCCACTCTCTGTTGTAGGTAGCTGTAATTTGGAGGCTCGGGAGTTAGAAAATGAGTAGGGTCAGGCATTAATGAAGTCCCTGAATGAATGGGGAAAAGAAGAAAATGGAGCACAAAATAAGGAACCAGAGGAGGGACAAATCCCAGGGACAAAATCTTTTAAAACAAGTTTAATGGTTATGTATTCACTTCTTACGAAGGCAAGAAAATACTAGTAGTATTTTTTCCCTTAACTTCAGACTTTCAGTCTGTTGTGTTGCCAGATCAGTCTGTTAAACAAGATAATTCTGTATTACAATATAATCATACGGTTTGGATGTTTTCCCAAAGGTAACCCTAAACATGGTTGTTCATTTTGAGGACATGTCTCAGCAGTGGTAACCAGAAGGACCAGGGGGCAAATTTGCACTTCGGCCCGTAGTTGATCATTAGGGAACATCTGAGCAAGTGCATCTGCATTTGCAGGAGATGTTTATAGCATAGAAATGCCCCCTGCTTGCCCAGATGTTGACTAGTTATCAACTAGCTGGGGAGCATGAAGTCATGCTCCACAAACTTATCAGTCCTTACCCCACTTACCTGATTGCATCCAGCCAGTGGCTATCCACACCTCTGTTGGACGGGGATGTCAATGGAGCTGCTGCACAAGTGCACTGGCAACTGACATGACTGTGCAAAGTGTCAGTGTTGTCATGGCAACAGTGCTGATGCATGTGCGGTTGCGGAGGGTGCCGCACAGAAGATGGTGGCACCCTGAGGAGGATTGGCTCCTGGATCAATCACAGATGAGTGACCAACCGTGCAGGGCATGATCTGTTAGTGATTAGCGCTCACAAGTGCAAGCACTAGTCAACATTAGATGATCATGCTCCTTTCCTGTCCAGTGGTCAGGAAGTGAAGTGCAAAAACACCCCATGATTGCAAAGAGAGAATGCTCTGATTGAAAGCGTCTCTTTGAATTCATCAGATCATGTTTTGATCCACAAGACTCCCAATCAATTCTGTCCCAAGGTCCTGATCCTTGGGCCACCATTGACCCCCAACAAGCTTCAGATTCTTGCAGTGATACCAGCCCACTTACTTACTCCTACACTGCTTTTCCCTCCATGCCGTCATAAAGCCCTTACTTCCAAAGCTTCCTGTGACATCCAAGCCTAGACAAACTGCAGACTGTCTTAACTATTTCTAGTATAGCTAAGCCAACTTCAAACTGAGACCTGCTCTGTGTTCTTGAGCATTGCTGGGATTAACTATCTGAATAGTTAGACATAACAATGGTGGTTAAGCTAAATAACAGTTGCAAGCTACTAAAACTCTTCCAGCTAAACAACAAGAATAAATGAAAGTGTGGATTATGGAAGTCAAACACAGCTCCTTTTTCTCTATGTAAACTGGGGCACTGAGTGATTTAAGAGTAGCTGATATTCTTTATTTATTATCAGATTGAGTTTGTTTTTCCCCATCCCCATTTTTTCAGAAGGTTGCTAATATTTGCATTTAATGTGTTTTGTAAAGTACAACTAGGGACAGAGGAATAATTATAAATGGACGAAATCAAAGCAAGAACTGCACTGAAACAGGCCAAAGGCATCCCTGGCATATTTCTTCTCCCTTGTTCAGTTGTTTGAGAGGTTTGTGTTTTCTTTTCTTTCTTTTTTTTTT
>MTQE01001134.1:48843890-48856142 GCA_014337955.1 Aspidoscelis marmoratus | reverse complement strand
TTTTTTTTTTTTTTGTATTCGATTCGTATTGAATCAAATGCAAGAAAATTCTTATTCAGTCAAATAGATCCCCTTCAAATTCAATATGAATGTCCAATCCCATACAAATCCCATAATGAATCCATATGAGTGCATAAGAATCCCATATGAGGCTTCATATAAATGTATTGAAACATTCAATTCAAATTTGAATGTCAGTCTTTGAATGTGCCAACATTTAATTTCAATACGAATGTCCAAATTCAGCTAAATTCGTATGAATTTTGAATGTTACGTATATTCATGCACATCCCTACTGTGGATACCATGTAGTCTGCCTTAGTGTCCACATGAAGCTAGTTGGATCAGCCTACAGTCCTGGAATATTTACTATCTGTGGTTCCCTTTGGCATGCTCCCTAACCCATGCAGCCAGCAGGTTTCCCAGAGAGCTGTACCTGCTAGGGAATGGTGTGCCCCATAAAGCCAAAGTCCCCCAGCCCTAGCCAGCAGAGTCCATGAATTAAAACATCTAGAAGTTGCCACAGATTCCATCTGTGTACTCCATGAGTCCCAGAATGTTCTGTCTCAAAAATGCCCTGGCCAAAAAGAAAATAACTAGTGTTTTATTTCCAATGATACATAATGATGTATAGTTTGAAATCAGTGTGCAGAAGTAAGTTCCTTTAATTTCAGTTTCTCTAGTGAGTGATTCATTCAAATTCTCAGGGGACTTCTTTTCGAATCATCGTTACAGTTTAATGTTGTCATGAATTAAAACATTCAAGGTGAAGCAATCATCTGAACATACCATCACTAATCTAGCTCCTTACTTAGTATGCAATCATAAATGTTTCCTCCCAAAAAGATCAATCGTGGCTTCGGCTAAATAAGAAGACAGGTATGTGCATTCAGTCAATCACAATAGATTATAAAAAGTCAGCCTGACTGGTTTATGTGAACCAAAGTACAAGAAATTAAAAGCTTTGCCATACAACTATTTTACATGTCAGGGGCAGAGTATTGACCCCAAAAACCTCTGAGACAAACTCTCTCCCCCTTTCTTTCCCTCAGTGTCCTCAGCAAAGGAGGAAAGGAGTATTTCTCCACCCCCGTGGCTTATATTTTAAATTTGTGGCTTTATTTATGATTCTTATTTCTTATGTGGTGAAAATATAGATCTTGTTCTCATCAGAGGGCATTAGGCATGACTCACAAGCCTACACATGTCTTTCCAGAAAGTGTTTTACCAAAATGGTATGTTTTTTCTTCCAATTGTAACATTTTGGATTAATCTGATATGAAGTAGAATATGTTATGGTAACATTGCTACCACCTGCTGCAGAGTTTGTCTTTGTTTTTCCTTATTCTTCCTTTTTAAATGAGGGACCTTCCAGGGGATGAGGGCATCTCTTTTCAGGGAGGCCAGCATTTCCTCTGTTTCTTATACTTCTTCTTTGAATTTTAAAACTTATAAAGACATAATAAAATAGCAAACATAAAAATGTGATTATACACATCCCACCATCCTTAGGGTACACAGTTGACAATGTCTCTTAGATCTCTTCTACTTTAGTTGGACAAAGAAATAGTCTTGATACTTCTTCTCTCAAAAGTTCTGGTGCTTGGGGTCTCATTGAGTAATACAATAACTCTTTCCAATTGCCCTCCATCCTGGGACTCAGTTTCCTCTGTTTCAGCTTCTCAGGAGGCCATCAGAATACCTGGCAGTGTCATGGTGGTTCTTCACATCATTCTCCAGCCATGTACCACCTTTATAGGTGCAAATATCACTAACTAATCAAAACACTGTGCTGACAGGGATTAGTAAATGCTTGCCCAAATGGGAGAACACTGGCTGTTCCTAGTCATTATAGGACATCCCTACTTAAACCAGTACAATGGTAGAATGATCTGGAAGTGCGGTGATGCATGTTCAGGCCTGTCTGCTGGTTCATATCTCTGTTTGAACTGCTGTCATTTTGTTTTTGTTTGCAGCTCCCTAAATCATCTTCCTTACTTTGCTGGATGAGTCAATGAGCAAAAGCTCATGTTGAAAGATGAAGTAGCACCAGTGGCCACCACTAGAAGAGCAATGGTCCTCTCTATGCATGGACTAAAGAAGGAGGAGAAGGAGAAGGAGGAAGAAGGGTTGGCTTTTTACCCTGCTTTCATCACCCATTTAAGGCAGCTGACTCAAAGCAGCTGACTCAAAGCAGCTGACAAAGCTTTCTATTCTTCTTCCTACAACAGAACACCCTGTGAGGTAGGAGGGGCTGTGAGAGCTCAGAAAGAGAACTGTGAATAGCCCAAGTTTTCCCAGATGGCTTCATGGAGAAGTGCAGAATCAAACCCTGTGATGGTGAGATATGAGGTTGGTAGTCCAACCACAAGACCAAACTGGCTCTATATGATCTCTTTTTATAGTGATTTTAATGTGACTCACCCTGGGACCTTTGGGTATATGGCAGGATCAAAATATGAGGTTGGTAGTCCAACCACAAGACCAAACTGGCTCTATTTGATCTGTTTTTATAGTGATTTTAATGTGACTCACCCTGGGACCTTTGGGTATATGGCAGGATTGAAATATTTTAAAAATATTTTCAGCTCATGCTGAAAATCTTCCACCCACAAAAAACACACAAAAAAAATTCTCTAGCTAGAAGAGGTGAGGGAGGGATGGGGAAGTATATAAAAAAATATTATATTTTGAGTATAAACTATTATGTTTTATTTTGTATTGAGCAATAATAATAATATTAATAATATAATAATAATTAGGCTTCAAAATACAAAAAGCAAGCCTTAAAAGAGCTAAAAGAGCTACAGGTCAAGACTATAAGGGAATGATCCGTTCATTTCCAGTCTGTGAAATTAAAATATAGTTGTTTATAAATCCATTATGCCATGTTTTTTCTGCCTCTGTCATTATGAAGTAGGCAGAATACAAGTTCACAGATAGATAAATAAATAAATAGTGATATAATACAGCAGTTGCCAGATCATTTAACAAAAGAAAACATTTTAAATAATATTATTTTATTATTTAGTTCATAAAATAGTATTTTTATTTATATTATGGATTAAGGATTCATTCCTTACTCATATTAACTTTATTAAAGAGTATTTCATTATTATGCTATTTAAATGATCTTGAGTTGAACTTATAAGACCATTTTCAGACTTCCTGTTCATATCCTGGAATGGACCAAGACGCCCCATTTTGGAATATCCAACCTAGACTTGGATGGGTTGCCGCTAGAGATGTGCAAAGTTTGACCTGTGTTTCAGATTTTGACTGAACAGTTTGTGTCTGTGCATGTTCACATCAAATCACACATGTTGTAGTTCACATATCCAGGAATTCAATTGAAGCAAACATGTGAACATGAATTATTCAACCAAAAAATTTGCTGTATTTTTGCCCTTGAAAGGGCTTTTTTTAATGGAAAAATGTATTTTTTGTTTCCAAACAAGTTCAAAATAAAACAGAAACAATCCTTTTATTTATTAAATGGTTCGCCATCAGGCTGAACAAGTGGGTGTTCAGTTGGATGGTGAACTGAACACATGATTTTTGTTCATGCACATCTCTAGTTGCTAGTTGTGTAGGAGAGGGCCGTGTGCATTGGAATTACCCTTCCTACATCAGCCTTTGACACTAGCTTACAAAGGTTGTGTCAGTGTTGGAGTTGGAGCTAGAGACTCCAAAGGCCATGAACAAAAGTTCCTGGTCTTAAAAGTTCCTGGGGGAACTGTTTTGGCACAACAACAGGGTGCACCACTGAAATCCCCCCCATATTCCAGAAGAGGTCCAGTGTTCCAGAATGCAGTAAATAGAATGCCAATAGACCTCAGTATTAAGGTCTACCAATAGAATGGAATGGTGCAAGATTTTAGGTGTCCTGTCCCACTCTATGCTCCATCTCATGCGTATGGAGCATTCGAAGGGGGTCAGGGCATGAGTCCCTGAGAGGGGGCACATTACTTTGTGATTATGTGCAGAAGCCAGCCTTAGATCTCTTTCAGGATCACACCAGAATCTGGGGGGGGGGGGCGTGGCGGAGCCTAAGAGCGTTTCAATATGTTCACTTTTAATCTTGAACTCCTCCTCAACATATACTGAAATATACAGAGATGAAATTCCACCAAAATCCCTAACCCAAATTCTTCACTGAATCAGAGCAACTTTGAAAGTAGTTCAGTTTGAGGAGTAAAAACAACAGAGTGCCTAGAAGTTAAGAGAATTTAAAATGCATTTCTTCCATTTGAAAGTGACAGGTAGGCTCCACATAGGGACAAAAATCCATTGGCTGAATTATGTTAGTACAAGTTGCTCAACCATTGCTGTAGGTCACAGCAAAGTTGCCTTGTTGATTGTTGCAGCTCAATTAAAGGATAGGAGGTATTGAATCTTCAACAAAGACATCCTTCATTCCCAGCTGTCAATTAGATATTGAAATGAAGTCGTAGGGAATAAACACAAACAAAATAGCTTAACTAGAGAGCCCTTTAAATGTTCAATATTCTTATAATCCTTTATTGAATGGAAATTATATTACAAATATTTCACATTTGGGAGTACTGGTATAATCCATAGGAAGGGAGGGAGGGTGTGGGAAACCATAGTTTGGCTTTATAAGAATTATGCTCAAACACATCACATATAGAATGCCTCAGTTTTCCGGTTTCTCCTCCTGTCTGGCATACAGATTAATGATTTCTAATCTCAGCTTGCAGCAAACCTATCACTAGTTGTATCCAAACAGGCAAACTTTGTTTAGTGCTTCCTGGAAGACAAAGAATGCAATGCATATTTAAGATCTTAGTTTGTAAGTAACCACAGCCTAGCTCCATGGCTTGGCATTACATCTGAACACAACTATCATTTATGCATGCTTAAGCACTTTTTTTTATTAAGGTTAAAGTTATTTAATTCTATGCTGCTCTACTAAGTGATTATTATGCAATTCTTTAGGAAAGCCAACAAATTTCTTAAGGCTCAGATGCCACTTTAAAACTTGGCTATTGACCTTTAAAAAGAAAAATATATCACTAACTAGCAAAACTATTTCATGTTACTACTATCACCACCCATGTTGATCTATGTCCATTATACTGGAACTTCTTCTGAGCAGGTTCGATTGAAATGAAAGAGAGCAGCTTCTAGTCACTTCAATGGAAAATGTTATAGCTGTGCTATAAGTAGGACTAGGTAGATGGTGCTAGAATTTTCAGAGGCAGAGGAAGTGGTCCCAGAAGTCCACCATTTTTCTGTGCTCCTCACTGGACTAGGTAGGTCCAAACAAAGAGGACCAAGCAAACCACTGCAGAATGGTGTCAGAGTTCTTCTCAGAAGTTTATGCTACAGCAACAGCACTCTAATGGACACTAAAAGCACACTGAGTACTCCCTAGGAGCATTTTTATGGTGCAGCACAACCACACAGATGTAATGGGCCATGCACCTTTACAATGATCCCATGGCACCCTTAAGGGGCCGTGGAGATTTGCCCTTATTAGTTCCATTGCCTTGCACTCTGCCTCTGAAAGACCCTCCACCTAAAAATTGAATTACTATTTCCTTACTATGATAAGACTGCATCCTACTGCATGGTTTGAAGGTACATGTCATCACTATCTCATTATGTTATGGTCTAGGTGAGACATGACCTAAGGGCCATATATATGCTCCCTTGTGTTCCATGATGGGATTATAGCCTTATATTATAGGATATAAATGAAAGTTACAAATAAATAAGAGTGCAGCACTAATCCTAATAGTTATTATGTCTGGCCTGCAATCCTATGCATAATTATATTGAATTAAATTCCACTAAGGTTAATGGGGTTTACTCAGAGAAGCAATTTTATTATAATTACATTTTTAATGTTTGATTTTTATTTTATTTTAAGTGTGTTTCATATTGGTTTTACATTATATAACACACCCTGGCTCCATTTGTTAATAAAGCAGGAAGTGAATGCACTAAACAAATAAATATATTCATGACTATAGGCTTAAACTGTCAGCCCACCCTCTTAGATAACTATTCTTTAAACATATTAATATAAAAAAAGGTTTAAGAAAAGACCTTCATTTTATTTTACTACAGGTTTCTAAATATTTTAAGGCCGTAGTCTATGTATAACTACTTGGGAGTAAACTCCAGTAAAAAAAATAAGTGAAACTTAACTTCTGAATAATTTTGCATAGGATTCCTGCCTAAGATCTTTATCTGCCTCAGAACAGAAGGAAGATAGGCTGGCTTAGTTAAAATGCAACTGGCATTATTTAATTAAAATATATTCTACAGCTGTTATAGAGAATTCCAGCCAGTTTCGGCTTAGAGAAACTGCCCCTAAACTGAGTATGATCCAACATCTTTAAGCCTTATCATGTAAACTATAAGGCAAGAGATTGCATGAACATGTGTGTTTGTGTTCATATCCCAGCTAAGAAAATGGCATTCCTGTCCAAGCACCATCCAAAACACTCTTTCCTGTATGAGAATAATACAACTGCCCTTAAGGACAAAACAAGACCTTATGGGGATTGCCGGGCTCCTGCCAAAAGGCAGCAGCCCAGCACCTCATTCTCTTATCTCTCACATAAGACCAAATTCATTTTAAAAAGAAGATTTCTCTGTACTGTGAATTTCCTTGCTCCTTCTCCATTTCATTAACTGCCACTGGTTGGGGAAGACTAGACAGAGTAAAGAGTATGCATAGATGTAGATGCAGCCGGAGATACTGGATTTCCTGAGAGAGGAAGGAAGAGAGGCCATGATACTGTTCCTTTAAGAGCTATTCATTCCAACATTTTAAGTCTCTGTTAAGTCAATAATACCAACAATATATATTTATTAAAAACATAGCTATTGAATTAGGACTGCACTGTAAATAAAATAGGGTTACTGAGAAAAAAGAGAGAAGTTTTCTGGTAAGCATTCTCAAGGAAATCAATATTTCAGAGGCAAAAAATGTTTACGGACAGAAAAGCACTAGATGGCTCTTCCTCCCAATCAGCCCTAAGAACAAGAAGAGTTGGTTTTTCTACCCCGTCTTTCTCACCGATTTAAGGGGAATCAAAGCGGCTGACAAAGCTTTATATTCTTCTCCCCATAACAGAACACCCTGTAAGGTAGGTGGGGCTGTGAGAGCTCAGAAGAGAGGTGTGACGGGCCCAAGGTCACCAGCTGGCTTTGTGGAGGAGTGTGGAACCAAACTCAGTATTCCTGGATAAGAGTCCAGCTCCCTAACCACTAGACCAAACTGGTTAAAGCTGTGTTCAGAACAGGGGTGCCTCACAGTCACCTCAGAGAGACAGTACGTGGTCCTTGTGTTCCCAAGCCTTCTCTAATCCATCTTTTCTAGCACAAAATGTTCATGAGAACAGGGAGGGGCAGGCTTCAGTGTGAACAATCCCGCCTCAAAGCCGCCTCAGAGATGGTGTTTGTTTTTGTTTGTTTTTTTGCTGTGTGTACAGCCAAAGTACATGGAACACTGGATGGAAAGAATAGAAGCAGAAGAATGAACTGAGTAATCTCAAAACAGGTTTTGGCAGGTTACCACAGCATACAGGACAGGAATTCTTCACACCACAACATTTTTGAATAGGATCCTGAAACAGAACAGAATTTCTAAGGATGGGACTGAATCTAGGCATTAGAACTGGTCCCACAAGACCTCAAAAATGGCCCTGTGAGGGATGGAAGCATGGAGTCCACCTCCAGAGGAGGGAAGTACACCATTTACATGGTCTCTGAAGCTTCAAAGCTATGAAACAAAAATATCATTTAGCATAATTTAGTGCTGGACAGAAAAATGGTTCTGAGAGTCAAGCCATTTTCTGCAGACTTAATGGGGGCAATTTATGCCTGAAGTTACTTAACACTAGACAGAGAATGGTTGATTTTCCCAAGCCTGTTTTCTCTCCAGTGCTAAATGACATTGGGCTTAATTTCCCACAGTAATCCACCCCCACCCCACCCCCGCCATTCTACCCAGCAGCAGGAGCACTCACAGAATAGTCCATTGCACTTTGTATCTAAGCCTCCTCCAGGGGAATATTTTGTGCCCTGGAGGCAGCCAAGAAGTTTGATGGAAACAGGGGTATGTGCTTGTTAGGCTCAGAGACACTCTCTGGGTACCCATTTTATTTTGTATGGATAAAGCCAAGGTACCAAGTAGCAAACAATAGTAATCCTTGAAATCTTGGGAGATACCTAACAGACTACAGGATGTTGTGTTGCCATTATCGCAAATATTATGTGGAGGGGGCTTGGCAATGATATTACAAAATTTTTCTTATCTCCCCTCCTTGTATGGTGCCTGCAGGCAGTTTTTGTTTCTTGTTTTGTAGAGAAAGTAGAACCATATGGTCAGGAGAAAACCGTTGTTTCTACCAATTATAGTTGCAGCTTGCTTGCAACTGGGTAGAAGGGGATGTGGGTGTAAGATAACATGTTGCTTATCTTTCTACAATAGCACCTTTCTCAGAAAGGCTTTTAAACATAAGTTGCAGGTGAAATTTCACTCCCCATTTATTTATTTTTTAAAAAATCTCAAGTTGGTATCCACCACAAAGAAAAAAAAAGATTGAAACAATGTATAACAGAATGACTGCTAATAGAAATATTAAAATCTGAGTGGGGTAATGAAAACAGAGAAGTCATTTAGATGGAGTGACTGGGTGAAGACACAGGTTCTCTGTAGAAATTGGTAAGGTATGTGCCTCAAAAATGCCAGAGGGGGCAGCATTCCAGAGGGCAGGTGCAAGCACAGGAAAACCTTGGCTGCAGGCAATATTATTCTATAGCTCCCAAATCAAGAAATGATGAAAGTGTGGCAGGATCTACACAGGGTTTGGTGGAACACATTGTACTAGGGATGTGCAAGAATATTCAAAATATTTGTTATTCAATTGAATTAGGCCGAATTTCGACATGTGAATTCAAATCAAATGTCCACACATTTGTTTTTTAATATTTGAACGAATACAAATATTTTGAATCATTCGTATGAATAATTCAGACATTCGTATGTGCACAGGTATGTACACATTACATCTGTACAGATACGTACAGGATGAAAACAGGATGCATTTGGGATAAAAATGTGATCTGTATGGATCCATACGAATGTTGTTGACATTCATATCATCAAATATGTATTGAATATTCATATGAATAGCTATGAATGTATTTGAATTGGTTCAAATTTTAATACATTCATTTTTTATTTATTTGTACATATCTGGGCATTTGAATATTTGATTCTAATCAAATTGAATGTCAAAAATTGCATTTGTGCACACCCCTACCTTGTACACACTATTGGGAGGCCATGCCTTCTGTGGAAATGCTGCATCTACATGTGACATGACATTGGCGCATTATCCAATGAGAAAATGGTGCTAGAGCCCACTCAAATGGGTGAACGCTTAAAGGTAGCCCTGCAGGCATTTCTCACCTTTAAGACCTACCCAATTTTTTATATGCAGACAGCACTAAGTGGCTGAATCAGTCTACCTGGTGTATGGAGCTCAGTGCCATTTTGCCAAGCTCTTAGAAGCAGCTCTGAATGTTTTCCAGTTTTGTCTGCCCAGCTAAAACAATCCCAGCTGGAGATTTTGGTACCTTGGAACTGTTTTGTTGTCCAGCCAGGAACCACTATCAGTTTTCTGTATATTAGATATTTTTATATATTGAATTTGATTTTTTTTTGTGCTTATTTTATTTTTGTTCTGTTCTGAGACCAATGTGAGCATTGCTTTGGAAAGATGGTATGCAAATACAAATATGGATATTCTATGTCATGTGTTGCCAGCTGGGCCCAGATTATTCAATCTGGGCCATAATCAGTCTCACATGATGTGAGATAATGTACACTTTGCAGAAATAGCTGAAATCCCTTCAGGCCCTAGAGCAGAAGAGGCCACACACCCTGCTAGCACTCTGCAGCCAAGCGGTCACCTAGACCAGTAGGACTGAAATGGGTCCCCCTGGGGAACCAAGGTCAGGAACCTTATGTCAGAATCACTACCTGGGGCCCAGAAAAATCAGTAACAAGGCAGGAGTTGGCTCACTACTCCAGGTTGGCCCAGTTCTGCTGGACTGGGCCAGCAAGGTAAGTGTAGAAACAGCCTGACTTTCAAAATCTTGACCCTTTCTGCACTTCATGTCCTGTCCAAAGTATGGGAATAGTGCACTTCCACTGCTGTGCACTAGCATTCACATTGGCAAATGCTAGTGCATGCCATTCCTCACCACACATGAATGCAGATCTACAAGAGGTATGGACACTGCCATCTTCTTCCCAGAAGCCAGCACCAGCACCAAGACAGTAGTGACATGCTGTTTGGGTTCATCTGAGGTGCCAGTCTGCTTGCACAGCACCTCAGATGACCCACCTAGCACCAGAGGTGAGAATGGGCTCTACCAGGGACAGCAAAGGCCATCTTTGGTCAAGGTAAGTCTACATGTGGTGCATGAAATTGTGCTCCACATGTAGTTGCGTACAGTATGCTCCTGCATGGAAGGCTCTGTTTCTGAGCTGAAAACATCTCCTCCAAGTGCAGAACCTTTGTCTAGGATGTGCAAACTATAGAGCCAAGTACAGAAAAGGTCCATGTTGAAACAATGGTCACAAACAACATGAGCTGCTCAGCAAATTTAGGTTTTCCACTGTTGTCCAAAAGGATGGGGAAATCTGTGTATATCAATAAGATTAAGGCTGCACAAGATAAGGATGAAGAAATTTGTTTAAAGGGACTTGTAAATAGCAGGATCTTGTTTCTGTCTTGGTTGAACTCCACTGTCTCAAGTGGGTAAAATTAAGCACTTGGTCCCTGTGCAAAGAAAAGTCTTACTGGATGGGACCACAGCCCATCTAGCCCAGCATCCTGTCTCACACAATGGATTGTTCTGGACATCCTCAAGTGGAAGACAAATTAAAAACCTTCACCTGCTCTTGAATCCCTGAAAATGGCCTTTAGAGGCACCCTGCCTGTCTCTCCAGCCTGGAGGAAGTACCTACAGGTCCATTCTAGTAGCCAGTGATACACCTATCCTCCATGAATTTGTCCAACCCTTTCTTCAAGTCATCCAGTAATATTTTCAAAGCTCCTCTTAGAAAGAAATCAAATGAATCTGACACTCAAACTTGAAACTATAAAACCAGCTTTGTCTACAGACTGTGTTTTTATGACTTGGAGAAGTAGTCAATATTATCACTCTCCCTAGTTTGGACACCACAAAATAAATGCAGAGTGGAGAAGGGGTGAAACGCTTACTGTCACACTGTGTACTTGTATGGCAAATGAGAGGTATGGTTACAGGCAGAGAGGCAGTATGAACTCTAGAAATATTCTGGCTGTGGTGGTTTTAAATTAGGGCCTTCCAAAGTTATTGAAGGCATATTTTTTTAGGCCAGGGTTTTTATTTTTATATTGCTGTGTGTGTGTGTGTGTGTGTGTGTGTGTGTGTGTGTGTGTGTGTGTTTCCCCTCCTGAAATATTCATACAGCTTTGCATTATTCGGGAAGCAAGGTACAATTTTCCACAGCGAAAGCCCGTGATCTGCCAGCCTCCTGCTGTCCATTGTCATTGTGTCTCACAGTCATGCAGTGGCCTGAGGTGCAGCTGGCACTCAAATACCCCCCTCCAAGCCCCATAACTCTGGAACTACATGACATCTTAACCTTTATAAAAATTTCTTCACGACAGCATTTAAAAACACCCAAATCTTTCCTGACCTTTACTTCTTAGTGGAAGGGGATTTTTTTTATTATTTTTAAATTGATGTTACAATATTTCTCCCCCACACACACCCTCCTCAGCTGTGGCATTTTTAAGCTACTTCAAGAGGAACTTTGCTTTACCTTTCCCATCCTGTTTCAGGCTAATCATTAATCATAAAAGAAAAACACTCTAGACTTATACCTGACTTCATAATATTTCTTTAAATGTTTCTGACTTTTTATATCTCTCAGCTGAAGAGAAGTTCTTGTCGCTTTTCATTTAGAATCTGCTGTGCTACTGTTTGATTCTAGGCCTGCTTCCCCTTTTGCTTCCCACAAGTATTGTTGTGCAATTCTTTTGCAACAAAGTAGTAGGTCTGTAATCATACTCTCTGAGCCACATAAAGTTAAAGGGACCGCCTATGCATTTCTTGACAGAGCAGTAAAGGAACATTCTTGGGGGCTCTGTTGGTTTGCTTATATCTGACTTCTAATGTCAGAATTACCCTTTTTTTTTTCTTTTTTTTTTT
>MTQE01001134.1:48820649-48838949 GCA_014337955.1 Aspidoscelis marmoratus | reverse complement strand
ACTTTGGAGGGACTTTGGAGGGACTTCAGAGGGACTTCGGATATTACACCCCCTGCCAACCAAAACACCTGTAGGTCAATCCGGGTTTGCAAATGGGTGCTTTGGTGTTTCCACAACAGGGAGGCTAGCACCCATTGCTATTGGGTGCTAGACCACCCATGGAAACAAATTGGCTGTTTCTGCACAGGGGGAAAAAAACCTGGATCTATGGCACCCGGGTTTATTAAAACCTTAGCTCCGGGTGCACGGCAGATCTGGATTAACGGGGTAGATCCGGATCTAAGAGATCCAGATCTACCCCGCCCCCCTGCCGCCGCACACGCGGCGCCGATCCGGATTGGAGGCGGGTGCTGTGCAGAGGGCCCTCCCCCCACCCGCCATGATCCTGAGGGCAAGGGCTGCTACTGGCAGCCCCAGCCACACAGGAGACGCACAGGACACAGGTGCACTGCATCCTGGGCAAAGACCCTCACAACGAAGATGACCATGGAGAGGTAAGGAGGGTTTTCGCCGCGGGCCCAGTGGGGTGGGCTAGGGTAGGCTTTGTGGAAGCTTGCCCTGGCCCCAGAAGCGGCGATCCACCGCTTCTGGGGCAAGGGCGAGCCGTGGCAGCGAGGCTCCATGTAGGGCCCTCATTAGTTACACTTGCGCCATGCGGACGCATCCTAAATGGATGTGTTTTCACGGTGCAAAACCACTTGAGATGTGGTGTGTAACTAACACCCATTAAGCACGGATTAAGCACGGGTAGGTGCGCAAGCACCTACTGGAAGTGTGCTTAATAGCCCCCTCTAATGCAGACTTGGCGGCGCCAAACCGGTTTTACCGCCGAAATCCGCATTAAAGAGGGACGTGCAATGGGGACACGCATGGCCGGAAGTGTGCTAAAAAGGCACATAAATGCAGACGCGTGTGTCCCAATCTGTTCTTAATGGGTGTTAAAGGGCCTGTGTGGAAACACCCTTTGGGTACTTCCCTTAATCCAGATCTACTAGATCCAGATTAAGGGAAGTACCCATTCCTTAGATCCGGATCTTCTTAGATCTGGATTAAAGGAGCGCGGTGGAAAAACACCCCAGATATACTCCTAACCTTGCCTGCGCTTTCCTAAGTGTTGTGTCTCCATGTGCCATTTAGCACACCTGAGCAGGCAGTCTGAGGCAAAACCTCTCCATTTACAACGGCAACCATTTGTCATAGCATTCAGCACTATCTCCACAAGTCTAATAGTAAAGGCACTAAAAAGGACCAGCCACAACATTTTGGGTCCCCCATGTTTACCACAAAATGGAGACATGGAAATGTCCCCTAGCACCACAAGGAGGACACTCCAGCAGACTTCTTCCTGGAAGATGTGCAGGGGGGACACATGACCCAGTGGTGCAGGCAAAATTGTGTGTGGCGTTACCAGTTCATTCTGCCATCGGCGCTGCATAGATGCATTGGCATCATCGCTGGGGCTCTCATTCACATTTGTCCAACACTTTACTAAGTTACAATTCTTGTGGACACCTAACATGAGGTGAAGTGCAAATTTGCCCCCCTCTCTTCTCTCTGTCTCATAAACACTTTAACTTTTAAGATGTTACTCTGAGCTATCTGCTCCCCTGCACCATCCAAAAATAAATTTGTTAAAGTTCTTTGAATCTCAAAAATATCTGACACTTTTCATGCTACCAGACTTTGCAAACCATACTTGTTGAGTTAGGCCTTACTCAAATGGGAGGCCTTATTTCAGATAGGCTATCTTCATCAGCTAGGAGTGCCATTAAAAGACCCACATTAAAAACACTGGAAATGCAGGGTAACAGTGAATAAAAACATGAAGTTTAAACTTTTAATTAATGCATCAGATCTTTGGGCTCCCCCCCACCCAGGGGGGAATACTGGAGGATAAAACAGCACAAAAGTTCAACTAACAGAGTCTGTAATTAAATGTGGGTGTTAGTTTATACAAACAGCATTTGTATATGCTAACTAATAAGGTGTGTACTGCACAGCTCTGTGATCTCAAGGCATGAAATATGAGGGCCCCACAGCATTCCCATTAAATTAAATGAGAACGCCATTAGATCTTTGCTATTTGCACCACAGAAGTGTTTCATGAATGGCACTACTGTCACAAAAATCCCTCCGAAATGGCTAGGGAACGCATTAGCTCTCTCCCTGGACAATCTAACCTGAATAACCAACTCTGGCAGCAATTTTCCTAATGTATTTGTTTCCTCTTTTTTCATATTCTTGGTTCCTGTATGAAACCCAGCCATACCTCTTGTTTCTGCTGGCTGCCTCTTATTCTCCTGTGGGGGTGAAATAGAGACTTCTTTATTTGCACACATTAGAAAATGGATTTAATAAATAGCAGAATCATACATCAGAATCGGAGAGGGGAAATAAGAAGATGCCTGTCGTGGCAAATGGAGACTACGAAAGCTACACAAAGATGTCCTATCTCTGCATCAGATACAGGCGATTTAAACTGCATGTGATTTTAGTTTTGCACAATTTTGTCATTAACTTCACATGCTTGTACTTACAAAGTTGCTGCTGCCTCTGTGGTTACCCCTATGACTATCTGAGTCTGTGTAAAGACTTCCACCCACATGATTTTTCCCAGCGGAATGTTTACATAACATTTAATAATATCATGGCAGTACATGTCAGGGAGCTCTGTGTCATAGTTGCTACAGAGTGCTCCATCTAACAACGGTCATAAACGAGACACCATCCAAAATACCAGGTTTGCTAAAACTAAATGACATTATTTGCAGGTCTCTTCTTGAGAAAACACTCAACTGCTGTGATTCACTAAGAGCAGTCATTTTGAGCCATGGAAGCCGTCCAGAAGATTCCCATTAAAATGAACCAGTGTGTGGACTAGGGGTGTGCCCGAATGCAATTTTTGAATTCAATTTGTAATGTATAAAATATTTGAAAATTCAAATGTATCTGCATAATGTAAAAATGAATGTCCGGATGTTTGATCCAATACAAATACATTAGTTTGTTTTCATAGGAATAATATGGACATTCGTATCTGTACAGGTGCATACACATCTTGTACATACCCATACACATCCTGTATACATCTCGTTTTCATCCCGTACGGATACGTACAGATGCATACAAGATCCATGCAGGTACGTAAAGATGTGCATGTACCTGTACAGGTTATGTATATGAACCTAAATAAGCATCCACAAAAATGATGACAGAAGTAATTTATGTGCACAAATATTTGTAAAATTTATTTGTATGAATTCATACGAATTCAGACATTCATATATGAACTGAATGTTATGACATTCACACTGACATTCATACGACTATGAGTGTTTTGAAACATTTGTACGAAGCTTCGGAACATTTGTGAAACAGGGAGGTGGGAAAGCTGCTGCTTCAGTCACATCTGCAATGGATCCAGAGTGAATTCGACATGGATTGAGAGCTAATTCAAAGTGGATTCAGGGTGGACTTGATGCTTTCAGAGTGGATATGTTACGGGATTCATATTGGGTATGTATCAGATGCATACCAGATATGTATGCGTTCGGATTGGATATTTGTACAAGTTTGTATCGATATTCGTATCAAATAGAATCCTACCACATTCGAAAGGGATCTATTTGGACAAATACAAATTTTCTTACATTCGATTCAATACTGACTGAATGCAAAAAAACCCATTCATGCACATCCCTACTTGAGAGGACAGTGTGTACATATATGTGCAATTAAGTAAATTTATGCAAAATAAAAGTAATGCAAAAATGAAATGAATGATGTAACTTAGTGTTTGAATAACATCTTTTCTCAGAAAATAGTATTTCCAAATCCTGCAGGATAGCAATGTGAAACTGAATTGTAAGATCATTAGTAAAGTAGACAATCCATGCAGCCGTGCAGCCTTCCTCACCCTGGTGGAGACCAGATGTTTCAAACTATACATTCCAGCAAACCTAGCTGGCAAGACTGGTTGTCAGGACTAATTCAATATCTGATTGGAAACAGAGGAAAACAGCAATACTCATTTAATCATCATGAGGCTTTCTTCCATTTGCTTAGGAGAAAAAGAAAATAGCTAAACCATCCCAAAATAAGGATTTAGAG
Source organism: Aspidoscelis marmoratus (assembly GCA_014337955.1). NCBI lineage: Eukaryota > Metazoa > Chordata > Lepidosauria > Squamata > Teiidae > Aspidoscelis > Aspidoscelis marmoratus. The sequence continues at coordinate 48,834,839 of MTQE01001134.1, read as the reverse complement.
AGTGTAATGGCAGTGCTAACAATGGTGATTGAAGATGGCTTGACTAAATGTTTATTTTAGGAACCATGTCTAATCAGTTTGCTCTTCCATTTATATGTTTTGCAGGATCCCCTGTGGGATGACCTGCAGTATGCAGGATCCATGCAATCCTGCACCTATTAGATTAACAGCCCACCATAAAGGAATGTAAAACATCCAGAGAGGGAGAAATCATACTCGCAACACTTTTTGACTATCTTCCTGCCTAGCATCCCATGTAGACTTACCTGGAAGAACTCAGGGTGTTTTTCCACTGCAGCCCTTAGATCTGGATCTAAGAAGATCCAGATCTAAGGAATGGGTGCATTCCTTAATCCAGATCTCGTAGTTCCGGATTAAGGGAAGCACCCAATGTGTTTCCACAGGAGGTGTAGCACCCATTAGCAATGGGTGCTAACCCCCCTCCTGTGGAAACACCTTTGCACCCATCTGGGGAATCCGGATCGACCCCCAAGGGGTCAGTCCATCACCCCAGGTGTCTCTGGGGACGGGGGGGGGGTGCGATCTCCGAAGTCCCAGCTTTGGAGTGATTTCAGAGTGATTTCGGAACTCCACAGATGCCACAGACTTTGGAGAGGCTCCGGAGCTGTCAGTGCAGTCTACATTTCTGCTAGCACTCTTTGGACCTTTGTGCGCATACCTTAGTTAATCCATATTACTAAGATCTGTATTAACTAGGGATGTTTCTGCACAGAGCAGCAAATCTGGATCAGAGAGTCTCTGATCTGGATCTGGGGCCCTGCATACGTATGTTATTCCGGTACATGGACAACCCCAACTGAAAATGAGCCCATCCTCACAGGATGGAGATAGATCCTGCTCAACAGGCCCTCAATCTGGGTCTACAATCTGGTGTCAGGGCCTCAATCCGAATCATGAAAACATAACAGAGGGCATGCCTCTGTGAACCAGAATACCTGGAAGTGATTTATAGTGCCACGTGCCATTGCTCAGCACCAAAACACCCTGCAGCCACGAACTGTCATTTCTAGCTCTTCATTGGTACTACTATATTGTATCTTCATAAACCTATTTAGAATTGCTAACAACTTCTGATCTCTTTGACACTATTCTGATTAATGGACCCTACGCATCTCTATAAAATCATGCACAAATGTTGTTTGTTTTGCCTTCTGATTACTACTGCATATAAAATACTTACCTTGCATTACCAAGGTGCCTTGAACTCTGGCAGCAGCTATAAGTGACACACGTGAAGTGACAATGGCCACCGATGTAGCAACCCCATCTTGTCTCCAAATGACACAAACTATCAACAAAGCTCAAGATGATAATGGTGCAAAGTTGATTATGATGACAAGATAGGGGACAAATGTGCTGACAGTAAAAGATCCACTGCCAAATGGGTTTGATTCCTCAGCTAATGAACAGAAATGTCCTTTGTCTTTTTCTTCTTCATCATCAATTTGAAATTATGATTATTTGTTTGAAATCTGACAATACAGAAGCTCCTCAAATATTAATAGACATGACAGATTTCTATATGACGTTCAGGTAACTGGCCCTTGTTCAAATGTGCATGAACATTGCTTGTTATTTCTACATTTAATAACAAAACTTGATGTGTGAACTAATTCCACAGAAAAGCTTTGGACTTGTGACCTTTTTATGTGTTTCATACTCTTCTTGTCATAAAGTGGCTTTAGATCCAGCAGATTATCCAAGTAATTGAAAAAGCACAGGTGTCAGGGGGGCAATTCCTTTCTACCCTACATGCCCCAGTGTTCTCCTTTTTCAAAATTATTCCATAGAACAGAACAAACTTCTAGAACAGGGCAGGAAAGGTGTTCATATTTTAGAAGAAAGTGTAATCTGCAAATATGCTTTCACTTCCATTATGTCCAAAGGCACAAAGATACCAAGTAGATTCCATATGTCTTGTCCGTATTGACCATTTGATGCATGTAAAACATTTCTTCATATTGCTAGCATTTAGTGATGAAACTGCATGTGTGAACCAGTCAACAGAGGCAAATAGACTATTAAGTCAAACTGAATTGTACTGGCTGGCATCCATGTGGGAGAGTAGGCAGTGATGTCTGGATGAGCATGCTTGGATAATAGAAACCTTGTTCTTGTTACCAATCCTTGTATTTTTTATATTGATCCATCCAGATCAATATGTGAAACTCATGCTTTTATGCTTGTGTCTCCTCCCTCTGGAATTGTAAAAAGTCTTACAATTATTACTTGAACCTGGTGATGAAGATAAACATCTTCAGTGGACTCTGTTTACTCCAGATAAGCTGGCTGGATGCAACTGAGCAACTACACTGGCATTTGCACAGATGAACCCCTGGAGCTGGAATATATCTGGTTACGATGGAGGATCCTAGCTCAGACAGCAGAATCACTTGAATATTACTTATTGTTGGCTAAAATGTCCTATTTAATTGATGCAAAAAAAAATCCAAAAACCTCAACATAAGAAACTTTATATTTCAAGGAAGGAAGGAAGGAAGGAAGGAAGGAAGGAAGGAAGGAAGGAAGGAAGGAAGGAAGGAAGGAAGGAAGGAAGGAAATGCACTCAGTAGACATTAAAAGATACCAGAAAAAGCACAGTTACTGTTACTTTTGACCATGGAATTGGAAGTGTGGTTTGTTCTCCTTTCCACTTCAGTTTTAATTGCTAATAAATTTAACTTTCAGCAGAAGGAAGAAAAATGATATTTGATTTGCACACACACTGCATCCATCACACTAGGTCACAATTAACAAAGAAGATGTAAATGTACTAGCTTTGCAAATTTCTGAATCTCCATAATTGCAGCCTATTCATTTTGGTATAGGCGCTTACAGGAGTTGAGTCAGGAAAGTGAAGGCACGCAGAGGCGTATTGGACTGTCAATCACTATCTGGCTTTGAATTAAATATCTTAAGACTGTCTTGCAAAACATATTAGAGGTGGATATATTTCACATTCTGCACTTACTCTCAGCATAAATGATGAGTAATTCCACTAACGCAGCATAATTAGAATAGAATATCACTTTGGTGGCTGCAACTGTACAATGGCTTCCCTTGTTCCAACACTAACATAATAAGTTCGGTGGTGTATCCTATCTGCAGGCTGGCAACCCCGCTGTGAAATGGACCTGTGTAAATGTGTAACATCCAAGAACTAGGAACTTTAGTACACTACTTGGGCAAAAACTGGTTAGTATGTTTGAAACAGCAAACCTGGACCTTTTCTGCAGTTATCTGACTGTAGTCATTATTATTGGGCCTGAAAAAGCCAGGCCCACTGGTTCTGACCATGGAAACATGTATTCTGAGATAGCATTCAGACCAGTAGCCTCCCCGGTTTGAAGCATACCCAAGCTTTGAGCTGTACTTAATGACCTCTGAGGTTTAGGAGCAAGGTTCCTAACCCAAGAACCTCTGGGAGATGCATTTCAGAGGCACACTGCAAATTACCTGGCATGCCATTGACCCTGGACTATTAAAGAGCATGGAAAAAATGGGCACCTTCCAAGGCCATTTCACACACAACCCTTAATGGGTCTGGTCAGCACATTCAGTACTGGAAAACTTTCATTCCCCAGGTTCAGCTTTAGTGCCAGTGGGAGCTGTCCTGATCTGCCATGAGAATCGTGAGGATCCTGCTTTTATCAGTCTTGGTTGCTATCAACTAAAGAGAGTGAGAGATTTTGGAAATTAGTGACTTTCATAAACTTCCGTACAGAGGTTGTTGACTAGTCTTGGGACTCTGTGGTAGTAGCTAGCACTAGAAGGTAAACCAGAATCAGTAAGTTGAGGGGTGGGATTGTGCAGGGATTAAGATAGCATGTCATGTTCCATTGTACTTAATTTTTTTTGTATTCTTTTTTCTTCTTTGCATGTTTGAGTTTGTTTTTTAATGTGTTTGAGCTGAATTTTATTTATCTGGTCTTTCATATGATATTAAAGTTTTATTGCTTTTTCTTCCTTGGACCAAGGAGCAGAAAGTGTGATCAGCTCTGTACTTACATGGCAGAGTTAGTGCAATGCACAGATCCACCTACAGCCAGATAATTCCACTGCAGGTCCTAGCTGGAGTACTAAAGATAGCAAGTGGGAGTAAGTCCTCCCTGAGCACTTACTTCTGCTGTTCCAGCAGCTTTTTGGCCAAAACATGTCCCCTACTTGGACAGACTTTCCTGGTCCCCTACCTTCATTGTCAATGGTGGCCTTGTCTTTTTGATTCCACTGGAAACAGCTCACAGGGGTATTTCCTGGGTTTGAACAGCCCCAACAAGCAACATCAGAGTTGTGTGTGTGGGGGGGGGGATGTTTCCTGGCCATAATTTTTGCACTGCCAAGAGCAAGCTGTAGGCTGGAAGACTGCTACGCATGCAGTGTCCCACTGGGGTTTTAATGAGCTTTGAAAATGTTTTGGAAATCCTTTGGCCCCATTAGAGATTTGCTTCCTGCACTTTCCGAGGAGTAAATAGCCCAAAAACACAATTAAAAAACTCTTGTAAAAACAGCTCTCACTCCCATTTTTGCTGCTAGCACACTTTATCTTTTTGCTTTGGGAACGGTACCGCAGTATTGGGGGAGATCACGTCTTTAGGGCTGTCCCCCCTGATAGCCTTCTGTCCAATATCTGTCACTGTTGTAGGTGCATCATTAAATGGGTGAGGTTTCACTCTCGGGAGGGCAGCCCCTTGTCATCCCTTCCAAGTTATGGTTCTCCTCCCCCTTTGAGGAAGGTAGGGAGAAAAAAGTTTTGGGTTAAGGCAAAACAGAGGATAATATTGCCAAATGAAGGATCCATTTGAACATAAAAAGCACCCTCCCCAGTCTGTTTTTCCCCCTTTTCCTCGTCCAGATCCAGTTTTCTCCCCATCCTTTCCTCTCTTTTTCTTCTTTCCCCCTTTTTGATTGTGTCCCCCTTGTTTTTAGGCACCAGCGGCAGAACTCACAGGGAAATATTCAAAATCCACTGCGATCTTGCTTTTTTAGACATTGCAAGTGGATGGAGAATTTTAAAGAGAGAGGGCGAGAAAGGGGGAGAGAGAACTTTATCCACTGTAATGTGCCCCCACTGCCAGGCACAAAACATAGGCTAGATCTTGCCTTAGGGGGTTGATTTTGTGCATGAGCACAGCATTGTGGGACCAATCCCCATGGTTGTGGGGGATCACTTGTATGGAATTTCACAGTTTCACAAAAGTGCTGCCCTGACAGGCACCGATCATAATGCCTGGGAACTGCCAGGAGGTGGCGGCAAACTAGCCACCCAAGCAGCAATTTCTGCCCAGCCCACTGAGTCACAGGGCCAGTCAGCAAGAGGAAAACTTCCAGAGGACTGGCACCTGGGTGTGTGTGTGTGTGTGTGTGATCAAAGGGTGGAATTCGAACTCCCCACCCTTGGCCACTTCATGATTTTAGCTGCAGGAGAGAATCCAATCAGAGAGAGGGGTGGGAACCTCAGCTGGTAAAGGGCGGGGAGGAAAAGATGCTGTTTCCCCAGTGCGTTTTATGGAGGGTTTTCAGTGGAAACGGCAATATTTAGGTCAACTGCGATTTATACCCCAACAAATGGAAATGGGCAGAATGTGCATTTGCCTCAGGATTAAGTTTAATTTGGTTTTTAAAAGTCAAGTGGGAATGGGGCCCTAGTATCACTGGGAATAACTAGCAGAGATTCTGCCAAAGTAAGTTTCTTTATATTGTCTAAAATGAAGTGCACTCTCTGTTAGAACAAAAACAGAATGATCAATAGATAAGCATTAGAACATTCAATTCTGCTAAGAAAAATGATTTAGTTTAAGAATTTTTACCCATATTTAACTGACTCAAAGCATTTATGTATACACTGGGATGTACATTTTGTAGAATGACCCTACAAATGGTCTGCTGCATGGAGCCTGCTATTATAGGCTTTTCCATATCCAGCTTCTGCAGTATGTTCAAGTAAGGTCTATGTTTTGGCCCAAAAACTGTGTGCAGTTGCATTGTTTTGTACAAATTTGTGTGTTCTTCACATGAGTAGATGTACATGTCTTGGGATCTTCCTTCAAATTTTCTTAGATTGCTATAGGAACATGGGGCTACATGTCTGTGATCCTCCTACCAAAGTTGGTCATTGTGAACAGGGCCAGGAAAATCTAAGAAAACGCTGCATAATAGACACCCTATGGAGATACTTACAAAAAGCACTGATTCACATTGATTTTAGTGGGCTCAAATGGATTGGCTCTCTACTGGATTGTGGACCATAAAGATTGTGAGGCATTTTGGATTCTCTAAACCCAATTAAGTAATATTAACATAAAACAGAATGTTTCTTTTTCTTTTTCAAATGTCAGCATTTGTTTCTGCCATTTTTCTTTCTTTCTTCAGTATTGAATCATTGCCATCACATATTGGATTAGAAAGCAGATTATTCCTACAGTTTTCTAATATGGAAAAACAGCTCTTGTGCTAGACAATAAAGCTAAAAGCATGATTAAAGCAAGAGCAGTGTGTACCACCCTCTCATACTCCATTAGGTCTAAAATTAAATGCATATATGTTTGTGCTGGAATACAATGCTAATGATTCATCTATATTTTATGTAGGTCGATACATAAACATTCTTATTAATTTTGCTGTGCCACTGATCTTTTTCTATTTAGGTTACTTCAATTCAGTTCAAGAAACTTTAGCACATCTCAGAACTCTGAAATGGATGTTTAGGATGAAATATTTTTGATATGGTATCAGTATAGTTCCACAAATCATAGTTGTTTGTAGGGCTGGCTCCATGTTTTAGGACAGGCAAAGACAAACTGCTTTCATTAGGCTTTTCTCCATGAGTGGGCTCACCTTCTTGACATATTTAACTTGTTCCCAGTATTGCTTGCTATACAGACTTTCACTCAAAGTGGGTAAGATCAGGAAGTAACAGCAAAGAAACCAAATGGCAGGACCAAGAGACTTCTACTATAATGTGTGCCTCAGCAAGCGCTCAACAATTCTATCTTCTTTAATTAGCCCTATCGTTATGCTAGAGTTATCAAAATGCTGTGATGAAGATTGGTACTAGTCAAGTAGTAAATAATTTTATTTTCCAAATAATTATTTTAATTAAATAATTAAGAATGCTTTTGACGTGGTTATTAGTTTTGCTAGTTCTGCTAGTTGACTTGAGCTCAGCCCTACAAATGTTATTTTGAGGCATCCTAGTGTTTCACCAGAGAAACATAAAATACGGATATAAGCCATTTTGCACCTCCTCTTCTGGGAAACTCTAGGGATCCTCCAGCACAGACACCTGCACTGTATGGAGCTGATTCTGTCCTAGAAGTGGCTCCACACATGCAGGACTTCTCCTCACACATATAGGGTGTGTTTCCACCAGCCCTTTTCTCCAGCCTGAATCCGGCTCGAGGGCCCAATGTCCCGACACTTTGATGGGATTCCTCCTTTCTGTGTACTATATGTCTGATAATCTGGGGAATCCCTTTTTGGACTTTTAACAGGACTCACTGCAGAATCCTGTTAGAATCCAAATATTTATTAATGGGAACACCACAACTCCAATCTTGTCCATCACCACCCACCATTTACCTTCCCCCTGCCCTTTTCCTCTGCCTGTCACGCTCTCACACCATTCCCCCACCCCTTTCCTCCACCTGTCACCCTCTCACACCATTCCCCCACCCCTTTCCTCCATCTATTGGAGAACAGGGGGGAAGGGAAGCAGGAGGATGACGACAAAAGATGGAGGGAAAGGGTGGGGGCAAACAGCACCCCAATGTAGTTGGGACGGTTGCAAGGAGCCCTGCTCTATATCTGTTCTATTCCGGCCCAGCTCCATTCCATTGGAGCACAAGTGTAGCTGTGTACTACACCACCCTGTCACCATGGCAACAGCACTGAGCAGGCCTTTGGCATCGCTGGTTGCCACTATGAGAACACGTTGATGGACAAGATGGCCTACTACTTTGATCCAGTGCCATTTTGAATGGGCCTTCCTCACTTCACACTTGATTTTCAGCTTGAGGATGCAATCCTGATTAATCTTATTGTCATCCCCATCTTGGAAACCCCAGTAGAACTCTTACCAATAATCTTCAGAGTGCTCTCACAATTATTAATGTCTATAAACACATGAACCTAGGAAGATTATGATATCAAGCGCCTACAGGATTGCCTGCTTAGACCTTCCCCCCAAAATCATGCAATGCGGCAGGAGGCTCCCTAAACAGGAAACCTGGGTAGTCACCAGAGAACTTTAGCATGAAGAGCACATCACCACTAATTTTTTTTTCCTCCAACAACTGACATACTAGATGCTAAGGCAGCATCTGACTTTGTACAGCAGGCTAAGTGCGCAACTGTACAGTTTCGTTCACTACACTTGTCTTTATCCCATGACTAATGCCTGAAGTACTCTTGCAAATGAATCCAAAGCAGAAAGCCTCTTTAGCTGTTCAAAAGCTTTGAAAGATGAGAGACACAGAGCAGTTAAGATTACCAGCCGTCTCAAACATATAGTGCATAAAAATGTCAGCCTCGGTGGCAAAGTTCAGGATGAAACGGTGTCAGTTAATTTAATCATTTACCACAAAAATACCAGTTATCTTAATCTTACAAAGAGTTCTTAGGAACTACAGCACAGTTTTGTGTAATTCAATCATGACTCTAAAGAACAGGGGAGAAAAAGTAGATTTTGCTCCTTAGCAAGCAGAACAGGGCATGAATGTTCCAGCTCAGAGGTTATTTACACAGTGTTGCCATTTAAGAATAATTATTCCTCACACACAAGTGTGTAGAGACAGTAGAAATGAAGATCTCTGGATGAAAGTCTTCTATGAAAAGATTTTGTTATCATTGGAAATAAAATACATATACTTTTGCTTTGGTTCATATTCTTTGTTTTTCTTGCCTCTAATATGCTTGTCTCTGGGAAGTTTTAATAGCCTATACTAAACCTTTTTACCATATTGCTCATTTCCATCTAGGTATCTAATACATTACTGCAACAGCAATCTTAGGCAGTCCAGGATGTCTTCATTTTCCATCCAAGCGAGGACCATGTAGCATTAAGATCAAATTATGTTCAGTGCACGTGTATGCAGACAGTCAGAATCCATAACAATTGTGAAGAAGAGATGAAGGACCATGAGACAGCTGGAGGTGAATCCTGATGCCTTCTTTCTGACTGGAGCAGGAGGAGACCAGGGCAGAGGAGCCCTCAACAGCAAAAGAAATGAAACAGATTGACTCTCAGTGACTCATTTAGCTTCAGGATTGGACAGATCTCTCTCCTGCTGGCAATCTGGCTGAGTATCAGTGGGACAGATACCAAGCTGAATAGCTTAAAATAATTAAGGGGAGGGGGATTGAAATCTGCAGAAGTGTTAGCCATCCAATTCTTTCCCTTGTAATGAAAGATGCAAAACAAATTACATTTAGGTTATTAAATATTAAGTCACTGGATTTACCTCCGTTTGGCCCAAAGCAGGAAACTGGAAAATATTCAACTTTGATATCATTGTGTGGATGGGTTGTTTATCATGGAATGACTGGCTGAATGTTGGCAGGTCACAGGGGTCTCACACACATGGAACGGAGGTACTTTATTTTGCCATTTCAACAAGAGAAAGAGAAAAAGGAAAGAAGGAAAAAGAATAATTAATTCAGCAAACCATTTTGACATGAATATGAATGTGTACAAAACCAAAAGTGCTTGCAGCCAAGCAAGTTTTTGCTCAGCCACCAGAACTTTCAACCTTGTATTGACATTTTGGGGGCCAGCTTTGCTTCTGTTGAACAAGGCGGAAATTTTGACACTCTTTCCAGGAGAAACAGGCTGAGATCCCGGAAGCAAAACAGACAGGCCTTTAATGTGCAAAACTAGAAGCAACAGGCTCGTTTAGTATCAGAAAAGGTCACTTAAAATTATAGAGACATCCTTTGGAGCAAATCCTTTGCCTTGTATTTGCATATTTATGAACTAGAGATTACGACAGCCCATTCCATTTATTAGAGCAGCGATGCTATAGTTAATAGTCTGTCAGCATTTCCATTATAAACCCCCTTTTTCAGGGTTTTAATATCCCAGCCGCTCGAAAGCACGTCAAGCAAGCAAGTCACTTTTCTCGGGCCAGGTGCAAATTGTTATTATTTTTCTTCTTTTTGTTTTTGTTTAATTTAAAACCAAACTAGAGTTAAAGGAATCAGTGTCCTTCCTTACTGAGAAAACAAAGCAGAGACCATGAGAAGATGGCAAGTTTGTTTTGTTACTTTATCAACTTCCTTTATTTTTTTTTAAAGGCATACCAAATTCTCCTCCTATTAGTCAAATTTAAGTGCTCCCTCCCTCATGATTCTTCAGCTGCAATACTTCAGTGCTGATGATTCCCCCCTCCATTTTTTTAAAGCAAGCCTTTACGGGTAGAAATTATTTGAAAGTATTTGTTGTGAGATCGAGGCAGACTCTGCCTAGGACAGAGTGCTTTAAAAATTCTGTCTCCCTCCCTCCATGTTAAGAATTACGTTATCTAAATATGACTATTTTAATATGGTGCTGTGCTGTCTACACACAACCACCACCATTCTTGTTGAGATCAAATCTAGAGGTACCCCCACCTCAACATGAAAATCAAGGCAAAGGAATCCCCATCTTCAGTTCTATTGGCAGGGACTCCTTTTAATACAGGGAATGTCCCCATGGGCCATTTCGTATTTTGCAACACCAGGAAAGCCAGTGAAGGTCCTAGTAAGTCCTCTTGTACAGCAGCAGCAGCAAAATGACTACCACCAATAGTGCAGAGTTAGGTGATGAGCTCTGGGCATTTAAAATGCTGTAGCAGGACTTGAATTGGCAGGGTGGGGAAAGACCAGACACTGCACTCTTCCTGTACATCAATTGTGCAATGTGCAAACAATGTGCATTCAGAGCTCCATGAATGTACTGTGTGGATTTGGTCTGAGACAGCTTTACAACAATGGAAATAATAAAGTATGTAGTTTTCACTTCCTTTCTATGAAGCCCACTTTCTATGATGTTCTGAAGGGCAGAGAAAAGTTTCAAGGAGAAATACGCCATATGACTTATCCTACAACCCCTGAACATGGACCGTTTCACAATTACAAGGTAGAGCAATCCAGGCCCTTCACTGGATCTCTCAGTTCACACCCATCTGCTGCCACAACTCACCAGGAGGGAAGTCAGCTGTGTGACTGCAGCTGTGCAGTTATGTGCAGTATTGTGAAGCTGCTGGATTTTCATGCCAACATCTGAAAGCACCTCCTGATGCTGGTTCAGATGTTGTCTTTGCAATTCAGGTGCTGCTGGCAAGGTACAGGGCTACTTCAGCACTTAAAGTGTGAATGGCTACCACCACACTCCAACTTTACACACTCCACTACACTCCAGATGTTCAGTGTGGACAGGCTCCTTGTCTATTGCTCTTAGAGATGGTAGAAGATACTGTTTTGTTGTTACTTAACCAACAGTTAATTGCCAGCATTTCATTCATCTAGTGCTGAGGCAAATTTGCAGCTGTCCTCTTAGTTTGCAATTAGTTAACATCTGGACAGGTGCATCTTCACTTACAAGAGGTGCTTACAGCCTACAAGTGCCCCTGCCTGCCCAGATGTTAAAATTGTGCACCACAAGCAACCTAATCCTCAATCCTGACCAAAAACGTACCTAGCACCTCCAGGCGGTGAGTACTAGCACCTTTTCTGGTGCAAGGGGTCATCTGAGGTACCGCGCAAGCATGCAGGTACCTCAGATGATCCCTGACACAGTTGCGTATGCACAGAGCATCATCATCGCCAAAGCACCAGTGCACACACAGTTATGCAGGACACCACAATCAAAATGGCGGTGCCATTCAGAGGATCAGATGTGCAGTCAGATCCAGGTAAGTTTCCAGATGTGCAGGGGAAAATCTGTGCATACGCAACTGTGTCAGGGATTAGGTTATCATGTATTAGTGTTTCCTAGTGTGAACACTAGTACACGTTAGTCTCTTCTGGATCTTTCCCATCCAATGGGTGGGAGGGCAAGTGCAGAAATGTCTCCAGATACATAAGCCAGATCCACAAACTACTCACACTAATTTCAAGCTCCGTGTTGGCACTGTATACATCAATTCAGCTTTTTTCCAGATCATTCTTTAATAAATGTGAGGGAAGCAAGTGAACTTGTAGACACAAAGTAGGAAGGAGGGCATGCCAGAGGTGTATATATGGGGGTTGGGTTAGGAAGGGAACCTGCCAAACAGAATGTTTATGTGTGCCTGCATATTAAGAAGACTAATTATTATGTAATTAGGTACAATAGAATGTGTGCAATTGAGTAATAACAGTCTGGGTGTGTCAGGCAGATAGTATTCCTGCCAGCGCTCATTTTGCTATGAATTAAAATTGCACAATGATTTACACTATGAACTGTTGTTAGTGCCATCATCAAGAGTTTATTACTTTAACAAAATAATTGTTCTTTTTCCCTACAAAGCAAAAAAAAAAAAAAAGGTGTTGCTTATCCATCTATACAGGCAGTGGCTTTGACATTTTTATGAACTGAATTTTACCTGTGTTTTTATATTGATTTTATTTTAACCTGTCTTAAGACCTTTGGGTATAGGGCAGGATATGAATGTAAATAAATTAAACAAACAAAAAGGGAAGATGGTTGTCAATTTTGTATCTAAATTCCGAAGGTTATGAAATGCCTCACAGTTAAAAGTAACTCTATAAGATTGTATTTTGTGGAATCCGAGCACTCTCAATATGCTCAAATGCCTCTCTAAACATTTATATTGTGTTTTGAAATTAGGAGCTCTAAAACTTAAAAAAAAGAAAAGAAAAGAAAAGAAAAAAGGAACAAATGTATTTCTCCAGTCCTCACTGGCATTTCTAATAACAAATAAATGTAAAATAGTGAGTGAGTTAAGTCAAAACGGAGAGAAACTCTTGGCACTCAAATGATTAATACTAAGGGAGGTTGCCCACTAGCACTAAGCACCCATTTAGGACCCATTAGGCACCAGTTTGGTACCAATCCGGAAGACCCCATTCCCACTTTAGACCCCATTAGGACCCAATGCATTCACATCTGTTCCAGGGAAGTCCGTATTGAATGGGGTCTTCAGGCCCTGAAATCTGGTCTTCCCATGGATCTCTTTAAAGGGGTTGTCAATCCTACCCTGAAGACCGCATTAGAAGCCGTGATTGGGTCAATGGTGTCATGGGGCAGGCTCCTGGGGTGGCACCCTCGATGGGGTGAGGGAGCCCCAAACCCCAAATCTTCGAAGCAGGTGACTATTTTCTGAAGACGGCTTTAAAGACTGGCACAGACTGTGTAGCTGCTGCAGTAGTCTCCCTCTCTGCCACTGGCTGCTGGTGAAATAGCTCTTGTGTGACCGCAGTTACCATTGTCGGCTTAAGGATGGGCCTGCCAGAGTCCCTTTCTCCCAACTAGGCAGGGGTTCGTAGCTGCTCCATAACCCCTCTGTAACTAAACTTCGAAGATGTAACCCAGCTACAAAGATATGTTGCGGAGCTTGGACCAGGCTCCAAAGATGTTCCATGGTGGCTTTGGAGCTTTGCTCCCCCAAATTGCCCATCACCCCCCCCAAAAAACTGTTGCTTGACTGACATGCACATCAGCCAATCATGCCATGATGCCCTCATGACTTCCACTTGGGGACAGACGGATGCAGCACATGGGTGCTCCAGCATTCCTACTGCGAGCATGCCTAGCACCCACTGCTATCAGGTACTACACTGCCCGTGGAGAAGCATTGGGTACTTGCCAAGATCTGGATCTTCTATGGCCGGATTCATTGAAGACCCCATTTCTTAGATCCAGCTCTTCCTAGATCCGGATTAAGTGGGGTTAGTAGAACACACACACACACACCAGATTCAGTAAGCTTTGGCCAGCCCCATGAAATGCTGGGACTGAAATTCTAGTAGGGGTGATTCAAGAACATTTGGACAGCTATAAACTGAGGAGCCCTAAGCCAGAGGTTGCAGCCACTAGGGGTGAGCACGGAGCCATTTTCAAAATTCTATTTGAGTTGAATAGAATGTGGAAAAATTCAGCTCCGGTCGAATACCCCCCACACATAAGCTGCTGGTGAGTTAGTGTGATGACCGCTAGGATCCCTCAACCCCAAAATTAAGTTATTTTGGTTT
>MTQE01001134.1:48806447-48819817 GCA_014337955.1 Aspidoscelis marmoratus | reverse complement strand
GTGGGGATATAAGTATTTGAGATTTGAGATTTTTTCCTTGGTCTTTACAGTTAGCAAGAAACTTTTCCAGAGAGCAGCATAAAGGATACTGAGGGCATCCACTAGGCCTAGGAACCAGGGTCACTGCCATGTAGACACATGGCAGACACATGAGTGACTTATCCAACCAGCTCAGCACACGGAAGTATCTTCTGACTTACTCAAACATGGCCCACTTCTGGGATCAATTCTGGAAAAATCCAAAATCACTCTGTATCCTGTCACTACATCTGGGGAATGAAAGTTCCTGAGCTTCAAACAGAGGAAGGCAGCAAGGCAAATGGCACATAGATGCCACATCTGCCTCCTGGGATGACAGCAACCACACCAAAAGGTATGGGCATAAGATTTCTTATAGCATTAAGAGTTGGGTACCAAGTGCAGATAGGAAAGTGTCTTACACGCGTTTGGGCCGAAGCATTCCGTAGTGTTTACGCTGTAGTGCGAAGAGGCCTCAGCTTTCTAACAATTCTCACTGCACATTTTTAATGAAGACACTGAGAGATTTTGCTTTGCTTGCAGGTCTGAAAAAGTTCAACCAGGAATTGACTATGGATGCTGGCTTTTCAATCTGAAGGAATAGCAAGATGCACTATTCCTTCTGACACATTCCTTTCCTATTCTTCAGTCTTCTTTCCTAATAAATTTCAGGAAGGATAGGTGCATAAACAGGTTCTTGCTAATTTGTCACTTCATAAATAAAGAAACGAAAGATAAAACACAAATTATTTGCTCAGGGACTGGTGGAATTCAAATGAAGAAGGAGGAAGAAATATGAGAAAGTAGACTTGGGTTTCCCATAATTATTAAGACTGTCCATGGAGAGTTTTTAAATCAAGCTTAACTCTTTTAGAAGGAGAAGGAGCTAAGCTTTCCTTTCATGGATAACATCTACCCAATGGCTAGAGTTTTAATGTCCTGCAAGCCAACAGATCACAGAAACATGAAGACAGTTCTCCTTTTGCCTTAAACTCTCCTACTGCCTTCAGGTGTCCCAGCTCCCATTTGAGAATGGTGGCCAAAACATGTCAAGAGCTGGAACATGTCAGCTACCCACACTTCTCAGTGCTGTTGAGGAAGACAAATATTACCCCATTTGTTATAACAGGGGCTTATGGGGGTGCAAGTGTGGACACCTATGGATGCAGGACATTGAATGTGCCAGAGAGAAGTAGGGTCATGCAGACAGTTTTTCCTTGATTCACTCATGATGCCATAAATGTGCCATGTGGATCCTGCCTTGATTTGCATGTACATTCAGTACTTAACAGAATTTGGAATAAAACTTATAGAGTTCAATGAAATTCATTTCCTTGTTAAACATATTTACCGTAGTTTAGGCTGAGGTTGGGGACAGCACCCAGCTTAGGAAACAATAAAAACCTAAAAAGGGGGGGGACAATTGAGGAGACGCTAGCACTCAAGGCCTCTGATAAGGAAAAAGAAAATTGTAATCTTTAAAAAAAAAAGTGATTTAAAAATCTTAATTTAGCATGTCATTAGAGAGAGAGACAACTCTAACTCCACTGGAGAAGGATACAAATTCTTGCACTGACAATGTTATATCCTCAGTCTTTCTCATCTGAAGATTAAATATAACATGTTTACTTGGGACCCAGTCAGTAACAAAGTTTTCCTGGAAAATTTGACCATCAGCCTACCTAGCCCTCTTAATTTAACCAAGCTCAAATATTGATATGAAAGTAAAATGGCATAATCCCCGTGTATGCCAGTCTGAGCTTCTCAGAGGAAGGTGAGGCACATGATAATATTATGAGAAATTACACATTTTAATTTGAGCCTTGAACAGGAACAGGTAGGGATTGGCTGTTTTTCACTGCATATTTTTTTTTCTGTTTGGCTTTTTTCCCCTCCCCTTGTTTTTAATATCTGAATCCCAGATTGTTATGACTATGGTTCAGATTAATGAGCAGGTTCTGGATTGCTTTAGGCATGAAACCTTAAAGGGCATACCTGACTGGTTCCCTTTTCATTTGCATCAGGGAAACAGGTTGAGTCAACTCTTTGAAGCTAAGGATGAAGTTATCTTTGGATCATGTATTGCAAATGTGGCTTGGCAAGAAAATAAAGATAATAATGATAGCCTGTTAGAAAGACTAAGCAGTTCTTTCTTTCTTTCTTTCTTTCTTTGAAGGAAGTTAGGAACATTCAAGAGGGACATCAGGACAGCAGAGGAGGAAGAAGGTCTACAGGTTAATGAGGTAAAACATCAGTGGTGATTAATTGTCCATTACAGGAAGTCCCTCTGGCTTTGGAATCTGGCTAGGTGTCTTCACAATCAGGTGGGTTTACTGCATGCTCAACTGCATGCCCTTTAACAAATCCAATAAAAACAATATACTATGAAATTTATCTGTGCGAGCAGGCTGGAGATCATTCTACAAATTCCCTGCATCTAATATTGCCAGAATAATGTGAGTTGCTTACTGTTGTAATGAGTTAATACATTTAAAGCGAGAAATAAAAAGTTAGATCAGGCAAATTCGCGTTTGCATCCGGTTCTGTTATTTCGGTTTAGGGAAACTAGATTAAGCTTCTAATGGGGACGCGGCCCATGTAATGTTTTGAAACAATGGAAACAGAGGATGCATGGTCAGCATTCAAACTTTAGCTTTAATCCAGTTTCAGTCCACTTTCAGAATAAAAAAACACATCGGCAAAGTGACTAACCATTTTTTCCCACTTTACCCCAAAGGTGGACTTTCTGAGTTAGATAATACTGAAAGTGTTATTAGTTTGACACTTTGCTGATATATTCTCTCACTCTGAAAGTGGACTGAAACTGGATTAAAACTTACGTGTGAGTGCAGCTCAGGAACCATAGAATCTCAGACAAACAATGTAAATCAGTGGATTTGGAAAGGGCGGCCCAGATTATCAATGAGTAAAAGACACTGCACTGGAAGTCCCACCCCCTTTTTCGATGCACAAAGATCCAGATATTCAAGATCCAGATCTTTGAGATGGGGTCCTCCTGGAAATCCAGATCTTGAATTGTGGACGCCTTTAATCAGATCCACATGACATCCAGATTTAAGTGCCTGAAGGACCCATTAAATCTAGATTTCCCCTGCCCTCGTGGAACAGGGCCTTGCAGATGCGACCTTCAATGGGGTCCAGGTGGGGATAGGGCCTTCCCAATTGGTACCAATCAGGTACTAATCAGGTTCCTAATGGGGTCTTAGAAGGGTTCTAAGCCCTAGTGGGAAAAGGCCCCTAGGCGTCATCCACTTGGCCACTTTTCTCCAACTACTGGTTGGTCAGGGACAGGGTTGGTAAATTACCCTATTCCAGATGCATCAGCTGTCAGTATGACTTAAATATCAGATTTTTTTTTAAAACCTTCATCAGGGCCCTAATGTCAGTTGAAGTCCCAAATATACAGGCGGCCATGTATAGCATATGCAGCTCACCTTCCAGTTTTGTTTCTGGACAGTCTTGGAAATTTGACAAACAAATTCCACCTGCAGAAGCATCCTGGCAAAATGGAAGACATGCCCAGCACCTTCCCGCTCCTGTTCTGGCTCTTCCCACTCCTATTCTGGATGAAACACAGTTTCATCCAACCCTTAACAGGATTACTTGTTTTAGTGTTTTGTGTGTTTGTTGTATGATATATGTTTTTTAGAAAAGACACATATGGTTAGTGTCTTTCTTATCTCTTCATATGGAGGTTTCCTATGCTTCTGTTTTTCTTTTTTCATCTTTTATTATTTATTTTGAATTGAAGGTTATTGATCTGTACAATACTTAGATATTTTTTTGCATCTTTATCTGTTTTGAAAATATTCCCTGTGTTTTTTCAAAGAACATTCCCATTGTGTATTACCTTCCTATTTTCCTTTTCCAAAGAGCAATATGAATTTTAAAAAGGGTCTGAATCTCAGTTCAAATCATGCCAATTACATGCTGTTAAAAATAAAAAAAAGCACCACTGGAGCAGCTCAAAGGTGGGTTAGAGATGATTCTGAGGTGGGCCATTCATATGCCCATGAACATTCTAGGCTAGATAAAATGGATTAAAAGTGAATAAGAATACAAGGGACATACATGACTCTGAGGTGCTTCTGAACCACTTTTTTTTTTTGTTATATGTAAACACAGATGAAGAGATGGCTCACAGATGAAATCATTCAAACATGTCTGACCTTTCCCCCCCTCAGAAACATTCTAAGCTAGAAAAGGTGGATTTGAGATGGGATGAGACTATGAAGGCCACACACTATTGCCGCTTTTTCTTTTTTTTTGCAATGTGTGAATGGAGCCTTAAATTAAAAACTGAAATTATTAAATATAAGCTATACAAATCTGGAGTGCTGTGAATCAAGCAAAAACTTCTAAACAACTAACATTTGCATTACTTTGGGAAAAACATGGTGCTACTAGCACAGAATGCAACATTTAAAAAGTCTGTCTGAAAACCTGCAGTGCCCTATATAAATATTTGGCACAGAAGATTATTTCAATATGTATTTTAATTCCACTTAATATATATTTTAATCAGCCATAACTTATGGCACAAAGTAGAAGGGATGTCCTATGCCAGTAGAGTATTTGGGATTCCCAATGAAATAAAAATAATGAATCTGTACCATCTAAAGATGCCCATATGCCACAGCTATCCCCCAGGGACCAGATTTGCCAGATTTAGAGGTGCTTTGCGCCAGCAGAGCAATTGAAAACAACTGAAATAAAGCTTAGAACAGGGACTCAGTTGAAATGACTACATTAGAAGTTAATCTTAGCTACATCACAGTTAATGGCTGCTAAACAAGGGACATGAATGGTGAAGGAAGGGGGGGCAGGGGGAGAATGCTAGTTCTATTGGTAAATGGGATGAAATAATAAATATATCAGCTGTTAGGTAGGCAGATGGTTCTCATACAAATGATCCTTTACTTAGTAAAGCTTACTCATAAGCATGCCTAGAATCTCCTACTGTAAAAGATAACAATAATAATATTAAAGGAACAGCGAGGTCATCCAATTTTACAATGTAGGTTTATCACTTAGAGAGGATGTGATTATTTTATTTTGTCCCAGAATGATGCCGTAACATAGTATCTCCAAATGCAAATGGGTTTATTCTGGGTTTGTAGGGGCCAATTGAGTGTTAAAATACTAAACAGAAATTTCTAAGATATCAACTTGGCAAAGGAAGATGACTGCACGGTTCATTTTCATTCTTAAAAAAAAAAAATTATCTCTTGCCTCTGCCAGTCTGTAAGCATTTGTTTCTCGAGCAACTTCCTATCCAACAATGAAAGGAGATGTCTCACATGCTTTGAGCAACCACGGAGACCTTCTTCATTGAACTGCTTGAGAAAATTCAGAAAAGATCAGGCTATCATAAGCACACACATACAAAAACAAAAAACTGAAAATTATTCATCAAGCTGAAAACTAGTCCAGCCAAAGCTTCCAGCCCAACTTTATGACAAAACCTCAGAACACTGGACCAACTAGAACATTGGACCATTCATACTTTAGTCAATAAGCACTCATCTTGCAATCAAAAGAAGAAGAAAACTTGCTATGTTGTTACTGAAACATAATCAAAGGATAGAAATGGGTAGTGCAGACAAGTTGCCCAAGGTAACAATATAAATACTGTAAATAAATTCATGCTGACAAGCACAGTTGGGTGTCCCTTACTTCAGGGATACGTTATTTTTCTTTGCACAGCACAAGAATTAAAAAAACCCCAATATTTTAGCATGGTTCTTAGCAGCTTCAAAGTATTGGTTGCAAAACATTTCACTGCATCCTCTTCAAGGATGAACCATTTTAGAAAATGGTATATTTTCTTAAAATAATTACTAATTTTCAAGAGGATTCTCAGGGTTTATACTTTCTAGTGCCTTTTAATTCTCTTGGTGAGTGATTGTGTAGGCATGTGTCACAAACAAATACACACAGAGATGGATGGATGGATGGATGGATGGATGGATGGATGGACGGACGGACGGACGGACGGACGGACAGACAGACAGACAGACAGACAGACAGACAGACAGACAGACAGACAGACAGACAGACAGACAGACAGATAGATAGATAGATAGATAGATAGATAGATAGATAGATAGATAGATAGATAGATAGATAGATAGATAGATAGATAGATAGATAGATGGAATTTTCTATATCTGCCCAATAAGTCTTCAACACTGACTTCAAGTTTTATGCATGTGGACAATAGCTATTATTGCTGCCATTTAAAAATATAGATATAAATGTATTAAAATTACTAATAAAGCAAACTGTGCAAAACATCAGAATGGATGGTGTTAATATGGCAAATACCATCTTGGAATAAACTTAACAAACATAGAATGAGAAAGCAAAAAGACCTTATGCTTTTGGAAAGCAAGAAAACATGCATTCTGGGCTAGGAACATTGCAGGTAGCACGCAAGGTGCTGGTGGCAATCCGCTTGATGGCCACCCTATCCTAACTAGCTTAGAGGCTGGGAAATTGAGCCATCTTCCGAAGAAATATCACTAGGTCATTTCTGCTTTTCCTGCCACCATTGGCTGGCTGTATGGTTCTAGCAGGTTCCTGGACAAAGAAGTGTCATAAGCACAAGGACCATGCAGCCACTACATGCCACATAAGGTTGTGACCTTTCACATAGATCTATAGTATGCAGCCCAAGAGAGAGCACTGTGGAGTTTGTATGCTCTGTCCTCAAGTGTGTTGGGCCATTCTGATTGCTGAAGTGCAAACAGGCCCATATCCCATAACAGGGATAATTAAGGAAGGGAATGAAAACACCTAAACTATCTCCCCAGACATGCACATATGCAAACACTTTAGAGATAAATTTAAATAGCATAATGCTAGGCTGATAAAGGCAATGTTCCGTCTATAGCTGTACCACCTATTCTTGATGCTTTCTTCCTTCTTTTCTTCCTTTTAATTAAACAATACTAGAGTTCTAATATGTGCATTTGCATGGAACATGTACTTAGCCCCTAAGACACAGGCAGACAATTGCTTCGATTATCCATCTGGATCGATCTGGATGCATTCCAGGTTGCTTCATTAGTAGCAGTCAATGACATTGCTTTAATGATATTTATTTTATTCTCAACATTATTATGAGGGCTTTGTTCTGCATATTGAATTCCAAAAAGACTTCTGTTGCCCTTCAATACCCTTAACACATTTCAGCTTTAAAGTGCAAGTATGAGTTGGCCCAAAGTATACAGGGCATTCTTTTTCGTAAAGAGATACCATCACAGATTTTGTTTTGGTCACATCGTAGGGCAGGGGAAGCTTTCCTCATTTCTAGTTTATATTTTTGCTCTTGATTTTCTCATGTGCTGACTAGAGAAAGTAAACCAGAAGAGGGAAAGCATTAGTCATAATGTGGCCATTGTTTATGCAGAGAGTAAGTTAATTTATAATTTTCTTTAAACTCTCCTGAATTGGCCAAATGATGTCTCTTTTACAGGAATCCACTAAGTGCTCAGGTTTAGTATTTGTTAATTGAGGTAAAACTCTTAAAGCCATTAGGCAATTTAAATGTAGCTCTCTTTGAGCAATATCCTTTATTGGATTCCCCCATTATCCTTTAAATATCTTGGTGAGCAAGGGGATAAAATTAGAAAGAATTTGTTTGCTTTAAATTGCCAGCCTCTGCTTGATAAAACTATTAGCTAATTGGACGGCTCTTCCATTATCATTAATTGGCAGAATTAATACAATTAAAATGGTGGCTTTAAATGTTTGTGTTTATTTCAGTGTGTACCCATCAAGCTCCCTAACATGTTTGAAAGCTTTCAATTCTCCAATTAGCTTTGTGGCTTTTCAGGGTTAGAGCAAAGTTTAATTTGGAAACTCTGCAACTTCCCTTGCAGTCTGCTGGGAAGGCTTACTCCTGCTTGTAAAGTTACTTATTATAATAGCTTAGGCACTGAAAAAAACAAAACAATTCTGAAATGATGCCAGATGGGAAACCAAGCTTGTTAGTCAGAGGGCTGAAATAACCACTGGAGTAAAAGCCTTTATTATTTGCATAACTGTACCAGGGATCCCTAGACCTTCAGGGTCTGTGAGCCCATGTGGAATTCTAAGGGAATACTCTGGGTGGGGTGGGGTGGGGAGTCACAAAATGGCTGCTATAGGATTGGGTTGGAAATAGAATATAGAAATAAAGCTTCTTGTACTTCCAGGTTGGTCGGACAGGCAGGATGCCTCTAAAGACCATCTGCAGATAGCTGAGAGCAGGGGCTTATTCGCACTTAGGCCTCTGGTATGCAATTATTGCTGCTCTGGTAGAGATCTGTACCAGAGCTGTCCTAACTGCATACCAGAGGCCTAAGTGCGGATAGGCCCCAGATGAAGGTTTTACCTTTGTCTTTTGCTTGAGAATTCCCAGAAGCAATTGGTGGGTCACTGTGAGAATTAGGGTGGTGGACTAGATGCTGTGTGGTCTAGCAGGGTCTTCTTATGTTTCTGTGTTCCTCATGCTTGGCTAGTCCTGAGAAGGAAGGTACCAAAGGGGACGTATTTAAATACCGAGCAGAATCCAAAAATTAAGCAGGAAGTGGAACTGTTCTGTGCATGGAAAGGAGGCGGGGAGGAGAATGAGAAGGATTTTTTTTTGTTGCATCAAGGTGCTCAGGTCTTCTTCTAGGCATCAGAAAATACTGTACATTGAAGCATTATGTTGGAGACCTCAAAACTATCCCATTATTCACCACGTAGCAAAGCAGGGTCTAAAGTGGTTTGGAGACAGTAGTGTGTGGCACCTGTGTTCATATCCCATTTCTAATCCACCTTTTCTAGCCTATAATGCTTATGAGAAAGGGGAACACTGGTGTGTGAACAATCATACCTGAAAACTTTGTCTTAACTGTCTAAAGTGCCTCAGCACAATGTTTTTAAAAGGCATGTGAATGCAGATTCAGGGCCTTTTTGTACTTACCTGGCCTAGACCACTGCAGCTGGAACGGTTCCAAATGGATCACAAGCAGAATGGACAAGCTATCCCAGAACAAGACCCTCTGCACTCACCATATTTTTTTCTGGGATTGCCCCTGTGCTGCCCTTAAGCTTGTGAGAGTTTCAGGGGCTGTTCTGAGGGCTCCAAGTGCACCCAACAGACACATTTTGATAACGCAATTTGGTGCACTAACAAAATAAGTACCTGTTAAACTAGCTTATGGAGGCATGCACCCTTCCATATGCCTTCCTAGGCCAGTTTGCTCATTAGTGAACCATGGGAGACCTTATTAAAAAGGCCTACTGCTGCCCTGATCTAGGTGGCCATTCTGGGCCACCTACACCAGGCTACACTCTGTCCAGTGAGGATGGAGAATGCTCGGAGGGGTGTGGTCCTCTCCAGAACCTTGCACAGAAATGTTATATTAGCAATGAGTTGAAAATTATTTAGTGCTTCTGGGTTCAGGGAGGTCCTTTTGAAGGAGGGGTACACCACAGTCTCTTTAAGAGCCAATGGAACATCCCCATCCTATAGTGAGTCCTTAACCACTCATCAAATCCGTCTGGCTATTCCCCCTGTGGCTAGATCTTATCAGCCACAATGGGCAAGGACCAAGGGAGCATGTGGTTAGCAAAGCAAACTTCTTCAAGCAGGTTGTTCACAACCTCTGGCCATAATAACTGAAACTGAGCCGTAATTGTGGGACCAAAGAATTCTCTGGACACCTCCACCACATTAGGCATTTAATTCCATATGCATGTCTCAGTTATCTTGAAAATGCCCTTGTATTTTTGGTTTGTTTTAATTTTTGGAGCAGGCCTCTAATGGAACAATCCCTTTATAGTTCTAGTCTGATGTCACTAGGCCACTCACCAGTGAGAACACTTCTATCAGATGCTTTCTTGAGGAGGCAATGGTAGTGGAGACTTTTTCTCTCTCTCATCATCACCACCCAACAATAATGTTTGATCAGACACACATTGGAAATTGCGTCACTTGCATTCTAGCCATCAACCTTCCTGCTTTATCACCTGTAGCACCATGAAGCTCCTGCTTCATAAACACCAGTATGCCATCTACACCTTGGTTATAAAAAAGACACATTGCATGGATTACAGCTTTCAAAATACTGCCCAGAAGTCTTAAACCCATATTGCAGATCGTGGGCTAAAGCAAATAGCTTGAGGCATGGACAAGAACAGTGAATTCTGCAAAAGCAGAACTTGAAGTAGACACCTCTGAAATAGTAACACGGATATTTAAGCCATTCATGTGTTCTTAGTCAGAAGGTTATAAAGGTGTCATAGTTTAGACGAGTTACAACATTTCTGTCACAAAGTCTAAGGTCTTCACAAAGATCACTTACTTGGCTATTGTTCAAGGAATGTAATCATATGCAATAATGTAAGAGTGCCTAAATATGCAGTACCACAGACCTGCAAAGTATCACTATATGAAATGGACATATATGATTCCTTGTTATAAAAATTTCTTTGTAATCTATCCACTTGGTAAAAACCAAAAAATAAGCCTCTTTTCCTTTCCCCCAATGTGAATACTTGAAATTCTTAGATGTTCATCAATTTGTGCTGCAGAACTATTGTACTAGTGGCATTGTTTCATATCTGGTCAAGTTTTTAAAAATTGTTTCATATCTGCTCAAGTTGAGATCTTTAAGAACCTCATTTTAACTTGTATGTAATACACACCTGATGTTATACTTCTGTACCAACCTTTGCTGAAAAGGGTGCTAGAAATAAATGTTATTGTGGTGGTAGTAGTAGTAGTAGTAGTAGTAGTAGTAGTAGTAGTAGTAGTAGTAGTAGTAGTAGTAGTAAAAGGGCCTTGCAAGTCATATACACACAGGCTGCTTCATATATTACTTTCTAAGATGGTGTAATGTTATCAGCATCTTGCAAGTGTTTCCTATCATGCGCCCTCACCTGGTGACAGCTAGTGTTTACCACATCAGGCTGTCCTTTCATTTCTGAGCCTTTCACTTGACGTGGTAAGACCTAGCTGTCACAGCTAGGCACATTCATAAACCAGACCATATGAAACTGATGAGGTAAAAGAATGCCACCCTTTACCAGTTTTTTAAAGTAATGTGTGAATCTCTCCTGAGTGCCAGCAGAGATGGTGTGTTGTTTATTCACATAGTACATAGATAAATTACTGAATGTGTTGCCACTGACTTGGATACTTAAAAAGAAAACATTCAAGGAAACCAATGGTTCCTAGTCAGACAAACTAAAGTCTCTTGGCTTCTAAGTTTCTGCCCAATCCCATTAAAGGTTGCATAGGAAATAGCCATCTGAGTCAGCAATTTTCTGTTTTCTAAAAGGTGCCCAAGTAGAAGGACACAAAGGTACCATAAATTGTCTATGGGTGTTTTTCCACTGTCACTAGAAGTACCCATTAAGTACCATTAATGGGTACAAAAATGCCATTTTGTACCCATTAATGGGTACTTTTAGTGACAGTGGAAAAACACCCTATGTCACCACTGTCCAACCACATGATGGTAGCACAGGCACTCAAAGGATGCAAAGACATTAGGAGTCATTTTTTCTGTACCTCAGATGTGCCTTTTTCATTTAGATGGGATACAGACATTGATATTTTCGATATATAAATTAGAACACAGTAACTGGAAAGCAGAGGCACTTGGGGAAAATTGTTATTTCATCTGATAGTATCACTTTTTTTATTAAAAAGAGACTCAAACTCAATAAAAGTTCTGTATCTAAGATCTACGTCTAAGATTTTTATAACATTGTAACCTACCCTGAGACCTCCAGGTATAGGGCAGGATAGAAATACAAAATAAATAGTAAATAATTTGGTGAAATCTGACTATTCAGATTTTGAAAATTTGGTGTGTTGCATTTTCCATAAAAATTGGTGCAAAATTTGATAGTTCAATCCAGCTGAATTTTGCAAAATTTGAAAGTTTTATAATTCAAGAATTTAGGAATCTGACTGATAATCTGATAGTAACATTGTGATGCTTAATATAAATCAGATCCAATATTATGATCACCTCTAAACATGCAGCACCATGAAAAGTATTTCTTCCCTTTCTGGTTTCTTCTGTTTTTGCAGTCTAATAACATGAGTACAGTATCTCAGTTTACAAGGCAGTTCCACTCCAGGAACACAGCTCATAAATGGAAACCACATAAATCAAACAATTGGCTTCAGTTTAAAACCAGATGTTAGGTCAACTATGACTGACTGTTCTGTTGACATGTGTTGAGTCGAGAGATCCACCTGAACATTACACTGACTTGCACTGGGTTGACAAACCTGTCTGATCACATTGACTTAGACGGGGAATTGGCCTCTCCATGCAAGTCAGTGGAGAATCAATGCAAGCAAAAACCTCCATTGAATTGCATTAGGTTGACCAATCCACTTAAGAATTTCACATTGACTTGAATGTGGAATTGGCTTTCAATGTAAAGCAATAGAGGAAAAGAACCTGACCTGAAGAGCTACCACAGAGAGAATAAACCCTAGTGGCAATGCTAAAAACATATAAATGCCATGTCTGAAACCTGCACCACTCATATGCCAACCAAGGGTGGTTCCACATTGGACCTCCGAAATACGTATCTATTAGATCCATATTTCAGAAATCCGTGTTAAGTAGATCTGTATCTAGTAGATCCGTATCTACTACCACCCTATTCTGTCCGCACCCACAAGGGAAGGACAGAATTTGATCCGGATTTGAGGAGGGTGCTGTGCAGAAGTACAGCACCCACCTCGATCTCTGCTCTGAAGGCCCTCCCCCTGCCCTCCATGATTGGTGGATTGCGGCTTCTGGAGCCAGGGGTCTTCACCTACACCCCCCTATCCCACCCCAGGGCGAGCACTCACAATCCCCTCCTTACCTTCAGGCAGCCAGGCCAATTCTGGCTGCCGGGGCCCGGCGCACTTTGCGTGTCCATGCAGCATGCCTCCCTATTGGCCAGGGCTGCACACCTGTGCAGAGGGCCTCCTGAAGCCAGGTGCAGCCCTGGCCAATAGGGAGGTGTGCTGCATGCACATGCAAAGCGCGCCAGGCCCCAGCAGCCAGAAACAGCCTGGCTGCCTGAAGGTAAGGAGGGGATCCCACACGCTCGCCCAGGAGTGGGATGGGAGGGTGTAGGTGAAGCCCCCCCCCCTGGCTCCAGAAGCCGCGATCCACAGCTTCTGGGGCAAGGGGGAGCCCCGAGGTAAGATGCCTCCAGCTCACCATGCTTCGCTCCGGAGGAGCCAATCATGGAGGGCAGGGGGAGGACCCACTTAAGGACACTTGGGTAGTGCAGACACATCCTAAATGGATGTGTCTTTACTGCACAAGTACCCA